>OY293417.1:65137886-66363067 GCA_958502065.1 Chrysolina americana | reverse complement strand
TTAATGGCCTTCTCGATGCCGAAAAGGAAAAAAATTTGACAGTCGCGTTTTCAGAATATTTCATAAAATGATATTCTTTCAATGGAACACCCTATATTTTTTCATGCATTTCGATTCGTAATAACATTCTCAACGACAATTTCCATCTTAAAGCCATTCCGCTAGCCGCATTTGTTTTGCGAATCAAAATATGTTTGCTGTAATTATAACTTTGAAGCCGTTTTTGTACAGAAAGAAAAATACTGTAGGGTCATATGAATGTGATTGGAAAAAATGTGTTTGATTCGATGAAACATAATTATTATGAGCAATCAAGTTGCCTTGAAACTTTGTTGAAATACTATTTGTCAAATATTCTCAAGTATATCATGACAATGTCATAAATTATTGTAACTGTTAACTACTGTTCGAATATTTTTCGAAATACCGTTTTCCCATCAAGAAAAATGTGATATGTTAGAATCCTACTTGGTTTGCCAGAAAAATGGCATAAGAGCTCTCCAACACTACAGCAATTCGTTCCCCGATCGTGAATTACCTAATAGGCGTTTTTTGCTGTGTCGTCGATTCAGGAACAATTAAAAAGTTTTTGAGAAGAGGAGAACGAAAAAACGTTTTGTAATATCTGAAGATACATAAATTGACGTTATATCCCACTTTGAGGTATATCCAAATAATTCCATCAGAGATTTATCTAGAGAAATAGCTGTATTGAACTAATTCTGAAGAAACAAGATTTTTCCTTATAAGTTAAGTTCAGTGTTAACAGAACCTGGTGATCCTGAGAGACGATTGGGGTTTTGTCGGTGGTTTATGAATAAATGCAGACAAGATCCAAACTTTTATAGAAATATTATATGGAGCGATGAGGCTAATTTTTCAAATCGTGGGATATATATAATAGAAAGAATTTTCATTATTGGAGTAGACATAATCCATTTCTAGTCCATCCCCATAATCCGCAAAGACGATTTAGTATTAATGTTTGATGTGGTCTATTTAGAGGCAGAATTATCGGTTCATTTTTCTACCATGATTCTTTGAACGGACCCCGTTACATTAATTTATTAACAAGAGTGTTGGAAGAGTTTTTTGATGATCTTGATCTGGAGGCTCGTCAGATGATCTATTTTCAGCAGGATGGAGCACCAGCACATAATGTCAGTGGCGTAAGAAGAATGCTGCGTGGCTGTTTTGGGAACATATAATGTGGATGAACTGAAAAATTATATTGAAACTATAATTAATAGAATTGATGGCCGAACTGTGTTGAATGTCACACGTAGTGTCAATAGAAGGGCCCAAATGTGTGTTCAACAAGAAAGCGGTGTTTTTGAACATTCACTCGATATTTTATAGCCCTGTATCAAATCCGTTTGTTATAGATGTTTCCTATTGATAAAACTGTCTTATTTCCACCTTTACGAAAAAAAGTCAAATGAGATTTGTTGTTGAGAATGTTATTACGAATCGAAATGCATGAAAAAAATATAGAGTGTTCCATTGAAAGAAATATCATTTTATGAAATATTCTGAAAACGCGACTGTCAATTTTTTTTCGGTATCGAGAAGGCCATTAAAAAATGCTACTAGTTTGCCCATTTAACCGAATTCGTAGCATCAATAATAACGGAGTTGACAATGGTGCCGACTTAATTTGGAACACCCTGTATATTTCGCTGCTTGTCCGCATTTTGAAGTACGAATATTCGCTCCGGTATAAATGTTTATTTATCCTATTGTAGAATTAGGTTTCCAGTTCATCCCGTCCCCACTTCCGCGTTGCTTTGTGGAGACTATAAGGCTTGCTTTACTTTTGGAACAAGGATAATTCTGGCCTGTTAACATTATGTGATTCTTCTGCCTGATAATAGCTCTTGCAAGTCCAGCAGGCATGTTACAGACTCCGATTAATTTCTAGCGAAGAACTATAAAACCGCTAAAAGTACAACATGCGCAGATCCTCTTTTGATACTCACCCTAAAAAAGGACACGAACGTGTACGCCGAAGACTGGCTCATCATGAACACCCCGATGAAGGTGGACAAACCCCCATACAGCACGGCCGACCCGATGGACGTAACGGTTTTGATGGCTCTCTCCGGCCTCGAGCCTTCGGTGACGGTCAGAAAGGTGTGCCCCACGTGCGTGGCGTAGTCCACGCACAGCCCTATGGCGAGTTCCAGGCCGATGCAGGAGACCAGATCGATGGTGAGGCCCCACCTCTGCATGAAGCCGCACACGTCCACCATGGTGATGAGGACGCAGACGAAGATCCAGAGGCAGGTCTGCCAGTCGGCTATGAGGACGATGGTGCACAGCATCACGCAAAGGAGGGCTAGTTGAAGGTTGCGCATCACCTCCACGTCGATTAGCTAGAAATAATAACGATTATTTCAATATCGTTTCGCCTGGAAACATGCACTCAGAATTGTGTAAAGCATGACACCCACAAGATGGATAATGTAAACTGATTATTATGCAAGGTTACAAGTTTTTCATTGGCCTAATTAATGAGAAACATTATGTATGAAACTGAATATTATTGTTCGGCAAACAACAGTAAAGCTGCTCTCTACCCGCACAGGCTACGCCACTGGATACACTCTACAAGTGTTTATGGGGGAGTATTATTATTTTTATTATTATTATATCACGAACATACTGAACATATGTTCGAACTGTTTATCCATGATGATAATGTATAAGGCGTATAAGGCCAGTTGCTAAAGCTGTTTATGTGCTGAATTGGTTCACGTACAGTTCCCTGTGGGACACCACAAGTCACAGTCTTTGAGTCACTGATGATATCCCTTTTATTACTTTTTGTTGGTTTTTTGAATAACTTTTCGATGATTTCTAAATTTTCTCTCTGGATCCATATCGTTTTAATTATGGAACTGTATGACAAACGGCATTGTAAGCTTCAGATAAGTCGGCAAATATCAAATAGCATTGCATTTTTCTTGTGTTTAATAAATAAGTCTAGATAATTCAGGAGCATTGGAGGTTAGGCGTATCTACAATCAGAGCTGTAAGTATTTTAAATAAAAGTACTTGAAAAAAGTATTTCAAATACACTTTTCTAATTGAAATACTTCAAACACTTTCGAAAATATTTGGATTTTGTACTTGCCTACATTACTGGAAAAATATTTGAAATACCTACTTTTTGACGAACTTTGAAATACTTCATGGTATTTGAAATACAATTAGGTATTTGAAATATAATTAGGTATTTGAAATACATCCAAAAGTATTTCAAGTACTCTCAAATGTATTTCAAATACACTCAGATCTATTTCAAATGCATACGGAAGTACTTCAAATATCAGAGTATTTGAAATACTCCCGTATAGGAGTTTCGACGTAGAATTGTGAAATTTCAGTTATTGATAGATACATCGAAAATGAATAGATTGAGCTTGAAGGGGCCTTTCATACACTGCACGCCAGCAGCGATGGAACCACCACATTTCCGAAAAGGCAATAATTTTGTCCGTCCCAACGAACGTTAATTCAAGTTTAGAAATTTATTAGACGATTCAAGCATATTGTAACGATTTCGAGACCGGCCCAGAGACCGGCCCTGATCTAATTAATTATGCACCCTCGTTCAACTACAACTGCATATCTGCTGTCGTACGGATCGCCGAGAACAAGCTGGAATAGATCGATTGTTCGATATTATTCGAAGAGCCATCTAGATGAAATGTTCTATACTCCTGAATATTCGAGAGCCGTGAATGGAAACTGCTTGGGAGTATATAAGCGGGACAGGCAGAATTCAGAGGGAGTTACAGTTCCAGAGTTCGCAGATAGAGACTGACACCGTAGAAATAAAATAGTGAAGTAATGTTTTAGTGAATAATTGTTGTAAATAGTGTTTTAAATAAATTAGGAAAATTAGTTAGTGCAGTTTTACTACAATATTTTCAAAACTTAGCCAACCTCACTTACTTCATCTGTTATCCACGTGGAAAAGAACTGTGACCAGACAGTTGCAAATTTGTCGCCCGTTGTGAAATTGGCATTTTCGGCGATTGCCCTCACCTGATGCATGGCGGGGATTTGATCTCTCGGGCTTTTGAAGCGTCGGAAATGGAAATCGAAGCTGGTCAGCTGAAATAAAAAATTATCAGTCAAAACACTTCGAAACTTCTCACACTTTTGGCGACATTACCCTAATTGGTGGAGCGGATACTCCGCATTGTAGCTCTCCATCGAAAATGAAGTTGGCTTGGAACTTTGCATGCCGTGGACTGTGCAAAAACTTCGATAGGAAAATGTGGAACCGTTCGTCATCCAACGTTTCGTTATAAATATCTGCAAAGAGACAAATGTAGATTTGAAGTGAATTAAAATAATTTTTCCTCCTACCCCTATAGAAAGTACACACTTTCCTCCCTCAAATCAAGGAGGAAACTCATACTTTTCCAGGAAAGTACTTTTCCTCCCTAGGGAGGAAAGTATTTTTCCTCCCCCTCATTTCAAGTAAGTTGTAAACGATGAAACTTGTAAATTCATTATATTCATATTGTTTCCATAATTTCTAGAACATCCTGTATATCCTGTTTTTTGGTAAAAATCAAACATTAATGTTACTTCAACGTAGTTCTTCAATACAAATTTTTACTTCAGGAATCTTAGATATGCGTTTTTTGAGTTCAGAATAAGAAAAGCATAGTATGCTGCGGCTCACTGACAGTAAACACGGCGATTGACTTTTGAGGTGCAAAGTCGCCACATTCATTAAACTTAGTTGAATTTTTGAAAAATGGACAGCGATTCAAGTGATTTTGAATTTCCAAATACACCACCTAATATTAAGGAAAAAGCCAACATAGCGTCATTAACCTTACTACCACAAAAATCTAAAGACAGGTATGAAAAACAATATGCACAATATAAGCAATGGGCTGAAGACAACAAGATACATAAATATTCAGAGAATGTTTTAATGGCATATTTTTCACTACAAGGAAAATCATTAAAAGCTTCAACACTTTGGTCTAAATATTCAATGCTATGCACAATGATACAAATGAAGGACAATGTTGATATTAAATATCCAAAGTTGATTGCATTTCTAAAACGTCAAAATGCCGGATACAAACCAAATAAAGCTACAACTTTTACAAGAGAAGAAATAGATACATTCTTAATGGAAGCCCCCGATGATGCTTTTTTATTAATGAAGGAAAGAAGTGAAATCCCATGCAAATAATTTAATTTTTGAGCTAAAATATTCATAGGTAGTCCTTGTTATTGGAATTTCTGGAGCATGTCGATGTGATGAGCTTATTAAAATGACTATGGATGATATTGAAGATAAAGACAATCTTTTAGTCATAAATATCCCCACTTCAAAAACGTATAAACAACGAACTTTCGTTATCAATACTACAACAGGTAACGGCCCAAATTTTGTTCAAATCGATAAAAAGTATATCTGTCTACGTCCTAAAACTGAGCATAAACGATTGTTGGTATGCTTTAAAGCAGGCAAATGTATAAATCAAGTGGTTGGCAAGAATAGTATATCCAAAATACCACAAAAAATTGCAGAATATCTCAATCTTCCAAATTCCGAACATTACACAGGGCACAGTTTCAGAAGAACTTCAGCAACTCTGTTAGTAAACGCTGGTGGGGATATTTTAGCTCTAAAACAGCATGGCGGTTGGAAATCAACCAATATTGCAGAAGGTTATGTAGAACAATCTTACACAAAAAAAAAGAAAAATTTCTGATCAAATTATGGGAAATAATGTAGAAACTGAACTTGATCAAAATCAGCCAAGCACTTCTAGAAGTTACCACCATTACAATGTGCTAAGCGAAAATATTTCAAATACTAAAGCTCCTGTTCAAACCCTATCTTCTTCCAACGGTGTTCATATAAGTGCTGCTCAAAACTGCACATTCAATATTAACATAAATAATTCTAAAATATAGTTAAACAATACTATGTACTTAATTGTATAGCATATATTGATAAATTTGTTTAATAAATAATTCTTGTGTTCTTAATTATATTCGTTACCTATTTGTGTCGTAAATAAATTTTCAAAAAAAGGTGGGTAGGAGGAAAAGTCATATGTATCACATGGGAGTAAAGTGCCTTTTCCTCCCTTGGATGTTTACTGCCCTCCGCTTCGCGTCGGGAAGTAAACTACATCCTGCGGGAGGGAAAGTGGCACTTTCCTCCCTAGTAATACAAATAGCTATTGTTTTCTCCTATGGGGCCGTCTGAAATTGCGACTCCATAGGCACTACATAATTATTCAAATGGAGCTCGTTAAGCAAGGCTAACAACAGTCAGCCACCGATGTATGCACCAATGGTTTTGTTTCTAGAAAAGGCGAGGACACGAAATTTTCAAAATATTTTTGATGGATTCTACTGCGTATGAACACCTATTGACAAATAATATTCCTGTTTTTTTGAGGGTTGTCTGAAACTTGAAAAAAAAAATTTGAAGTTCATATATTCAAATGGCTTTTTTAGCGCCATTGTGACATACTGCCCCGAGCAATCAATCCCACAATTGACAGCGTCAATTAATTTAGCAACGTTGCCATACTTATGTCCTAAGCAAAAGTGCAGTATCTACTAAAATTATGAATATTGAGATATTGGATTATGGAGGTTTAAAAACCTATAAATTTTGCCTTTTATCAAACATAAATGAAGTATACTCTGTTTAAGTAGCCAAAGTTGACGAATTATTTTGCCGCATCTACGAAAGTTCAATTATTTCCTACGTAAGAAGGTCGGATCTACAGAATTCTGAAGACAATAGCAGATGCAGCTACTGCACTTTTGCTTAGGACGGCAGAATAATTCACAATATTAAAACTACGTATCCACAGGGCCGTTTCAACCATATGTGCAAGTCGTGCGGCGCACGACGGCGCCGTCACGAAAATGGCGCTGAAGATATTTTTTTATTTTTATCAATTTCTGAAAAATCAGTTAGAATTTGCTAGAATTAAGATTAAACACAAGAAGGAAATAAGTTCCTAATAATATTTGAATGAATAATTTATAAAATGTATTATTATTATTAACATTATTATTATTATCTATAGAGTCAAACATGACTTCTTTGAGTTGCTTGGTCATTGATTCTACTTCGGAGCCTTCCGTAAAAGATGATGATAATATGGAGCCTCGACATTAAGTTTAGTTGAAGTTGAAGAAACTGTAATTTTTATCGAAGCTGATGCTGATGAAGTTTTTGATAGCAAGATAGAAAATATATGCATTTTGTCGGGATATTACTACTGAAAACTTCCCACCCTTAACATCTTCCAGTAAACAATATGAGGAATCTAAAATAATTTTCAAGGGAGACACTTTCGAAGAATATTTGTCGCCCTCGTGGTTGAAACCCCTTAGAATTTTAAATTTTTAATGGGGGTTGTTTTGCTATTACCAAGCAATAGCAAAATAACGCAAACGGCGAATAAAGGTGACGTTATTTTTAACGGAAGTGATACAGCATTAGGGCTGATTATTTGTGTCGGTGTTTGTAGTCTAAAATTTTTTGAAAATTGCAACTCGTGGAACAATTCTGATCCTTTGATGTCACGCTCATCAGCCAATCGGGCTTTTGCGGTGTTAAGGTTAAATATGGTACAACAAAAACAAAATACTGAATTTTTCGTGTCTTCAAGTTCAATTTTCATCGAAGATAATATTTTCGGCCACAAACCTGGATCTTTGGACAGCTATACAGTCTTACTCTTAAATTAGATGCACTGGCGGATCTAGGGAGTTCTTCAGGAGGGGGCCATGAGTTGATAATTTTTTTTAACCAAATATTTACGTATACAGCTTTGTTCAATGGGGGAGGGTGATTCGTGTCATAGAAGTGACAGAAAATAGAAAAGAAAATAGTTTTTTTTGTTCAAGGTCAAATGCCTTTAAATTGATAGTTAGGTTTGTCAGCGGGGTATCATAAAGGTGGGGAAAAAAGGATGTCAAATTCACTTTGTTTTATTTAATATGAAAATTGAAAAAAATAATTTAACGATATTAACAGATGCATTCTGAAACTAAATACATTTAACTTTTACATATACAGTGTGTTTCACTTCTCATGGAAACACCCTCGTATCTTCTGTAATTTTTTATGAAATATCATGAAATTCTCAGGATCGATAGATACACTAGAGAAGTCTCTGCACGAAAGGGGTCATCC
Source organism: Chrysolina americana (assembly GCA_958502065.1). Taxonomy (NCBI): domain Eukaryota; kingdom Metazoa; phylum Arthropoda; class Insecta; order Coleoptera; family Chrysomelidae; genus Chrysolina; species Chrysolina americana. The sequence goes on along the minus strand of OY293417.1, from coordinate 66,354,858 downwards.
TACATGATATACACTGCTTGCCAGCAGCGATGAAACGACCCATTTTCCGGAAAGTAATGCTAGGAAGTAAAATTGTCCCAAAATTCCTTCGGATTCGTGTTCAGGATCCCCAAATTACTATAATATACTTGTCTCCTGAAAAAATTTCAGTTCTGAAAAATTCAATTTTTTTTTAAATACTTCACGTATGATGACCCCTTTCGTGCAGATAGGTCATCTCTAGTGTATCTATCGATCCTGGAAATTTCATGGTTCTACGTCAAAAATTACGGAAGATACGGGGGCGTTTCCATGAGAAGTGAAACTTTTTTTTAATTTTTCAGGACTGAAAATTTTTCGAGAGACAGGTGTAGTAGCAGTAATTCGGGGATCCTAAACACGAATCCGAATGAATTTTTGGCCAATTTTGCCCCCTGATATATGTTTCTGGAAAAATGGGTGGTTCCATCGCTGTTTTCGTGCAGTGTATATCACGTAGGATGACACCATTTGTGCAGTGAGTTCATTTCAAGTGAATCTATCGATCCTGAAAATTTCATGGTTCCACATTGAAAATTACGGAAGATACGCAGGCTTGCCAGTGAGTCACTATTATCACTATTGGTCAATATTTTAAAATCGTGTCACTTTTCTCACTATTTTCGAAATTTGGTCAGTATTGTCAGTATTTCTGAGCTTAGACGTGGTTAAAATAGAGATGCTCGTTAGAATACCTTGCATCATTAAAAATCTAAAACCAAGAGCACTTGCAATTTCCAATCCAGAATACTATCAAAAAATGTTGAAATGATAAAGAAATACCTTGAACAATACAATTACCAACCATCATTAGTCAAAAAAAATACTAAGCGAAAAACAGAACTCTGAAAAAACGAATAGAACAACAAAAGTGACTTATGACAAAATACCATATGTAAAAAATATTTTAGAAAGACTTGCAGCGGTAATTGAAGATGAACATTCAAAAATAGCGTTTGAAAATAAACCATTGAAAGACATTTCTCTTCACACCAAACAACAAAAACCCCCCTAGATATTACATCAAATGTGGTTAACCAAATTAAGTGTGAGAATTGTCCTCAGGGCTATATAGAACATACTAAATGTATAGCGGTTCACAAAAGAGATGCAAAAAAACTAAAAGTTAACAACTTTATCGCTTTGGTTGAACACATCACAGAAAAAAGTCACAATTTTTAACTTCATGACTCCTATCGTTTTTGATCCGCAACCCTTTTTATCTAAAAGACTACTCAGTGATATTATTCACATATTCAATTATAACAATGTCAATACGAGAAGGAATATTGAAGGTTCAAACACAATATTGTTTAGTTTGAAGTTAGTCATATATTCATGTCTTTGATGTTTTTATTTCCCCTTCTTTTTGGTCCGTTTTATAAAATTTCAGAAAAAAAAAAACATATTTACTTGGCTCGTGTATGTGTTAATGTTTCAATTGTTCAAAGAATCTTGAAATGTCCGTTTTTGAAATTATTTCAAGCATTTTAAGTAGAGGAAAACAAAATTTTCGTCAATCCTCCTGAATATCCAAACGTTTGTTCTCGTCGAAGTTTAGTACATCGTGGCAAGTAAAACAAATTTTCAAAAAAAGTCCGTTGTTACAGAATCCTGATGATGAATTAAATATAGTTCGAAACGTTTTTCTTTCCAAAGCTTAACTTTGAATGCTAGGTAAAAGTTTCAGTGACTTTTTAAGTACAATGTTCAATGTACAGATTACTTTAATTACTTTAATCTTGATAAATATTCGTATTTATTGTAGTATTTGTCTTGTCCTTTATTTATTTCCTAAATCCAAAAAATTTCTTATTGAAATGAGCTCTGGAATGATGAAGAAAAATATGACCAGCTTTATAAGAAGTTCCTCAATTTGTTGGGAAAATTTCACTATTCAGACAAACAAGTCAATATTATGTCACTATTTCTGTGAAAGATAATTCACTAAGATAATATTTTTGACCCTCTGAAGCGCTGGCAACCCTGAAGATACGGAGTGTTTCCATGAGAAGTGAAACACACTGTATAGGTGAATGTTGATTTTGATTGAAACACTGAATTTTCTTCGGTTTACCCCCCTTATATACGGGCCTCCAACCAAAGTAATAAAATCCATAGGAATATGAACTGAATCTAACTGATATATTCGAGGGCCTAGTGTGAATTAAATGAACCTTTTCATTCAAAACCAAGTGTTATAGAATTATTCTTTGTTTGTGCGGATTTCGATAAAAAACAACCACTTAATTCCTTTGTTTTTGAATATTACCGCTCACCGCCACTGCTCACGTCTTACCGCTAATGCTAAAATTCATTTTATTTTTTATTGAAGCCCAGTCCCCGAAATTATTTATTTTTCTTCTATCGTAATCTGTTTTGCTGCCCTTTGATTTGGCCGCCTGTGTTCGTTTCACACTGCATAGAAGAATATTTCTGTATCATGGTTGTATTGGATGATGACTGACTCCCATGAAATTCAAAATCGTGTTGATTTTGGATGTTTGAGTGTTTGAGGAATCATTCAATACGAAATATACGAATAATTTTGGTTTGTATAACTTGTGTTTTCTTCTTGTTAAAAATCAATCCAGGTACAGTTGCATATCCACACTGGTTGTTGAACCAATATTAATTAAGTACTTATTCAGAACTATAGGCATGGCCCCCATGCCCTTCCCTCAGATCCGCCAGTGACCAAATGTAGTAAAACTGCACCTAACTAATTTTTCTAATTTATTTACACACGTCTCAACAATAATTTATATCACAGTCACTATTTTTATTTATCTTTACTGTCATTCTCTATCCGCGAACTGTGGAACTATATTTGTTACTCTCTGTGTCTATCTCTGACAACATCCTGCCATCTCCTGCCGGGCGACTTATATATTTACAGTCGTATTTACAGTTCTGGACCATTCGAGCCTATCGGGCGACTTCTCAGATGTCCCCAGAACCTTCGTTAGGAAGTTCGCGTTTCTTCCACGTGATTTATGTGTTTGTCAGCGGAGATTAACTTGTTTACATTTCGAGTTAATGGATGATCAGGGCCGTTCTCGAAATCGTTCCAATATTATGGACTAATACGTATTGCAAGAACGGATCATCTTGTGTAATCAAAGTCTGTTGAAGAGTTGAACCGTCAAACTGACGTTTCTATATTTACCGTGATTGTCGTAACTATGGAAATGTACACGCAAGCTAGAAGCGAAACACCGTCTTGAAAATACCGCACGGGCTGGAGTGAGTGTTTTCAAAAAGTCCTGTTCTCATTGGTTCGAAATGAGAAAATGATGGCATTTGATTGGTTTATATAATATGAGGAAAATTGTCAAATTGACACCCTTTATTTCTGTACATACCATGGTTGAAATTGATCTGAACGAAGTTCCTGAAGGGATCCACCCAAGACTGCACGTTGGCTGTGATATTGTGCATGTTTTGCAGCTGATCAGAGGCCTTTTTTACGTTGTTTATTTCTTGAGAGTAATTCAGTCGGCCGATATAGAGACCCGCGTCGAAACCCGTGTTGGGGTAATGGAACTTTCTCGATTCCAGAAAGGCTCCGAAGTAAGTGTTGCTCGGGATGAACCATTCTGGATCGAAGTGTTGCTCTAGCTTGAGAGCGCTTTCTGTAGCGAATCCAGTTAATATCACAGTTATGGCAATGACGATGACCTGGAATTGAATAATTATTAATTATCATTACACAATTAAGAACGTACAATTTCAACTATGATCTAATTGGAAACTTCACATCTCCTCATTTATTATATTTAATAAGGACTTAAAGCAATATTGAAAATAGCCTTCGCTATGAGGTATCGCAAGACCTTCCATGAAAATAATATTTAACCATATGTTATACAGAGTGGGCCATTGAAAAAGAAACAGCGGCTCTGAAGGTCGGCAGAACCGAATTATACAGGGTGAGTCATCAAGATTCCCGTGGCCGATTGCTCCGTTGTGAATCACTATTTCGATTTCTTATTTTTTTTTGCCAAACGGACCATTTAAGACTATCTTCCAAAATTATTCTTATTCATACAGGGTGCATCATTGAAGCGTGGCTGACCAAAGTTGGTCTTTTTCAAATGAAACGCCCAGTATATTTTCATATATTCCGATCCACTGTTATATTGGCTGCTTAGCGATTTTTTCAATTTTGGGGTCCGTTGCGGCGTTGCCGAGTTATCTGAAAAATATCTATTTTGCAGACTTCTTTTTGAAAAATCTCCTATTTCACGTTTCGAAATATTCAGTGGAGATAATTCGGGAATCGATAGTCGAAATGGTGAAGTTAATTGTGAATATGGTGAATATTATATAAATTATAAAAGTTGTCCGGTACAACAATACAAACTTGGCCATTTTCAAACATCAATATTTTGGTTTTTTAAATGGAACTCCCTGTATATTATAATTCATATCAACTCCTTTTCAATGACTCTTCAATTTTTATTCTTGATGTCATGTGCCTAAAACAACCCGTTTCCGAGATATTGTGGTTTTTAAAGGAATTGTTCAAAGGCAAAACAACAATCATGCATATTTTTCACCTACACGTTTCTTTACAGAAAATACTGACACTGAATGCCGTTTTATCCTTCTTCAAGAGCATTCTTGAAAAATTATGAATAACATAAAAGACATCCAGACATGTGAGCATTTCAAGCCCTCAAAACAAGATTTGAGGAAACCGGAACAGTATTTCACAAAATGTTTGAACGTGCCCGTCCTGTAACGAATGATGAAAATACTCTTGATATTGCATTACATATTACCGAGAATCCCCGTGTAAGTACACGTATTCTGAGTAGGGAGTTGGGGATATCACAAAGTAAGTAGTGTTTCTCGGATGATGAAAAAATGCAATTTCCATCCATTTCATATGCAGTTGATGCAGGAGCTAACTGAAAGAGATTTTCCAAAGCGAATGCGGTTTTGCCAATGGGGTGTAGATAAAATCAGAGAAGAACATGATTTTTTTGAGTATGTTCTATTTTCAGACGAAGCCACGTTTCACAACAATGGCCATGTGAATCGGCATAATATACACTATTATGCAACTGAAAACCCCCATTTCACTGAATGTCACTGAATGTTTGGGGAGGTATCATTGGACGGCGAGTAATAGGGCCATTTTTTTTCAATGGTCATCTTAATGGAAGAGAATATCTAAGGTTTTTGCGACAACTATACAATTTATTAGATGATCTGCTATTGGCAACAAGGTGGTGCGCCCGCACATTACCAGACTGATGTACGGGAATACATCAACAATACATTGTGGAAAATGGATAGGTAGATGTGAGGAGAATAGTTTCCAGAATAGTTTGAGACTGTGTATTAATGAAAATGGCAAGCACATGGAACATTTGCTGCATTCATTATTGTTGTTTTCTTTCTTCTGATTTGAATAAATATGATAATTTGTTTTATTATTGGGTTAATATGGTTTATAAATTTAATTAGATTAATTGCGATTTGGTGAAAAAAATTATTTCGTACATGTTTCTATTGCACTCGCATTTGAGTCGAATTCGAGAAAATATCTTTTTATCGATCCTGGAGAACCTTGAAATTTTCTCGATCAAGTAAATGAAGATGAAATAAATATTTTGAATGGAATTGCATGTTATTTGTTGGTAGACAGCTGAATCATTTAATACCTTGACAATGATAATTATCTTCAAACAATTGCATTGTTAGATCTTATTTTTATTGATTAAGTGAATAAAAAGTGATTTCCAAACTTCAAGTTCCTATATATCGCAAACGAATCGATAGAATCAAATTATTTTTGTTGTTTGATATTAAAAATGAAAATACCTTTCAAATGAGGTGTCACTTGCCATAGGTTGCCATTTAAAAATGTATGGGAGGCGGTCACAGCTTCGAAGGGTAGAATGTATTCCGGGTGAATTTCATCGCGTACGATGTCCCCCTCGAAAATGTAGTTGACGTGTCCGAGCGTTTTTATATAATTCGGTTCTACCGACCTACAGAGCCGCTGTTTCGTTTTAACCGCCCACTCTGTATATTACATGAAGCACGATAGAAAAATATTGATCGAAACAGTATCAATCAATTCATTGTTATTTGTTTATTAATCACGTACCTTTCCTGGCGTTGTCAATATCACTTTGGAATAAATCCACTTAAAAATACTATTGGTATAACTTCTTTGGCTGCAAGCGTTTGGTACGTAGGAATCCTTGTGTTTGATCCATGGTACAATACCATTTCGTTTCATCTCAACTCGCTTCTGGTCCAAAACGAAACACGCAACGAAGAAAGTTATGGCGAAAATGTACGTCATAAGTACACATGCTGCCGCATAAATACAAAAAGATTCGAGGCACGGAAGTATCTGAAACATAAAAAACAGATATTTTAGTCAGTTGAATAATGAATACCTGTACATAGAACATAGAACTGATATTAAATATTTCAGTGGAAGGATGGAAGGGTGCTGGGTTGTTTTTCAGTCCAAATGGCATACGTAGTTTTCTATAGTTTCGGCCGTTGCACTTAAAATAATTCTGAATTACTATACTAACCGTCGATGCTCCAATAAGAAACGCTATAACATCGGTAAATGAGGTAATGGTGATCGAGACACCGCCGTGTTTTAACATCAGTCCTACTCTTTCGTGAATTGGCAATTTTTTTTCTTCGTCATTCAGTTCCTCCCAACAGGCTAGTATCACAAACATATCGTCCACACCTAAAATTAAGCTGAGTAAATGGAGAGTATTAACCCAAAACATTGGCGTAAGTACCGTTCACTATTTAGAGTTTCTCGAAAAGAAAAAGGCCCTATCACTCTATCTCGTTAGATTCCGCACCACACGTTTGTTCTGAAAGAATACTGATCACGTATCTGGACGATGAAATATATTTATTGATAGATAGTAGTAGTAGTCGGTAAAAATGATACTCTTTGTTATGAAAACGTTATCTTCTATCTCTCCTTGTAGTAAAGAACAGAATTCGAAACGTCCCTTATCATATTGTTTCAAAGTATGTATGAATTTTGGTTTGTAAGGCCGAAATTTGTGTCCTGTCACTATTTTTGCAAGAGTTGTTTTACCAACATGATTTGGTAATGTTATTGACCTCTGTCACAGTGACTTCTTCATTCGCTACCCGTTTCTTCTTATAATTATTTTCCACACTTCCAAAAGTCTTGAATTTAGCAACTCTGTTTCCTACTGTTGTGAAATGACAATTTTTCTCAGGGTGTCTGTGGTTGAAAATGTTTGCAGCTTCTCTAAACGTCTTGTAATTGTCGCCAACAATTAGGACAATTTCTATTTTTCTTTCTTGCATTTTCAATTTCGACGGCATGTTAGAATAATTGAATGTATACAACAACAATAACAACACCAACAACAACAATGAACAAAAAAATGTAAATAAACTTAGATAAATTAACTCCTATTGAAAGAATCCCTTTTGACAGCAATAAAAAAGAATCATTCTTTTTTTTTATCGCGATAATGATATAGCCGGTTTCTCAAAACCATAATTCATCTAGTAAGCGCCCGTCCCTTCAATTTCTGTCACGACAGCTACGATTGTTCACTATTGTTGACACAATATGGATCGTTTTGGGAAAGTTTCATCTGAATAAATCGTAGAAAAAAAACATTAAAGAAATTGTGTTAATAATAACTGCAAATGGTAGTTAATGATCTTAGTAATCGATGCCACTATAAACACCCAAAGAAAAAAAAATAACTGCAAATGACTATTTTAATGAAGTTAATTATTCCTAACTGTGGTGCATTCATATATTCTCGTTTATTTATACTGTCAAAAAACACTCAATCTTTTATTTTATTGAAGAAATTTCTTTCAACCAAATTTTTTTCCATCAGTAATTTAACTCGAAAGACTGGCATTAAACCAAAGTTTTTCTCGTGAAATTACCGATTGGTAAAATTATTTCGTCGAAGAAAAATATTTATCCGATACAGAAAAAGCTCTCATATTTTTGTGGTCAGTGAGAGGCAAGAGTCAATGCATACTATTTATATTTAAATTATTTCAATGTAATATTCATGATTACAACTGCATTTCACTTGAATAAATATAATCATATTTCTAGGAATAGATGTAAAGACGACATAAAATTACAGCAAAGCAGAGATGTCAGGTATTTTGATCAATGTTTGTAGCTTGAAATTCATGATGAAATGCATTTTTTAATAATCAAAACGTACTATTTTTGAAATCTCATAATTTTAAATGATTTTATTTAAACAATCGTACTAAGAGTCTCAACTTGGACATATTTTTTAATATCTCCCAGTAACATTTTCTTAATTCATTTTGCTCTAGCATCAAACTTGAAGTAACTTTTTTCTCAGGTCAATTTCATGATGAAAAAGTTTCTCATATAAAACAAATTAAAAAAAAATAATTGTGAAAAATAACAAAACCTGACTTTTCAAGTAGATAGGTGTAGTTGGATAACTCAATGTATTTTTTAACTCTTATCAACTTTTCTCAATAACAATTTTCGATTTTGTCAAAAACAAAGGTAGGTAATTTATTCTTGAGAAAATTTTATATTTTTTAACAACCCTCGTATAGGGCTCAAAAAATTGTTATCTGATAGTGGTGTTCTAGGTTTAAGGTTTTAGACCATGCAGAACATTTTATGAAGAATAACTTTTTTTTTGTAAACTTAATAATAAAAGTTTTTCGCATATAGAAAACTCAAGCGGACACACTGTATATTGTTGGTTGAAAAAATAAAAGGAAATAGACGCTTATATATTTTTTTTATTTTCATAAATTTTCTTACAAATCAAACAGACGTGGTAAAAAAAAAGTTGCTCATGTGAAAATATTGAAAAGAGAGGTAAACTTTTGTTCTCAGGGAGGAAAAATGTTTTCCGTCGGTCGGTCGGTGGGGAGGGGGAATTACCATTTTCCTCCCTTCTTTAGGTCTCTAAAATGAAGTTTCCTAGTAAGGTAGAAAAAACATTTTCAGTACTGTCAAATCAGAAAGTCAATTATTTTACAAACTGATGTTCATACTTCTTTTTATGAGTTTTGAATAAACTTTATTATTATTATTATTATTACTTACTGACCAAGAATAAAATCCGAAATCGAAAGCAAACATTTTTCATATCGTGCAGTTCTGGTTCAAGATCATAACAAAAAACTAGATTTTATGATCTTTGTAAGATATCTGGTTCACTATGTTCTTTGAATCAAGTGTTTATAGTCCTCCAGGTCTGACCGAATTAAACGAATTTCCTGTCTTTTAATAAATACAGTAGCGATGATAAATAATATGATAATAATTACCTAATCCCATCAAAAGAAATGGCAAGGAAGTATGCACCGGTCCATAGAAGATGCCAATCAAGGAACACAGGCCGGCACCCACCACAAATGACATGCCGATAGTAAGCAATCCGACGAATCCTAAAACAATCTTTACTGGGTGTTATGTCACTACCATTAAACCATCATGCATACCCTCGCCTCCAGCCAGTTGAACTTGGAGATGACCAGTTGGACGTATATAATCATCACCGAAACTCCGATGAAGAGCAAGTACATGTCTTGGAACATGGAGGCGTTGCTGATGTCACCGAAACTAGAGAAAAAGAGGCATTAAAGGAATTTTTTTCAAACAGATAGAGATTTCTAATGGCTTTGGACACACAAATAAAAAGAGACGAAAGTTCTTAATTTTTCCATCCTTGTTGCCAGGGGCGCGCTCTGTGATTGGTTACCATAATGGCGGGGAGTTTGAATGATATGACAGCTACAGTTGAAAATGACATTTATACTCCTTGACCTTATAGTAACCAATCACAGAGTACATTCCCTGACAACAAGGACGGAAAAATTAAGAACTTTCGTCTCTTTTTATTAGGGTGTCGGATTATTTAAACTGTCAAACTGACACTCTTTATAATTATGCAACAAGTTATCGATGTATAACCTTATTATTTTGAAGTACTTATTGTATTACTACTGATTATTTCATTCACACATTGCTACACCAATGAAATTTCATGACTGAAGTCACATGATATGTGATATGAGCGGCTATTTAGGTCAACAACCGGGTATTTAGGTAAACACGGCTATTCATGTAAACAAAGCTTTCTTTTGTTTTTATAAGTGTCAAACGTTGACAACTCAGTCGCTCAAAATTGAAATGTCTCGTTTTGGGTTGTCTTCAATGACAGAAATCAATGCATATATAAGCAAATCCATCTCAGAAAATGCCTTGTAGAGTAAAGAGTATATGAACGAGTATATTTGAATGATTTTATACTGTTCATGAAATAATCTTCCTGAATATCACTCGACCATGACAAATAGAGAATATTATTTTCTTCAATTCATCTCGAATATCTTGTATTTTGAGACAATTCAATTCGACCATATGAACATTAATAACTCCCTCGAGCTAAAGCTCTCGGGAGTTATTAAGATATTTGGGATATTACCTACGACTATTCAGCATGATACCTGTATATCAAGGAACCTGTGCATCTGACAGTACTTTAGGTAAATACATCTTAAACGTCAAGCAGAATCAATCGTGTTGAATCTGTATTAGTATTTGAAAATGAATCGGTTTGGAGAAACCAAAAACGGAGAGATAGATAGGATAATCGAGGCTTTACAATCCCTGACGATACAGTGTCATTCATATGACTGATATAATAAAGAATTGGATTCAAGAAATAATCGTCATAAATATAATACGACCTTGATTAATTGTCGACTATTTTATTGCATCTAAATTTCTCTTGTATTTATTAATTCTACTCGACTTTATTTTGGCATTAATAATCAGAGATGAAAGCCCTACCTAAACTGGTCGTTTAAATTTGATGCCCTATCCTAACAAGGGCTGATTTATCTAATTAACACAATACAAATAAAAATTTAAGCTAACCCCAATATATCTGTTTCAAGTGAAAATGCGAGAACATGTCGTGATATAGTCACCGAATTTTTTTTTGAAATGTGGAAATAAATATTCCTGAAATGATACTGGGTGTTTCACAGTGGATAAAACATTTGAGGTATCATGAGAATCGATGATATCTACCACTCGGAAGTATTTTCGAGAGCGCATCGTTGCCAGATGTACTGCAAAAAGTTCGATTGAAATTCTCTGTATATTTTCTGGTTTGCAAAATGCCCACTGGATAAGTCTGCTGTTTTCTGATAGAAACTTACCTTCGTCCGGCATAATAGTACGTTTGATTCGAATTTTTGGTAATATTTTCCATGGCCTCCAAATATGCGCTTTCCCAGTCAAGGCCCTCTTCGTTTGCCTGAAATTGAATAGTAGGATTTTAATGAAATATTTCGTTCACCACATTGAATTGTACAACATTTGAGAACAATTATTTTCATCCAGTAGAATGCAATATTCTGTATATTCACTATTTTGTCCGTACATCACCTCACATACATATTATTTAATAATAATAGGAGTAATTGTCATCAATTTGTTATCTATAGTGACATTCAAAAAGTACGCAATAAATAGAAACAATCTTTATTCTAGAAACCTACTTAGCCCCAATCAGATAAACCGGGTGATTTTCAGTTTCTTGAAAAAAGTTAGCAAAATGTCAAAAGTTATATTTTTCGGGAAAAAAAATGTTACGAATGGGAAAAGAAACAAATATGAGGAAAATTAGTCTTCCCCCCTCCAAATGAACTTTTCAACTCGAGAACGATTCAAGATAGAACAATTTTGCATACGGCAGTCGATTCTAAATTGTCAAATTAGTATGATCTATGATATTTCGGTCAGTCGTTCTAAAACAAAATTTTTCGAAAAATGGAAGAAAGTACAAAGGGGTAGACCCATAAAAATCATGAAAAATACAAAATCGGCAGATTCACTTGCAATCCGCACTATATACGCAAAATTTCATGCAGATTCCGAAAATATATGATTTGTTCATGCTCAGATTCAAGGATTGACATATACAGTGTGTTGTAATTTAATAATCCCCACGCCAGTATTTCTAGGGATTTTAGAAATTTATTATAATATTTTTTTTCATTATTTACTTCTCGAAATGCTCTATCTTGTCAAGTAAAAAAAGTTTCATCAATCACCTTTTCACGACCTACTACGACCACAGAATGCATGCCAAAAATCGCGAGAAAAGGTATTAGGCATTTCTTTAGCAAAATTTTGGTTAAAGCATTCGATTCGAACCATCCGAGAATACCTCCGTGAAAAATTTCAACATGATATCTTGTACGGGGTATTTTCTATACCTGTTACAATTTTCGAAAAAGGAAATCTGTATAAAAAATTTCGTGTAAATTGGAATGAATTGAGACAAGGGGTCGAATAAATGTTCGTACAGCTATCATTTTTCAATTGGATGGTGCTTCCATCCATAATGCTGGTAATGTACGAAGATAGTTGAACCAAAAATTTCAAGTGGATTGGTCGCAATAGTCCGTTAGTTCATTGGCCGCCGCGTTCGCCTGATCTTACCCGTCTGGATTTTTACTTTTGGGGAAATATCAAACTGAAGATTTATAAAAGTAGGCCAACGACTAAAGAGGAGTTGCGACGAAGAATTGTGGAAGTTTGCAGAGAAATATCACCAGGAGAACTGCGAAGAGTAGGACAGAACTTGCGCAGAAGGTACGAAAAATGTATAGAAAATGAAGGGGGATATATAGAACATACAAAGATTTAGAATTCTTGGTGTCTCTGTTTTTCATCTGCGAAGTGTCAGCAGGAGCAGTTGAAAGGGGCTAAGTAGGTTTTAAGACGAGCCTAGCTGAAGATATTTTTTTTAACACCAAGTTTTTTCCATTCGTTGCATACTTTTTGAATGTCACTGTAAAGGAATGATACTTTGTAGGATTATCAGACAAAGAAATTACTAACATCACATCCCGACATTCCTAATATATTTTTACCGAAAGAGTTGGAATCAACTTGACAGAAACTGATTGATCCGTCCTCCGATTTATGCCTTCTCTTTTGACAAAAAAAAGTTATTGGAAATTTTGTCACCACTTGAAACATTACCTATTCAAGTTCGAATCTATTTTCAGTGAAGTAGCTAAAACATGTTTGAGTTGAGGGTCAAAAGAATATCTAATTGAGCCGAAACTATATAACGAGTTTATCTCACCACAACAAGGTTACATAAAAGTTACACTACTTTCAGAATTTACATCCGGGTTTTTTTTTATCTGAACCCACTGAAGATCAAAAACTAACAAAAAAGTGTCGTTAATTGGAGTTGTACGCTATTAGCTAGACACAATCTTGTTCTTTAGGCGATATTAGTTGTTTTTATACTTTTTGAACGCACTATATTATATACTTAACAATCTTACCCAAAGCGCCGTTCCAGCATCGTTTCCCGCTGTCGACATATCTATTGACGAAAAATTAACATTCAAATACCAAATATTTTGAATTGCTTTTGCACCAATGATATGTCCAGATTCGTTCCTTACAACTCCTCCCAACAAATCGTTGTAATCCTTGAGTCTGCCATAAATAGTACTGAAATTACAAAAAATAAATTTATAATCTTGAATTATCAATCTAAAAGAAGGGATGAAAGTTTCTTGTATATGTTTCATCCACTCCTATCGCCCGAAAATTCAACTCATGTGAGGGAAGTTCATGATGGTTATAGGGGAGTTCGTATCAACTTTAGGTAAGTTCGTGAAAACTTAGGGTAAGTTCGTGACAGCTTTAGGTAAGTTCGTGACAACTTTTGGAAAGTTCGTGACAGCTTTAGGTAAGGTCGTGACAACTTCTGGTAAGTTCGTGACATCTTCAGGTGATTTTTCAGTGGTGTTTGGTTAGTTCTTAATAGTGTTTGGTAAGTTTGTGGCAGAGATGGGTAATTTGAATTTCTCTCAATTTCTAGTAAAAAATTACGCAAAAAACGTGAAAGTGTTTCCAAACTCTCGTTCTAAATACATTGGCATTCAAATACAAGTAATAATTCAATTGGAAGAGCAGAACCAAGAAGTACTCACTCTTTATCATAGGTATTTATGGCCCAAATAATATCTTCTTTGGTAATATTGGCTATCTTCCTCTCCTTGAAGCCCCACAGATCCAGAATGCTTTTCGTGTAGCATTCTGATTTCATAGCTTCCACGAAGCTACAGAATAACGCCGGATCCATTGTTGTGCTCTGATCTTTGTCCGTTTCGTCACTTTCGATCATCTTCATGAGGATCTTGTCCACTTTTGGTATTCTAGTAGAAAACAAAGAATTAATATATATATATTTCAGAAAGTTTTCTCCCATACCTGGTCTCGAACCAGTGTCCAATGCTTATACTTATACCGGATGGTCGTTTGATAGTTTCAGTTTCAGATGTTAAATAGTCAGTGGATAAATACTCACTTGAAACAAACGTCGTTCAGGGTTAAATTTCTGGAACTTCTTGTTTTCCTCACTAGTTTGTCAATGTCCAGTAACTGAAAGATAAAAATTTAGGTTTTAAAGTGTTATTTATCGGTTTTTTCATTCGAATAATCCAGTAGAGTTCCTGAAGATGTTCGCTCGGTTGGTGAAACGTGTGTCTAGTGTTTTTATGGTATCAGATCTTTTAAAATCATTGAACCATTGATCTTTCAGCTCAATCGGTATTGAAATAAAAGAAACATGTTCAATATATATATATCTGTGCTTGATAATAATAATTATAATAATAATGATAGGGGTCGAGGCTGTCCGAGCTCTTCCTCAGCCTCATTTTGTATATTCCATTCACGATTTATTTGAAGATTCATATTTCTTTTTTGATCATTCTAGTAATGATTTAATGCGAGCTTTGGTGGTATTAGGTGTTAAGGCAGAAATAAGAAGCAATGTAATCCCGACATCAGAATTTAGAACAACCCGCGATCCACTAGGTTTGTTTTGGTTCCTTCCATAACCGGTTTTGAACCAGTTCTCAGAAGTGGCACATTCAAGTTTAGGATGTTAATGTACCCAACAATTGTGGGAACTTTACTGAGGAACTATTTTGGTCGGTTCAAGGACCGTTCTAGATTAGAACCAAAACAGGCCTACTTTCTGATAGTTTTCGGTTCTGTACATTTCTGTTTTATCGTTTATTCTTTTGATGACTTCCAATATGTCAATTTCAGGTCTTGTGATATATTGATTCGACGATTTTAATTCATTTGACTTCCGAATATTATGCACGCTTTGCAGACTTTGTAACGATATTTAATCATTTTTACAGAATTTTGTTTTCGTCATTTGCTGGTTTGATGGAATGTCCGCCTTCACATTTTCTGTTTATTTTCAGTTTGTGATATTACAACTTTAACTTCTTGTGATGTTCAGTACATCGAATTTCGGTTCTTCAAAAGTTTGATGTGATAATTTCAGATTCCGGCAGATTCGTTCATGATGAAATTTTTGTATTGTACTGTTTCTGTTTTACTGAGTTATTTTTTGATCATATTCCATTTCTTCAAAGTTATTTCTTATCTAGTTCGTTTTCCCAGTGTATCGTTTGTGAAGTTTGTTGGTTCCATCCTCATATTTCAAAGACTGTTTCAGTTCTACATTTGACCGTTATAATAGATTATATGTAATCCAGCAATAAATAAACATTGAAAATATCTATGAAAACGTCATGTTTCCAACACTCTCATGGGTCAACAAGTGCAGAACCAATATTTCACTTTTATATCTTGTTTTTTCATCGGCATGAGTAAACCTACCGATGAGTAATGTTGAACAGTGCATAATTTCAAGTCGTAGTAACATTTATATTATCACGAAACACACATTATTTTCCTGGGTACTAGTTCTTGTTTATTCCACGGTTCTTTGTAATTATACAGCACATTCGAAAAGTTTAGAGAACAATTTGACTTTTTTATCTTATATTCTACAAGATTCCTACCTCGTTCTCTCACTGGTGGTCGATCTTTCCGGAATTTCTCATGAATGTCTCTTCAGTACATTCTAGAACCTTTCGGAGCCCCTGTTCTCGGTTTTTACAGGGTCTTTTCGAAATTTCCAGCACTGTCGGAAAGCTTTGAGAACGCTCTAGAATTTTTTCAACATATTCCAGGAATATCCAGAGAGTTCCATCCACCACGCCATCCAGAATTACACTTGAGTGTCTTGTTAGTATGTTCCATAATCTTCCGGAGTTTCTGGTATTGTTTATTCTATAGTTTTCTCGATTTTTCCAGAAGCTTAGGGAACAATCTAGACTTTTCTCTCTTATATTCTACAAAGTTCCACCTCGCCCCCCTCACTGGTATGGTTCATTCCACTGTTTTTTTTTGTAATTTTCCGCCATTTTACAGAAGCTTCGAGATTATTCTAGACTCTTCACGGTTATATTCTATAGATTTCCAGAGCGTTCCACCAACCACGTCTCTCACTGGTACCTGAACTTTCTAGAATTTCAGTATGTTCAAGAACCTTCCTGACCCCTGTTCTTGTTTATTCCACGATTTAGTCGAATATTTCAGCCCTTTCAGGAAGCTTTGAGAATATTCCGAAGTTTTTCTTTATATTATATAAATGTTCAGATAAAATTTCAATAGGTGATACGGTTAGAAGCCGATATCACATAAGTTCTACCAGAATAACCAGGCAATTTTTTTTCTCCAACTATAGATTCGAGGCAATTGTCATGCGCGTCAAAAAAGCCCATAAAATTAGGGAACGTATTCGTGATTTTAACATGTGGATGAAATTTTGTATTGCCATGAAAAAGCGCGTCGAGAGAAATTGACGTTTTTTTTGGTGTTTCTGGAAATTTTTATTTATCGAATGACTTGCATGAAACAGTTGGATGTTAAATAATAATTAATATCAGTATGACTCATGAGGCCCTAGTTCTTCTTTGATGTTATAACACGTTTATAAATATAGAAGTATAATGACTTAATAAGATACCAGCTGTGAATGAAATTATGTTATTGAATGTAGTTCAAACTGTGATATCAGAAATAACTCGACATGTTCACGAGATGATATCAATGTCATCAATTATTCATCCTTGTTGACCGACGATAACAAAATCCTAATCATAAACTAAGCAACTAAGACTTCCATACTTGTTAACAATAGCTACTCTTTCAATAAACAAAAAGAACCTTCGCCACACAAGTTGATAATGTAATATTGGTTTTTTTCCGGGATGATAAAGTGAATCGAGGTTTAGTCATCAACAAAAGTAATACGCAAATGTTCCTTTGTTCACTATTAGCCCAGTCGTCAGGCACTTTTTACCTAAAAATAATTCACGGAGTTTTGATTTCTGGTGCATGGCGTAAGGTCAAGTGTCAAAAACAACCTATTCATTTTGCGACCTCGAAATCCCTTTGGAAATTAAAAAAAAAATCATGTTTTAAAAAAAAAAATTGGTTTTTTGCCAAATATTTTTGTTTAGGTGCATTTTAGGAAAAATATTCACCCATACAAAAATGAAGAGGACAAAATTCTCCATAATTTATGTTCCATTCATTTTTCCTGTAAAGTTGATTGTTTCGATGCGGCGGCTCTGTAAATGTACCTAAGTACCTACATTTCTGATTCGCACGTTTTCGTGGCGCCGTGGACAAGCCGGTTGTACCAATTTGTATTTCATCAGCGGGGGAGGATACTAGCGCCCCTTCGCGGGAACCCTATGTATCCCTTGGCACAAGCGCTCCCTCATCCTTCGTCCAGAAATGGTCGGGGGATGGGGGAGGCGGCTCTCAGTGCGTCCTCCCGATCCTCTTCCTCTCCTGAACCCTCTTGGGCGACGGCAAGACGAGCTGACGGAGTTTTGATTATACCGAATGAAGTGTAGATATTACTGCTAACTGTGTAAAATAAACCTTTATTTATTTATTTATTTATTTATTTATTTATTTAATTTGTATTTAATATCGCGTTATATTGTAGCTTGAATTATACATTTCCCACTAAAGTACTATCAAGTAAAAACTAGCATTTTTATTTGAATAATAATTTTTTTAAATCCGACCCCGACTTTTTGGAGGACACAAGTTTCTCCTCTGTTTAATATCTTGTGGTTAAAACTGCTTTCGTATGTTGGGCCACTCCGACATCATGCAGTGGGGAGGGGACGGGGTGCTGTCGTCGCGTGTTTGCATTGGGAATTATATTAGTTGAGATACAACAATCGAGTGCAACGTGTCGTACTATAATCTCAAATATGGATATAGAACAGATTTGTTTCATATGTGAACAGACAAAACGAAGGAAACTCGATTAAACTCGATTCGTGGATTAGGCCTAATGGGGAAACCACAGAAAAAAAACGCGTCGTTTACTTTACCGCAAGGTGGTGTGGAAATGAGTAAAATATCTGAAAATTGTCCTTATTCTCTAGGCCCTTTATTATTTAATAAATTATCACACCTTGTATGAAATAGTCAACTCTAATAAGTTTTAAAAAGTGTCTTAAACAATTTTTGATTGAAAGATGTTATTATAGAGTTGATCGGGCACTATATTAGTATTTGTAAATCTACTGTGTTTTGTTTGTTATATACATGTTACAATTAACTGGATGTATATACTATTTATTGAACTACTCCAATACAATACTTGTATTGTCCTTCCAGAGACTAAAATAATTATTATTAATATTATTATAAACAAAAAGCACAAATGCTTGTGGGTAGGACTTGCATTCTCATTAATGACAAAAAGTCTGTAAATGTTCACAAAAAACCAACGAATTAGGAATTTGTGCAATTGCAATAAAAAGTACCTACATTTACAGAGCCGCCGCATCGAAACAATCAACTTTACAGGAAAAATTAATGGAACATAAATTATGGAGAATTTTGTCCTCTTCATTTTTGTATGGGTGAATATTTTTCCTAAAATGCACCTAAACAAAAATATTTGGCAAAAATCAATTTTTTTCAACAAAACACGATTTTTTTTTAAATTTCCACAGGGATTTCGAGGTCGCAAAATGAATATGTTGTTTTTGACACTTGACCCTACACCATACATAAGAAATCAAAACTCCGTGAATTATTTTTAGGTTTTTTATTGCTCTGACGACTGGGCTATATGAAATTAGTAGAATCAGAACAAACAAGAGAACCAGTGTTTTTCATTGACTTCATCGAATATTATCTTCAGCGGAATTATTATGGGTCAAGCCATCCATATACCGGATGTCCCAATAAAAAAGGGCATTCAGGATATTGTTATGTCCGACACACGGACTTGAGATACATTATAAATAAGTACTTTAATAAATCCTATATTATAACATTTATTATAATTTATTACATTTCTTCATAATATCCATCGACATCTTAGAACTAGGTCAATGCGTTTTTCTTATCTTTTCAGCTGAAATATCTAAAACACTAGATTTGGGTAGCACTTTCGGTCTTTGGAGTGAAACTATTAGTATAATCATTCTCTAGTCGTAATTCAGATGTAATTTATGGATCTGTTTATTCATACATTACAAACTACTTTTATATGTAATTATACACACGGCTGCAGAGCCTTGAACGTTGTAATTCTGTACCGTTAGTGATCATCAATAATTTATCTTCTTGTCCATGTTATTTGAACAAAAAGGTTCCAGCGCGCAATCAATTCAATGTTCTCATTACTATCATAGGCCAAAGATCAAACCATCTTCACTTAACGTATCACAGTTCATCTGCTCTCACCATTATGAGTAATCAATTTAACTATTGTCACTTTGTTTTCAAGCCGTTAATTTGTTTCTACCAGGATTGTATTGATTGCTATTGGCGACGGGTGTATTTTTTCCTGTTGGGAATTTTTTAGTCGGGCCCTGTCTCCAGTGGGCCGAGGATCATATGCTCTGAGTAGCCGGAGTGAACCAAGAACAACGGCCTTCTGCATTATTTTGACTGAGATTTCTGCCGCATCATGGCAAGCTGGTACAGCTGAACAGCGTGTCCATCATTCCACACCAAGTACTACTATGATCAGAACTACTAACTATTTTACCAGAATGGTGTGGGTAAAACCTGTGGATTACAAAGCGTCAGTCTCGATGTTTAGTCCGTTTTAGCTTCTTTTTTTCGGACGATGATCCTTTTCCCAGCAGCTGAAAACTATGACGAAAATCGTCCCACTTTGATGGTCGAGGAGGACTTCATCAAGCTTATCAGCTTGTATTTGCCTGAGGGTGTGAAAAGAGTAATTCCAATAGATTCGGCCTTTTGTATTTTTCATGCTTTTTGGACTTTTTTTAGGTAATATCGATTGGCGTTCTCAGAATTGCTCTAACTTAACAGTTCTCGAGCTGAGAAATTCATCTAGAGTTGGGAAGGATAATTTTTTTATTATTTTACCACTTTTAGTCGTGAATTGCAATCTTTTTTGAATATGCACACCAAATAAGAAGTCGATTCCGAGTCAATTAAAGATTTCATAGGCTTTTTAGGACACCTCCGCAAGTTTGATCTTGCCAGGTTAACGTTTTATTCCTTTTTTTTAAGCTAAACCACGTATATGAACATATAAAAATTTTATTTTTTCGGAATCAGCATGAAATTTTGCGTATGTAGTGCGATTTACAAGTGAATCTGCAGATTTTGTGTTTTTCGTGATTTTTAGGGGTCTATCCCTTAGGACTCTTTTCAAATATTCTCTTTTTTTTGCATATCAACCCAATATTCACGAAATGAAGCAATTTCATCATTCTGAATCGATTGGCTTTCTCAGAATTGCTCTGTCTTTAACCGTTCTCGAGTTAAGAAGTTCATCTAGAGTTGAGAGGGATCTTTTCCATCAAAAACATTTTCTTATTATTTTTTCGCTTTTAGTCGTGAATTGCAATCTTTTTTGAATATGCACACCAAATAAGAAGTCGATTCCTAGTTAGCTAAAGATTTTATAGGCTTTTTTAGGACACCTCCGCAAGTTTGATCTTGCTCGGGGATTTTTAACGTTTTGTTTCTTTCTTAAGCTAAACCACGTATCTGAGCATAAACAAATTATATATTTTCAGAATCAATATGAAATTTTGCGCATGTTGTGCAATTTCCAAGTGGATCTGCTGATTTTGTTTTTTCGTGATTTTTAGGGGGCTACCCCTTAGGACTCTTATCAAGTATTCTCTTTTTTTGCCTATCAACTCAAAATTCACGAAATATAGCAATTTCATCATTCTAAATCGATTGGCGTTTTCAGAATTACTTTATCTTTAACCGTTCTCGAGTTGCGAAGTTCATCTAGAGTTGAGAGGGATCATTTTCCACCAAAAACATTTTTTTATTATTTTTCCACCTTCAGTCGTAACTTGCAATCTTTTTTGAATATACACACCGAATATGAAGTCGATTCCGAGTCAATTAAAGATTTCATAGGCTTTTTT
Organism: Chrysolina americana; assembly: GCA_958502065.1. NCBI lineage: Eukaryota > Metazoa > Arthropoda > Insecta > Coleoptera > Chrysomelidae > Chrysolina > Chrysolina americana. The sequence goes on along the minus strand of OY293417.1, from coordinate 66,333,456 downwards.
AGGACACCTCCGCAAGTTTGATCTTGCTAGGGGATTTTTAACGTTTTGTTTCTTTCTTAAGCTAAACCACATATCTGGGCATAAACAAATTATGTATTTTCGGAATCAGCATGAAATTTTGCGTATGTAGTGCGATTTCCAAGTAGATGTGCTAATTTTGTGTTTTTCGTGATTTTTACGGGTCTAACCCTTAGAACTTTTTTCGAGTTATTTTCGTCAATCATTACTTACATCGTTGCAGTCATTCTAAAATACAAACGGAGTTTTTTAATCAATTCCTGTTATACGAAATTTGTAATTACCTAATTCAAAAAATAAAAAAATCGATTATTGCAGAATTTTACGAAAAATTCAAATTTTTCCCACCTTCACATTGTTCAATGAGCCCCAACAAAAATATCTCCCTGAAAAAATGTATTCCAAATGTTTCTTATTTTCCGAAAAATGTAACTTTTGAGATTTTGCTCATTTAAAAAAGTGCTCTTTTTGAAAAAAAACTGAATTTTACTCAGTATATCTGATTGGGTCTGAGGGTCAATTCATGCAACTTTGTCATTGTCATAGTCCTAATCACAATTACAGACGATCTTCGTCCTTTTTCCACATGTGAACCAATACAGTTGAAAAATAAAGATCCATTATTGTAATTGTTATTATTATTATTTCAATTGCAGTAGTCACACCCCTTCATGTCGATCCCGTCAGACGTTCTTTATCGTCTCATCATTATCTCTTTCTTGTACACTTATCTTGACTTCTCTATGTTTCGTTCCAAATTTTCCGAATCTGTATGCCTACTGCGGTTCAAGACAGTACCAATTCATCTTGTCGTAGAGGAGCCTGTATATCATAATATTTGCATATTTCCATTACTTTTATATAATTTTTTTTGTTACCTGTTGCACAACAGCTGGCGTCAAAACATCATCACCCGTAATCATAACAACTTCTTGCTGATAAGCCCTGTGCAGAGTTTTGATCAACCATTCGGAATCTCGAACGAAGGTCGTGTGAGGGGGGACCCATAACCGCAGGGGGTTTTTCTCTTGCTTGAACCGTAGAAATCCTAGTGCACTCAATAATACTAATGCTAAACTGAATCCTATTATTCTAAATGGGTGCTTTCCCACGTAAAGTCCTAACCTGTAAAAAATCAGACATTTAGATATTGCGACAGTAAAAAATATAGCAAGAAAAATGGACCACAGCCAACTGATTATTACTCAAGCAGACAAAGATATTGTGTTCTTTGGGGGGCCGAGTACTATACGCAAATGAAGGGGATTCAAAATGTTTAACACGGGTTGACCATTGTCGTTGACACTTTTTTTTTCAAAAGGCATTGGACTGATACATGCAATCCTATGGGTAGTCATTTAATTGTCTTTTCATATAAGTACGTTGAGATATTTAGTTGATGAACTGCGTTTTTATGGCAACAGATGGGTATCTCTTGATTTGGATCCCAAGCATTCAAACTATTTCACATGGGGTACCTCAGGGATTCGTTCTTGGCCCGTCACTTTTTACCTTCTACGTGAACGACTTCTTTCACTTCATATCTCCTACTGAAGGCATTACATGTGCCGACGACACGACGTTAATAAACACTTCTACTCATGCAGATAGGGCACAGAACTGGTTTAGTGCAACAACCTCAAATTAGACAACAATAAAAAACATTGCATGGACGCGTTATTTCTATTTCTTTATGGAGAAATTGTTCACTCAGATAAAGTCTTTAAAATGCAGAAAAGAGCGATAAAATTTACTTATGGTGCTGGTTACAGGGATCATTGTCAACAAATCTTCAAAGATGTCTCTATTATGCCTGTTATTTCCCTATTCATTTATAATACTCTTCAAGAGATTCACAGAAATAAAAATGTTTTGTGTGTGAATTTTCACTCAATTTCTGGATATGATATTCTTCAGACAAAGCTGATTGACGTTTCAGAAGAATAATTCTTGTGTCTACAGGGTAAGCAAAAAAGAAAAAGTTTGGACAACTATTATAGAAAATTCTGTCTATTTGTGGATTTTTCGTTGAATTATAAATTAATTGAAATATTTCTCGTTTGTCAAAAAATGTGTTTTTCGAAAATAATACATATATGTAATAATACATCATGGTTTTTCACATTACTATTGGGAATTCTGTGTTAAGTTATTATTTTATGCACGTCAGTCTTTTCTTCTTCCTCTACTTCAATTAAAGTTTTCAACGTTATTACTGAAAATTCAGTATACAGGGTGTTCCAAATTAAGTCGGCACCATTGCCAACTCCGTTATTATTGATGCAACGAAGTCGGTTAAATGGACAAACTAGTAGCATTTTTAATGGCCTTCTCAATGCCGAAAACAAAAAAAAATTACAGTCGCGTTTTCAGAATATTTCATAAAATGATATTTCTTTCAATGGAACACCCTATATTTCTTCATGCATTACGATTCGTAATAACATTCTCAACAACAAATCTCATTTGACTTTTTTCCGCAAGGGAGAAAATAAGACAGTTTTATAAATAGGAAACATTTATAACAAACGGATTTGATAAAGCGCTATAAAATATCGAGTAAATGTTCAAAAACACCGCCTTCTTATTGACACTACGTGTGGCATTCAACACAGTTCGGCCATCAATTCTATTAATTATAGTTTCAATATAATTTTGCAGTTCATCTTCATTATTGTTTTATTTTGTACACCTCATTTTTCAGAAATCCCAAAAATAAAAATCTAGAGGTGTCATATCTGGTGAACGAGGGGGGCACTTAACAGGACTATTTGTAGCAATCCATCTGTTTCCAAAAACAGCCTCGCAGCATTCTTTTTACGCCACTGAAATTATGTGTTGGTGCTCCATCCTGCTGAAAATGGATCATCCGACGAGCCTCCAGATCAAGATCATCGAAAAACTCTTCCAACACTCTTGTAAATAAATGGTAGAAAAATGGACGATAATTCTGCCTCTAAATACCACACCAAACATTAATTCTAAATCGCCTTTGCGGATTGTGGGGATGGACTAGAAATGGATTATGTCTACTCCAATAATGAAAATTCTTTCTATTATACATCCCACGATTTGAAAAATTAGCCTCATCGCTCCATATTATATTTCTATAGAAGTTTGGATTTTGTCTGCATTAATTCATGAACCACCGACAAAACCCCAATCGTCTCTCAGGATCTCCAGGTTCTAGTGTTTGCACTGGTCTTAACTTATAAGGAGAAATCTTATGTTTCTTCAGAATTCGTTTAATACCAGACAGTGGAACAGCTATTTCTCTAGATAAATCTCTGATAGAATTATTTGGATATACCTAAAAAACTTTTTCATTGTTCCTGAATCGACGATAAAGCACAGCAAAAAAACGCCGATTAGGTAATTCACGATCGGGGACGATTTGCTGTAGTGTTCGAGTGCTCTCACACTTTTTCTGGCAAACCAAGTAGGATTCAAATATATCACGGCATTTCGAAATATATTCGAACAGTAATTTAGAGTTACAATAATTTATGACATTGTCATGATATACTTGAGAATATTTGACAAATAGTATTTCATCATGAAACTGTTATGGGGATAATATGCAAATTTCATGACTGTTTTTCAAGTGATTGGCGTTCAACGTTTTTTTGGCTCACCCTATGGACACAAGGAAGAATTGTTTGAAGAAGATACATTAAATTTGTTCGAAGAACGTCTCTTCCAGAAATGAAGAAAATAATCCAACGTGTATGCAGAATTTTCTGATAAATGATAAACATACAATGCATTATTATAGCTCACCCTGTAGTCACAAAAATTCTTATAAAGAAAACTGTTTTTCTTGGTCACTGGAATGCAACAAATGATCGTTTCACATTACTCATCGAAACAGGATTAACAGGATCAATTAGCCTTCATAAAGAATCACCCTGTAAAGACGATGAAGTATGATTGATTCTGAAAATCTGTGAAAAACTTGTTCGCACAAACTGATTAATTTGTGAAATTTTATGTTGCAGTAGTAGCTGATGTACTCACAATGATAATGGTTCCATTGCCAATTCGCTTTGGCTCAGTACGTTGAAATATTTAAAATCTATTTATGATACTCGGATTTTTTGTGCCTGACAATAATCTGAAGTGATTAACAAAGAAACCAAAATGTCTCTCAAAAACTTGGTTTCATTATCTACTTGACCTCGGCTTTCACATGTATATACAGGGTGTCAATTTGAACACTTTCCATCCTTAGTATCTTACTTTCAGTAAATAATATGAAAATTTAAATTTTATTTTGAAAGGGAACACTTGTAATGAATATTTTGAGCCCTAAGAGGAGTAGATGTTACTCTTAGAAAGTTAAATGCATGGGAAGAGGGGTCAAGTGGAACATTATTTTTTAATGCGTTTGATTCTCTTTTCAATGATACCTTGACTTAATATTTTTGACGAGCAGTTTCCGAAATATAGCGTTCTAAACTAATAGAAGTGATCAGAACTTTCCTGCACTAAGGTGCGTTATTGTATTAACTCTCTTTTTGATAGAAATCGTTGAATAGAAGTGGATGGGCCGTTTTAACCCTTCAATAACAGAATGAATCTATTCTACACGTGTGATTATTTTTTTTGATTATTATTTGCCAGAAAGAAATTTCAAACGTGGGATCTACTTACGCCTACCTAATAAACTGTTCAATATTCTGTCCATTTAGATCTAAACAGTAATAAAGCATTGTTTTCGAACTCCTCTTTAACGTTTCGTAGAATTTTACCGGGAATTGAACGGCATGCTGCCATAAATCGTCTTTTGAGTTCATCAATATCAGCTTGCAGGGTTTTATTAACAACGTATTTAGGATATCCCCAAAGAAAGAAATCTAAGGGAGTTAAATCCGGTGATATCGGAGGCCATTTAATTGCTCCCCTTTTATCATCCCATCTACCCGGGAATCTCTTGTTTAATCCCTGTCGGAAGGGAAGAAAATAATGAGGTGAAGCACCCTCCTGCTGTAAATGCAAACATTACCTTCTGCATCAATTTGAGTTTCTAGCTCGTGAGTTATAAGAGAAGCATAGGTACAGATTGCCGTCAACTTTTCTTCAAGAAATAAAGTACAATAATATACTGGTGTATGCATCGGTTGTCGTAAGTTCTGGATGTGATATCCAGGCGAATAATATTGAAAACATTCACCTCAGTGCGGGCAAGTTCCGAAAACTTCTGTAAGTTAGAACGCTATTTTTCAGTCGAAGGAAGACATTAAGGATGGACGGTTTCTACTTGACACCCTGTATATTTCAAGTTTACATTGATTTTGTTAATATAAGTCCTCGTGTTAAAGGTGTAGGTATTCTCTATTTTCGATAAGCATGGCCTAATTCAATTGCATACTTGGTCTAGATGACTACTTTGATGGTTTCGGAAATAAAGGCAGATGATCAGTGCTTACCGACAAAACCCAATTCGGCCATAGGCTAAAAATAAACAATACATTTATTGACCTGCGCTTGACCCTTAAATAAAATGACTAGCAGTGTAACAGTAATTGGTGACTTATGGGCCGTGGACCACGAAAAGCAAAGCGTGTGAAAACCGAGTTGTAAGACTAAACCACCATTTGACTGGATTGAATTTTCTACTCTTTCAGTGCTTTAGATAATGAATAATTGCGGAATCGATGGCTGTGACTCTTGTATGGAATGAAACGGTGTCGCTAACGATAATAATATTGATGAATTGACAGATATACCGAGAGCATAATAACATTTAGAAGGTGTTGTTCGTCTGAATATTCAGTTAGTGTCTACTGATAATTGAAATGTTTATTTAGATTAGATATCAGTATACCAGTTGTGTATTTACATTGAAAATGGACTGTATTTTTGCTGGGTTTGTTTAGGATTTATATTGACTCAACAAACGTAACATTGACTGCATTTATTTACAGATATATTACAACAAAGAAATTGACTGTACGGAATAAAAATATTTGATGTTTCTGCCCGTTTGGGTTGAGTGTTCGATAACGAGTCCCCGCTTTTCTTCTCCTTTTCATCCCTAGAACTCAAGTGGTTACAGATCGGAGATGCCGTCGGACAAAATGACAATACAAAGAATGATATACAGTGAGGACCAAAAGTCCGTCGCCCCCCCCCGTAACTTCTTCATTTTCCATATTACAAAAAAATGTTAAATACATAAGTTGTAGGGTTTCATTCGATCTCTTTAATGGTTTAAGTTTCATTCATACAGAGTGTCTTAAAAAAGCACGGTGACTTAGAAGTTAATTTTTTTAAATGGGTCACCCTGTATTTCATTGCATTATTACATTCTACGTTGAATTCTGAACAAGTTTGATAAATGGTTTTCTATCAAAAAAGTTAATAGTTTTGGTCTTATGAACACTTGTAAATAATTATTTCGACTACTTTTGCGCCAGTTCAATGAGAAAATCGTAACAAATGGATCACAATGTATTCCACTTTCCTATCCTAACTTTTTGAAAGCTATCCAATGTTGCAAACTGCTGATGGCACCATGTGTAACTTACCTCGTCGTACCATTTTACAATTGTTAGAGTTGTTGAATCTTACGAAAAACTAGTACAAATGAAGTTGAAACATTTTATTAACAAATAAGGTAGTCCATAAATACAGATCAAGAATCATTAAAAACTGAAGAGATATTTTAATTTATAACTAAAAACGGTGAGTTTTTATCTATTTCAAAAGATGTTCGACATGTCCACCATGCATTTCTTGACACATAAATAGTCGGATTGTAAACTCTTCCCTAACATTAATCAAGGTTTGAGGTGATATTTCTGAACACACTTCAATAATTCGACGGCGCAGTTCATCTAACGACCCACAAACTGTCTTAAAAACTACGGATTTCACATAGCCCCAGAGAAAGAAATCAAGCGGTGAGAGGTCCGGTGAGCGAGCTGGCCACTCTGTTGTACCTCGACGTCCAATCCACCTACCTGGATACCTTTCATCTAAGTAATTTCTCACCTCCCGAAAATAGTGTGGTGGCGCTTCATCTTGCTGAAATGTTACATCCAAGTAAAATTCATGTGGGTTTTGCGCAACGATCTCATCGATACTGGGACTTATTGTATCTTGCAGCATTTGGAGGTATCTGGGACCATTTAAATTTTCTTCCAAGAATATGGGACCTACAATGTGGTTACCTAAAATACCAGCCCAAACATTAATTTTCTGGGGAAATTGAGTATGCCCCTCGCGGAATTCATGGGGATTCTCATCACTCCAATATCTACAATTCTGGCTATTAACATTTCCATTTAGGTAAAAAGTGCTTTCATCACTAAAGCAGATGTGTTGCAAATAAAGTCGATTTGCAACAATTCTTTCTGCCATGGTCTCGGTCTGGATCATCTTCAACCAATTGGTGCAAAATTTTTATTTTGTAAGGATGGAATTTATTTTGTTTTAAAACCCTCTTTACTGATGTTTTAGAAACATCACATGTCTCAGCTACTTGCTTAGTTGATTGTTGTGGGTTATTTACCATTTCGGCTAGTACTTGAATTTCAACATCTTCCGTAATTATTTTCGGCCTCCCAGATCTCGGAGCATCTTTCACGGTGCCAGTTTGGTTAAATTTTGCCACCAATTTCTGCAGATATTTTCGACACATCGGACGTTCTGGAAACCGTTCATTGAAAATGCGAATAGCAGCGTGGTAATTTCGGTTAGCTTCACCAAATATGATAACGGCTTCAACTTTGTCTGCTACTGAACGAGCCATATTAATCAACAAGAGAAATTGAAAACCGTTTGAATCAAAGTTTTGAAAACCTACAAAATGTCAATGATATTTGGCAAAAACAGATAAGAGTTTTCATTCATTGTCATGGATAAAATAAACGCGCCTAGCGTGCATAGCCTACCTCATTAATTTATTCGTGAACTGGTGCAAAAGTAGTCGAAATAATTATTTGCAAGTGTTCATAAGTCCAAAACTATTAACTTTTTTGATAGAAAACCATTTATCAAACTTGTTCAGAATTCAACGTAGAATGTAATAATGCAATGAAATACAGGGTATCCCATTTAAAAAAATTAACTTCTAAATCACCGTGCTTTTTTTAGACACTCTGTATGAATGAAACTTAAACCATTAAAGAGATCGAATGAAACCCTAGAACTTATGTATTTAACATTTTTTGTAATATGTAGAATAAAGAAGTTACAGGGGGGGGGCGACGGACTTTTGGTCCTCACTGTATATAAAAACTATTTCTTTCAGTCTACTAAGTTTTTGAAAGGGACTCATAACAATGAAATAATTTCTCCGTGGTCCGTATAGATATATAACCCCATAGAGATTGTTCTGAAATTTGTGATTGTTTTAATAACAGCTATCAAGATTTCAAATGAAAATGTGGGGTGCATAACAGAAATATATTTGGTCTTCTCCAACTTCCAAAACAGCGCAAATCAAATCCTCCATTCTTTGTAATGGGAAGAAGTCGCTCAACCATCTACCTCTCTCCATTAACCAAATCGAAAATTTTCATAAAGAGGTAAAACACTCCGTCAGGGAGCTTTTTACAGTTCAGAGGAATTCCTTATTGAAGACTTCACAACTTTAATTTTTGATTATAATAAAAAAAATGAATGAAAAATTCGTGTATGAATATTTAATTGATTTTCAAATATATTTTGGGAGCTTAAATGAATGGGTGTAAATATTCGTGGTCATTGGTCATTATGCATTGGCTTACCTATGAACGTTTATGTTGTATAGGAGATTTTTGTATTTAATTCTTCTTCCAATGCCAACGGAATTGTGCTGTTGCCATAATTTTATTCGTGTTTTATATTGTCATAAAGTTATTTATATTTTTATTTATAATGTGTCATCTTAAATATGTAAAGTTTTATTAGTTTTACAAAACTGAACTCTGTCAACAAAATTCAATATTTTATGACAATGTAGTATTTCTGATTCTGATAAGGACGATGAGTGGCATTAACACACTGTTGGTTCAGTGCTAGAGAATGAAGCAAATTCCCATCTTGAAACGTGACACTTCAAGCAGTGTAATGATATCAGGCTTCCATCTATATAGGAGAGAGCCACAATCATTGAATTTGTTACATATTTATGGAGTTACAATATAATTGATACTATATGTGATTGGGTTCATTGAGCAAACATACGAATCAGTGTTAGACTTTGCAGTCTGACACTGCCGTAAATAATTGTAAAAATTCATTTGAAATTGAATTTTAATGTATTCACAATGACGCCGAGCTTCCTAGAAATAATTATTCTTTGATGCGCAAAGACCAATAAGCTGTGATTAATGTTCGTAAAACGCATCAATTACTGGGTTTTATCAGTTTTCCTAGAGAAAGTTTAACAAATGCGCCTTCAAAACGAGTAGTCGGCCTCCAGGAATGCCATGGCAAATATTATTCTATTTATTTGAGCTCTCAGATGTATTTCATTCCTAAATGTAAGAAAACGATTTTCAATTATGAAGTGTATTAGAAAAGAGATATTCCAACACTTGTTAACACTGTATAAGTAAAAGTCACTTTCTACGACAATTTAACATAGGTATATTTCCCCAAATCTGGACCATAACAATGAAATACAATATTATCTCGTGACTGTCTCTGAATGAGCAACCTCTAATATTTTCTATCAGCGGGCATAAAAGTAAAGTGTCTATTCACAAAGAGCCCTTCATAAGTGTGTTTAGTCTACTCTTCTACATTACATCCTAAGATACGTTCCGTACTACAGTGACGGCGGTATAATATTTTGTTCCCAACAAGTGTGTTACACTTCTCTTGGAAACACCCCCGTATCTTCCGTAATTTTAACGTAGAAGCATGAAATTCTCAGGATCGATAGATAGATTGGAAATGAACTGCACAAAAGGCGTCATCCCACGTGATATACACTGCACGTCAACAGCAATGGAACCACCCATTTTTCCGGAAAGTTATATCAGAGGTCAAAATTTGCCCGAAATTCCTTCGGATTCGTGTTCAGGAACCCCAAATAACTACTAATACACCAGTCTCCTGAAAAACTTTCAGTCCTGAAAATTTCCAATTCGTTTCACTTCTCATGGAAACGCTCCCGTATCTTCCGTAATTTTCAACGTAAAACCATGAAATTTTTAGGATTGATATTTTCACAAGAAATGAACTAACTGCACAAAAAGGTTCATCGTACGTGATATACACGGGGGCGTTTCCATGATGAGTGAAACAAATTTTGTTCAGGAGACAGGTGGATTAGCAGTAATTCGGGGATCCTCAAAACGAATTCGAAGGAATTTTGGGCCAATTTTGTCCCCTCATACAACTTTCCGGAAAAATGGGTGGTTTCATCGTAGTGTATATCACGTAGAATGACCCTTTTCGTGCAGAGAGTTCATCAAGTATCAATTGATCCTGAAAATTTTATGATTTTTCGTCAAAACTTACAGAAGATACGAGGGTGTTTTCATGAAAAGTGAAACACACTGTATGTTTTCATCGACATCACCTATCTAAACCAAAGAAGACCACGGCAAAACCCGGAAACCAACCAAAATATTGACACCAGCCGTGAAAGCTTACATTCCTACATCACCTATCTATGCTAACTCTAGACAGACATGTTATTTATATTATTTTAATTTCACCTGTTTATTATATGGCTTTGTCAACAAGATGTGCATCTTTCGACAATAAAGTATATTTTGATTGATTGAAATCTCGGTAATTTCAATGTTGAAAGAAAAACTTACCACAGAAAATATTTTTATAAAACAAGCTGATAACGATCCTGATGTCCTGATAATTGAAACAACTACAACTGTTGTTATTAGCAAAGATGCTCATTTATTGTTATTACTTACTGGTCGAACTCTAACCGAAAACATTATTCATCTTTTGAAACGAAAATATATATTCATAAATAATTTTCTTATACGAAATGCCAAAATCACATACTATTTCTGCACACAATAATTGGGTGTGATACATCGCATTTTTCAGAAGGGGGAAATCAACAGTTTTCAAATTGTTTGAGAAACAAGCCTATTTCGGTGAAAGTTTTGTTAAAATAGTTTGCAATTTGTTTTTTATCCTCAATAAGATTACCAGAATCAGATATCACCACACTCCAAGTGGACGAAATGTCCTTAAGAAGGGGGTATTGTAACGATTCTAAAGCCGCAGCAAACCACGTAATTATTGTTGTGTAAAGAAATTAACTCTACTCGACAAGCTGTAGTTGTTCGAATTATTTTGTGATGGAGCTTGCCGTTTAGCTAAAAATTGCAAAAAACCCATTTGTTCGAACTTTGACCTTGAATAATTTTTTTTTTTGCCAATGTGGGGACGATGGAAACTTTTCACAAGTCATTTATAATGGTGTTCCCAACACTCGTACCGATTATAAGTTCTGTACGAATTATTGTAACATTGAATGCCTAACTTGACCGGACTAATAAGTAAATATATTTCTCAAAATGGATACGCGTACGGCAAACTTCCAACAATAAAATATCAGCGATTGATTCAAGTATACGTACATATACGGTGTAATAATAATAATGAAAAGTGGATTGTATGATCCAATCTTCAGCCAATAATCCTATATAAAAGGTATTTTGGTCGGCAAGTATCCAACAGAAAACAACTGCTGCCCCCTACGACCGTTGAAACTGCGTTGGTTCCATACTTGTAAAATTTTTCCTGAAGGTTCAATTCGCAATGCACTTTGAATATCATAGCTGAAATTATTTTACGATTTGAATGAATGGGAGGTTCTGATTATCACATAAGTGAAAGCGCTTCAACAAAAAGTTGGAATCTCTGATGTTATACGGGAAAGAGCATTTCTGCTCTGGAATAACGTTAGATAGAAAAATATCTGAAAGTGCCACATAGAAAAGTGGTGCGCAATTGAATTGTATACACAAATTTGAAGCGACAGCCAGCAAATTTTTTTCGCAAACAATTTTTTTATATAGGAATCAGACGACTCTTACAAACTAGTTATACATACTTGCGATAAAGAATTTAGCAATTCTAAAAAATCGACAAAGTTACAAAAGTCCAATAACCTACACAACAATGGAATAAATTTGCATACAATGTCATTGTCGAAATTCTGTCATAAACTTTCAATTACACAGGATATGTTAACGATACATAGAAAATTAGTTTGATGGTACTTTTGACAAAACAGCAATCGCCGTTTCCTGTTCGAATTAATAAAAATATAATTATTATACAGGCATTGGAACATTCAAATAAAGCCAATGATCTATTTTGTAAAAATTATGAAGGAAAAGAGGATTCAAAATGTTGAAGAACTCTCATCACATGGTGATTCGATATCACCTCAAAATAATGAGAGGGAATACGTCTCACCCTGTAACCTCATGGTCAAGTGAAGAGAACTCTGGAAACTTCATACCAGATGTTTTACGGTGGATGAAACACATATTGTCAGACCGAACTATATCAAATAAAGACTGATCAAATTCATACTTCTAAGTAAAACTCCACCATATCAAACCGTATCTCATCTGACTGGACTGACTGGCATATATTTAAATGGTTCGACTGAGATCTTCAGAGAAATTAATCACAACAAAATTGGATTTCGTATTATAAATCCTCAAATTCATAAATTCTCCGATTGATATTTTACAAAACCAACATCTGAAAAACCCACAAATATCTATAGCGGTACTATCACCATCGGTGGAGGGATTCGGCTATATTCAGATTATAAGATAGTGAAGCAGAAACGTATTCCTTCAGACTGAACCTTGTACAGTGATGGCGCTTCCAATTAGAAAGCAAACTGATCATTTTTAATGAAATAAACTGTTAATTAGATATTTCTATGAACAATGAATGTGTCATGGAATGGTAATATGGTAATCTACAAATATTTTACAAATGGACTGCTCTCAAATACTGGTTGTATCGACAAAAGAAAGGATTCTATATTGCTCATAATAACTCCAGTCTTATTTGGCGACGCCTGATGTTGGATTGTACAATCTGATGAATTTCTGGTCTACAGAATCCAGTCTGATGAAATACGGATTTGATCAGTTTCGAATCTGCGTGAACACACTTCTGATGTTTTCTGATTTTGTTAATAAACCATTTGGATGGAATAACTTTCTGACAATTTCGATACTTTGCATTACTGATTTATGTTTTTACTACTATACAATTTTACTGTTATTACAGCATTTTGATGTTATAGAAGTGTAATTTCGCTTTTCTGCCCACATATATGGACCGCTCTATCTGTACAACAATCAATCCCTTTCTCTGACGGCCTGACCTGTAAACGTGTGCAATATACACTTGTTTCAGTTATTTATGTAATAAGGATCATAATAACGATCATTATTATAGTAGTAACCGTAAATATTATCGAACGAAGCGTTGAGTTGAGCTCGTTGAAATTATTCGTGAAAAAACATGCAATAGTGCATTTTTCATATACAGTGAGTTTCAAAATGTTTGCACCATTGAAACTTGTTTCAATAGTTTGTTGACAGTTGAATTTGTCAGGAAACTGTATACTTACTTGATAAAGTTAGTGCATTACAGAAAACTTGCATTTGAGTTGTCAAAATTTTAAATTTCCAAACGGTGTACACGGTGTACAGGGTTAAACAAAAAATTGGAATTTTGACCAAATAAATGAATAGTATGAGTATGAGGCAAATAATAATAATAGCCGTCCTCCACCCGCACAGGCTATGCCTTTGGGTACACTCAACGAGTGTTTATGTGGGAGTATTATTATTATTATTATTATTATAAGTACTTGGGTGACTATCAAATCAAATTGCAGTGGCCACACCCAGTTCACTGGACACTACCCGCACGGCATAACAACCAGAGGCTAGTTTTTTTCTTAGTGTTCTCACATGACTTTCGAAGTTGAGCTTATCATCTAGATGAATGCCAAGAAACTTGGTATTCATTTTTTGTTCAATGAACATTCAGTACCTACTTGAATCTCTGGAAGATTGCACTTGATCGATAGGAGGCTGGTTTTATTTATGTTAAACGAAAGCAAATTTGCGTCACACCACTCCTTCACAACGGAAATATCCTTGACAATTCCAATATCCTGGACAACTTCTATATTCTATATATCTGATGTAAAGGTTACATAATATTATCGAATTAAAGGTAAATGCACTCAGTTTACGTTGACAACCGGTTTATTTATTAATTGAGTCTTCAAAATACTGGTTACAAATTCACGACCTCGAACTGTGTGATTGTTTCCTTGTTCGAATCACTATTAATCTAAATTTTCAATGTCCAGCCACTTTTTTTACTGATGTATTCCTTAAATAAATAAATTACCATAAATAATACTAAGATGTTCTGAATAGTCGAGGTTATTTTGTAAAAAAACAACTGAATATGCAATAAGAGACAAAAAATTAGGAAGAAATATTCAGAACAGAGTGCCTAGCTTGTTCCACATTTATTTTTCTATATTCAACTGTAATGAAAAAATTTTATATTTCAAATTTCAAAAATCTGAATAACTAACTACGTTTTCGATTATCTAATTGAATGTAAATGACATTATATTACATGAAAATTACCTAAGCTTTATCATCAAATTCAACGCTTATTTGAAATAAACAATAAGAAATTCTTTAGATTACGTAGTTTTTTTGTTTTTTTGCAATTTTAAAAATATTTTTCCATACGAACAATATATTTTGTCATACCTCTTCTAGTTCAAAAATTGAAAATTTGTTAATCTAATTTTTCGATTGAAAATTAGGCTTTCTTTTGTTCAAATTCGTATACCTACAATCGAAAAATTAATATTTTGCATCGAAAAAATTACAGTCCATTTAAAACACAAAAAAGAACGTTTTTATCACGTTTCATGAAAAAAAAAAATTGAAGTAGATAAAAATTTTAACAAAAAACGGGTTTTAGCGTTTTTCTCGTTTAAATCGCGGTACTTACATATATCAGCTACAACTCGTAAAAAACTACTAACCAACCCTCAAAAAGTATATTCAGCTAGCCCCAGCCCCCTTCAGAAACTTTTACTGAGTCGTCTTAATTTTTCTCAATATTCTTGTTTCCGACCACCCACATATTGCTAAGAATTTTTCATGAATTCGGGTATTTAAAATCGGTTTGGCTCTGGGTTTGGATGGTGGATTTCTGGCCACTTTCTACCTTTCTACCTTCATTTTTAGGTCTAGGGCCTTCAAGGGCATAACAGTGCCGTGCGGTGTAGATTTGGAACATCTCTTGGATTCTGAACAGAGGCGTAATTTACATATATCTATTGAAAATAATTTATACAAAATTTCTGTAAAATTACAGTGAAATATGCGATGTCATACAGTACTTTTTTTGTGCAATACAAAAAAAACAAAGTTGATGATGGTTTCTTCGAAACGAAACGATGTGCAGAGATTGTGTGAACACCATTTTGTAGAGCTGAAAAAGTGGCAATGAGAAAGTGCCTTTAATTTTTTCACAACTCTTCGAATAACTTTAGAAAAAAATAAAAACCAACTCGCCAAATTTTGTTTTTTTCAAATATTTCCGGAAGTAAGTAAACAAAATTTTTGGGATATCTCTTGACCTCTTGATTATGCAAATTTTCGTCTATTTAACCTACTTACGGTTGCCGAGATCTCAATGCTGTTCGTCCTTATCTTATTTACACTGTACAAAATCACGGTTTACAACACTATAATCCATTCGCATTTTTTATTGGCCTAAATATTCAAATTCAAGTTTTATCAGATTATTAAATCGTAATTTTCAATATACTTTATGAATGAAAAGATAATTTGTAATTTTAATTTGATTTATGAATTGTATACCGGGTGTTTTACGGTGGATGGAACATTAGAAGTATCTGGAGAAGGGAACAACAGATCATTTCGAAAATTTTTGGACGTGGATGATCAAACAAGCTCTATCCGTCTGACATATTTTCGTCAAAACGATGTTGCCGCTTGTATCAGGAAGTAGTTGTTACTTGGTTACTTCAAATGGAACACCGCGTATATCGTATCATTTTTGGAACCCTTACAGGATTCCTCATAACTCTTCATGATAATTCCCTTGAAAACCAGCCCACAGAATATCTCGCAAGTTTTACGTGTTTTTGCACATTTTTAGATTTTCGATCAGGAAAACCAACCGAAATATAAAGGGTGGTACTTTCTAAAATTGACAACTTGTACATGACAAGCAATCACTCATCCAAACTGATAAACAAGGGGTTGACGTACTCTGATTTCCGAACCACCTTGTATAAAAAATAACGTCAGTTCGTCGGTCAAGATTGAGGGAGTTCATCCAGGCTGAATTGAATTTTTAATCATCATCAGAGAACTCACACTGGTTAGTTTAATATCAATCGAACTCGATTTTTCTTTGTTCACTTTGTTGTATGACACAAAACGAAACAATATAATGGATACAAGATCGGGGTGACATTTTATTATCATTAAGGCATGGTATTTCCAGAATGGATAGGCGTTTTGTGAATACTCTGAAAATAATAGAAAGCTTCACTTGTTATCTTTGACACCATGTATCTCGAAAACTAGTCGGCCGATTTTTGGTGCCCTTGGAGACTTGAAAAGACCCCAACTAGAAAAAGACAATCTGAAAATGAAGATATGCATTTGTAATCAGATTTTTCAACTATTAAGTTTTCACTGAAAATTCATAAAGACAAATGAGAATGTTATTCAAAAGTATCAAGAGATGCAATTCAAACTACCGACAAACTATATATATATCAATAATATTCAAAAAAAATCCAAAAGAGGAAAACGAGGTCATTATAGAAGAAACAATACTAGCTGAAAAATGTAATGAACATTTCTTGAAAACACTCGTTGAAATAAATACGAGTGATTCTTCTTCTTCAGAACTTTAATGCATGTGGTTATTATGATTATATTACTAACAACCTCTGAAAAAATGTTGGTATGAACTTTGTAGCCCTTTAACTTTCCTCAAAAATTCATCATCTTCGAAGGGAATTTACCCAGACAATTTGAAACTCGCAACAGTATGCTTTATCTATAAAAAAGGTGATTGAAACAATTTAGATAATTACGAAATCTGTCAAAAGCTCTTCAAATATATTTCGTGGCGGCAAATTTTAACTGATGGTACGAATGAATTCAAGAAGTTGAAATAAAGTCAACTTGTCCGAAATTTTGAAGGGAAACAATGATCAGTGCGGTTTGTTTCCAGGCAATTGAAAATTTTAATGTTAAAAATGGAGAGCAATCTCATGATTATTAATATGAGTATAAGAAAACAGCCCTAATATTTTATATTTTACTGATTTTGTTAACGTATTGAAATTTTGAATTGAAGAAAAAAGTAAAAGGGCTCCCAAGCGTTTTTGGGTGAGACCTATTTTCAAACCACGAAAATACATGGCAATTACCACAGCTTAATTAACTAGCCCAGGAATTTACTTGAGAAAATGGACGGTAAATTAGGGGGTTGACGTTGAATATTTCATCGTGAAGGCATTTCGCACAAATGAAAACCGCTCAAAATATCATTCGTACGGAAAAGTGACATTTCTTTCAAATTTTCTACGAAAAACCGAAAATTCTCTTTAAACCTTTTGACTAAACATAAAAAGGCAATTAACAAGCTTCTTCTAGAATAATAAAACTCTGTCGATATCGCAGCATAGGTTCACCAAGTCCAAAAACACAGAATCAGCATAAGGTAAGTTTCAAACCAAAGTTATCAATGTCCTAAACCAGAAGAAGTGCGTTCTAGGTCTCTTTGTAGACTTCCCTCGTGCCTTTGACTGTGTAGATCATGAATTGTGACTCTCAAAACTATTCAGATCGGGTATAAGAGGAGTACCACATGACTTGATTACGTCAAATTCTGAAGACAGAGTAAAAATTGGCAAATGTATTAGCAGTGAATCCGAAATTGGCCAGGGAGTACCTCAAGGGTCTAATTTTGGTCTGTTATTCTTCTTGGTGTTTGCTAACGATCTTATAACATTCATCAGCAATAACACCACATCATTTTTTGTTACCAGTTACGCAAATGGCACCAATATACTAATGGTAGAAGAAAACATGGAACGCTTGAGGAAAACCACAGCAGATATATACGCAAAATAAATCTCAGATCGGAAAAGAATAACTTAAAACGCAACAAAGGCAAAACTAATATCGTCTCATTCTCTAATCACAGCCTAAACAACTTGGATATATCTTCAAATGATGAAACGATAAGGCCAGTTGAAACAGTGAATATGCTGGTAATTATTCAGGACCGAAAATGCAACCGTACAAAGGGTGTACATAATTCAAAAATATGTCATAAGAATAACTGCTCAACTTGGAAACAGGAAGTCATGCAGAAATGCATTCAAGGAACTGAATATTCTGACAGTTGCCAGCACATATATTGGAATCTTGTGCATATGTATTTAGACATAAATCAATTTTTCAACCATATTAACATGACCACCATACTCGTTCCAAGGGTCTCCTGGTGACAAATGCTCATAGAACAGAATTGTATGGAAAAAGTGTAGATTTTAATGGCTGTAAATTCTACAATTTTCCACGACCACGAGGTGAGGTACACTCCCAATAGTTTCGAAGATATTGGTTTCAAATTTGGTACATCAATATATTACTTAAATACGCATATTTTGACCCCATTACCGAAAATTCTGACCCAAAACTTTTTTTTCATATGACACCCTGTACAATTTTTTTCATTATCCGGAAAAACATGCAATTTGTGATAACACTGATTTTCAAAATTGAAAATCGGTTGAAAAATGGAGAAGGTACAGTTGATTGTTCAATCGAACAAAGTTGGCCATGAACATCTAATTCAAATCATCACAACTGACGAACGGTAACAACATTCACGAGATGAAAGATCGAAGTAAAATACAGCAGAAAATTGAGCTTCTCATGTAATTGCAGCAACCATATTTTTTAACAATTACTTATCAAAAATTTCCTCAGAACGGAGTAGTACCCATAAAGAATTGCTCACAACTGCCATTTCTCAAATGGCAACATACTCTTTTCATATTGTCGTATTGAAAAGTTATGAATTATCCAAATAATCGTGTTGAAAGTTTCGGAGAATTCTGAAAGGAATCGAAGATACGGGATGTTTCATTATGAGTGTTCTCAAAATTGAATATTCTTAAACAGAGGCGGCTTGAACCTACGAAAGCTTAGCAAAAAATCAAATCTTTTCATTCGATAATTCATCATTTTTCAATACAATGTGAAAAGAGTATGTTGCCATTTGAGAAATGGTAGTTGTGAGCAATTCTTTATTGGTACTACTCCGTTCTGAGGAAATTTTTGATAATTGTTAAAAAATATGGTTGCTGCAATTACATGAGAAGCTCAATTTTCTGCTGTATTTTACTTCGATCTTTCATCTCGTGAATGTTGTTGCCGTTCGTCCGTTGTGATGATTTGAGTTTGATGTTCATGGCCAACTTTGTTCGATTGAACAATCAACTGTATCTTCGCCATTTTTCAACTAATTTTAAATTTTGAAGAACAGTGTTATCGCAAATTGCGTGTTCTTCCGGATAATGAAAAAAATGTACAGGATGTCATTTAAAGAAAAAAGTTTGGGGGAACTTCCAGTTAAACCGAAAGTGGTGAATTTTCTGTAAAGGAATCAAAATATGCGTATTTGAGTAATATATCAATGTACCAAATTAAATTTGAAACCTGTATCTTTGAAACTAGAGAAAAATTGGGGGGCGTACCTCACTTCGTGGTCACTCGGTATAGGCTGAAAATACTGCTGCTTCAAATGAACTGCTATACATTTAAGGTATTTTCTAACAACTATAACTTATATAAGGTCTAAGTGCCAAAAATAAAAATAGATAGTATTCAATGAAAACGTCCTCTCCTGGTTATTAAAACTAAGTCAATTGCGCCATATGTGAGGCGAAAGATATCGCAGAAATTTCGCTTTGGCACTTAGCGCGCTTATAGAAATATTGGGATGGCATATAAATCGTTACATTGCAGAAATGGCACTTGGACCTTATAGAAGTTATATTCTTTAATTACAGACTGAGCAAAATCTCACGCATACTCACAATATAGATGACTTTTTATCTTCAATGCTGTGATGATAAATTACTCAATTAATTAATTAATATATTTCCTTAATTACTTGCTAGTTCTGCCCGACTTTACATTTTTGTATTTATAACCTTAGACAAATAGACATATGCTTTTGACGACTCTTATCCAATTATTGCCCTTCATTGTAACAGTATTGCAACAACTGTACTTTTCAATTTGAGAAATAAAGATATTATTATTTGTAAGACGTGCCTGGACTTGAGATCAAAAGGGGCGATTCGTCACGACCCTGCGCCCGAAAAACAATTGAATGCGGGTGCGCCAAAGAGGCACACTGCCGCAGATCAATACCATTCAAAATAACCCACTACTTACTTGTAAAAAAACAATTCCGTGTAGGTGACTACGTTGTAGGTGAATTTCTGAGAAAAATTCGAGCAGCAAGACGTTTTCCCTTCCTTTTGTTTGGTGTGCATGATTATTTCACAGTATTGGTATTGTCTTTGTGATAATAATGATCGAGTCGTTTAACATTTTCTAACACAGCGCGTCGTTCGCCACTAAATCGCTGCCTGGGTGCCTTTCGGTGCGTCTGTCTAGTACAACCCGTGGTTTAGAACTGAATGAAATACTAGATGTTTATATCGTCGTCGATTTCATAAATAGAATCAGACATAACCTTATCTCTGAACGCAGCGTCGAATAGGGAATGCACAGTATGCACGCGCTGTGGCTAGAAAAGTTGGACTTTTTATGTCAACTGCGGTGGTAGGATCATTATTTGATGGGCAAGGTTAGAGGAAGTGAGGCCAGGTATCTATCTATGAGAACTGGTCTAGTGGGCTACCGTAAAAACAAAACAAAAAAATTGCCTTCGAGCGTTTTGCGTTTGAAGAACTACTGAGTTTTGTTTTTTTTTTTGGTGGAGGAGAGGGAGATGGAATTAGATCATATTTGCGTAATTGCCACAGGCAATGAAGGAAGGACTTTGTTTACATTTTGTTTTTGAGTAAATACTTTACTGACCAAAAAAAAATTCCGCCATACAGGTGTTCGTAACAACGTAAAAAAAAATCTTTGCTCACCGGATATTTCATCGAATCACAGTAGACCAGGATATCCCAAAATGTACTTTTTATGCCACCATAGATGAAATTTTAATCAATCCCCTCTAAAGGGTAGTTTGTACTAGCGATTTTTCGAAAAACTTCGCTAACTGGCGATTTTTCGTGAAGATATTTCCCTAATTTATTAGAATACGATTTCCCAAAATATACTTTTTGTGCCATCGTAAAGAACATGTGAACCAACCCCGGTAATTAGTATGCTTTGTGAATTTCAAGTTATTTGACGAAAATAGAAAAATTACTCTTAAAAAGTCCTAAGGAGTAGACCCCCATAAAAATCATGGAAAATACCAAATAATAAGAACCATCTGAAATGTGTGCATATTGTAAAAAGATTGAAATTCACAAAAATGGCAAAAACAAAAGTTTTGGAGGCAAATAACCTCTCTCAACTCCAGATGATCTTTTCAACTCGATATCAGTTGAAGATATATAGATAGATCAATTCTGCGAACGCCAGTCGATTCAGAATAATGAAATTAGTATACTCGAAAAAAGTCCCTAAAGAGCATGGAAAATATAAAATAAGCAGTTCCCTTTAGAATTGTAAATGCGCATATGTGTGCATATTATAAAAAGGATGAATTTTACAAAATAATTGAAAAATTACGAAAACAAAATTCTCAATCAACAATCAAGATGAACTTTTCAACTCGAGAATGCTTGAAGATAGAGAAATTCTGCGAACACCAGTCGATTAAGAATAATGACATTAGTATATATGGCAAATTTCAATTCAATCGAAAAGCAAAAAAATTACTCGTAAAAAGTCCTAAAAACCATGGAAAATATAAAATTAGCAGATCCATCTGAAATTGCATATGCGCGATTGTGTGCATGTTGTTGTTGTCAAGAACGGCTGAAGAAAAAGAAATTCTGGGACGGCAATCGATTCAAATGAATGAAATTAGTATGCATTGCGAATTTCAAATGGGTTGACGGAAAAATAAATACTCGAAAAAAGTCCTAGAGGGTAGACCTGTTGAAAGAATAATGAAATTAGTATAGGGTATATCACAATGAGTAGGGTCGATATGTGAATGGGATACTTCTGAAAATTTGTATACGGGACTTTTACGAGGAGCTCTTTTCAGTTGAAATATTTTCTGTTGTCCACCGGTTATATCGGAAGTGAACTTCAACTTTATTTTTTTACATTAAACACCCTGTTTTCTTTCCTTTTTTAGATGCTATGATGAATTTTCATATAACTTCAGTTGAAAAATCATGTCTGAAGTTTTCAGTTATTTCAGTTTTTTTGAAAATTTTGACAAATGCAGCCCGTCACACAAAAATAAATTTTTTGGAAACAAAGTTAGTCAGGTCAGAAATATACCAGAATATCTATACCTGAATAAGACCTGAAGTTTCATAAATCTTTGGAAACCTTTCAAAAAAAATCATATGGTTTGCTCAGAAATTGGCACCGAATTTGGCTATACCGAATATTGTGTAACACATTGTTTTCAAATGGCAACCCTATTTTTTTTCAACGCCAGTGGATTTAACGCTAAAAAATAGGGGAAGTTTTTTAAACTTGCAACACTATATTTGAATTAAACGGTTTCTGCAGAAACTTGGAAAAACTAAAATATTCATGTGGTTATCAGAGATATCTCAAATATCTGTAGGCTTTTTGGGAAGAATCGACAAGAAACAAGTGCTAATGAAGTGTATCTTTGCTAATAATTTGCGTTTAAGCGTAGTGATTTTTTTATCATATTCCGTTTATAATTCTGTTAATAATGTATGGAGAGTTTGACATGTCATTGAAAGAATCTGTGAACCCATTCCTCCGCGATATCCGGATAGATCAAAGCACCTTCATGATACTGACGCAGATCATTCACAAATGTAAAACAACAAAAAAATATTTTCGATCTCCAATAAGATTACCATTCAAATTTTCATTTCAATGAAGCCGAAAATTTCGATGCTCGATATTACTATATCGATAGTACCGCGAGCAGGAATGGTATTACGTCCGATAGTAATTTTGTCAGTAATCAATAAGATCAATCAATGAGATGAAAGATGAAATGGCTTGGTAACACAACGATTTAGTTAGGGTGAGTGGTGTTATCTCAAAGCACAGATCTTGTTTAAGATTTCTGACATAATCTCCAATAATGTAATAAAAATGCACTTAACTAAGAGTCCACTAATTTATTCAAGACTTGTGACAGCTTATTATTTATTTGAACAAAATACAGTCACTATGACCAAGCCAACTCTGTCCATTTGCTTGCTAACTGTTCAACTCTGAATATCTGTATAACAAACTGTAAACTGTAATCTGCCGTCTCTGGTTGAGTTTCCTGTATTTATACCGGCAACAGGCCTGTTGGGTCATTCCAGAAACGTCAAGAGAAGTCGCCGTCGTTCAGAAATGTTCACAACAATGGATGAATCACCTAGATGTTTCTCACATGACTCTGTTTTTTTTAATGTAATTAGAACATTCTCAAGTGATGATGTCATACAGGCTTGTTATGAAGTGCAATTTTCAATTATCTGTGGCTCTTGAAATATAATATGGATCCACATACAGTATGATAATATACAGGGTCCTCTGTCGCAAAGGCGCGGTCTTCCATATCTCCATTATGGTAATAGATAAACTATTGATTTAAACCAAAGGGAATATTTAATAAAATTTTTAGAGCTTTTGTTCACGTTTCTTATGGATCGATAATAAACAGGTGTTTCCATTTGAAATCAAGAAGATTTTGCACATTTAAATTTACAATATTTGGCAAGTTTTTTTTTGCACCCTAAGTCGATTTTAGATATTTCGTTTGAGAGAGTCACCAACGTGTCAATATGAGACCAAAAATGTATTTCAATGTGACTTGACAAAACTTTAAAATTTCAAATATTATGAGTACCTTTTGAAAAAAAAACAAAATTGATATACCTGCCCCCAACGGTATAAAACGGAACAAACTAGTAGAGCGACCAGAATATTTTAATTGAATTCGTCAAATTCAATTAACTCTCGACACTTTCTCGAGTAGTTCTGTTGAACAGATCTGTAGAAACATCAATTTGAGGGAAAGTCTTTCGAGAATGATCATAATTATTCTGTATATCAAATTCGAGTAAACTAAGAAGTATTCATATGCAGATTTTGTTGATCTAGACAGCATGACTATTGTTTATGACTCGGGACAAAACAATTACATTGCTTTGATAAACTTGTTTAACAATGGTCGACTTGTTTTTTATGGGTGTATAATCTCACGTTTTTATCACGTACCTACATTTTGTTATTGTTCACGTAGGTACCTAAGTTCATTATAAATAACATTAACCTGTGTATAGGTTCTCTAGATGAAAGTGCTTTGTATGTGGGTCTTTGATTGAGATTCCTATACCACCATTATAGGGCCACTTTGCAAAGAAGTGTTCGAGAGGCTGTAGTTGAGCCAATACCAGTCAATTTATCAAACCCTTACAATAATTCAATTCCCGTATACCTATTTTCAGAAAAATACTTTCAGTAGTTTCCTATAAGTATACGTATCAATTCAGCTCGTTGTGGAATTTTATTTTTTCCCTGATTTACAGAAACATTTGATAAACCTAGTGATGTTCAATTATATGTCTGATAATTTAGAGGTTCCCATGCAGATGGAAATTATTGATGGATTGCAGGCATTCTCGCAATTACCAGAAATCACAAATAGCAAATATGATTGAATAGGTGTTTACACGATTTATGTTTAAAACAGTAGAGACATTCATCATTATCTTTGTGACTGACAAGTTATCTTTGCCCAGATTGTACAAATGTTATCAACTATATTGTTATCTCCAATCACTCACATTTAAAGAGGCATATAAAAACATTGTAACAATTTTAATTGCAAAGGGCAAAGGTGCGATGCATTTTTTTTAGCGGCAATACAGTGGCGTCCCTAAATTATGGCATAAAAGAGAAAAGGGTATGTCGACTTGGTTCGAATTTATAAGTACATATTTCAGCACAAAGCACCACTACAACTCTCTTTCTATCTAAGGCTATCTAAAAATCTTAGTAGGTAAATAATTGTGGGGAAAATAGGGTGTTTATGAGGATGTGAATCACTTGGTTGCAGCAGAAGTCACCTTCTCATTTTTAGTTACATATAGCAGATACCTTTCGGGGTATCAACTAATGTCACCTACTACTGGTGAGTGACATCCAGTTCATGTTTAAAAATAAATTCGATGAGTAGATACAAAAAAGGGTAAAATTTTGAGAATATGAAAAAAAGCAAAAAAAATATTTTGCTCGGATTGTTCTCAACTCCGGATTAACTTTTCAACTTAAGAACGGTTTGATATAGAGCAATTCTGCGAACGCCAATCGATCCAGGATGACGTAATTAATAAAGATAAAAAAAATACTCGAAAAAAATTCCAATGGGGTATACCCCTAAAAATCATAAAAAGTACGGAATCAGAATAACTCAAAATAAACACTATATACTCATAAATTCATGCTGATTCCAAAAATATATGATTTGTAAAGGCACAAGGTGTACCATAAAAATCGATTAAACGTCAAAAATTCTCTCACCATTTAATTTTTCTTTTTTCTTTTTGCAAAAATCGCAAAATTCTCTCAAACTTCTCTCGACGAGCTGATTCCGAATATTACCTTAAAAATTGAATTGGACAAAGGGGTAACCAAAACACGGCTATTTTTTTAAAGAAAAATTGTACCTATCTACAAAATCATCATTTTCTAAGTGAACCAGCATACTAATTGGAAGAATAAGTGCATTTTCGAGTTCAGAAGAAAATTTTCAGGTCAAGTAATACTCGCGAGGATTTTGCATTTTTCAAATATTTACAGGCGATCAGATTCTCGTAATTTAGAAAAAAAAAAATTATTTTTGAAAGAACGCAAACTTCCCTTGAACATATCTCGACGAGCTGTTTCCAAATCTTGCCTCAATAGTTGAATTGGACGAAGGATTAACCAAAAAAGGACAATTTTTCGTTGAAATCGCAAAAATTGTTGTTATTGTGTTAATCCTTTGTCGAATTCTATTTTTGATGGATAGTTCGGAATGAGCTCATGGAGATAGGTACGTTTGAGAGAAGTTTGCGATTTATTGAAAAATAAAAAATAAAAATTGGCAAAAAAGGTTCATTTTGAAATTGAAAATGTTCCATAAAAAGCGTACCTACCAAATCTTCCTTTGCCTTGGAATCGATTTCAAATTCCGTGGAACTATACAAAAAAGGTTGAATTATGAGAATATGAAAAAAAAGTCGAAAAACATTTTTTGTCCGGATATTACAGCTGTTAACTCCAGATGAAATTTCCAACTCAAGAACGGTTCGAGATAGAGCAATTCTGCTAACGCCAATCGATTCAAGTTGACGAAATTAGTATAGCCTATGAATGTGAAGTCGATTCGCGAAAAAAAATTACTCGAAAAAGTCCACAAAGCGAACAAAAACGTTCAAAAGCCATATAGTATTTCCCTACAAATGAAACCGCGACTTACAATAAGTCAGTCGCAGCGCCAACCGCGAGTGGAAAACAAAACCGCATTCCTCAGTATGACATACCACAGAATAACTAAACTACAGGTAGGTTAGTTTAGGTGTTCTATGCACATACTCCAGGAAGAGTGAATGATTTAATCGAACAAAGTTCGAAAAGTATGTTTACGGGGAGGTATCAGATATGAAAAGAGATAACTCCAACTACGGTCAAAAAACCCTTCTCTCCACACATTTCCACAAAGTAGAAAAATGATGAAAACAACTTGACTCCATTATTGTCTGACCTATACTTGCACTGATGAGAGAAAAATAACTTCGAAACATGCATGTATGCAGGAGTTCATTTCAAAAATGAAGGATGATATTCAATGGCTCTATTAGAATCAGCACTGGCAATAAATCCTCCTTGGACATATGTTATTCATTGTCCGTATAGGAAAGTAGTTGTTTTGTGTCAGATATTTTTCCCATTTTTCCACTTTGTTTAAATGGGTGGAGTACAGGGTAGTTTCTTCTCTAAATTGATTTTATTATTTAATAATAGCACTCCTTCATGAACACTCTTAGGGGGTAGAGGACGGCTATCAGTAGTAATATCCCGGCAAAATGCTGAATTTTCAAAAAATACTTTCACCTTGCTGTCACGAAAACTGTGTTGCTTAGAACAGTTTGTACTTACAGCAACACAGTTTGAGCGACTGGCAAGGTCAAAGTATTTTGAAAATTCTGCATTTTGGGGGGTATTCACGAATACATTAAATTATTATGGACTAAATGCGTATTGCAGGAACGGTTCATCAAGTGTCATTAATGTCAGTTGAAGAGTTGAACCTAAGATGTCTAAAAACCCTGGTGTTTGCACCTGTAAAACTGTGGGATCAAACAGAAGACACCAACCTACTTGATTATGCTTGATTTTTGACATATTTTCGTGCCAATTTTTCATCCACGACCTGCGGCATGACGATAGAATAGACATCTTGTCGCCAATAATTCTTGACCGATGGTGATCGTTCGTGTTCGAGGTTTGGAGTGTTAGGAGTGGTTTGATCTGAGTGAGTTGCGGTGAGGTTATTGTTGATAAATTACGGCTGGTAGGGAATATGGTTAAAAGTCGGATTTGTACGAAATTTTCACAGATGGTTAAAACATGATAAAAACACTATCAAAATAAGAATTCAATTCCAGAAATATTCGATGTAAGAATATTTTAGAACAAGGTTAAAAAATCAGAAACATAATTTGCTAACATTCTGAAAACAGGTGAAGATGTGAACTTCATGGAATATATCACGCCACAACCTGAATTGGCACAAGAAAAGCCAGCGTTATGAGGGTGAAGAATGCGAGAAATTGATTCGGTAAATCTTCATTTTAGTAATTGGTATGAAAAAGTGAAATCAAAGCAGGTGCTCGCACACCACCTGCCGATAAACTTACCTTTACCTTGCTTACCGACTAGACCCGAGGAAAACCGAACAAACCCATTCTCATTTTGAGTATGTGGATTAAAGTCATCAAGTACGTTCTATTATTTAAAAAGTGGTCTTCATTGTTGTGAAGCTGAACGCTGAATTTCTCTCTGCGTTTACAGAATAACATTAGTTACGCATGCGTGTACGTATATTAACGCACGTGTGCGCGCGCATGTGTATACATGTTCGCGCACATGCAAAAATAGTTTTCGTGATTCTATCACGTTCTTTGAATTCCGACAGTCTGCATTCATTTGGAAATATTTTGAGTACCAACATTTTAAATGTGCAAATGTTTGAAAAAGTTGCTATATCTACTCATTTTTTCATGAAATATCTGGTGATAGTGAATTGAATATTTCTGGAATCAAATTGGCAACGTCGCAAAATTTGCTTCGCTGTTACGAGGGAGAGAGCTGTCATTTGCCATTCATTCAAAATGATTGCATGTCTATTGAATACTATTTACTTTTTTTTTTTTAATTTTTGTGGATTACTTATTACTCATAAATTGCTACAACTATATGTTTGAAGTATTTTCGTCTTATCACAGTGCATTTCAACGAAAAAGATACAATAAAATACGATTCCAATGAATTATGTTTGTGTTTTGAAATTAGTATAGCATACTTTAAAAAAAGAAAAATGTGGAAATCACCTTTTCGCGGAAAAATTTCAATGAATATTTAATTTTTTTATCATGTTTAAATAAGCCATCTGTGG
Source organism: Chrysolina americana (assembly GCA_958502065.1). Classification (NCBI taxonomy): domain Eukaryota; kingdom Metazoa; phylum Arthropoda; class Insecta; order Coleoptera; family Chrysomelidae; genus Chrysolina; species Chrysolina americana. Next base: position 66,304,470 of record OY293417.1, on the reverse strand, counting down.
AAATTTCGTATGAATTCGACATTCACTCATATTTCCTACTCTTTCCGAAACTACAACTACACGAATTATATCACAACTATATCAGAAATTCAAAATGACTACGGAAATCAGACTAACACTAATAATTTCAAATGCATGACAGCTTCAATAGTTTTTGAAGAAACCATTAAGATAACAAAATAAAAATAAAAGTCGTGAACGTAAAACGCCGTTATGCGTAAGCTGCCTAACAGTTTTCTGTCAGCGATGTAAGCACAGCGTAGCGGAGAATCGGGAACTAGGACGTAATGCAACATCAGGTGGTCCGTCCGAAAAGATCAAAACAAAATCGAATCATTGAAATCACCAGGGTTTTTAGACATCTTAAATTGAACCGTCAAACTGACGTTTCTATATTTACCGTGATTGTCGTGACTATGGAAATGTATACAGAAGCTAGAAGTGAAACACCGTTTTGAAAATACCACGGGCTGGAGGAAGTGTTTTCAAAAAGTCCTGTTCTCATTGGTTCGAAATGAGAAAATTATGGCATTTGATTGGTTTATATAATATGAGGGAAATTGTCATTATTATTTGCAGAAGCGTTTCGCGGCATCACTGATTTTTGATGGCGTATTCACTTTTTAGCAAACAAGCACCAGACGTCGATATCGGCATCCAGGCAACTCCCATCACACTTGCTTTTTCAACAAGGCGGGGCCCATCGATTCCGAGAAAAATTGTAGCCCTTGCAGAAAGTTTCAACGGCCGAAATTCAACCGCTGAAATTTCGACCCCTCCTACTTGTTTTGTATTTAATGTTATACCTACATATCTTGGGAATGATTCACAAATGACCTACTTCATTGTTACGAGGGAGATTTTTATTGAACTATGAACTTGAACAATGGACTGTATGGAATACGGGATCCTTATCTGCATTCGTGCTATTTTTTATGTCACAATTTCTAGACTCTCGAATGCACCGAGAAGTCCACGGTCATGAACCTAATTAATCTCAAAGTTGTGTCATCAGTCATGGTCGTGATCATAAAATTTTATTCTACAGATCCAAAACGAGTAGGTACCTATTAAATTAATTCAAAGCAAGTAAATTCACAAATTAGGAAGACAATTTGAAACAAGTAGATGCAAAAAATTCAAAATTTAGATAAACACTAGTTTGACAATTTGAAATAAATATTAGGTATAAAATTTGTTTTTTTCCGCTTTCAGATCTCGGAGAGAAATGTTATTTTGCGACAGCATACTGAAAAGACTTTCAATCTCTGCTCTGCTTTTGTCGAAAGTGAACCTATATTCTTGCATGGTGGCAAATAAGGATGGTGAATTCATAGCATTATAAGTTACCACGATAGTGAGATGGCATGAAGTGTAGCTTATCAAACGACGGATTCGATTTTTGAAGACGTCGGATCTTTTTTTTGAGGCAAGAGGTATTTCCTTTTTTTAATTATTGTATATTTACGAAGGCGTAGATGAAGTGCCACACCAATTTTATTTTCGAATTCCGACTTAGCAACTCTATAATTCCGACTTTGTATCTCGGAATTCCGACTTGGTATCTCGGAATTCCGACTTGGTAACACGGAATTCTATAATTCCGACTTCGTATCTCGGAATTCCAACTTGATACCTCGGAATTTCGACTTGGTAGGTACCTCGGAATTCTAAAAGTGTGACTTTGTATCGCGAAATTCCGACTACGAACTCGGAATTTCATTATAATTTTGACTTCGTATTTTGGAATTACAACTTGGTAATTCGGAATTCTATAATTCCGACTTTGTATCTAGGAATTCCGTTTTGGTAATTTTGAATTCCATAATTTCGACTTAAGTATTTTGGAATTCCAATTAAATAACTACTTAATGAAATTCTGAGTTACCTCTACGCCTTCGTAATATTCCAACATACCAAAAGTCAGAATTATGAAATTCCGAAATATTAAATGGGAATTCCGATATACTAACTCGGAATTATAACATTCCAAGTTAGTAACTCAGAATTCCGAGATGTAAAGTCGGAATTACGAAATTCTAAATTATCAAGTCGGAATCCGAGACACCAAGTCGGAATTTAAAAATTAAATAGGTGTGGCCCTTTTATGCCTTCGTATATATTTGATATTTGGACAGTTTATATAGAGATACATATCAACCGAGAAAGACATACTCGTAACGGAAAAATATCGCCCTTCCAATTTCCCCCTTTTAGAAAATCTGTTAAAATTTTCCTGATGGGAAAATGATTCTACAGTGTAGATGAAAACATTGTCCATAAATTCTCGGGATGTTGTAGGATTTAACAGTTCTATTAGGTTCAACACTTCCTTCAGAATCAACTGTACGATAGTATTTTACTGCGTTAACGAGTAGTCACAGCCGTCTTAACTCTCCGAGCAATGATGAAGACATTTGACAACACTGTAATCGCGCGTGAATGTTAATGTAAGTTTAATAGATATTCTATAGTCAATTAGTTGTGTTCTAATTGATGATTTCACGTACGATTATTTGAAATGGTTTACGAAATATCGTTAAAAATTTAATGTTCGATTTATTAGAGAAAGTGTGTTCAAAGCCCATCAAAAATAGTGTTAAACTCAAATGAGATTGTGAGGTTATCTATGTGTTCCATTCGTTGCTTTTGGTGGGAATTTTTACTTTATTTATGCCAATATGCCTAGTTGTTGTGTCACAGGGTGAAAGTCGAATAATTCTCAAAAAAACAAAATTCAGTATTTTCTTTCCCGAAAGACAAAGAATTGCGAAGTGGATTTCTACGATACCTCGTACAAATTGAAGCCCCTCTCAAAGGTTTGTTGTATGTGCGATTCATTTTCATGATTCTCATTTCATCAGATATGATTTTCTCTACCAGATGGATCAATAAAAAAAATTAAATGTGAATTTTAGGACATGGAAAAACGAACTTGGCGTTTCCGGTTTCTAAGAAACTGAATAAATTAGGAGTTCAGTTTGAAGCAAATGAAACAAATACATTATTCGGCGTCTTTTTCTCTACAAATTCTTTATCAATGTTCAATTCCTAGTTTTCCAAATGAGCCGAGAAATTGACATTAACGAATAAGTCGGACGTCAAATCGATTGCCGTGCAGTGTTGCCGATTTTCTCATCACGGCTCAGAGAATTGAGACGGCTATGGTAATATCAGAAAAAATGTTTTTTTTTTCTGTATATACAGTGTGTCTCGCTGCTCATGGAAACTTACCCGTGAGTTACCTTTACTTACCTACTTACTCACTTTATTGCTGTTACACTGGCGAGTGATATGAATAAAACACAAATTTTACAAATGCTTATATTACAAACAGAAACAAAAATATACAAAATTTACAGTACTCATACGACAATAACCACTTTCACACTTGTCAACGTGACTAACCTAATTTTTATCAACTACCTACTTTATAAAAGTACAAAAAATCCCAAAAATATCGACAGAAAAATAGGTACTAATTTTGTTTTCGCTATATAAAACTAGACTACTCTTTAGTCTGAATCTTGAGAAGAACAATCGCGTCTAGCGGCCGAATATTCCAGAATGTTCCATTTCAACTAGTTTTTTCATTATTGCCGTAAAAAATCGAAAACCTTCGTTGAAGAAGTCAAAATTCACCAGTTGTGTAAAAATTAGGAGTATTTCCACAGAATCCGAGCAGAATTTTCACCGTAACATATTTACACAGGAATATAATATTTATTTGCGAATAAAACACAGAAAACAGGGTGAACTACCACCACTACGAAAACTAAACGAGGGAATACTGAAGCTGCCGCATGGTGCAGTGGTAAAGCGTCCGACGCTGGAGCTCAAGATCCCGGTTTCGAGCCCCTGCCTGAGCTGGAATTTTTTTCAATTTAATTTCACCGATTGAATTATTGAAATCTCGTGGCTTGACTGGGGTGAGTCCTGCGCGATTCACTGTTGCGTTCAAATCAACACTGCTGCTCTAAAGTAGCGTATGGAGTTATCAACACAGCTTACCAAGAACACATCGTGGCTAATGACCATAGTAGTCGATGCCATTATAAACACAAAAAAATAAATAAGGTTCTGGTATGTCACATGCGGAAGCACCTGTAAAATTTGAGATCTATCCGCGATGATTTAGACAATGTTTTTGTCCAATCTTCATAGAAACGCCAAGTGCAGACTAGAAGAGAATCAATGTTTTGTATTAATTGAAAGTTTCATGTTGCAAGAGGCGTTAAGTGAATGTTTCTGGTCCAAATTGCACTTGGTATTCCACTTCTTTTAACGGGGAAGGCACACTGTATAATTTTCGGTAAATGGTCGTAGTTTACCCTGTAGTCTTCCAAATATATATGATTTAAAAAAAAATATTTTTGAAAATGAACATGGTTGTAAAGTTTTGAATTATTTAAAGCAATAATCTCCATTGAGAAACGATTTTTGTAAGACCGTGACGAATGTTTTTCAGCAATTTGAAAAGGTCTTTTTCTGACAAATGAATTAATTCCAAAACATTTACGTGAATTTATCAAGTGTGATATACAATCGTTTTGATTGACTTCCTGTATTCTGCAAGGACTACTTGCACCATGTCAAAGATTGATTGTTGTTTACAACGAGGGAATAGCATGTGTGTAATCATCAACTATAATTTTGTTGCCCATAAATCGATACTTAATGACTGCTCGTTACTTTGGGATCCGGCAAATTACCATAGAATTAAGAAATAAAATATTACCTGGAGAGTTTTATATATGACAACAATTAGTAATTTCACGTACAATGTTTGCTTATTCATATAAATAAACTTTTAATATTATATTCTTCAAGCCGAATTGACAGTCGCATTAAACATTCTGGAACATCCGGTAAACCCTAAAAAATTATCATTCGCGAAATGGCATCTAGGTACAAATCTAATATGTACAAATGTATCACCTAATATGGCTGTATTCACTGTCGACTCTTCAAATGTACACATTTCGAGATAAAAATATTCTAATAAGGTTGCTTTCCCTGAGTTTCATCCAGATATAAAAGATAGTCACCACAGATTCGTGACAATTTTCAACTTTGATGAAATGTACGAGTTCAGATAAATAAGTGAACTCAAATATTCTGGGGCTGAGCTGGATCAAATGATCTCAGCATCTGATAACTTCCAAAATTATCTGTTAGTCATGATTTTTCATGTTGTTTCAGAAAAGCAAAATACAGATCGAAAATTAACTGAACAACTTAGGAGAAAGCATATCTTCAACTTCATTTGGCAGTGATTTTAAATACTGGTTCCGTTCATGTATTGGCAGTCCTTTGGGGCATTTCAAACCAGAATATAGCGCTAAAATTATCACTGGGATCATAATGAGAATCAAAAAGTAATTTTTAAGTTGTACTTTTCTGAGAATCCACCATGAAGATGATATACGAGTTTACCGCTGGATTTTTCAGTTGAAAATATTTAAATTCGAGGAAAATGTTTTAACGTCTTCAAGTGGAGATAAACAAAAAAACTGGTAAATTGATCAACAAGGAGTTTCAACGAAAATTTTATACCAGTTAATTTTAGCCAATCAGATGCCTGCATTTTGACATGTTGCTATGACAATAACCTAATTTCTTCGGAAATTTCCCTGCGTAGAGAGAAATTAATAAGTGGAAATTTCCCTCTGGCTTGACAGCTGTCATAAACACAGTGGCGTAAAATCTTTTTGATTGATATTTATTTATAACTTAATTATATGAACATGTTATTATCTGTGGTTTAATTATTTAAACCACATTTTAATAGAGCATGGGGAAATTACAATATTTGACAACAAATCCGAGATTAATAAATGAAGGTGCCGCCGATGTAATTCATTAGCGTCCGATAGAAGTAGACCTTAACTTTTTTTTCCTTCCCTCTAGTACTATAAAATTATGTGATTTTGGTAGAATATTTGCTTCTCTATTTAATTATTTAAACCACATTTCACTAGAGCATATTTGATATCAAATCCGCAAAAAAAAAATCGCAATTCGCCGTTGTGAGACAAAGCCTTAACAACGGCCTACTATGATGTCCTTCCTTTACATGGATAATATGTCACCTAAGTATGTCACCAATTTAATTTCTATTTTAAAAAAGTTTTGGTATAAAATTTTCTTACCGAATCTCCCGCGAGCATGAATTAATTTTCCGGAAAGTTTCCTCATTTGCGAAATTCGCACTTCGAGAAAATATCCGGAAATAATTCATGAAAAACAGGATGTTGTTGAACTCTTAATTATTGTCAGCATGTTAGGTGTCATCGAGTAGTGAAATTAGTAGCTTTTTACCAGAAATTTATCACATGTTCTAATTTGTTGGGGAGTGACGATTGTGGAAATGAAAAATATGTCAGATCAATTTCGATGTCCCGAAAATAGTCACTATAAAACACTAAAATAAACGTTTTTTTTTTTCATTACAAAAACAACGCTTCAAGAAACAACCACCAATAAACTTACAAAAAATTGTATTCTGACAAACAAAATTACAAGAAGTTCACCTCCACTTGAAGAAACGTTTTATAGCAATATATTCGTATATCAATTTCATGAAAAAACCCCGACGAAATAAGTCTTCATTACAAACTTGTACAGTCCTGACGCCGACGATATTCGAAATATTATAATTCAACGAGTCCCTAAAACGTTTTGGATTTGAGCAACGAAATTTGTCACGTATCGATCTAAAACCTAAAAAAAATTGTATTCCTTTTCGAAGGTACAAATATTGCTACTTGCTTTGCTGCTTCAGTCGAATTTTTTCATAAACAGTCTTAAATGATACTCATTTTTTGTACTCCCACTTGCTATCCTAAAACATGCTTTTCATTTTTTCAAGCCCACAACACTGAGCCTACTCATACGTCATCGTCTAGTCAAGATGTCTGGTCCTTTCATTTAATCAAAAAATATTTTGGTAAAGCGTTACCAAGGCTTTTTGAAACCGTCGGTCGATAACTTTTTCTCGACTTCGACTTAATCTTGGGATTCATAACAAGTATGGCCTTCAAAAAATAATTATCGGTCTTGACCTTTGGTCGAGGCATCAAAGTCTATAACGAATTCACCTGAATTATCTCATGAAACTTCTTTTTGACTTGCAAACAACAATACAATTTCTGAGGTTTCTGCCAGGACAGTTTTTTGTGTCATTCCTACAGTAGGTGTTATTGCTGTCCTCGATGAATAGAAAAATAATATTGGTGTTATCTGGATTACAAAAAGAATATTTGCATACAATCGTGGCTGCAAAGACTTTTGTAAACAAAAAAGGAATGCTGATTCATAGCTGTGTTTTTCATGTTATTAAAATGTGACCCTTCTTCATATTTAATATTTCCATTTTATCCATGAAAATATCGTAATTGCAAGCCAAAAGCGAAGGGACTTGCATCGGTTCGCGATTTTACCAAATATACATAACGCCAGCACAAACCCCGCCCACAGTCGCACGTCATCATAAAATCCGAAAATATACGCTGCCCCACCTCCCCGATACTAAATATACTTGACACCAGCACATATTTATACATCGTCACATACAACGGCATCAGGAAGCTGAAAACTGCGAGTCTTTGTGAACAATAATTATGCTATAAAAGGTCACTGATTTCTGCAACTACGTCGTTCAGTTTTCATTTCTGTCTACGGTAGGTTAGTTAGGTCAGATTAGATTGGCTAATAATTTATGCATTTTCAACTCAGTTTGCATGCAGCTGCTTTTATGCTATTTTATTCCAACACTTGATGTCGCTGGTATCAAGTATATTTAGTAACGACGTGCTCAAGTCGCGTATATTTTCGGATTTTATGATGACTTGCGACTGCAGGCGGAGTTTGTGCTGGTGTTGAGTATATTTTGTAAAATCGCCACCGGTTCGCCAAATTTTTTGCCATTTTCCCATATTAATCTCCATAAGAGAATTTAAGGTCAGACTCGTCCCTCCTGTCATTTGCCAACTCTTTTTATTTGCGTTTTTGCATACATTTTAAGCGTTTGTGTGTGTGCTTTTCAACAGTTTTTGATGCGTTTGTTATCTTGGACTCTCTAAAGTTGTGCTAATAAACGCTAGTAAATCGGTTGAAACGTACAAAAGCGTTTAAAACATCCGCATACACGCTTGAAACGAATGCAAAAACGCTTGAAACTTTTGCAGAACTGTTTGAAACGCACGTAAAACCGTTTAAACTCGCCGCAAAACGCTTGAAACACCCGCACGAACGAAAAGACAGATGTCAGACGACAGATGGTAGCTGACGTATAGATGGCGGATGACAGATGAAGTGTTGAGAAGAAAAAGAGTTGGCAGATGACAGGAGGTATAAGTGTAACCTTGAATGAAACAAAATTTACAAGAATGGAGAATGAAATGGGAAAATTGGGCAGAATATTTTGAGTCTGCACCCCTAAACTCCCCATTTGTAAACTAAACACTTATCTACTTGGTTATGTTATGTTAGGTTAGGTTATTCTGCGTGATATCGATAACTGAACTCCGATATATAATTTCAAATGAACTTACCTGTGAACTTCGATCATAATTATATGACACTTCCTAATATTGAACAGAGTGGAAAGACCGGGTCGGTAGATAAGAGGGGACAAAAGAGGGATTTATTTGTACTTGTTCGATAATCCGAACTGGACGCTACAAATAATCACGATCGAACTTCCCAGGTGAGTTCGTTTGGTAGTTTTGTTTCGAACAACAATCACAAAAAACATTTCTCCATTAATTCTAGGCAATAATTTGACAGGAAGCAACAACTCTTCTAGCTGATAACCAGTTTTAAGATTCGACACATGAAAAACAGACCTGAAGTAGATTTCAAAATTTCAATTATGGAGTTTTTTTCAATATTTCACGGGATATTTCAGTCATCTACATATCTGAAGCTATAACTATGATGCAAGGGTTGTTTTTCGTGAAACAACGGGATAACTCTGTCCTGGCTGTCTTACCTGAAGATAAAGGCCAAACTACAAAGAAAAAGAAAAATTGTGTGCCGTTCTGCTGCATACAATACGTATATGCACCGGTTCACAAAGTCAAGCAATGGTTGCTCTGCAAAGTATTACTACCAAGAAATACTTCAAAACTGAACGTTCAAACCATTCGTCTGTGATATGATATTCAAAACTAAGACCAAGACCCAAATCAAGAACCTGTGACGTAGACGAATCCGTATGAATAATACACATTCGCACTCTAGTTCCGTTCAATGCCCGAAAACGGCCGATTCCCATCATAACTTCCATGATTTGTCAATGCAGATTCAAAAGTCTAGTAATACTAAACGACGGGTCCACAACTGTGTTTCAGCTGGGTTTCGAAGATGTATGATGGTTGGCTTCAGGGTCCCTTTCGCTTCTTTCCCCTCTCTCCCGTCTGATTACCATCTGGAAGAAAAATATATTCCATAGAATTAGTGCATTCGAGTAGTTTTGTGAACCCTTATACCCAATCAACGTATGTTTTTATATTATTCAAGTCAATTTCTATCAAACACCTTAGCTCCTCATCTAGCTATTTGCAAAATAGAAATCAGCCTAATTGCAAGATCTATCATGCAATCAAGCCAACTGCAAGATCGAACTTGTAATAGTTAGGGCTTAATTGCAAGATCGATTTTGCAGTTGAGCAAGATTTAACTTTCAATTGGCATAATCGCAAGATCGATCTTGCAATAAAGATAACTGCAACCTAGAACTAGCAATCAGTTTCATTGAAAATCGACCTAGTAATTCCCAGGGCTCAGTTGCAAGACCGATTTTGCAGTTGAGCAAGATTTATTTTCGATTTTGCAGTTGAGCAAGAGTCATTTTTCAATAAGAACAATCGCAAAATCAATCTTGCAATAAAGCTAACTACAAGATCGAACTATCAAGTAGATTGATTGCAAATCGAACTTGTAATTAGGACTCAATTGCAAGATCGATTTTGCAGTTGAGCAAGATTTATTTTTCAATTAGCATAATCGCAAGATCGATCTTGCAATAAAGCTAACTGGAAGATAACTAGCAATTAGCTTAATTGCAAAACAAACTTGTAATTGGGGCGCAATTGCAAGATCGATTTTGCAGTGCATAATCGCAAGATCGATTTGCAATAAAGCTAACTGCGAGATCGAACTTATTATTGGGGCTCAATTGGAATATCGATCTTGGAATTAAGATAGCCGCAAAATCGAACTTGCGATTAACTTGATCGCAAATCGAACTTGTAGTTAGGGCTCAACTGTAAAATCGATTTTACAGTTGAGCAAAATTTATTTTTCAATTCGCATACTTAGTCGCAAGATAGATCTTGCAATCAAGCTAACTGCAAGATCGAACTTGTAATAGTTAGGGCTTAATTGCAAGATCGATTTTGCAGTTGAGCAAGATTTAACTTTCAATTGGCATAATCGCAAGATCGATCTTGCAATAAAGATAACTGCAACCTAGAACTAGCAATCAGTTTCATTGAAAATCGACCTAGTAATTAGGGCTCAGTTGCAAGACCGATTTTGCAGTTGAGCAAGATTTATTTTCGATTTTGCAGTTGAGCAAGATTCATCTTTCAATAAGAACAATCGTAAAATCGATCTTGCAATAAAGCTAACTGCAAGATCGAACTAGCAAGTAGCTTGATTGCAGATCGAACTAGCAAGTAGCTTGATTGCACATCGAACTTGTAATTAGGACTCAATTGCAAGATCGATTTTGCAGTTGAGCAAGATTTATTTTTCAATTAGCATAATCGCAAGATCGATCTTGCACTAAAGCTAGCTGGAAGATAACTAGCAATTAGCATAATTGCAAAACAAACTTGTAATTGGGGCGCAATTGCAAGATCGATTTGCAATAAAGCCAACTGTGAGATCGAACTTATTATTGGGGCTCAATTGGAATATCGATCTTGGAATTAAGATAGCCGCAAGATCGAACTTGCGATTAACTTGATCGCAAATCAAACTTGTAGTTAGGGCTCAACTGTAAAATCGATTTTACAGTTGAGCAAAATTTATTTTTCAATTCGCATACTTAGTCGCGAGAGCTAGGAAATACGCAGCCCTAACCTTTTAACGTGTGATATCAAGATCGAACTCGCAATTAGCTTGATTGCAAAATCGAACTTATAATTGGGGCTCCATTGGAATATCGATCTTGAAATTAGGATAACCGCAACATCGAACTTGCGATCAGCTTGATCGTAAATCGAACTTGTAATTAGGACTTAATTGCAAGATCTATTTTGCAGTTGAACAAGATTTATTTTTAAATTATGATAATCACAAGATCGATCTTGCAGTCGAGGTAATTTCAAGATCGAACTCGCAATTCGCTTCATTGCAAAATCGAACATATAATTAGGTCTCAATAGAAATATCTATTTTGTAGTTGAGCATGATTTATCCCATCTTGCAATTGCTAGATCATTGCTGAATCAATCTTGTAAGTAGCTTAAAAGGTTGATTCTGCAGAAATATCGATCTTGCAGTTGAGAACATTTTTTGGCATGCATTTGAAATGAAGATTAAGTTTGAAAATATATTGAAATATAGCTTCCAGAACATCTAAAAGTTTATAGAAAACAATGAGGATATTTAATACAATGAACTAAAACAATGAATTTGTTTCCAAATCATTCGCTGGAGTTCTTAGAAGGCTTCAAATGTTCCACGAAGATTCTAGAAGAGTTCACGATAACAACAGTAAAAGGTAACACTTGTATAAATGCTGCACTTATATGTAAACACAATCAAATAAAGCGCTTCACCAGTCAATGTAAAAATTATTGCATTGAAATATTTCGATACAATCTTGTAAAAAGATCTATTTGCTTCCAAAGAATTAGTACCATTACCACAAAGCATTAAAATCATCGGCGATCCAATATTCAGGCATAATTTGAAACAGCAAACGAACGAAAAACAATTCAACATCCGTGCAAAGCAAAATAAACGGCGAATCTACATCAACAAAACACAACAAATGATGTAAAACAATTTATTTCATATCCTGACTTTTATTTCGGTACGAAGGTACAGGGTGATACAAAGATGTCGCCCACGTTGACTTTTGAAAACTGTAGAAAAAAATTGAATCGGCATCCAAATAGTGGGAACATCAATGAGGCTATGGGCACATTGATGAAAACACAGAATAATACTAATCAACGAAACAGTCGGTTTTTCATGTAGGCAGTTTTTACTATTATCTTCGGTTCTGGCAATCGGCCAAAATGCAGGTAGTTAGTTCTGCGTAAAACTCTTCTGCTTCCCGCTGTTGAGTTTATCTTGTGAGTTATTGTTCCGTCAACCAGCTGCACCCTTACGAGCAACCGTCAGAAGTCTTCGAGAGACTTGCGAGAGCTAGGAAAGACGTAGCCCTAACCTTTTAACGTGTGATATCATGTATCGGACCGGTGACCGCGTTGAGGTTCGATCCCATGAATCTACGAATGATTAGATTAAGAAGCTCACGCCTAACCATCCCGCCGAACGAGATCTGCCATTATATTCCATATACTCGTGAAAATGTATACTTGAAGACCAAAAGGTCATGTTGAATGTTCAATGAATAACTTAAAAAATACTGCTAGAAAAACCCTAGCCAGAACTATATTAGTTGCAATCATACTAACTCGATACCGTTTCAAATAATTCTTTCTACTTTTTTCAGTGTCTCCGCGAGCCGCATCTTTAACCCGCCCAATACGGACGAACACGCATCAGATACACCACCAACTAAGGCATTCCCTCAAGCACTGATTTCGACAAGCAAGAAAAACGTTCTCAAAAGTGAAAGTGAGAGAAAATACCTGTTGCGAAGAGGACGGCCCCGGCCTGTTATCGAACAAGAGATAAGGCTGGGGTCGGGGTGCAGAACGTCCGCTAGTGTCTGCATTTTGTCGGTGCAGACCGCTAGCGTTAGGGTACGCTCCGGCCGGCGAGTGTCTAAAATAGTGTCACCTATATTATGGACATGAGAGGGTGCATCGACGTACACAAATGGCAGCAGTGAGGAATATACTAGGAGCATGCATGATGGTTGTTGCTGCGTAATTGGAGGAAAAAACGAATATTTCTGTACTATGAAGCAGAATCGTCATACCCACTTAAAATCAGTTTTCAGCATTCAAAGGATTCACATTTTTTTAATTGAAAAGCATAATTCGAATAATGTTTTGTGCGTTTTTTGAACTTTCAGACGGGAATAATAAATGAAGGAATTGGATCGATCCCTAGTTGCAAATTAGCTTCAAAGTGGCAATTGATGAAAACATGTTGCTATGTGCGGGGCGCTACTGTGGACACTTTGTGCCAAGCTCGGGGCAAAGTAAAAGCCCAGCTATGCACCACTCTGAGTGCGGTGCACTTATGTGGACACACGCTAAAGTTGTGTCCACATTGGCACACCGCACCTAGTACAGTGTCCACAATACCGTCTCGCACGAAGCACCGCTACTTCGCCTGACCATTCAGTTTTGCTTGCTGTGTCAGCAAATATGTGAACATGTACTCATCTACTGTTACCTATACGATGAATTTATTATTTTCGTCTCAAATTTGCTAAAGTGACACATGTGTAAAATTCACATGTGTAAAATTGTATTGAAAAGTTAATTAGAATTGAGTTTTCACTTACTGTCACTATGCTATGCTCTAGGCTGGGGTAGTGCGCTGTTGTGACCACGTTTAATGAATATATTTGCTTCACTTAAGAGGGGCTATGCACCACGCTAAGTGCGGTGCGCCAGTGTGGACATGCGCTGAGTAAGTGTCCACATTAGCGCACCGCATCTAGTACAGTGTCTGCAATACTGCCTCGCACACATCGCCATTTAGCCTGTTCATTTAATTTTGCTTAGTCAGCAATAGTTAACAAGTCGTTCTCATCTATAGCAATTTTTAATTCGAATTTGCTCAAGTGGCACATGTGTAAAATTGTATTGAAAATTTAATTAGAATGAAGTTTTTAACTACTGTCACTACATCTCTTCGCTGTTTCTTTCCACATAAGCTATGTTCCTTGATAACCTGCGAAGGTACCGTAATATGCGCCAGGCGGGGACGATGCGCCGGTGCGACCATGACTAATCATTTCAATGAACATGATTGCTTCACTCCTGAAAGGCTATACATCACACCAATTGCGGTTCGCCAGTGTGGACATAGGCTTAGAATGTGTCCACATTGGCGCACCGCACATCGTACCGCACCTAGTACAGTATCCGCATAACCGCCTCGCACATGAGAATGTACTAATGTGACACATGCGAAAAATTACTTACTGTCACTGTACATTTCTTCGCTGTTTCTCTATTCTTTGGTGAGGTGAAAAGGTACCATAACTATGTGCTTGGCGGGGCGGTGCTTTGTTGTGATTACGACAAATAGTTTCAATGGAGAAGCCAGTGAGAACATGGTGCGGTGCGCCAATGTGGACATGGTGCGGGGCGCCAATGTGGACATGGTGCGAGGCGCCAATGTGGACACATTTTAGAGCCATGCTGTGCACCACGCTAAGCGCGTTGCAACAATGTGGACATCCACTTGACGAATAGAATATCAAATGTAGTTGTTGGGTGGTTGAGATTCACCGTTTACTTTTTATTATTGTTTTAGTATCCGATAGAGGGAGTAAGTACATTGGGGGAAGATGAAGAAGAAATTGATGAGTAATTATCAATAACTCATTCATCAACTGAAATTTTGATTTTAACAATTATTCAAATCATTGAATTGACAAAAAGTACTCCGTCAAAAATCTCATATATTTGTCAATAATATGTAATGTCTTATCCAAGCAAATATTAAGTAAATGTGCACAACCCTAAAGCGGATAGTCGTTGCTCGCTCAGTTATACAGAACGGAGAACAGGAAAATGAGAAGATAGGAAAGGAAAAGGAAGAAAAGGAAAAAGAAGACAAGGAAAATGAAAAAAAGGAAAGCTAGTAAAGACCAAGGAATAAAAGGAAAAGGAAGACAAGGAAAAGGGAGAAAAGGAAAAGATAGGAAAGGAAAAGAAACGAAAGGAAAGGAAAAGAAAGAAAAGGAAAAAAATGTTAAGGAAGACAAGGAAAATGAAGAAAAGGCTAAGGAAGGCAAGAAGGAAAGAAAATTAAAAGAAGACAAGGAAAAGGAAGAAGAGGAATCGGAAAAGGAAGCTATAATTAGTTCACAATCCAACAGGTATAATCATAGAGCCGTTCAGATTCAGCTTGTCTAACCATCATCAGCATGCGCCGAGTATATTCCTTTCTAATCAACAATCACAAAATGTACATTTCTTACCTTACCGTCGGACTCGGCTGGCCTCCGGAAGGACTCCTTCTATGGGCATTCTGCGGGTAAGCTTCGGGTGGCAGTCCGTTCTCCACGGGGGGATGTTGCGCCGAGCCTTGGGGGTGACTGGGGTACCCCGTGCTACCTCCATTATGCCTAGAGGGCCTGGGAACATCACCGTGACTAGCGGCAACCGCCGGATGAACATTGTTCACTGGAACAAAATCGGAACAGATTTTATTCGAAGACTATTTTTTATTTATTCAACGACAGTCAGTTTAAAAAATATTACCACGTAAATATTTGCTTAGCGTAAAATTCAGTAATCTATGCTTTGTGACATGAAATAGAATATCAAAAATTCAATTCAGAGTATTTACAATTTGGAATTGTGGTTAAAATTCCGATATTCAAGTAGGAATTCCGATATTCAAGTTGGAATTCCGATATTCAAGTTGGAATTCTGTTATTCAAGTTAAAATTCCGTTATTCGAGTTGAAATGCGGTTATTTAAGTTCTGATATTCAAGATGGAATTCCAAGATTTAAGTTGGAATTTCGCGATTTAAGTGGCAATTCTGAGATTCAACTTGGAATTGTGTTATTCAAGTTGAAATTCCGAGTTAAGTTGGAACTTCGATATTCAAGTTGCCATTCCGTGATTCAAGTGAAAATTTCGAGATTCAAGTGACAATTCTGAGATTCAACTTGGAATGCTGTTATTCAAGTTGAAATTCCGAGATTCATGTTGCAATTTCGTGATTCAAGTTGGAAATTCGATATTAGAGTTGGAATTCCAAGATTTAAGCTGGAATTCTAAGATTTTGAGTGGGAATTATGGAATTTTTCAAATTTTTAACTTAATCAAGTCAGACAAATTTGTATTTTTGTGGTCTTTGGATAAAAAATTTTTTTAGTTTCCTTTCGTAACTAATTGATCCATTTTTTCAGTTATCTACTAAATATTACCTACGCTTACCTGGATGAGGATGAGTCGACAAGGGAGCTGCTGCTGGTTGACCTGTCAACGGTATCGCCAACCTTGCATTGACAGCCAACAAGTGGTCCCTCCTCTGTAACAGAGAACCTACGTGCTCTTCCAGCCTCAAATTTTCCGCGCGGAGTTGATGAAGGCAGGAAAGAAGAGAAGCAACTGAAAAATAACGTCGGTAATAAATTCTCGTGCAAATGATGGAAGTATTCATAGATGGATAATGTTCAAATTTTTTCTCGATACTCACTATCGAAATGCTGCGCCTGTTCCATTAGGAACTGGGAGCCCTGCTCCCATTGCCTCTCCAACAGCTGGTCCAACGTTTGGGGAATGTTCCCTCCCCCGCCACCGAGCATAGAAGACAGCCCGCTGCCTCCAGATGCGGTGCTGGATCCAGTACTGCTGGCTCTAGCCTGGAAGGAAAACTACATCAGTAACAAAAGGGAAATGATTCACGGTTTGATTCACGGTTTACGTGAAAAAAATATTTATTAGTGAAAAAAATCTAGTCATCACTAGAAAACTCTAATACAAGTTACGGCAATTTCAAATAATGTACGTGACGGATATTTCAGCTGTTAAAAGTACAAGTGATTATGAAATGCGAACGTGATAACCTTGGAAGACATTTTCTTACTCACCGACTGCACCACTCGATGATGCAATTGTGGTCCTGTGAGTCCCGAATGATGCTCACTCGGATTGAATATGCTATGCGCCTCGATTTCTGCGTTGAGGTGGTCGTTCATCTTCGAGTGCATCGTAGAGGTGGGGTTCAGTTGGTTACCCAACATGTGAGGGGCTGATATGCCGTTTTGGAATCTGAAAAAATATATATTGGAGTTATGCGGAAAACCGTTAGAAACGAAATTTAGCGTGTATTACCAGGGACGGTATCCTCATCTCGCTACCCTACGATCCCTCAAGTTAGCGATTTGATTGTCGGCGATATGCTAATTCCCGATTCTCAACTATCGCTTACCCTCGCTTATTTTAAACGTGACTGTAGAGTTACGGCAACACCACTAGTTTACAATCGAGAATTTGCATCAAATCTCTGCCCTGAGGGATCACTTGTATGGTAGCGGGTTGAGGATACCGCCCCAGACTGCTATACAGTGCGAAACGTCGAAGACTTTTCAAAGTGTCTTCAAGACAAAACCTTTTTTTTTACTGTGGAACTTTTCGAATGCCGATTCATGACTTTTGGTCTCCGGAATGCAGCACAGTCTTTTCAACGTTTCATTGACGAAGTCCTAAGCGGATTGGATTTCTGCTTCGAGTACATAGACGATATCCTAGTCGTCTCAAGATCTGAAGAACAGTTGGCAAAACACGGTGTCGTTATTAATTCCGCAAAATGAGTCTTCGGACTAGCAGAGGTAGTGTTGGCTACCGAGCATCAGAGGCGGGTACACACCTCCTGTGCGAAAAAGTCAATGCAATTCACATCTTCTAAAAAATCTAGAACAACGGGAAGGGAAAAACACCAGTTGAATGGACACCGGTAGCAATCACAGCTTTCGAGACATGTAAAGACCACCTGACGCAGGCGAAGTTGTAGGCTCACTCGAAGTTAGACTCCAACCTCACCATCTTCAGCGACTCTTCGGATTGTTCAGTGGCGTAAGGATCCTTGGGACCCACTTAGTGAATCTCAGCCTCGCCGACTATACTCTTGGACGTTGACACTTCGTCGCATTGTAAAAGCAAGACAGTTCGCAGTGTACATGAATCTCAAACTATTCACCTTCGTTCATTACAAGACCCTAATGATATTTCTCTTTGGAAATAAAAGTACATAAAGAGTGATACCATGATTACATTTTGAATAATTTTTGGAAGTCGAACCCTCAATCATAAATACCAATTCCAAGAATGCTTTTACATAAAGTTTCAATATTCTTGTCTTCATCAGTAGCGAGGAGGGTAATGAGGAGAATCCCACGTGTATATTTCCGTTGGCTGAAGGGTGTATACTTTGGTTACAACCAAGACTAATTGATTTGACAGGATATATAATGACTAACACATCAGCAGTCATTCAGTCTGTACTACCAAACAGTATCAATAAATAAATAAACGTTTTGTCAACCATCGACACCATTGTTTTTCTGACAAATCGTCTGTATACAAAAAATAAAGATGTGATACGATAATATCTCTGCATCAGGTATGCCACAGGGCTCTCACCTAGGGCCTTTACTGTTCAGTATATTTATCGATTACATCGCAAAAGTAATGTAAATTCCTTATGTACGCCGATGATGTCAAAATATTTCGCGTTATACAGGTTCCCGGTGACTGTATCTCAAGGATAGCCTGAATTGATTTTTCACGTGGTTGCCTGATGAATATAATGAGGATTAATCCTTCGAAATGTAAAGTCATCAGCTACCACCGCGCAATGCAAATGGTGAACTTCAACTATGTTCTCGATAACACCGGAATTGACAAAGTTACGTCGATCAAAGATCTTGCGAGTCGTGTTTCAGTCCAATCTCTCATTTTCCTTGCACATTGAGTACAATTGTAATAGAACACTTGAGCAAATTGGGTTTCATAAAGAGACAATCTAGAGATTTTCTTCATACGAGAATAATGAAAATGTTATTGAATTCATTGGTTAGATCTCAGCTGGAATATGCTGCGATTATTTGGTGCCCTTATGCCCAAGTTCACTGGAACTGGAAAGAGTTAAAAAATTGTTAAAATTGTTATATCCGTCAACCGGTTGCACCCCTACGTGCAACCCTCAAAAGTCAGAGACTTGTGCGAGCTAGGGGAAGACGTAGCCCTTACCTTTTATACGTGTGATGCCATGCACGAGACCGGTGGCAATGCCGAGATTCAAACTCACGCTCTTTGGCTTATGAAGCGAGACCACAGCCCGCACACCACCGTGGTTCAAAGCAGATTTCTCCAGTACTGCTCATTTGAAATAAACATGCCTTATTCTTATACTAACATTCTCTCAGTAATGGATACGAGTCCATTGATCCATGGAAGGCACAGGTTTGACTCTTTTTTCTTTTACAAAATTCTGAACGTTCTGATAAATGCTCCTGAATTATAAGACGTGAAACTATATATACCTCCAAGAGCACTGCGTGAATATAGTACATTTGTCTTAGTTGCACATCGATCTTATTATGGTGCGACCATTGTAGAAAGAGTAACAAGATAGTAAGACCATCATATGGGATATCGACTGGATCCGATGGGAGACATGTAGATGGCGTTAGTACTCCCAATCAGGTCGTAGATCAGTATTTGAGGATATGATGAAACTACCAACTGATAGGTGGAGATTCAATTATGATACTGAAAAGGGGAAACAAAATATCTATTCGGAATCTGTTGTTTGGAGTGGTGCAAAAAACGGGATAGTTTATCGATACAAATTATATTTGGTGATGAGAATCGAGATTATTCAGTTTGTGAAATATGTTGAAATTGCAAGGAACTATTTCAAATCAAGTAGAAACCTTCAACAGTTTTTCGTAGTTCCTCTTAATTTTCAACTAAAAACGCTATCCACAGGCATTGACCAACTATCTTTGACTCTTTAAACAATGCTGCGACAGGCAAATGTTCACTCAATGGCTACCAATGTTTCTTCAGCATATTTGAAGGCAAATGAAAACGGCTACAATGCAGCTTAACTTTTTAGTATATTTCAAATCTTATATTATGTAAATATTATTGTGTATGCTCAATTCTGTTCCTGTAAAAACATGTTTTCAGATATTGCTACGAGATTGATACAATTCTCCTAGCTACGCCGCGAGTGAACCATAAAAACAAATCGCATACACATGAGCAGACGCCGCAGGTATTTATTCAATCGATCAGTTCCAAGAAGTGATTATTTGGATGGACTTCTGTCCCGAGTATTCTCGGAACTATCGCGAAAGATCTGATCTGGACAAATTGAGTATATAAGGAAGGGAAGTTTTATGAAGAAGTGATAAGGATTTAGCTAGTTGGATAGATGAAAGTATTTTATTAGTCAGTGAAGTATTTGTATGTTTATAGCGAATTTAGAAATAAACGAATAAGTAGTGTGCTTGGCGTATTATTTAATAAATATCGTAACCATATAGTTAATCAAACTCTTTCTTTGTGTACTGTTTTATGTCATATACTGATTGTCAATGGGTATCTTTCACCGTATATTGAACGAATTAATAAATAATCTACTTACAATTTAACGTCCTTGCTATCCTTGGACGACCCGCTGGCCAAATTCACACTGGCCGGCGCGCTCCGACGGTTCCTCGTCCTGCCCCGACTCGTGCTAGGGGGTGGATTGCTCTGGCTCTCCGAGCTCGGGCTGCTCGGCGGCGATTCTTTCAGCTGTGACTGCGAAATGGCGGCAAACGCGCCGGGAGGTTCTGGCGTCGAGGGAGCGATGAGGTGCTGATGCTTTTGCTGATGATGCTGATTCTGTTGCTGCTGATGCTGCTGCTGCTGTTGTTGTTGCTGCTGAGAACGGCTTGATCGTTTCGTGGCGGCGTTCGCGACCGAGGTAGCCGGTAAAGAGGACGAGGTGGCGGGTAGAGAGGAGGTTCCGGCAGCGGCAGCGATGCTGCTGTTTCGCTTCCTGCTGCGGCTCGAGCGGTCAGTCTTTTCGTTTGATTGCGATTGAGATCTGAATCGACATTAAAATTAATTCGATTGTTTTTATACTTTGTTCTATATACCGGGTGTCCCACATTTTATGTGACAGGCAATATCTGATTTGTCGGAGGAGATATACAAAAATGTTTTATACAAAAGTTTTATGAGTTCATGAGAGCTATATTTTGATATAATTTTCAAATATACAGGGTGTTTGGTGTAGGTGCTACAGACCAAAATGCCATTTTTTAAAATAGAACGCACTGTATATCATTACATATTCAGATTCTACGCTTAATTATGATATCATTTCATATTAAGTTTTTTGAAATTCGGTTACGGCGTTGTTGAGTTATTGCACTTAAAACAAGGTTTAATATAAGGTATCAAAAAATCTTCAAGGCGTACACGAATCCTGTCTATATCTTTTATTAAATTGAACTAGAATCCTACTGAATAATAGCTATTAATGTAACGAGATTATTATGCGATTTATGATAATCGAGGACCTGCAACTTCCGAGATTTATTCAAATTGCATAATAATCAAGTTACATTCACAGCTTCATCATATCATTGACAACGATGATGTGAAAATAAAAACAACAACTTTGGTTATTGTCACATAATTGTTATTTTAGCGTGCCATTTGGTATGATTTGATCCAGTTGATGGAAGATATTCCCATAGCAGAACGACAAGGAATTTGGTGGCAACAAGATGGTGCTCCTCCTCACAATTCACAGGTTGTTACTGAATATCTGGATAGAACGCACCCAAATAGTTGGATTGGTAATAAGGGTCCAATTCGGTGGCCGGCTCGTTCCCCAGATTTATCACCGCTTGAAATTTTCCTATGGGGTTATTTAAAAGATATTATTTTCACCGCTTCCCCTTTGAATGTGGATGATCTGAAAATGAAAATTCGACTAGCGTGCAGTGATATTACGCCTGATATAAGAGCGACTTGTTCGAGAGAAGTGATTCGACGTTTCGAAGCCTGCATGATATCTAATGGGCGTCACTTTTTTATTACATATCTAGGTACTATTCTTATGAAATGATTCATCAAGTTATATTACATTGTTATTGACGATTTGTTCCCGAATACACCTCTTTCAATTTCGCAATTGTTTCATTTTCAAAATGATTCCTGACTGAATTCCACAACTTAAAATTGAAACCATTACTACGAACACCCATAATTTTGACTAATTTTCATGTGATCTGATGCAGAGAGAATAGTTATTGTATGAGATATTTTTAAAAATAATAGTCGTTCTCAAGACTTTACATTTTAAGCAATAACTCAACAACGCCGTAACCGAATTTCAAAAACTAAACATGAAATGATATCAGAATTAAGCGTAGAATCTGAATATGTAATGATATACAGTGCGTTCTATTTTAAAAAATGGCATTTTGGTCTGTAGCACCTACACCAAACACCCTGTATATTTGAAAATTATATCAAAATATAGCTCTCATGAACTCATAAAACTTTGGTATAAAATATTTTTCTATATCTCCTCCGACAAACCAGATATTGCCTGCCACATAAAATGTGGGACACCCGGTAGACTATAGAAATAGAAAGTCGCTCCGAGCAAGTAACACAACCTAGATGAGTAACTCGCCGCTCACGCCTTGAATTTTGTTTATAAGGGACATCTGAGATAGAGGCCTATAATAGACAAAGATAACAATAGCTTTTTCCCTCACCGGCAGTGTCGTGCGTTGTTTACAGAAATACGGAGGACCAATAAAATGGAAATAATGAAAACCTAATATATTATGGCAACCTGAAACTATGATAAAAAAATCTCCACATAATTCTGAGAATAGCCAATGCTCCAATTGGCAGGATTTTTCATAATTCATTAATTTCACTCTTTTCCAATTTTGATTTCCTTTCTCGATAGTTACGACACTGGCAGCTAACCTATGAAATTATCTTATTTGAATTCCAGCTTCAAAGTTTTTTTAACACATTTCACAATGCTTCATCATTGTTTAATAATAAAAATTCAAGATAGTTAAACAGAGATTAACTCAGAATTTACCCTTTATTCCCAAAACAGAACTCCTATACTGCCGTGCTTAACTAAAAGGCCGTATCTACAAAAAATATAAATATTGAGATATTGGATTCTTTAGGTTTAAAAACCTAGAAATTTTGCGTTTTACCAAGCAAAAATTATGTATACTCCCGATTTATAGCCTAAATTGATAAATCATTTTGCCGTATGTACAAAATATTGAGAATTTCCTTCGTATGAAGGTCGGATTCACAGAATTGTAAGCAAGATAGCGGATGCAGATACGGCTTTTTTGCTAAGAACGGCAGTATAAGCCAAGACCAAAACTCCTATAAGCCAAGACCAATACAAACAGATGCTTAGTTGTTGGTCTATCAAATGCAGCATTGCCGTGCTGACCTGACTATTACGACACCCAAGAATCTCCGTTCGGTGATGGAAATACTATAATACTTTATCCTAGACAGTATTTGTTTTCGTTGCTATGAATATACTAGACAGAAATCAAAATCCAGCTGACGTGCTTATTATTGCGACATGGCAACAATGTCATGACTCGAGGGATAATGTTAGCAAAAGATGATGTTAGGGTATTACTCATCCAGGTTGTGTTACTTGATCGAAGGAAAGTCCTATTATGCCTCTTTCACTCCTGTGAATGACGGATGTATAGTAACATTCACACGAAATGCAGTAATAAAATTAATATTCTTCGACATTTTGGAAACCGCTCGCTGTCCGACGAATTCAGAATCTGAACACTGGCTGTTGCCGAATGGAATAAACTGGAATTTCGAACTGATAATTGTACAGAAAGAGACTCACACCTGTAACAAGAGTACACTTGGGATTTTTTTCAGGGGGTGAAATCCAAAATACATCTCAACAAGATATTTTCAATGAATCAAGCGGTATTAGTAAATTTCGGGGAAGAGGGGTCACAACCCCTGAAACTCCCTCCTTGCGTGTGCCCTTATGTATTATGGTTTACAAGAAAACAGTAGGCGAATTGCACGCGCGAGAACTGGCAACAGCGCTCGCACAGGTGGTCTCGGTATGGCGTGGCAGTCTTATGTCGAAATAGTGTCCTCGCATTGGCCAATATACTAAAACAAACTGTATAGTATAGTGTAGTGTTTAAATATTTTTTTTTGGGTGGTTTGTATACTTTGTCTACTAATTCTGACTTTCTCTACCAGAAATCAGTAAAAATTATTCCGGCTACAGCCAAAAATACCCTTCTCTCCACACATTTCCGCAGAGTGGAAAAATGAGGCAAATATCTGACAGAAAACAACTACTTCCCCCTACGGACATTGAATTACATCTGTCATCTATTTGTGCAATGGTCCTCAAGGATACTATTCGCAAATTCTAATTGAAATAAAGCCATTGAATATCATCCTTCATTTTGTTGGAAATAAACACCTGCAACCTGCATACATGCATGTTTCGAGGTTATTTCCTCTCATCAGTGCAAGGATATCCTTGGATAAAAGGGTATTTTCGGCCGTAGACCGAATTATTTCTACTGATTTCGTTAACCCTCTCTGAACACACTTTCGATTTATTGTTTCTTGAATATTATGAGGTTCGTTTGTTTTCATCACTGTGAAATTGCGTACCAATGCCACTCACTTTTTTCCGTGCATCTATCACATAACCAATAAGCATTCCATACGGCAGTTGCCAGTGTTTTCTTATGGCTATCCGGTCCGGGGTTCCCAGAATATCAGTGAATTTTTAATTTATAACCATGCATATTATTTAATAACAATTGTCTGAATAAAATTCGCTTGAAGATGAATATAATCCAAGTAATTGGTGGTTTTCGAGTTTAGCCGAAGTAAAAAATTATTTTTAACCGACGTTTTGTTTACAACTGTGGCGGCAGAGCTTACTGAAGGCGATGTGGCAACAATGGAAGTTATCATGTATATCTTTCAACTGTGGCGGCGTATATATTCGAACGAAAAAACGGGGCTCCGACAGAAATATATCATCTAAGATAATATCTAATGCAGTTATACAAGAAAAAATACCTCGAGATTAGTCCGTAAACCACTGATCACTTACTTCAATCTCAATAACATTAATTACCTTCCACGTTTGGCAGGTACTTCAACAGTCGTAGAGGGCGTGGGCTCCAGCTCCAACTCCATGTCCACCTCGGTGTTGATGGAATCCATTTGTTTTTCGAAAGTTATCTTCAAACCTCCGGAATTCATGTCGGAAGTTAGGAGCCCTTGATTGCTATTTCCACCAGTCATTATTTCTGAAAATTAATACGATTACAGTCTTATAGGAATAGATTTTTAACTCTTCCATTATAACTCATTCATGTTGATAATTAATTAAAAATTTTCTTTATTGTCCGCTAATTATTTGTCCCCACTTTTTGTATCACGTTTTTTCATCATTCAACTATTTTGTTATTATGCTCTTATGCATTTGAACATATTTGCCTTTGAACCTATTTATTATGCACTTTTTTTTCCTGCACTTTTTCATCTACAACTATTTTACCTTTCACTCTTTTATCTTTCACTCTTTTGTTACGAACTCTTTCGATCACTTTATATTGGTTTGTCCTAATTTTTTTGCTTTGTGCTTATTTGCAGTTTAATTATTCTGTTATTATGCCACTTCTTCAACTATTTTTGTCTTTGTTCCTCTTTGTTACTCTTTCCTCCACTCTTTCATCGAGCATTCTCATTTGAGCTCGTTTATCTTGCACTCTTTCAATATGCACTTCTTTCCTTCCTTTCACTGTTATCGTGTACTCTCTCTCTATTTACAATTATTTATTAGACTTAGTCTCGCGCTCATTTGTCATTTAATAATTTTGCTGTCATTCAACATTTTTGTCTACTTACCTCCTGCACTCTTTCATCTTGCAACTATTTTGTCAAGCAGTCTTGTATCTTAAACTTTTTCATTTTGCACTCCTTTACGTCTCACTCTTTTAGCATGTACGTTTTTTGTCTCGCATTCATCTGTTATTAAACAATTATTCATTAGGCTGTTTTGTTTTTTGATTGCTGTTTACTTTCTGCTAATTTATCCCTCTTTTTTGAGTCTCGCGCTCCTTTGTCATTCAATCATTTTGTTATCACGCTGTTATATCATTGAACGTTTTCTTTTTATACTAACTCCTTTGCAACCTTTTAATTCAAAACCTTTTGTCCTGCACTCTTTTATCTTCAATTATTTTGTCATGCACCCTTTTATCTTGCACTCTTTCATTTTGCACTCTTTCATTTTGCACTCCATAATCTTTCACTCTTTTGTCAAATATATCTCGTATTTATGTGTTAGTAAACAATTAATAATTGTTTTTTTTTATTCTTTTTTTGATGTTCACTTTCTGTTAAATTTTCCATCTTTTTTCTCTCGGGCACGTTTATTACTCAACCATTTTGTTATCATGCTGTTAAGTTATTGAATATTTCACTCACTCCTTTGTAACCTTTTAATTCGAGCACTTTTATCTTCAACTAGTTTGTCATGCACTCTTTTATCTTTCACTCTTTTTTCATATACTCTCTTTGTCTCGCATTTATGTGTTAGTTAACAATTAATAATTGTTTTTTATATTTACTTTCTGCTAATTTTCCCATCTTTCTTCTCACTGACACGTTTTTATAACTCAACCATTTTGTTATCATGCCGTTATGTTATTGAATATTTTTGTCTTTACACTTACTCCTTCGTATTTTGCAACCTTTTAATTCGAACCCTTTTGTCCTGCACTCTTTTATCTTGCACTTTTTCTCATTGAACTCTATAATCTTTCACTCTTTTGTCATATACTCTCTTTGGCTCGCATTTATTTGTCAAGCACTCTTTTATATTGCACTCTTTCATTTTGTAATCTTTTGTCATGTACGCTTTTTGTCATGCACTTATTTGTTAATAAAAAAAATTTGTGTACACTTTTATTTTGCACTCTTTTATCCTACACTCTTTTATCGTTCAACTTTGGCGATCCATTGGCTTGCGCAGTTCCATGGGTGTCATATCTTGTGCTTTTATATCAACAAAAAATGTTGTCTAGGCTGAAACCGACTTACCCGTGCTTAAAACAGGGGTACTTCTTTCCGTACTCCCGACGCTAATGTTGCTCGTTTCCTGAACCTGAGGAGTGACGGTCAAAACGCTCGTCTGGTTATTTATCACAGGTCTGTGTGGACTCAGCGAGGTGTTCGCCAATGGCACGGATACCACCAGCGACTGAGACTGCGTCGGAACGGACTGTATGATTGAAGATGGCAACGCCGTTTCGCTGGGCGTTGCGGAATCGGCTGTGGTAGTACTAGTCGGCGACGCCGATTTCACGGTTGATATTGAGGTTAAGGCAACGACGGGCTGGTTCGTGATCATTGACTGGGTACTTTCAACTTTGAGCTGTAAACAACAGCAGATATTAGACAAGTAGTAATAGCGGAAACTAAACAAATAACGTAGCGTTCAATATGTCGACAATGGATGTATCTAGAGAATGATAAAGTAAGTACTCAAATAGATAACAAGCTTAAAGTATATTTGTGGAATAAACTTCACATAGAAAAAGTTAGTGAGGGAGGAGGAAAGGGAGAAGACAAAATCAAAGAAAATGGATACAGAAAGATAGAACTGTAGACCTTTGGTAAGAAATTCGGACACAGTAGTAGTTCTTTAAAAAGTAGTACAGGTAGATATGAAGAGGAGAGACAATAATATCGATATAATAAGAATAAGGTACACCATTAAGTTTGTCATAAAATTTGACTCTCAGACACAACAATCAGTTTTACGTAAGGACAGTAGAGAAAAAGGAAGGTGGAGAGTCGATAGGGTTGGTTATAACATAATTAATTAATAAAATGACTGAAGGGAAGAGGTTTAGAAATAGGGATGAAAGTGGAGTTGAGAGAATAACTCAATGGATGGTCAAATTCAGTGGCTGGAAAGAGAAGAGGCGTCTATAAAGGTGTTTGAAAGATAATTGTGAAGGTGAAGGAGATATTGGTGGTCAGGTGCAAGAAGAAAACAGAAAACGAAGGGAAAGATTGAGGGAGCGATAAATAAAGGAAGATATATGCAGGTGGACTGAAGGTAACGTGGAACGCGAGAAATCATGAGATATAGTGAAACGTGAGGTGGAGAAGTTTTATTAATTAAAACACTGATCGTAATGTTGGATGGTCGTAAAGTGTGATCTGATTACCTTCTTGGGTTTGTCGGTGGAGCTGTCACTGACGACAGTGTTCTTATCGGCACTAATCGAAGATGCACTTACGCCGGTTTCGCCGGGCGTCGTAGAACTCACGCTAGTCACGGCCGTAACGACGCTAACCTCACTAACAACTACACTGACGGGCGTAGGCGTCCTCGAATTCGCCTTGCGCTTTTTGGCACCTTTGTTATTACCGGCGGCGACCGCGTCTTTTGCTGCGTCCTTCTCTCTCTGTTCCGCGGCAGCGTCCGGCTCTTTTTTGTCCACGACCGCGTCTGCACTCGCGTTCTCTTCACTTTTGGCACTTTTCACTGTCGACGTTTTGTTCTTGTCAGTGTTTTTACTGTTGTTGTGTACGGTTTTTTGTTGGGAAGCCGACGAGGACCTGGAGGAGGTCTTGGTTGGGATCGGTTTGGCGCCGACGTTGCCCTTCTTCTTGCCCGAAGAGGGCGGGGAAGGCTTGGAGTTTGAAGGGCCGCTTTCCGGTTCCTTCTCGGAGTTGGAGTCCGAATTGTGGGCCTCGTTGGCTACGGGCTTGTAGGGCGGGATCGTCTTTACGTTGCCCCCTTTTTTCTGCAGGTGAGAATGCATGTCAAGTTTGAATGTCTAGCACCGAGTAAGGTCATGTAAAAAGACTGACTGAGGAGGCAACAGTGATAACAGAGTTCTATACTGAGCGAGAAAGTTCACTACCTCTACGAACTACTGAGCTGGCTTTTGAACTGCATACATTTGAAAAAATTGATGACTTATCTTGGTATGGAGACAACAGTACCAATTTGAATTTCTGTGAAAATCAGGAACAAACTAACCACGGTTTTCTCTAGCCACACTTTTGATCTGGCAACACTGTGCTGCAGATGTCTACCGCCAGCGCAACCCATTTCTGTGGAACAACTTTATGAATTGAATCAACAACTTTATGATTTAGGATTATGCAAATGGGTCAAGTCTCATTTCGGAACAAGAAAATATAAGGATTGTTAGGACGTAATTTTATGTTTGATTCAAGCATTTTTCAATAAAACAATATCATTGAAAAATATACTGAAAGAAAATATTTAGTTAGAATTAACAAAACTAACTAACCAGATGGTCAGAGAGCCAGGAAAGGGTGTCTGAACTTTGAATTGTTCCTAGTTAGTGAACTAGCCCGCATTGTATTGGGGTAAAAAACATTAGTTTCTCTCTAAATTACAACTTCTCATTACCAAAACTCATAGTCACGTCGTCAGAGGAGTGCGGTCGCATTTTAAATATTTCGAAGTGATCTCAAAATTGTATTCGAGTTAACGCGGTTTGTCGTGAGTCAGAATACATTAATTTCTTTCCCAATAACAACTTTCCATCAACAAAAGTCATTGTCGGGTCGTCAGAGGAGTGCGGTAGGAATTTAAATATTTTGAAGTGTTCTCAAAAATAGGATTCGAGTTAACGCGGTTTGTCGTGAGTCAGAATACATTCATTCCTGTCCCAAAAACAACTTTTCATCATCAAAAGTCATTGTCGGGTCGTCAGAGGAGTGCGGTAGGAATTTAAATAATTTGAAGTGTTCTCAAAAATAGGATTCGAGTTAACGCGGTTTGTCGTGAGTCAGAATACATTCATTCCTGTCCCAAAAACAACTTTTCATCATCAAAAGTCATTGTCGGGTCGTCAGAGGAGTGCGGTAGGAATTTAAATAATTTGAAGTGTTCTCAAAAATAGGATTCGAGTTAACGCGGTTTGTCGTGAGTCAGAATACATTCATTTTCATCATCAAAAGTCATTGTCGGGTCGTCAGAGGAGTGCGGTAGGAATTTAAATAATTTGAAGTGTTCTCAAAAATAGGATTCGAGTTAACGCGGTTTGTCGTGAGTCAGAATACATTCATTCCTGTCCCAAAAACAACTTTTCATCATCAAAAGTCATTGTCGGGTCGTCAGAGGAGTGCGGTAGGAATTTAAATAATTTGAAGTGTTCTCAAAAATAGGATTCGAGTTAACGCGGTTTGTCGTGAGTCAGAATACATTCATTCCTGTCCCAAAAACAACTTTTCATCATCAAAAGTCATTGTCGGGTCGTCAGAGGAGTGCGGTAGGAATTTAAATATTTTGAAGTGTTCTCAAAAATAGGATTCGAGTTAACGCGGTTTGTCGTGAGTCAGAATACATTCATTCCTGTCCCAAAAACAACTTTTCATCATCAAAAGTCATTGTCGGGTCGTCAGAGGAGTGCGGTAGGAATTTAAATAATTTGAAGTGTTCTCAAAAATAGGATTCGAGTTAACGCGGTTTGTCGTGAGTCAGAATACATTCATTCCTGTCCCAAAAACAACTTTTCATCATCAAAAGTCATTGTCGGGTCGTCAGAGGAGTGCGGTAGGAATTTAAATAATTTGAAGTGTTCTCAAAAATAGGATTCGAGTTAACGCGGTTTGTCGTGAGTCAGAATACATTCATTCCTGTCCCAAAAACAACTTTTCATCATCAAAAGTCATTGTCGGGTCGTCAGAGGAGTGCGGTAGGAATTTAAATAATTTGAAGTGTTCTCAAAAATAGGATTCGAGTTAACGCGGTTTGTCGTGAGTCAGAATACATTCATTCCTGTCCCAAAAACAACTTTTCATCATCAAAAGTCATTGTCGGGTCGTCAGAGGAGTGCGGTAGGAATTTAAATAATTTGAAGTGTTCTCAAAAATAGGATTCGAGTTAACGCGGTTTGTCGTGAGTCAGAATACATTCATTCCTGTCCCAAAAACAACTTTTCATCATCAAAAGTCATTGTCGGGTCGTCAGAGGAGTGCGGTAGGAATTTAAATAATTTGAAGTGTTCTCAAAAATAGGATTCGAGTTAACGCGGATTGTCGTGAGTCAGAATACATTCATTCCTGTCCCAAAAACAACTTTTCATCATCAAAAGTCATTGTCGGGTCGTCAGAGGAGTGCGGTAGGAATTTAAATAATTTGAAGTGTTCTCAAAAATAGGATTCGAGTTAACGCGGTTTGTCGTGAGTCAGAATACATTCATTCCTGTCCCAAAAACAACTTTTCATCATCAAAAGTCATTGTCGGGTCGTCAGAGGAGTGCGGTAGGAATTTAAATATTTTGAAGTGTTCTCAAAAATAGGATTCGAGTTAACGCGGTTTGTCGTGAGTCAGAATACATTCATTCCTGTCCCAAAAACAACTTTTCATCATCAAAAGTCATTGTCGGGTCGTCAGAGGAGTGCGGTAGGAATTTAAATAATTTGAAGTGTTCTCAAAAATAGGATTCGAGTTAACGCGGTTTGTCGTGAGTCAGAATACATTCATTCCTGTCCCAAAAACAACTTTTCATCATCAAAAGTCATTGTCGGGTCGTCAGAGGAGTGCGGTAGGAATTTAAATAATTTGAAGTGTTCTCAAAAATAGGATTCGAGTTAACGCGGTTTGTCGTGAGTCAGAATACATTCATTCCTGTCCCAAAAACAACTTTTCATCATCAAAAGTCATTGTCGGGTCGTCAGAGGAGTGCGGTAGGAATTTAAATAATTTGAAGTGTTCTCAAAAATAGGATTCGAGTTAACGCGGTTTGTCGTGAGTCAGAATACATTCATTCCTGTCCCAAAAACAACTTTTCATCATCAAAAGTCATTGTCGGGTCGTCAGAGGAGTGCGGTAGGAATTTAAATAATTTGAAGTGTTCTCAAAAATAGGATTCGAGTTAACGCGGTTTGTCGTGAGTCAGAATACATTCATTCCTGTCCCAAAAACAACTTTTCATCATCAAAAGTCATTGTCGGGTCGTCAGAGGAGTGCGGTAGGAATTTAAATAATTTGAAGTGTTCTCAAAAATAGGATTCGAGTTAACGCGGTTTGTCGTGAGTCAGAATACATTCATTCCTGTCCCAAAAACAACTTTTCATCATCAAAAGTCATTGTCGGGTCGTCAGAGGAGTGCGGTAGGAATTTAAATATTTTGAAGTGTTCTCAAAAATAGGATTCGAGTTAACGCGGTTTGTCGTGAGTCAGAATACATTCATTCCTGTCCCAAAAACAACTTTTCATCATCAAAAGTCATTGTCGGGTCGTCAGAGGAGTGCGGTAGGAATTTAAATATTTTGAAGTGTTCTCAAAAATAGGATTCGAGTTGGCGCGGTTTGTCGTGAGTCAGAATAAATTCATTCCTGTCCCAAAAACAACTTTTCATCATCAAAAGTCATTGTCGGGTCGTCAGAGGAGTGCGGTAGGAATTTAAATATTTTGAAGTGTTCTCAAAAATAGGATTCGAGTTAACGCGGTTTGTCGTGAGTCAGAATACATTCATTCCTGTCCCAAAAACAACTTTTCATCATCAAAAGTCATTGTCGGGTCGTCAGAGGAGTGCGGTAGGAATTTAAATATTTTGAAGTGTTCTCAAAAATAGGATTCGAGTTGGCGCGGTTTGTCGTGAGTCAGAATAAATTCATTCCTGTCCCGATAACAACTTTTCATCATCAAAAGTCATTGTCGGGTCGTCAGAGGAGTGCGGTAGGAATTTAAATATTTTGAAGTGTTCTCAAAAATAGGATTCGAGTTAACGCGGTTTGTCGTGAGTCAGAATACATTCATTTCTTTCCCAATAACAACTTTCCATCAACAAAAGTCATTGTCGGGTCGTCAGAGGAGTGCGGTCGAATTTTAAATCCTTTGAAGTGATCTCAAAAATAGGATTCGAGTTGGCGCGGTTTGTCGTGAGTCAGAATAAATTCATTCCTGTCCCAAAAACAACTTTTCATCATCAAAAGTCATTGTCGGGTCGTCAGAGGAGTGCGGTAGGAATTTAAATATTTTGAAGTGTTCTCAAAAATAGGATTCGAGTTAACGCGGTTTGTCGTGAGTCAGAATACATTCATTCCTGTCCCAAAAACAACTTTTCATCATCAAAAGTCATTGTCGGGTCGTCAGAGGAGTGCGGTAGGAATTTAAATATTTTGAAGTGTTCTCAAAAATAGGATTCGAGTTGGCGCGGTTTGTCGTGAGTCAGAATAAATTCATTCCTGTCCCAAAAACAACTTTTCATCATCAAAAGTCATTGTCGGGTCGTCAGAGGAGTGCGGTAGGAATTTAAATAATTTGAAGTGTTCTCAAAAATAGGATTCGAGTTAACGCGGTTTGTCGTGAGTCAGAATACATTCATTCCTGTCCCAAAAACAACTTTTCATCATCAAAAGTCATTGTCGGGTCGTCAGAGGAGTGCGGTAGGAATTTAAATAATTTGAAGTGTTCTCAAAAATAGGATTCGAGTTAACGCGGTTTGTCGTGAGTCAGAATACATTCATTCCTGTCCCAAAAACAACTTTTCATCATCAAAAGTCATTGTCGGGTCGTCAGAGGAGTGCGGTAGGAATTTAAATAATTTGAAGTGTTCTCAAAAATAGGATTCGAGTTAACGCGGTTTGTCGTGAGTCAGAATACATTCATTCCTGTCCCAAAAACAACTTTTCATCATCAAAAGTCATTGTCGGGTCGTCAGAGGAGTGCGGTAGGAATTTAAATAATTTGAAGTGTTCTCAAAAATAGGATTCGAGTTAACGCGGTTTGTCGTGAGTCAGAATACATTCATTCCTGTCCCAAAAACAACTTTTCATCATCAAAAGTCATTGTCGGGTCGTCAGAGGAGTGCGGTAGGAATTTAAATAATTTGAAGTGTTCTCAAAAATAGGATTCGAGTTAACGCGGTTTGTCGTGAGTCAGAATACATTCATTCCTGTCCCAAAAACAACTTTTCATCATCAAAAGTCATTGTCGGGTCGTCAGAGGAGTGCGGTAGGAATTTAAATAATTTGAAGTGTTCTCAAAAATAGGATTCGAGTTAACGCGGTTTGTCGTGAGTCAGAATACATTCATTCCTGTCCCAAAAACAACTTTTCATCATCAAAAGTCATTGTCGGGTCGTCAGAGGAGTGCGGTAGGAATTTAAATAATTTGAAGTGTTCTCAAAAATAGGATTCGAGTTAACGCGGTTTGTCGTGAGTCAGAATACATTCATTCCTGTCCCAAAAACAACTTTTCATCATCAAAAGTCATTGTCGGGTCGTCAGAGGAGTGCGGTAGGAATTTAAATAATTTGAAGTGTTCTCAAAAATAGGATTCGAGTTAACGCGGTTTGTCGTGAGTCAGAATACATTCATTCCTGTCCCAAAAACAACTTTTCATCATCAAAAGTCATTGTCGGGTCGTCAGAGGAGTGCGGTAGGAATTTAAATAAATTGAAGTGTTCTCAAAAATAGGATTCGAGTTAACGCGGTTTGTCGTGAGTCAGAATACATTCATTCCTGTCCCAAAAACAACTTTTCATCATCAAAAGTCATTGTCGGGTCGTCAGAGGAGTGCGGTAGGAATTTAAATAATTTGAAGTGTTCTCAAAAATAGGATTCGAGTTAACGCGGTTTGTCGTGAGTCAGAATACATTCATTCCTGTCCCAAAAACAACTTTTCATCATCAAAAGTCATTGTCGGGTCGTCAGAGGAGTGCGGTAGGAATTTAAATAATTTGAAGTGTTCTCAAAAATAGGATTCGAGTTAACGCGGTTTGTCGTGAGTCAGAATACATTCATTCCTGTCCCAAAAACAACTTTTCATCATCAAAAGTCATTGTCGGGTCGTCAGAGGAGTGCGGTAGGAATTTAAATATTTTGAAGTGTTCTCAAAAATAGGATTCGAGTTAACGCGGTTTGTCGTGAGTCAGAATACATTCATTCCTGTCCCAAAAACAACTTTTCATCATCAAAAGTCATTGTCGGGTCGTCAGAGGAGTGCGGTAGGAATTTAAATATTTTGAAGTGTTCTCAAAAATAGGATTCGAGTTGGCGCGGTTTGTCGTGAGTCAGAATAAATTCATTCCTGTCCCAAAAACAACTTTTCATCATCAAAAGTCATTGTCGGGTCGTCAGAGGAGTGCGGTAGGAATTTAAATAATTTGAAGTGTTCTCAAAAATAGGATTCGAGTTAACGCGGTTTGTCGTGAGTCAGAATACATTCATTCCTGTCCCAAAAACAACTTTTCATCATCAAAAGTCATTGTCGGGTCGTCAGAGGAGTGCGGTAGGAATTTAAATATTTTGAAGTGTTCTCAAAAATAGGATTCGAGTTAACGCGGTTTGTCGTGAGTCAGAATACATTCATTCCTGTCCCAAAAACAACTTTTCATCATCAAAAGTCATTGTCGGGTCGTCAGAGGAGTGCGGTAGGAATTTAAATATTTTGAAGTGTTCTCAAAAATAGGATTCGAGTTGGCGCGGTTTGTCGTGAGTCAGAATAAATTCATTCCTGTCCCAAAAACAACTTTTCATCATCAAAAGTCATTGTCGGGTCGTCAGAGGAGTGCGGTAGGAATTTAAATATTTTGAAGTGTTCTCAAAAATAGGATTCGAGTTAACGCGGTTTGTCGTGAGTCAGAATACATTCATTCCTGTCCCAAAAACTACTTTTCATCATCAAAAGTCATTGTCGGGTCGTCAGAGGAGTGCGGTAGGAATTTAAATATTTTGAAGTGTTCTCAAAAATAGGATTCGAGTTGGCGCGGTTTGTCGTGAGTCAGAATAAATTCATTCCTGTCCCGATAACAACTTTTCATCATCAAAAGTCATTGTCGGGTCGTCAGAGGAGTGCGGTAGGAATTTAAATATTTTGAAGTGTTCTCAAAAATAGGATTCGAGTTAACGCGGTTTGTCGTGAGTCAGAATACATTCATTTCTTTCCCAATAACAACTTTCCATCAACAAAAGTCATTGTCGGGTCGTCAGAGGAGTGCGGTCGAATTTTAAATCCTTTGAAGTGATCTCAAAAATAGGATTCGAGTTGGCGCGGTTTGTCGTGAGTCAGAATAAATTCATTCCTGTCCCGATAACAACTTTTCATCATCAAAAGTCATTGTCGGG
The DNA here is from genome assembly GCA_958502065.1 of Chrysolina americana. Taxonomy (NCBI): domain Eukaryota; kingdom Metazoa; phylum Arthropoda; class Insecta; order Coleoptera; family Chrysomelidae; genus Chrysolina; species Chrysolina americana. The sequence goes on along the minus strand of OY293417.1, from coordinate 66,268,409 downwards.
TCGTCAGAGGAGTGCGGTAGGAATTTAAATATTTTGAAGTGTTCTCAAAAATAGGATTCGAGTTAACGCGGTTTGTCGTGAGTCAGAATACATTCATTTCTTTCCCAATAACAACTTTCCATCAACAAAAGTCATTGTCGGGTCGTCAGAGGAGTGCGGTCGAATTTTAAATCCTTTGAAGTGATCTCAAAAATAGGATTCGAGTTGGCGCGGTTTGTCGTGAGTCAGAATAAATTCATTCCTGTCCCGATAACAACTTTTCATCATCAAAAGTCATTGTCGGGTCGTCAGAGGAGTGCGGTAGGAATTTAAATATTTTGAAGTGTTCTCAAAAATAGGATTCGAGTTAACGCGGTTTGTCGTGAGTCAGAATACATTCATTCCTGTCCCAAAAACAACTTTTCATCATCAAAAGTCATTGTCGGGTCGTCAGAGGAGTGCGGTAGGAATTTAAATATTTTGAAGTGTTCTCAAAAATAGGATTCGAGTTAACGCGGTTTGTCGTGAGTCAGAATACATTCATTTCTTTCCCAATAACAACTTTCCATCAACAAAAGTCATTGTCGGGTCGTCAGAGGAGTGCGGTCGAATTTTAAATCCTTTGAAGTGATCTCAAAAATAGGATTCGAGTTGGCGCGGTTTGTCGTGAGTCAGAATAAATTCATTCCTGTCCCGATAACAACTTTTCATCATCAAAAGTCATTGTCGGGTCGTCAGAGGAGTGCGGTAGGAATTTAAATATTTTGAAGTGTTCTCAAAAATAGGATTCGAGTTAACGCGGTTTGTCGTGAGTCAGAATACATTCATTCCTGTCCCAAAAACAACTTTTCATCATCAAAAGTCATTGTCGGGTCGTCAGAGGAGTGCGGTAGGAATTTAAATATTTTGAAGTGTTCTCAAAAATAGGATTCGAGTTAACGCGGTTTGTCGTGAGTCAGAATACATTCATTCCTGTCCCAAAAACAACTTTTCATCATCAAAAGTCATTGTCGGGTCGTCAGAGGAGTGCGGTAGGAATTTAAATATTTTGAAGTGTTCTCAAAAATAGGATTCGAGTTGGCGCGGTTTGTCGTGAGTCAGAATAAATTCATTCCTGTCCCGATAACAACTTTTCATCATCAAAAGTCATTGTCGGGTCGTCAGAGGAGTGCGGTAGGAATTTAAATATTTTGAAGTGTTCTCAAAAATAGGATTCGAGTTAACGCGGTTTGTCGTGAGTCAGAATACATTCATTTCTTTCCCAATAACAACTTTCCATCAACAAAAGTCATTGTCGGGTCGTCAGAGGAGTGCGGTCGAATTTTAAATCCTTTGAAGTGATCTCAAAAATAGGATTCGAGTTGGCGCGGTTTGTCGTGAGTCAGAATAAATTCATTCCTGTCCCGATAACAACTTTTCATCATCAAAAGTCATTGTCGGGTCGTCAGAGGAGTGCGGTAGGAATTTAAATATTTTGAAGTGTTCTCAAAAATAGGATTCGAGTTAACGCGGTTTGTCGTGAGTCAGAATACATTCATTTCTTTCCCAATAACAACTTTCCATCAACAAAAGTCATTGTCGGGTCGTCAGAGGAGTGCGGTCGAATTTTAAATCCTTTGAAGTGATCTCAAAAATAGGATTCGAGTTGGCGTGGTTTGTCGTGAGTCAGAATAAATTCATTCCTGTCCCGATAACAACTTTTCATCATCAAAAGTCATTGTCGGGTCGTCAGAGGAGTGCGGTAGGAATTTAAATATTTTGAAGTGTTCTCAAAAATAGGATTCGAGTTAACGCGGTTTGTCGTGAGTCAGAATACATTCATTCCTGTCCCAAAAACAACTTTTCATCATCAAAAGTCATTGTCGGGTCGTCAGAGGAGTGCGGTAGGAATTTAAATATTTTGAAGTGTTCTCAAAAATAGGATTCGAGTTAACGCGGTTTGTCGTGAGTCAGAATACATTCATTTCTTTCCCAATAACAACTTTCCATCAACAAAAGTCATTGTCGGGTCGTCAGAGGAGTGCGGTCGAATTTTAAATCCTTTGAAGTGATCTCAAAAATAGGATTCGAGTTGGCGCGGTTTGTCGTGAGTCAGAATAAATTCATTCCTGTCCCGATAACAACTTTTCATCATCAAAAGTCATTGTCGGGTCGTCAGAGGAGTGCGGTAGGAATTTAAATATTTTGAAGTGTTCTCAAAAATAGGATTCGAGTTAACGCGGTTTGTCGTGAGTCAGAATACATTCATTCCTGTCCCAAAAACAACTTTTCATCATCAAAAGTCATTGTCGGGTCGTCAGAGGAGTGCGGTAGGAATTTAAATATTTTGAAGTGTTCTCAAAAATAGGATTCGAGTTAACGCGGTTTGTCGTGAGTCAGAATACATTCATTCCTGTCCCAAAAACAACTTTTCATCATCAAAAGTCATTGTCGGGTCGTCAGAGGAGTGCGGTAGGAATTTAAATATTTTGAAGTGTTCTCAAAAATAGGATTCGAGTTGGCGCGGTTTGTCGTGAGTCAGAATAAATTCATTCCTGTCCCGATAACAACTTTTCATCATCAAAAGTCATTGTCGGGTCGTCAGAGGAGTGCGGTAGGAATTTAAATATTTTGAAGTGTTCTCAAAAATAGGATTCGAGTTAACGCGGTTTGTCGTGAGTCAGAATACATTCATTTCTTTCCCAATAACAACTTTCCATCAACAAAAGTCATTGTCGGGTCGTCAGAGGAGTGCGGTCGAATTTTAAATCCTTTGAAGTGATCTCAAAAATAGGATTCGAGTTGGCGCGGTTTGTCGTGAGTCAGAATAAATTCATTCCTGTCCCGATAACAACTTTTCATCATCAAAAGTCATTGTCGGGTCGTCAGAGGAGTGCGGTAGGAATTTAAATATTTTGAAGTGTTCTCAAAAATAGGATTCGAGTTAACGCGGTTTGTCGTGAGTCAGAATACATTCATTTCTTTCCCAATAACAACTTTCCATCAACAAAAGTCATTGTCGGGTCGTCAGAGGAGTGCGGTCGAATTTTAAATCCTTTGAAGTGATCTCAAAAATAGGATTCGAGTTGGCGCGGTTTGTCGTGAGTCAGAATAAATTCATTCCTGTCCCGATAACAACTTTTCATCATCAAAAGTCATTGTCGGGTCGTCAGAGGAGTGCGGTAGGAATTTAAATATTTTGAAGTGTTCTCAAAAATAGGATTCGAGTTAACGCGGTTTGTCGTGAGTCAGAATACATTCATTCCTGTCCCAAAAACAACTTTTCATCATCAAAAGTCATTGTCGGGTCGTCAGAGGAGTGCGGTAGGAATTTAAATATTTTGAAGTGTTCTCAAAAATAGGATTCGAGTTAACGCGGTTTGTCGTGAGTCAGAATACATTCATTTCTTTCCCAATAACAACTTTCCATCAACAAAAGTCATTGTCGGGTCGTCAGAGGAGTGCGGTCGAATTTTAAATCCTTTGAAGTGATCTCAAAAATAGGATTCGAGTTGGCGCGGTTTGTCGTGAGTCAGAATAAATTCATTCCTGTCCCGATAACAACTTTTCATCATCAAAAGTCATTGTCGGGTCGTCAGAGGAGTGCGGTAGGAATTTAAATATTTTGAAGTGTTCTCAAAAATAGGATTCGAGTTAACGCGGTTTGTCGTGAGTCAGAATACATTCATTCCTGTCCCAAAAACAACTTTTCATCATCAAAAGTCATTGTCGGGTCGTCAGAGGAGTGCGGTAGGAATTTAAATATTTTGAAGTGTTCTCAAAAATAGGATTCGAGTTAACGCGGTTTGTCGTGAGTCAGAATACATTCATTTCTTTCCCAATAACAACTTTCCATCAACAAAAGTCATTGTCGGGTCGTCAGAGGAGTGCGGTCGAATTTTAAATCCTTTGAAGTGATCTCAAAAATAGGATTCGAGTTGGCGCGGTTTGTCGTGAGTCAGAATAAATTCATTCCTGTCCCGATAACAACTTTTCATCATCAAAAGTCATTGTCGGGTCGTCAGAGGAGTGCGGTAGGAATTTAAATATTTTGAAGTGTTCTCAAAAATAGGATTCGAGTTAACGCGGTTTGTCGTGAGTCAGAATACATTCATTTCTTTCCCAATAACAACTTTCCATCAACAAAAGTCATTGTCGGGTCGTCAGAGGAGTGCGGTCGAATTTTAAATCCTTTGAAGTGTTCTCAAAAATAGGATTCGAGTTGGCGCGGTTTGTCGTGAGTCAGAATAAATTCATTCCTGTCCCAAAAACAACTTTTCATCATCAAAAGTCATTGTCGGGTCGTCAGAGGAGTGCGGTAGGAATTTAAATATTTTGAAGTGTTCTCAAAAATAGGATTCGAGTTAACGCGGTTTGTCGTGAGTCAGAATACATTCATTCCTGTCCCAAAAACAACTTTTCATCATCAAAAGTCATTGTCGGGTCGTCAGAGGAGTGCGGTAGGAATTTAAATATTTTGAAGTGTTCTCAAAAATAGGATTCGAGTTAACGCGCTTTGTCGTGAGTCAGAATACATTCATTTCTTTCCCAATAACAACTTTCCATCAACAAAAGTCATTGTCGGGTCGTCAGAGGAGTGCGGTCGAATTTTAAATCCTTTGAAGTGACCTCAAAAATAGGATTCGAGTTGGCGCGGTTTGTCGTGAGTCAGAATAAATTCATTCCTGTCCCGATAACAACTTTTCATCATCAAAAGTCATTGTCGGGTCGTCAGAGGAGTGCGGTAGGAATTTAAATATTTTGAAGTGTTCTCAAAAATAGGATTCGAGTTAACGCGGTTTGTCGTGAGTCAGAATACATTAATTTCTTTCCCAATAACAACTTTCCATCAACAAAAGTCATTGTCGGGTCGTCAGAGGAGTGCGGTAGGAATTTAAATAATTTGAAGTGTTCTCAAAAATAGGATTCGAGTTAACGCGCTTTGTCGTGAGTCAGAATACATTCATTTCTGTCCCAAAAACAACTTTTCATCATCAAAAGTCATTGTCGGGTCGTCAGAGGAGTGCGGTAGGAATTTAAATATTTTGAAGTGTTCTCAAAAATAGGATTCGAGTTAACGCGGTTTGTCGTGAGTCAGAATACATTCATTCCTGTCCCAAAAACAACTTTTCATCATCAAAAGTCATTGTCGGGTCGTCAGAGGAGTGCGGTAGGAATTTAAATATTTTGAAGTGTTCTCAAAAATAGGATTCGAGTTAACGCGGTTTGTCGTGAGTCAGAATACATTCATTTCTTTCCCAATAACAACTTTCCATCAACAAAAGTCATTGTCGGGTCGTCAGAGGAGTGCGGTCGAATTTTAAATCCTTTGAAGTGATCTCAAAAATAGGATTCGAGTTGGCGTGGTTTGTCGTGAGTCAGAATAAATTCATTCCTGTCCCGATAACAACTTTTCATCATCAAAAGTCATTGTCGGGTCGTCAGAGGAGTGCGGTAGGAATTTAAATATTTTGAAGTGTTCTCAAAAATAGGATTCGAGTTAACGCGGTTTGTCGTGAGTCAGAATACATTAATTTCTTTCCCAATAACAACTTTCCATCAACAAAAGTCATTGTCGGGTCGTCAGAGGAGTGCGGTAGGAATTTAAATAATTTGAAGTGTTCTCAAAAATAGGATTCGAGTTAACGCGCTTTGTCGTGAGTCAGAATACATTCATTCCTGTCCCAAAAACAACTATTCATCATCAAAAGTCATTGTCGGGTCGTCAGAGGAGTGCGGTAGGAATTTAAATATTTTGAAGTGTTCTCAAAAATAGGATTCGAGTTAACGCGGTTTGTCGTGAGTCAGAATACATTAATTTCTTTCCCAATAACAACTTTCCATCAACAAAAGTCATTGTCGGGTCGTCAGAGGAGTGCGGTAGGAATTTAAATAATTTGAAGTGTTCTCAAAAATAGGATTCGAGTTAACGCGCTTTGTCGTGAGTCAGAATAAATTCATTCCTGTCCGGATAACAACTTTTCATCATCAAAAGTCATTGTCGGGTCGTCAGAGGAGTGCGGTAGGAATTTAAATATTTTGAAGTGTTCTCAAAAATAGGATTCGAGTTAACGCGGTTTGTCGTGAGTCAGAATACATTAATTTCTTTCCCAATAACAACTTTCCATCAACAAAAGTCATTGTCGGGTCGTCAGAGGAGTGCGGTAGGAATTTAAATAATTTGAAGTGTTCTCAAAAATAGGATTCGAGTTAACGCGCTTTGTCGTGAGTCAGAATACATTCATTTCTGTCCCAAAAACAACTTTTCATCATCAAAAGTCATTGTCGGGTCGTCAGAGGAGTGCGGTAGGAATTTAAATATTTTGAAGTGTTCTCAAAAATAGGATTCGAGTTAACGCGGTTTGTCGTGAGTCAGAATACATTCATTCCTGTCCCAAAAACAACTTTTCATCATCAAAAGTCATTGTCGGGTCGTCAGAGGAGTGCGGTAGGAATTTAAATATTTTGAAGTGTTCTCAAAAATAGGATTCGAGTTAACGCGGTTTGTCGTGAGTCAGAATACATTCATTTCTTTCCCAATAACAACTTTCCATCAACAAAAGTCATTGTCGGGTCGTCAGAGGAGTGCGGTCGAATTTTAAATCCTTTGAAGTGATCTCAAAAATAGGATTCGAGTTGGCGCGGTTTGTCGTGAGTCAGAATAAATTCATTCCTGTCCCGATAACAACTTTTCATCATCAAAAGTCATTGTCGGGTCGTCAGAGGAGTGCGGTAGGAATTTAAATATTTTGAAGTGTTCTCAAAAATAGGATTCGAGTTAACGCGGTTTGTCGTGAGTCAGAATACATTCATTCCTGTCCCAAAAACAACTTTTCATCATCAAAAGTCATTGTCGGGTCGTCAGAGGAGTGCGGTAGGAATTTAAATATTTTGAAGTGTTCTCAAAAATAGGATTCGAGTTAACGCGGTTTGTCGTGAGTCAGAATACATTCATTTCTTTCCCAATAACAACTTTCCATCAACAAAAGTCATTGTCGGGTCGTCAGAGGAGTGCGGTCGAATTTTAAATCCTTTGAAGTGATCTCAAAAATAGGATTCGAGTTGGCGCGGTTTGTCGTGAGTCAGAATAAATTCATTCCTGTCCCGATAACAACTTTTCATCATCAAAAGTCATTGTCGGGTCGTCAGAGGAGTGCGGTAGGAATTTAAATATTTTGAAGTGTTCTCAAAAATAGGATTCGAGTTAACGCGGTTTGTCGTGAGTCAGAATACATTCATTTCTTTCCCAATAACAACTTTCCATCAACAAAAGTCATTGTCGGGTCGTCAGAGGAGTGCGGTCGAATTTTAAATCCTTTGAAGTGATCTCAAAAATAGGATTCGAGTTGGCGCGGTTTGTCGTGAGTCAGAATAAATTCATTCCTGTCCCGATAACAACTTTTCATCATCAAAAGTCATTGTCGGGTCGTCAGAGGAGTGCGGTAGGAATTTAAATATTTTGAAGTGTTCTCAAAAATAGGATTCGAGTTAACGCGGTTTGTCGTGAGTCAGAATACATTCATTCCTGTCCCAAAAACAACTTTTCATCATCAAAAGTCATTGTCGGGTCGTCAGAGGAGTGCGGTAGGAATTTAAATATTTTGAAGTGTTCTCAAAAATAGGATTCGAGTTAACGCGGTTTGTCGTGAGTCAGAATACATTCATTTCTTTCCCAATAACAACTTTCCATCAACAAAAGTCATTGTCGGGTCGTCAGAGGAGTGCGGTCGAATTTTAAATCCTTTGAAGTGATCTCAAAAATAGGATTCGAGTTGGCGCGGTTTGTCGTGAGTCAGAATAAATTCATTCCTGTCCCGATAACAACTTTTCATCATCAAAAGTCATTGTCGGGTCGTCAGAGGAGTGCGGTAGGAATTTAAATATTTTGAAGTGTTTCAAAAATAGGATTCGAGTTAACGCGGTTTGTCGTGAGTCAGAATACATTAATTTCTTTCCTAATAACAACTTTCCATCAACAAAAGTCATTGTCGGGTCGTCAGAGGAGTGCGGTAGGAATTTAAATAATTTGAAGTGTTCTCAAAAATAGGATTCGAGTTAACGCGCTTTGTCGTGAGTCAGAATACATTCATTTCTGTCCCAAAAACAACTTTTCATCATCAAAAGTCATTGTCGGGTCGTCAGAGGAGTGCGGTAGGAATTTAAATATTTTGAAGTGTTCTCAAAAATAGGATTCGAGTTAACGCGGTTTGTCGTGAGTCAGAATACATTCATTTCTGTCCCAATAACAACTTTCCATCATCAAAAGTCATTGTCAGGTCGTCAGAGGAGTGCGGTAGGAATTTAAATATTTTGAAATGTTCTCAAAAATAGGATTCGAGTTAACGCGGTTTGTCGTCTGTCAGAATACATTCATTTCTGTCCCAATAACAACTTTCCATCAACAAAAGTCATTGTCGGGTCGTCAGAGGAGTGCGGTCGAATTTTAAATCCTTTGAAGTGATCTCAAAAATAGGATTCGAGTTGGCGCGGTTTGTCGTGAGTCAGAATAAATTCATTCCTGTCCCGATAACAACTTTTCATCATCAAAAGTCATTGTCGGGTCGTCAGAGGAGTGCGGTAGGAATTTAAATATTTTGAAGTGTTCTCAAAAATAGGATTCGAGTTAACGCGGTTTGTCGTGAGTCAGAATACATTAATTTCTTTCCCAATAACAACTTTCCATCAACAAAAGTCATTGTCGGGTCGTCAGAGGAGTGCGGTAGGAATTTAAATAATTTGAAGTGTTCTCAAAAATAGGATTCGAGTTAACGCGCTTTGTCGTGAGTCAGAATACATTCATTTCTGTCCCAAAAACAACTTTTCATCATCAAAAGTCATTGTCGGGTCGTCAGAGGAGTGCGGTAGGAATTTAAATATTTTGAAGTGTTCTCAAAAATAGGATTCGAGTTAACGCGGTTTGTCGTGAGTCAGAATACATTCATTCCTGTCCCAAAAACAACTTTTCATCATCAAAAGTCATTGTCGGGTCGTCAGAGGAGTGCGGTAGGAATTTAAATGTTTTGAAGTGTCCTCAAAAATAGGATTCGAGTTAACGCGGTTTGTCGTGAGTCAGAATACATTCATTTCTTTCCCAATAACAACTTTCCATCAACAAAAGTCATTGTCGGGTCGTCAGAGGAGTGCGGTCGAATTTTAAATCCTTTGAAGTGATCTCAAAAATAGGATTCGAGTTGGCGCGGTTTGTCGTGAGTCAGAATAAATTCATTCCTGTCCCGATAACAACTTTTCATCATCAAAAGTCATTGTCGGGTCGTCAGAGGAGTGCGGTAGGAATTTAAATATTTTGAAGTGTTCTCAAAAATAGGATTCGAGTTAACGCGGTTTGTCGTGAGTCAGAATACATTCATTCCTGTCCCAAAAACAACTTTTCATCATCAAAAGTCATTGTCGGGTCGTCAGAGGAGTGCGGTAGGAATTTAAATAATTTGAAGTGTTCTCAAAAATAGGATTCGAGTTAACGCGCTTTGTCGTGAGTCAGAATACATTCATTTCTGTCCCAAAAACAACTTTTCATCATCAAAAGTCATTGTCGGGTCGTCAGAGGAGTGCGGTAGGAATTTAAATATTTTGAAGTGTTCTCAAAAATAGGATTCGAGTTAACGCGGTTTGTCGTGAGTCAGAATACATTCATTCCTGTCCCAAAAACAACTTTTCATCATCAAAAGTCATTGTCGGGTCGTCAGAGGAGTGCGGTAGGAATTTAAATATTTTGAAGTGTTCTCAAAAATAGGATTCGAGTTAACGCGGTTTGTCGTGAGTCAGAATACATTCATTTCTTTCCCAATAACAACTTTCCATCAACAAAAGTCATTGTCGGGTCGTCAGAGGAGTGCGGTCGAATTTTAAATCCTTTGAAGTGATCTCAAAAATAGGATTCGAGTTGGCGCGGTTTGTCGTGAGTCAGAATAAATTCATTCCTGTCCCGATAACAACTTTTCATCATCAAAAGTCATTGTCGGGTCGTCAGAGGAGTGCGGTAGGAATTTAAATATTTTGAAGTGTTCTCAAAAATAGGATTCGAGTTAACGCGGTTTGTCGTGAGTCAGAATACATTAATTTCTTTCCCAATAACAACTTTCCATCAACAAAAGTCATTGTCGGGTCGTCAGAGGAGTGCGGTAGGAATTTAAATAATTTGAAGTGTTCTCAAAAATAGGATTCGAGTTAACGCGCTTTGTCGTGAGTCAGAATACATTCATTTCTGTCCCAAAAACAACTTTTCATCATCAAAAGTCATTGTCGGGTCGTCAGAGGAGTGCGGTAGGAATTTAAATATTTTGAAGTGTTCTCAAAAATAGGATTCGAGTTAACGCGGTTTGTCGTGAGTCAGAATACATTCATTTCTTTCCCAATAACAAATTTCCATCAACAAAAGTCATTGTCGGGTCGTCAGAGGAGTGCGGTAGGAATTTAAATAATTTGAAGTGTTCTCAAAAATAGGATTCGAGTTAACGCGCTTTGTCGTGAGTCAGAATACATTCATTTCTGTCCCAAAAACAACTTGTCATCATCAAAAGTCATTGTCGGGTCGTCAGAGGAGTGCAGTAGGAATTTAAATATTTTGAAGTGTTCTCAAAAATAGGATTCGAGTTAACGCGGTTTGTCGTGAGTCAGAATACATTCATTTCTTTCCCAATAACAACTTTCCATCAACAAAAGTCATTGTCGGGTCGTCAGAGGAGTGCGGTCGAATTTTAAATCCTTTGAAGTGATCTCAAAAATAGGATTCGAGTTGGCGCGGTTTGTCGTGAGTCAGAATAAATTCATTCCTGTCCCGATAACAACTTTTCATCATCAAAAGTCATTGTCGGGTCGTCAGAGGAGTGCGGTAGGAATTTAAATATTTTGAAGTGTTCTCAAAAATAGGATTCGAGTTAACGCGGTTTGTCGTGAGTCAGAATACATTAATTTCTTTCCCAATAACAACTTTCCATCAACAAAAGTCATTGTCGGGTCGTCAGAGGAGTGCGGTAGGAATTTAAATAATTTGAAGTGTTCTCAAAAATAGGATTCGAGTTAACGCGCTTTGTCGTGAGTCAGAATACATTCATTTCTGTCCCAAAAACAACTTTTCATCATCAAAAGTCATTGTCGGGTCGTCAGAGGAGTGCGGTAGGAATTTAAATATTTTGAAGTGTTCTCAAAAATAGGATTCGAGTTAACGCGCTTTGTCGTGAGTCAGAATACATTCATTTCTGTCCCAAAAACAACTTTTCATCATCAAAAGTCATTGTCGGGTCGTCAGAGGAGTGCGGTAGGAATTTAAATATTTTGAAGTGTTCTCAAAAATAGGATTCGAGTTAACGCGGTTTGTCGTGAGTCAGAATACATTCATTTCTGTCCCAATAACAACTTTCCATCATCAAAAGTCATTGTCAGGTCGTCAGAGGAGTGCGGTAGGAATTTAAATATTTTGAAATGTTCTCAAAAATAGGATTCGAGTTAACGCGGTTTGTCGTCTGTCAGAATACATTCATTTCTGTCCCAATAACAACTTTCCATCATCAAAAGTCATTGTCTGGTCGTCAGAGGAGTGCGGTAGGAATTTAAATATTTTGAAGTGATCTCAAAAATAGGATTCGATTTGGCGCGGTTTGTCGGGAGTCAGAATACATTCATTCCTGTCCCAATAACAACTTTTCATCATCAAAAGTCATTTTCGGGTCGTCAGAGGAGTGCGGTCGAATTTTAAATCCTTTGAAGTGATCTCAAAAATAGGATTCGAGTTGGCGCGGTTTGTCGTGAGTCAGAATACATTCATTCCTGTCCCAATAACAACTTTTCATCATCAAAAGTCATTGTCGGGTCGTCAGAGGAGTGCGGTCGAATTTTAAATCCTTTGAAGTGATCTCAAAAATAGGATTCGAGTTGGCGCGGTTTGTCGTGAGTCAGAATACATTCATTCCTGTCCCAATAACAACTTTTCATCATCAAAAGTCATTGTCGGGTCGTCAGAGGGGTTCAGCCGTGTTATTTCATATTGAAGTCATTATCAATTCCAAGACGGTACGGGAATGTCTGCACAAACTTGATGAGCTGAGCAGTAACAATAAAGTAGTTTTCTACAACAGAGAGAAATATACCATGTTTGCGCTTCAAAAAGAAAGCGCAAAGTTGCACTTTTCTGAGAAGAGAGCGTTTTTTACTATGCCCCTATTTGAACTGTGTCGCTCTCAAAACAATGCCGCACTCCGCTTCGCTTCCCAACCTTTTTTTTCAAGCAGCAAAGTATCACTTTGTGCTCTTAATACACAAATAGCTATTTCATTTGAATGCCAGGACATTCCGGAGTAGAAGACAACAAAAAAGAATCATTTTGTGGACCTAAAATCTCGTACTTTCAGAAGTAACTCGATAAAGAGAAAAAAGCACTAAGAATAATACGTGACAGATACCTCTAGGTCTATGGCAAGCCTCGGTAATTTCAACCGGGAAATATCCGAAACACTGGCTAGCATTTGTAGAAGCCTAAAAACCTTAAAAGCATTTCTCATGAGACACTGCACATACCAGCTAACAGTGGAGGAAATTCGACGTACCTATAGATTTCAAAAAGGTTGCTTTGAAGAAGTAAAAATGTGTGACACAATAGTTACAGTTCGCCGATTAAAAAATGTTAAGGTTCTGTTCAAATAAATTCTGATGTCATCAATTTTTCCAAAAATACACATAACTTGCAAATTTTTAAAACTGTTTTTTTTATTCGTGTCGTGCTGAAGACTTGATTTTATTTTTATTGCGACATGCCTTCATTTATACACTCTAGTGCATCCAAATGTTGATGAAGCCGATTGAGATCATGCTTGATGAAATATTCGAAGTTTCCACTCACCAGTTTACTATAATGGTGCTGACAGTACCCACAGTACTTGACGTTATCCAAATAATTCCCGGCTTCTTCACACAGAAGTCCAAGACCTTGAGCGCAAGTAACGTGAAACTGTTGTCTGCAACCAGCCTTGTTGCACTGCATACAAGCTCCAACAGTAGAATTGGAGGGTCTCTTCTTTTCTTCGCAAATATAACAAATCTATAAAGAAAAAAGTGCATCTTGAATAATAATTCAGGTAATCTAAATGTGATGTTATTTATCAACGAGTGCCACTCCACTTTTCTATTTAAGAAATAAAGTTTGCCTCTGACGTCACGTTCATCGGAAACATCCCCCACATAATCCACGTTCCGAAATAGGGAATATCGTTCTCCCATAACATATAGCTACTGGCTGATTATAAGCCATCGAGAAATAATTGAAATTTTGTCACTGGATCAATACATCAAATAATTTTGCGTAAAAGCAATTTTTTATATTATTTGTAACTTTAAAATTTTCTGAACGAACCTGCTTTTTGATGAAGAACTATTGTTGGCAACACCGCAAATTATAATAACAGTTCTTATGGAACAAAAGTTGTTATTACCACAGAACACATACAGTTTATTTGAATTTTCACTGGTGTTCAGGCAACCTGGTATAAAGCACTTTTTAGACATTTTCACGGTTATAAGGGATACAGAAATTACCCAACACAAATAACAAAACTTTGAATTGGAAAACCGCATTAACCCCAGAAAATAAAATATTCAAGAGTCTGTTAGTTTCCAGCAAACAGATTTGATTCACTAGCATCCATCTTGTTAAACAGAGAAAAACAATTGTTATTGATTGTATCAAATGACAACTATCATAGAACACAATCCAGATGTAATGATAATTTGAGATTCCATGGTGTACAGCTTATACGACGTTGCCAAGTATAATTTTAATGAACGTGACGTCACGAAACTCCTTTCTTTCAAATTATAGAATAACTGACGGTCAGAAAAAATAAATAAATACTCCCAAGTGATATTAGCGTATTTACTTTCTGATTACAGTGTTTCTCATAGTCCGTGGAAAGGTGCATTAGAGGACCAGCTAAAACAACTACTGCGAAAGAGCTTATTTTGAAATTTTACTGGAAATAGTTCGATATTTCCAAAACACTTTGTAGTTCATATGAAAATAATACGCCAATATGAAACGAGGCCCTCGTAATTTGAACAAAATGCAATAAAAAATACAAGTCCGTGTTTGAAAATAAAAACTTGAAGGTGGCTTATTTGGATAATCTACAAAAAGTTACTCCGGCAAAATGCCAAAAGTTTCGAAAAATCTTCACAAAATATAAAGATACAGGCAAAAGAAGAATTTCGATATTTTCGATTTTTCCCGTTGAACACTATAAAACCTTACCTTATTAAATCTCTCAGCAGGAATCAACTGCAATTGGATCGGTTCCATAGTAGTAACATTTCCGAATCGCACTTCTGGAATATACAATGCACAAACGACGTGGGCCCATCCCGAATTGTCGGTACGCTTGAGAGCCCCATATTTGCTGGGGCACAGTTCGCATTTCTGAAAATTCAGTTTGGAAGTTATATGGACCATGGTCTAATTTAGAATGTCGCTTTTTTGGTAGAAAGTCGACCAGGTATAAAAATGTTTTAATGGTCCTAAAAAAGAAAATATATAGGGCAATAAAACATCCCTAGTTTATTGAAGCACTAAAACAGTTAAAGTATTCCCAAACAACAGTAATATAAGTGACAATTATCAAGAATGGGTTACCTCGAGAATCTTTTGGTGGAGAATTTGGTGTGTTAAGTGCAGAAACCTAAAATAATATTGATATTTTCAGAAAATAAAAGAATCCGCAACATATGTATTAAAACAATTCTGATGATCTGTTTAAAAAATCAATTCTGCACCAGACAAAGTATGAAAAATAAATGTTTTATAAATGATTAACAAATTGTTCGGTAAACATTTGCTTAGTGTGGACGCACCTTAAGATGATTACTTTCAACCGACGCTACACTCATTTTTACAGAATGGAAAAATTATATGATATTACAGAACGATTTTTAGGAATCACTCACAAAAATCACAACCCCGAAAAGAGCCCATATTTTCTAATGGTAAGTTATTAATGTTTCAACCATACCTCTGCATTCTTAAATATCTTCCGATGTTCAGATATTGGCCTGTGAAACCATAATAAGATTTAAAAAATCCCCTACCATGCTAACTTTTGGACCTCGTGGTATATCATTAAAAAAATTCAGTGAATTCACTAGGACAAACTATTTTCTAAATAGAAACCAATAAAGATAACTGGATTATAATACGTTCCTATTATTATTTGCGAAACGAATCATAAAAGTTTCCAGAAAGAAAGCCCTCAGAATCTCCTGAGAAGTTGTACGGACAAGGAAGATCCGGAACCGGCAAAATGGTAGACCTTTTCACCACCACAGGCCTATTCGGGAATGGCTGAACGACAGTTATGCCTATCGGTTTATAGGCAAACATGATTCCCTGAAATGGAAGGCTAGGTCACCTGATATGACACCCCTAGATTTTTTGTGGAGGTACGTCAAACTTAGCGTACACTTTACGCAACCTGAGTGAATCGAGGGACTTATGTTTGTGCCGGCATTAATCTGGAAACATTCAATAACGTTACTAAATAGATTTCACCAAGTTTGCAACGTTGA
Organism: Chrysolina americana; assembly: GCA_958502065.1. Taxonomy (NCBI): domain Eukaryota; kingdom Metazoa; phylum Arthropoda; class Insecta; order Coleoptera; family Chrysomelidae; genus Chrysolina; species Chrysolina americana. The sequence continues at coordinate 66,252,887 of OY293417.1, read as the reverse complement.
TCACTGTCTAGCTCTTGGTCTGCTTTTCAAGCCAAAAGACATCCCATTTAGCTGAGCTTCTGTGGTATCTATATTCTGCGGCAATCAAACTTCCTAGCCTAGCCTCCCTGAAATGGAAGGCTAGGTCACGTGATATGACAACATAAAACGAAAGTTCAGCATGCAGAACAGATGATCCGATAGACCATGTTCATAAATTCGACGTGGACTAAGCGTTTCAAATTGAACGCTACTCCGCCTTATCATATCAATAATATTCAAGACTATCAGGAACTAGTTGTAGTGGACCCACCAAATGGCACGCTGGATCACCTGATCTAATACCATTGGAATTTTTAGGGGAATAGGGCCGCAGTGGTCATGATGGTAGAGCGCTAGTCTACCAATCAGAGGGACGTGGGTTGGATTCCCAGCATTGTCACTGGTCTCGTGCAAGGAATCGCACTTTAAAAAAGACCTTGGTAATCCTTAGCTCGCACAAGTTTCGACTTCTGAGGGCTGTCGTTCGTTGAGGGGATGACAGCTGGTTAACGGAAAAAAACAAAAACAAAACAAAAAACAATCCTCAAACGGTAGGTAAATACCACTCACATATATTTTATATTGACGGAAAAGTGTACGTAATATCGACATCACCACACTCCAGAATAAGTGGAAGAAAATAGCCAATAAATTATTCCATTGTATGAAATTGATGGAAGCTTGACTCGAATATCCATTACCTACACTAAAACGTTGGGTATTTTCCAATTTTATAATAATCTAGCCTCGTACTAAAAGTTAGTTATCGAGTATTCCAAAGGACCAAAAATAATTGAATTGACTTACCACTTTCACAGATCTCTCTTGACTTTCACATTTACGACAATACCATGGACCTATCGGAACAGTTACAATACCATAACAAGCTGAAACAAAATAAAGACATTTCAATGTATCTAATTTTCGCCTAATATTGAAATGTTCGTTAGTAGTACATACTAATTAGACGCGATAATGAAGAATAGGATACATAATTTATACATATTATACAGGTTGTTTCATAACGAACCTTTACATTTACAAAAAATAATTGCAAAAATCGATTCAATCGAGTTTTAATAGTCTAAAATGTCAATTTATCAACGAGTGCCACTCTACTTTTTTTATTTAAGAAAAATATCACATTTCAAAGTGTGTCTCTGACGTCACATTCATCGGAAACATCCCCCACATAATCCACGTTCCGAAATAGGGAATATCGTTCTCCCATAACATATAGCTACTGGCTAATTATAAGCCATAGAGAAATAATTGAAACTTTGTCACTGGATCAACACATCAAAAAAATTTACGTTAAAGCAATTTTTTATAATATTTGTAACTTTCCAATTTTCTGAACGAATCTGCCTTTTGGTGAAAAACTATTGTTGGCAACACCGTAAATTATAATAACAGTTCTTATGGAACAAAAGTTGTTATTACCACAGAACACATACAGTTTGATAGAGATTTCTAATGGATTTGGAAACCCAAATAAAAAGAGACGAAAGTTCATAATTTTTCCATCCTTGTTGCCAGGGGCGCGCTCTGTGATTGGTTACCATAATTGCGGGGAGTTTGAATGACATGACAGCTACAGTTGAAAATGACATTTATACTCCCTGACCTTATAGTAACCAATCACAGAGTACATTCCCTGGCAACAAGGACGGAAAAATTAAGAACTTTCGTCTCCAAAGCCATTAGAAATCTCTATTGAATTTTCACTGGTTCTCAGACAACCGGGTACAATGCACTTTTTAGACATTTTCAGGGTCATAAGAAATACAGAAATTACTCAACACAAATAACAAAACTTTGAATTTGAAATCCGCTTCAACCTCAAAAAATAAAATATTCAAGAGTCTCTTAGTTTCCAGCAATTTCGACAATCCCAACTCATTTTTCATAATTTTTCAGGAGAGCCAAAATACTGAAATTTTTGTTCAATATTTAAATTGAAATCAAATTTTTTTCAAGTAGATTTCTTCGTAACTACTTGGTCTAGACATACCGCTTTTTTATCGTCAGCATCAGTTTTTTAAGTTGAATATGCCTACACCTATAACTGAAAATAGCTTTAACTTTAGTTACGGCTTTGTTCGTTGGGGGTATCGATTTGATTCACTAGCATCCATCTTGTTAAACAGAGAAAAACAATTGTTATTGATCTGCTCCGTGAATCTGAAGAACAAACCCATCTGGCATCAAATGACAACTATCATAGAACACAATCCAGATGTAATGATAATTTGAGATTCCATGGTGTACAACTTATAAGACGTTGCCAAGTTAAATTTTGATGAACGTGACGTCACAAAACCCCTTTTTTCCAAATTATAGAAAAACTGTCGGTCAGAAAAAATAAATAAAAAAAAAAGTGATTTTAGCATATAAACTTTCTAATTACAGTGTTTTCACATGGTGCGTGGAAAGGTCTATTGAATGCTGGTCCTAAAGGACGATCTGGGCGATAATCGTTGACTGATTTATTTCTGAGATACAGGGTGTCGAAGTTTTTAATCAAAATAATGATACGCCACTGGTTTTTTTTGGTAAATAAACATAATTTTTATCTTTCTTTCGTCTGACGGACGATTATTAATTGAAACATAAAATACATTCATTGACACTAGGAGAAAGAGTAGTATCATGAAAAGAAAGAGGACAATAATTATAAAAATCATATTTATTTGAAAAAAACAGTGGCGGATAATTTTTTTTAATAAAAATATTGCCGAGCATAGAAACAGGAACGCCACTGAAGAAACTAAAAAAATCTCTCGTACTGGAAACAATATATTTTACATTTCGCATGTACCAAAATTGCAGAAACTACACACTTCCCTAAGAAATTAACGAATCACCAAAAATTAGGCAAAAGTTTGATACATTTTCGTCACAACTACACATAACAACACACAATGATCTCTAACAGAAGTGCTGCTAACCATAAAACTAGTACTTCAGGATTTTCTTGATAAAAAATAGTTTTCCCTTCAAATTTCTACCATAAAAGCTCAGTTGACACAAAAATATGTTGCTGGCCATTTAGGTCAGAGTAAGATTAATCTAGAAGTACTCACTACTTTGCACATAAAATATGTTTATTCCTCACTTTAATACTGATTTGTAGCTATTAGAAAGGCTCATATAATACAGTATTATCATTCACAAACAAGATTATTGCTATCTCGAACAAACCGCGAAAAAACTCAACAAAATGTAGGTATAGAATGAGCAGCTGAAAATTCCTAATCAACCTCGACTTGCCGTACATGATTCTGTCATAATAGCTATTTATGTACCAAGTGCCCGATTTAAAATGTCTAATCATCTTTGAAATAATTCCCAGAACCCATTTGCTAACAGAGAAGGGCAACTTCTTACGGAATTGATGAAAAATGAGTCAAAGACAAGCACGACACTGCGAAACTGCTTGACGGAAAATTATTATTGACAACAGAAATCAACTATTTTCCTATACGATCGTTGAATTAAATCGGTGAGATCCTTTGGCAAGGATCTTCTACAAGAACTCATAAATCTCGAAACCTCGGTGGTTAATTTGAAAATATATCCTTACTTCACTTAGTTGTCTTTAGAGCGTCCCCTAACCCACATCCCACTTCCGACTATTTATTTTTCTTCTTAGGGCTTCTTTTCACGGCGCATATTATCATCAAAGTATGCAAGTTTGTAGCTAAATATTTCGAGCATGGTTTCTTTATTGCAAGTATGTTGGGATATTTTGCTAGCATAGCAATGCTGCCAACAAGAATATTTAAGAATTTTGTTCATATAACATAACCTAACATTATAGTTTTGATTTTGTTTTTTGTGATAGCCCTTCAAAATTGTTTTTGGTGATCTCTTGAATTGCTGAACAGAAGCCTCGGAAATATAAATATTATTAATAAGTATCACAAGTGTAATATTGTGAAAATAATTCAGAATTTTTTTAAATACATTACTTCACAATTACCCCGATTAACTATTGTAAACTTGGCATCATGAAAATCAACTTAAAATTGATCTAAACTTGCACGAAGACTGAAGAAAATTAAACATGTTCTTTTTATTTTGTGGCATTAACCTTTACTTTCATGAAGTCTCTCAGTGCCACGGCAAATAATAATAATGATAGCCGTCCCACACCCGCACAGGCAATGCCTTTGGGTATCCAATGCGGAATCTGTTGCTCCCCCATCGAGCCATGAATTTCAAATTCTTGCTAGATGGTGGTGGGTACATGGAAATTTTTTCCACCAATAGTTATTCAGCCCGTTAGGGCTTAGAGCAACAAAGTTCTTCGAGCCTTTGAGAGCCCGTCGAATTTCCTCCGGAGTTATCGGATTGCGCAGTTCATTGAGCTCAGGCTGACAAAGCCTCCTACAGAAAGCTTCGAAATGCGTTAGGACTGGTAGACCAGGAGCTGGTGACAGGTGACGTTCTCCCATTATACACTGCATGCCTTTTCAAGGCTTGATAATCAACCCTAAATTATGAAAAATAGACGGGTTCCTGGCCGCCGCGCGTGTGCACTTCATAAGAAAAAGCGCTTTTCTTTTTGTAGAAAATTTTCGTGTTTTTTGCATGATATTATACTGCCTGCCGTTGTTATATACGAAAGTTCAAACAAATTGAAATGCTACCAATTGATGGCATGCAATTCGCAGCGGCCGAAAGGACTCAAAGGGTTACGAAAAACTGGAAAATATTGAAGGGGACTTCCGGGTTTTCAAACTGCCGATGTGAATAATTGAAGTTTTCGTAACGAAAACACTCTGGAAAAACTGTCATGCGCCCCTCGTCTGACCAACGGTGGAAAATTGCGGGAAAACTCTGAAAAAATAAATAATAAATGGTAGGTAATTTGGCATGCACACCAGGATTTCGCAAAATAAAGGCATGTATGATGAAAGTTGCAAAAAAAACTGTGAAAATTTATGTGACTTTGTTTTGCGAAATCCTGGTGTGCATGCCAAATCACCTACTATTAATTAATTATACAAATGACGTATCTTTCTAATGGCATGCAGTTTGGAATCACATAAAACCTGTATTAAATTTTCACACAGTTTTCCTGCAATTTTTCACCGTTGGTCAGACAAGGGGCGCGTGCCAATTTTTCCCGAGTGTTTATATTACTAAAACTTCAATTCTTTACATCGGCATGCAATTTGAAAACATGGAAGTTGCCTTTAATTTTTTTCAGTTTCTGGTAACCCTTTGAGCCCTTTCGGCCGCTGCGGATTGCATGCCATCGATTAGTAGCGTTTCAATTTGTTTGAACTTCTGTATATAACAACGGCAGGCAGTATAATATCGCGAAAAACACGAAAATTCTCCACAAAAAGAAAAGCGCTTTTCCTTATGAAGTGCACACGTGGGGCGGCCCGTCTATTTTTCATATTTTAGGGTTAATTATCAAGCCTTAAAAAAGCATGCAGTGTAAAATAGGAGAACGTCACCTGTCACCAGCTCCTGGTCTATGGAGTGGTTGCAGAAATTCATAAATGTTCTTCCAGAAGGTTTCCACCCGATCAGCTTCCGGGGGTTATCCTCAACACGTGGAGGCTCTTGGAATCATTATTAATATTATTTTATATTAATATTGAGAATGGGATTTGCTTCTCCGAAAAGAAGCGAATTAGTACTCATTTTATGAGCTTATTTCAGGACCTTTAATAATTTTTTTATGATTTCCACACTTTGTTACAAAATATATTATTCATGTTTCCTTCCAGTCGTTATATAATAATTTCTTTTATACAGGGTGTTATTTAAGTACGTGGTCAAACTTGAAAGAGGGAATCTTTGGATGATTCTAATACCTAAAGTTTATATAAACATAGGTCCGGTAATGCTTCGTTTTCTAGATACAGGGTGTCAGAATTTTTAAAAGAAATCGTTTTTTTCGTAAATATGTTAATGATATTTAAACCGATTTTATTAAAATTTGACAGTGTTATTAAGGGTCGTAAAGGGCTGAACTATATTTTTGACAGAAAAAATGTGCGCCATTTATTTTTTTTGCAATTTTTGTATTTTTTTACATTGAGTAACTGAAATTACAACTTTTTATATCTAGAATTTTTTTGTATCTTGGTTTGGTTTTAAGAAAAAATATAAAAATCACTTTTATGTAAGCCCAGAATAAAACATTTCAACTACTAAACCATCAAAAACTGGGGTGTTACTGATATTTTTTTTCCATATAAATAGTCTATTCCAGTATTAGAATTTTTATCAAAATTATTGCAATAATAATAATAATACGAAAACGACGATTTCTTTTGAAAATGTTGACACCCTGCATTTTGAAGACGAAGCATTACCGGACCTATGTTTATGAACTTTTCGTCTTAGAATCAGTCAAAAAATCACCCCTTCAAGTTTGGCCACGTACTTGCGTACTTGCGTAACACCTTGCATAATATCGTCGGTAATTTTCAATTACTATAAAAAAAAAAATAGCGACGCCACTGACTTTCACGAAACTTTTAACTGCAGCGTTCGATTCGCAATTGAAAATAAAAATTTACAGGCCAGATGATTGTTCCATAATATTTTAGTTATGCAAACGTTCACTATGCAGCTAAAAGATTGTCGCGAAAGAAACTTTCTTTAAGAAATACATCGAATGACATTATACAAATTCATCAGCACGAAAACTGAAACCCTATAAAATATTCCGAGTGGTTCTATGAAAACATAACTTATTCAGTCCCAAGAATCATTTGAAAACCTAGATACCATATAAAATTAATGTATCTGCTAATTATATTTGGAACTCACTGTGTATTTTCAGAAGAAATCAACTGCTTTGGAATGAGGGTGAAGTATTAATCCAACAAATCTTTTAGCAGCGAGAACTACTAGTATCCACATGGTCAGCAGTTGGAAGACACTCTGTATCAACAATAAAACAAGTTTTTCACAATATCCTCACACGAAAATCAACTTCGACTACTCGCAATTCGAAACACCACTTTTCCAACCCAAAATACCAACGATATCCTGAAAACACAACCGCACAAACACAACATAGCGCGAGCACAATTACTTTCGAACAAGACAGACACAGTTTTGACGGAGTGTTTGAAATGCAAATTATCATTAATTACTCGAAGCTAACTTCGATCTCTCGATTAACGAACTATTAAATTAATAATGCACCAGCCGCGTCTAAAGAAATTAACAAAGCATTAGCCTTATCAACTATTTACATTGGCGACATTTGAAAAAATTCCGAATCAAACATCAACAAAATTATTTATAGGCACGCACTTAAACGTCACGTACGATATTGCTCTACCTAGAAGAGGTTTAAAGTAGGGGCTCGACTTGAAGTTCATCCCTTGCAATGTTTACCCTCTTTTCGTCGCTATACCTGAGATAATGCCGTTCTCGGTAATACGAAATTGGATTGCCATGGCAGAAAAAGAGACAATTGTTCTGGGTTTCTGCACTTTTATCGCAGCCGCAATAATGAAAAGCTCATTTATGGTCGGACGAATCACAGAGTGTTCCAATAACATGGGATCAGAGGAATTCGTGACCAGAGTCATGTAAGACTTCGTTTCATACGATCATTTGGAATGAAATATAATTTAAAAGAAACTAAAAAACACGATTTTTTATCACATTAAATAAAACAGTATAATATAATTGTTTCTATAAGCAGAAAATAATAATAAATGAAAAATATCACTATCACTGTGGAAAAAGCGTATGGCGCTTTATTTCATATTTTTGTATATGGAGCACCCGACGCTTTTTTCAGTGATACCAATATTTTTCTTTTATTATTATTTTCTGCCTATTTAAAGAATTATTTTTTACTTTTTAGTTCAATGCGTTATAAAACCGTGCATGTTTTTTAGCTTTTAAAAACTATATTTTACTTTCCACTTTTTAGTTCTCAATTTGTTATTGAAAAAAAATCTACGGAGAGCTTGAAAATAAAAATAGCGTCCCTATCCAAGTAAGGCAGCAGGCGCATTAATTACCCAACCACGACGCGATTAATGAAAATAATGTTGATTCAAGATATGTATTGAAAATATAGTATGGAATGTATCAATTACATCTGAATACGAATACAATGACATCATCTCTAATTCTAATTTTTTTAATGGAATAAATGGAACACCCTATTTATTTTTCAATTTCCTTACTCTTTATAAAATCTTCGAGAAACTTCCTAAGGGGTAGACCTCTAACTATCAAGAAAAATATGAAATCATCAGATCCACTGAAATTGGATATACACATGTGAGAGCACTTTCTAAAAAGGTTGAATTTCACGAAAATTACTGAAATTCAATTTTATATGGAAATGTCCCTTTTCAACTCTAGATGCACTTTTCAACTCGAGAACCGTTGAAGATAGAACAATTCTGCGAACGCCAATCGACTCATAATGACGAAATTAGTATATTTAGTGAATTTCAAGTCGATTGACGAAAGCAAATGAATTATCGATAAACTTCCTAAGAGGTAGACCTCTAAAAATCAAGAAAAATATGAAATCATCAGATCCACTGAAATTGGATATACACATGTGACAGCACTTTCTGAAAATGTTGAATTTTACAAAAATTACTAGAAAAATCACTAAAATTCAATTTTATAGGGAAATGTCCCTTTTCAACTTTAGATGCATTTTTCAACTCGAGAACCGTAGAAGATAGAGCAATTCTGCGAACGCCAATCGACTCATAATGACGAAATTAGTATATTTAGTGAATTTCAAGTCGATTGACGAAAGCAAAAAAATTATCGATAAACTTCCTAAGGGGTAGACCCCTAAAAATCAAGAAAAATATGAAATCATCAGATCCACTGAAATTGGATACACACATGTGAGAGCACTTTCTAAAAAGGTTGAATTTCACGAAAATTACTGAAATTCAATTTTATATGGAAATGTCCCTTTTCAACTCTAGATGCATTTTTCAACTCGAGAACCGTTGAAGATAGAACAATTCTGCGAACGCCAATCGACTCATAATGACGAAATTAGTATATTTAGTGAATTTCAAGTCGATTGACGAAAGCAAATGAATTATCGATAAACTTCCTAAGAGGTAGACCTCTAAAAATCAAGAAAAATATGAAATCATCAGATCCACTGAAATTGGATATACACATGTGAGAGCACTTTCTGAAAAGGTTGAATTTTACGAAAATTACTAGAAAAATTAATAAAATTCAATTTTATAGGGAAATGTCCCTTTTCAACTCTAGATGCATTTTTCAACTCGAGAACCGTTGAAGATAGAGCAATTCTGCGAACGCCAATCGACTCATAATGACGAAATTAGTATATTTAGTGAATTTCAAGTCGATTGACGAAAGCAAATGAATTATCGATAAACTTCCTAAGGGGTAGACCTCTAAAAATCAAGAAAAATATGAAATCATCAGATCCACTGAAATTGGATATACACATGTGAGAGCACTTTCTAAAAAGGTTGAATTTTACGAAAATTACTAGAAAAATTAATAAAATTCAATTTTATAGGGAAATGTCCCTTTTCAACTCTAGATGCATTTTTCAACTCGAGAACCGTTGAAAATAGAGCAATTCTGCGAACGCCAATCGACTCATAATGACGAAATTAGTATATTTAGTGAATTTCAAGTCGATTGACGAAAGCAAATGAATTATCGATAAACTTCCTAAGGGGTAGACCTCTAAAAATCAAGAAAAATATGAAATCATCAGATCCACTGAAATTGGATATACACATGTGAGAGCACTTTCTAAAAAGGTTGAATTTTACGAAAATTACTAGAAAAATTACTAAAATTCAATATTATAGGGAAATGTCCCTTTTCAACTCTAGATGCATTTTTCAACTCGAGAACCGTTGAAGATAGAGCAATTCTGCGAACGCCAATCGACTCATTTGACGAAATTAGTATATGTAGTGAATTTCAAGTCGAAAAATCAAGAAAAATATGAAATCATCAGATCCACTGAAATTGGATATACACATGTGAGAGCACTTTCTAAAAAGGTTGAATTTTACGAAAATTACTAGAAAAATTAATAAAATTCAATTTTATAGGGAAATGTCCCTTTTCAACTCTAGATGCATTTTTCAACTCGAGAACCGTTGAAGATAGAGCAATTCTGCGAATGCCAATCGACTCATAATGACGAAATTAGTATATTTAGTGAATTTCAAGTCGATTGACGAAAGCAAATGAATTATCGATAAACTTCCTAAGGGGTAGACCTCTAAAAATCAAGAAAAATATGAAATCATCAGATCCACTGAAATTGGATATACACATGTGACAGCACTTTCTGAAAATGTTGAATTTTACAAAAATTACTAGAAAAATCACTAAAATTCAATTTTATAGGGAAATGTCCCTTTTCAACTCTAGATGCATTTTTCAACTCGAGAACCGTTGAAGATAGAACAATTCTGCGAACGCCAATCGACTCATAATGACGAAATTAGTATATTTAGTGAATTTCAAGTCGATTGACGAAAGCAAATGAATTATCGATAAACTTCCTAAGAGGTAGACCTCTAAAAATCAAGAAAAATATGAAATCATCAGATCCACTGAAATTGGATATACACATGTGACAGCACTTTCTGAAAATGTTGAATTTTACAAAAATTACTAGAAAAATCACTAAAATTCAATTTTATAGGGAAATGTCCCTTTTCAACTTTAGATGCATTTTTCAACTCGAGAACCGTAGAAGATAGAGCAATTCTGCGAACGCCAATCGACTCATAATGACGAAATTAGTATATTTAGTGAATTTCAAGTCGATTGACGAAAGCAAAAAAATTATCGATAAACTTCCTAAGGGGTAGACCCCTAAAAATCAAGAAAAATATGAAATCATCAGATCCACTGAAATTGGATACACACATGTGAGAGCACTTTCTAAAAAGGTTGAATTTCACGAAAATTACTGAAATTCAATTTTATATGGAAATGTCCCTTTTCAACTCTAGATGCATTTTTCAACTCGAGAACCGTTGAAGATAGAACAATTCTGCGAACGCCAATCGACTCATAATGACGAAATTAGTATATTTAGTGAATTTCAAGTCGATTGACGAAAGCAAATGAATTATCGATAAACTTCCTAAGAGGTAGACCTCTAAAAATCAAGAAAAATATGAAATCATCAGATCCACTGAAATTGGATATACACATGTGAGAGCACTTTCTGAAAAGGTTGAATTTTACGAAAATTACTAGAAAAATTAATAAAATTCAATTTTATAGGGAAATGTCCCTTTTCAACTCTAGATGCATTTTTCAACTCGAGAACCGTTGAAGATAGAGCAATTCTGCGAACGCCAATCGACTCATAATGACGAAATTAGTATATTTAGTGAATTTCAAGTCGATTGACGAAAGCAAATGAATTATCGATAAACTTCCTAAGGGGTAGACCTCTAAAAATCAAGAAAAATATGAAATCATCAGATCCACTGAAATTGGATATACACATGTGAGAGCACTTTCTAAAAAGGTTGAATTTTACGAAAATTACTAGAAAAATTAATAAAATTCAATTTTATAGGGAAATGTCCCTTTTCAACTCTAGATGCATTTTTCAACTCGAGAACCGTTGAAAATAGAGCAATTCTGCGAACGCCAATCGACTCATAATGACGAAATTAGTATATTTAGTGAATTTCAAGTCGATTGACGAAAGCAAATGAATTATCGATAAACTTCCTAAGGGGTAGACCTCTAAAAATCAAGAAAAATATGAAATCATCAGATCCACTGAAATTGGATATACACATGTGAGAGCACTTTCTAAAAAGGTTGAATTTTACGAAAATTACTAGAAAAATTACTAAAATTCAATATTATAGGGAAATGTCCCTTTTCAACTCTAGATGCATTTTTCAACTCGAGAACCGTTGAAGATAGAGCAATTCTGCGAACGCCAATCGACTCATTTGACGAAATTAGTATATGTAGTGAATTTCAAGTCGAAAAATCAAGAAAAATATGAAATCATCAGATCCACTGAAATTGGATATACACATGTGAGAGCACTTTCTAAAAAGGTTGAATTTTACGAAAATTACTAGAAAAATTAATAAAATTCAATTTTATAGGGAAATGTCCCTTTTCAACTCTAGATGCATTTTTCAACTCGAGAACCGTTGAAGATAGAGCAATTCTGCGAATGCCAATCGACTCATAATGACGAAATTAGTATATTTAGTGAATTTCAAGTCGATTGACGAAAGCAAATGAATTATCGATAAACTTCCTAAGGGGTAGACCTCTAAAAATCAAGAAAAATATGAAATCATCAGATCCACTGAAATTGGATATACACATGTGACAGCACTTTCTGAAAAGGTTGAATTTTACGAAAATTACTAGAAAAATTAATAAAATTCAATTTTATAGGGAAATGTCCCTTTTCAACTCTAGATGCATTTTTCAACTCGAGAACCGTTGAAGATAGAACAATTCTGCGAACGCCAATCGACTCATAATGACGAAATTAGTATATTTAGTGAATTTCAAGTCGATTGACGAAAGCAAATGAATTATCGATAAACTTCCTAAGAGGTAGACCTCTAAAAATCAAGAAAAATATGAAATCATCAGATCCACTGAAATTGGATATACACATGTGAGAGCACTTTCTGAAAAGGTTGAATTTTACGAAAATTACTAGAAAAATTAATAAAATTCAATTTTATAGGGAAATGTCCCTTTTCAACTCTAGATGCATTTTTCAACTCGAGAACCGTTGAAGATAGAGCAATTCTGCGAACGCCAATCGACTCATAATGACGAAATTAGTATATTTAGTGAATTTCAAGTCGATTGACGAAAGCAAATGAATTATCGATAAACTTCCTAAGGGGTAGACCTCTAAAAATCAAGAAAAATATGAAATCATCAGATCCACTGAAATTGGATATACACATGTGAGAGCACTTTCTAAAAAGGTTGAATTTTACGAAAATTACTAGAAAAATTACTAAAATTCAATATTATAGGGAAATGTCCCTTTTCAACTCTAGATGCATTTTTCAACTCGAGAACCGTTAAAGATAGAGCAATTCTGCGAACGCCAATCGACTCATTTGACGAAATTAGTATATGTAGTGAATTTCAAGTCGAAAAATCAAGAAAAATATGAAATCATCAGATCCACTGAAATTGGATATACACATGTGAGAGCACTTTCTAAAAAGGTTGAATTTTACGAAAATTACTAGAAAAATTAATAAAATTCAATTTTATAGGGAAATGTCCCTTTTCAACTCTAGATGCATTTTTCAACTCGAGAACCGTTGAAGATAGAGCAATTCTGCGAATGCCAATCGACTCATAATGACGAAATTAGTATATTTAGTGAATTTCAAGTCGATTGACGAAAGCAAATGAATTATCGATAAACTTCCTAAGGGGTAGACCTCTAAAAATCAAGAAAAATATGAAATCATCAGATCCACTGAAATTGGATATACACATGTGACAGCACTTTCTGAAAATGTTGAATTTTACAAAAATTACTAGAAAAATCACTAAAATTCAATTTTATAGGGAAATGTCCCTTTTCAACTCTAGATGCATTTTTCAACTCGAGAACCGTTGAAGATAGAGCAATTCTGCGAACGCCAATCGACTCATAATGACGAAATTAGTATATTTAGTGAATTTCAAGTCGATTGACGAAAGCAAATGAATTATCGATAAACTTCCTAAGGGGTAGACCTCTAAAAATCAAGAAAAATATGAAATCATCAGATCCACTGAAATTGGATATACACATGTGACAGCACTTTCTGAAAATGTTGAATTTTACAAAAATTACTAGAAAAATCACTAAAATTCAATTTTATAGGGAAATGTCCCTTTTCAACTCTAGATGCATTTTTCAACTCGAGAACCGTTGAAGATAGAGCAATTCTGCGAACGCCAATCGACTCATAATGACGAAATTAGTATATTTAGTGAATTTCAAGTCGATTGACGAAAGCAAATGAATTATCGATAAACTTCCTAAGGGGTAGACCTCTAAAAATCAAGAAAAATATGAAATCATTAGATCCACTGAAATTGGATATACACATGTGACAGCACTTTCTGAAAATGTTGAATTTTACAAAAATTACTAGAAAAATCACTAAAATTCAATTTTATAGGGAAATGTCCCTTTTCAACTCTAGATGCATTTTTCAACTCGAGAACCATTGAAGATAGAGCAATTCTGCGAACGCCAATCGACTCATAATGACGAAATTAGTATATTTGGTGAATTTCAAGTCGATTGACGAAAGCAAATGAATTATCGATAAACTTCCTAAGGGGTAGACCTCTAAAAATCAAGAAAAATATGAAATCATCAGATCCACTGAAATTGGATATACACATGTGACAGCACTTTCTGAAAATGTTGAAATTTACAAAAATTACTAGAAAAATCACTAAAATTCAATTTTATAGGGAAATGTCCCTTTTCAACTCTAGATGCATTTTTCAACTCGAGAACCATTGAAGATAGAGCAATTCTGCGAACGCCAATCGACTCATAATGACGAAATTAGTATATTTGGTGAATTTCAAGTCGATTGACGAAAGCAAATGAATTATCGATAAACTTCCTAAGGGGTAGACCTCTAAAAATCAAGAAAAATATGAAATCATCAGATCCACTGAAATTGGATATACACATGTGACAGCACTTTCTGAAAATGTTGAATTTTACAAAAATTACTAGAAAAATCACTAAAATTCAATTTTATAGGGAAATGTCCCTTTTCAACTCTAGATGCATTTTTCAACTCGAGAACCATTGAAGATAGAGCAATTCTGCGAACGCCAATCGACTCATAATGACGAAATTAGTATATTTAGTGAATTTCAAGTCGATTGACGAAAGCAAATGAATTATCGATAAACTTCCTAAGGGGTAGACCTCTAAAAATCAAGAAAAATATGAAATCATCAGATCCACTGAAATTGGATATACACATGTAACAGCACTTTCTGAAAATGTTGAATTTTACAAAAATTACTAGAAAAATCACTAAAATTCAATTTTATAGGGAAATGTCCCTTTTCAACTCTAGATGCATTTTTCAACTCGAGAACCATTGAAGATAGAGCAATTCTGCGAACGCCAATCGACTCATAATGACGAAATTAGTATATTTAGTGAATTTCAAGTCGATTGACGAAAGCAAATGAATTATCGATAAACTTCCTAAGGGGTAGACCTCTAAAAATCAAGAAAAATATGAAATCATCAGATCCACTGAAATTGGATATACACATGTAACAGCACTTTCTGAAAATGTTGAATTTTACAAATATTACTAGAAAAATCACTAAAATTCAATTTTATAGGGAAATGTCCCTTTTCAACTCTAGATGCATTTTTCAACTCGAGAACCGTTGAAGATAGAGCAATTCTGCGAACGCCAATCGACTCATATGACGAAATTAGTATATTTAGTGAATTTCAAGTCGATTGACGAAAGCAAATGAATTATCGATAAACTTCCTAAGGGGTAGACCTCTAAAAATCAAGAAAAATATGAAATCATCAGATCCACTGAAATTGGATATACACATGTGACAGCACTTTCTGAAAATGTTGAAATTTACAAAAATTACTAGAAAAATCACTAAAATTCAATTTTATAGGGAAATGTCCCTTTTCAACTCTAGATGCATTTTTCAACTCGAGAACCATTGAAGATAGAGCAATTCTGCGAACGCCAATCGACTCATAATGACGAAATTAGTATATTTAGTGAATTTCAAGTCGATTGACGAAAGCAAATGAATTATCGATAAACTTCCTAAGGGGTAGACCTCTAAAATCAAGAAAAATATGAAATCATCAGATCCACTGAAATTGGATAAACACATGTGAGAGCACTGAGAGCACTTTCTAAAAAGGTGCTTATCATTCATATAAAGACAGAACAAGACGAAGGGGGGGTCACGAGTTGAGAGTAAATAAGGGAAAGTCCAACCTTACTGGATGAAAACGGAAATTGTCGGCAATATTCTTAGCATGATCCACTGTATGATGTAAACAAACAAACAAACAGGTACCTATGCAGCGTTCAAAAACAGGAAAGAAAACGTATCTCTATATCTTTTATTGTTCGTAGATTCTGGCCAAGCATCAAATTGAGATCACGAAAATTTTACTATAAAGTACCGCCTTAAAATTATAAAACCAGAAGCATTTACCGGTAAAGTGGATAAAAACTGGTGTCTCCACTCATAGCAAAGCTGTAGGATCAAAAATAAGACACTTGCCTACTTGATTCCACTTTATTTTTCATCATTACGCCTTAGTTTCGAATTCACTGTCAGAGGACAGGCTCAGATAATTTTGTATGTTTGTGTTTCACCAATATTGAGAAGCTATGTCGACGAAATCCAAACGAAAATTCAACAAAAAAACCAAAATAAAAATAAAAGTCGCAAACGCAAAACGCTGCTATGTGTACGCAGCTTAATCGTTTCCTGTCAGAGAAATCTAACCGCCATCTCGCGGATAATATGAAACTAAGGCGTAATCCAACAAGTGTTGCCTTCTGTAAATTTTAAGACGAAATTGAAATGTTGATTTCACCAAATCACCAGGGATTTTAGACATCTTAGTTATAAGTACCGAAGACGCGCGACGTTACAAAACTAAAAATACATGGGGTATAAGCATTTTATAGTCACGGTGTCTTCTAACGAGCTACCCCGTTTTTTTATCTTATTCTAATTAGGAATACATAATTTCTACCGTCATAAAAACAAAAAAAAACTGAGAAAAGTGCATTAAATAAATAATTTTCAATCACAAACTCACCGAACTTCTAGCAGACGCAAAAACGATCATTTTCCAATACGGATATACAGGATGTCCCATCAAATTGAAGTTCGGAACTGAAAGCAAATGAGGGTGATATATATGTGGTAAATAATAGTGCACAGTTCAAATCCATAGTGTATAGTTGATCAAAGATAATTATTTTGCGGTCAAAACTGGATACTTCAAACGTTCATTAAATTTCAAGAAAATTGAGAAGGGATTTTTTTGACGGAATTATGACATTCCTGAATAAAGAGAAACGCTTCATATGGATTTGAATTATGTTTCCATCGACCACATATGTTGCTTAAATTTCCTCATTTGCTTCCAGTTATCGGGGGAGGGGGGGTTCACATTAAAAAATATGTATCAGCCGATATAACAGATATAAATAATGGTGTAGGTCGATCCCAACAAGTTATTTCCTAGATAATCAAAAAAGTTACTAAAACAATCCCCATACCCGAAGTTATATTTGGAGCTGCTAACGATCGTAACTTCAACAATTAATGAAAATTATTCGTTTTTCTTTAAATTTTCACTGTTTATTTAGTAAACGATTGATTTTTTTCATATAATCTACATAATGCAACAAAAACAACCATGAATTTGGTAGAAAAAGAAAAAATATATAGAAAAAATTAAATCATTTATTGAATAAACAATGAAAATTTAAATTATGATTTAAAAAAAATGGTTCTTTATTAATAATTACAGGTGGCAGAAAAAAATTATTAATCAACAAATTGGTTAAAAAATCAAGGAACGATTTAATTTTAAAAATCATAATTTGTTTATAATAATTTTTTAAACAATAGGGAATAAAAGAATGTAAAAAACATTTTCATGTGGCTTCTGATCATAAAAAACAGATCAATAGCAAATTATTAATTTTTAACCCGAGTAAATTGTTGATAACAAAGTGAAAAATAACAATTTTTTTATTTTTCCCACGGAAATCTCTTCCGAGACCTCTCAAAAATATATATTTTTTTTAAATATCATTTGTTATTAAACAATTATCGCACTTGCAATGTTCATGTTCAAGTAGGAAAAAATTAACTAATGAATAAAATAGAAAAATCGCGATAAATATTTTTGACCGCGGATTATTGTTCATTTACCTATCCTGTAAATGTCTGAATTCTTTCAATTCTTAATTTTCATATTTAGTAAGTTAAAATAATACTTATTCATTGAAGGTTTCTGTTTTCGGCCGTATTTTCAACCCTCTAGAAAATATATAAATATTAGTTCTACAGTTCTGGCAACTTCTTATTGGGAAATCTCCTCTTTTTGAATCTTTTATCAAATTCGAAAAATGTCAGATAGTTTTTGAGACATTTGCAAAAAACCAAACTCCATATTTTTTTCAGTGAACTGTTAATAACTTTAGCAATTTTTTCAAAAGGTTCTTGAATTTTTTTCAGAAATAATCTACATGCTATTCCAAATTGAATGACACATCGTTTCAATTTTTTGGAGGAGAAAAATTTGACACAAAAAATAGAAAATCATTAATTAACAACAACTAGGTGATTGCTGAATATCCTAAATACAAACACTACTTATTTAACTGTTTTCAGTAGACCAAAGTAATAAGTGGAGGAAATACTTCTACCCAGCCATAATTTCATTATAGACTGAATTTTTCAATCTTTGTGCAGATGATAGTTCTAGCTACAGTAAGAAATGAAGTTGCTGAAAGTACTGTAAACAAATTGCAAAAGTGCCTAAAACTTGAACATAAACTCAAAGTGAATGCAACCAAAACAAAATCTAAGAC
The DNA here is from genome assembly GCA_958502065.1 of Chrysolina americana. Taxonomy (NCBI): domain Eukaryota; kingdom Metazoa; phylum Arthropoda; class Insecta; order Coleoptera; family Chrysomelidae; genus Chrysolina; species Chrysolina americana. The sequence goes on along the minus strand of OY293417.1, from coordinate 66,234,219 downwards.
ATTCATAAAACATACAAATAAATCAGTTGATAGAAACATGACATGCATCAGTGTATGCAAATATCAGTGAAATCGTCAATGAATTTGAATATCCTGGTTTCATTAATGATAATGATACCATGCTCTAAAAAACTGCATTTTGGTCCATTTGCCTACATGGTGACATCAAAAACAATGCTGGATATGAAGTTTAGATTAGGATAATTATCCTTTATATTTTATTACATCTAATCAAGTAGGTAAGGGATATCTAATGTCACAAATTATTAAGACAGAGACTTGAATGTCATTTGATAAAAATTTGAAATTCTCCGCATTATTAACAGCCAAGAACCTTTCTAGTACAGCATGCTTTTACAAGCTTTTTAGTGCATTCAACGACAATTATGTTGCAGGTATTAAAAAACAATTATCGTAGCTTTGAAATGAGATCATCTGAGTTAAACCTTTTTTAGCAACATAATAAGTGATACTCACTGCACAATGAAAAACGTCACTAATATTGAGAAATATCTGATATTCTTGAGGTACAGCACATGAATAAATACCTTGATGAACCGCTACAGTGCAAGATTGTCCATCACAGTAAACAAGTGGATTTTCAGACCAGCCTCTATCGTCAGAACAAACACAACACCCTCCTACCATCTCCCTCATAATGCAGAAACACACAATTTGCTAAACTAGCGATTCGACAATCCCACCCCGCATTTCCAATGCAATAGGTTTACATTCATCTCTGTTGCTGTATTTGGTTCTCCTCTCTCAAAAAGTACCCTGAAACAAATGCGTCTGAGTATTCAACAAAAAAAAATAGTCTGTAATTAGAACAAGGTTATCACTAATATAAACAATTGAAAGTTATGTAAGAAATAACAAAACGCGGTCTTTTCCACACTCACTGAAGCACCGCATCTCTTTGAGAAACTTTGTTTGAAATTTTTCGAATCTAAAATAGGACAACTTTAAAGATAGCCAATGTGTATTTACGTTTTTCAAGTGTTTAGAACATCATGCAATCGTGCCTCCCACGATTCGTCTTCGAAAATTCACAGTCTAAGCGTTTCATTTGATCGGACACGTTACACCGGCATTGTCTTTGGTTAGCAATTTATATTTGCTATTCTGCCAATGAAGCACTTTTGTATGCACTTTTGTTTAAAAATGCATAATAAAACACTCATCTACGACGACACCATTTTGTTTCTCATGATTTTGATTTTGCATCTAACAAAGCGACCTCCCATAGAGGCTGCGCACATTACTAGATGACAGTTATGACAGTTGACAGTTATACAAGGATGGTTAGAATTTTTAATCTAGAGCCGCTTTCCAATTGCCACAGGGAGTAGCTCCGAGTAACTCCGGTTAGCTCCTGAAGTGATCTGACAAATCAGGCTAAATGATGTTCCAATAAAACCCCATTTATAAAGTCAGGTGCAGTTCACTTCAGGTTCAGTTCAGGGGCAAGCTCCACTGGGTGCTTCTACCCCTGGCAATGGGTAAGCAGCTAAGCAAGTAAAATAAAAGCCAGTAAAAAATAGGTTGCAATTGCCATAGGGGTAGCCCCGAGAACCCTAGGGTAGTTCCTGAAGTAATTTGACAGACAACAAAATATCCTATTCCTAATATATTTATAAAGTCAGGTGAAGCTCAGTTTAGATTCAACAGGCTCCACTGGGCCCATCGAAATGACCTTACTGGGCCACAGAATAAAGAGGATCTACAACGAACACCTAACAAAAAGCGTTTCTTGACCACGTACCACCACAAAACTTATAATTATATCGTATGATATTCATGAGTTCTGTGCCTACCACACAAATCTACTATTTAAGTAGGAGACCTACCCTTTATATCCGTAATCCCACAGATCACCTACTCCGACTAATATAGATTCTAATCCGATTTCCAATTGCCACAAGGAGTAGCACCCAGTAGAGCTTGTTACCCCTGAACTGAACAGCACCTGACCTGATAAATGGGATTTAATTGGAACATAGTTATCATGGTCTGTCAATTTACTTCAGGAGCTACCCGGAGCTACTCCTTGTGGCAATTGGAAGACGGCTTTGGATTACTTCAGGAGTTATCCGGAGCTAGTAAACGGCTCTTTAGTCTATCACGCCATCAGCGTTACTGCATAATTGTATCAACCATGAAACCACAAAAAGCGATAGATTTGATCAATGAAGAAACGCGCTATTTAGTTCATCAGATGGCTATTTAATGCTCGTGTCACATAACAGCTAAAAACCTCAATTACTCAAACAGAATACAGCGAAAAGTAAAAAAGAGCTAGTCCATCGGGCGTCAGGTTAGGTTAGAACAACCCCGGATCCGGCTGTCTGGGAAATACCCGGCCCGAATAAAAATTTAATCATGTTTTGGAATATCATCCGTTTCAGAATTTTATTTTTACTCAAATATATTTGTTGATGACCATATATTGATTAGTTGACACCAATATATATTGAAACCTAACAAATATTTCCATTTTAGCGTTCATTCATTCATAAATATATCGTCAAGCATATTAGCAGTGAAGAGCAATATATTTATTACTTGTTACCAATCCATATATAAAAATGAGCTTTTGAGTACCACCACTAGATAGCGCCATGTAACCGATTCATGCCATTTCTTCGCAACGCGTCCGCTATGTTGAAAATAATCGAAAGATTGTTCGAGTTTTCATCATTGCATATCTTCAAAAAGTATGAATGCAATGCATATCAACATAACAGGTTTGCAAAACAAATTATATTCCAAAACATGTGCGCGCCACCTAGTGGTGGTAATCGAAAGCTCATTTTTATATATGGATTGGTAACAAGTAATAAATATATTGCTCTTCACTGCTAATATGCATTGACGATATATTTATGAATGAATGAACGCTAAAATGGAAATATTTGTTAGGTTTCAATATATATTGGTGTCAACTAATAAATATATGGTCATCAACAAATATATTCGAGTAAAAATAAAATATATGAGAACAACTACTTTTGACACTAACGGCGCCCCATATAGCTGCCGCGTTGCAAAGAAATAGGTTACATGGTGCCATCTAGTAGTGGAACTCAAAAGCTCATTTCCACATATATATTTATATACATTCCTACAAAACAAAAGAAATTTATATCGTAAAAAACTCCATTGAAATAGTTGGATTATTGTAATAACTCCAGAGAACATTTTATTAAAAAATATATAAAAAAATAGAACACAACATCTATACTCTTATCACTATGGCAACATCATATAAATATTTCTTAGAGGTACATCACATTTCACCCTTAAAACTAGCCATGAGTTTTGTAAACTCAATACTGTTCAGATGACGATGACTGGACCATTTCCGTCAAATTAGGAGGGTATCCCAAGTCATCCAAGTTATTATCCGAGCACCAAATATAAGGCCGAATGCTCAACAATTTGTACCGTCCCACGGATTTGCTGAGCCATTCGATGTCAACCGTGGCGGTTTTGTACAAATCAAGCCAAGCTGAAAATAAACAAAACATATATTTTCAGCGCTATTGATTCATACAACAAAAAAGCAAAAATTGTCAAAATGAGAAACAAGCTGAGGAAACTGCAAGAACTATGTCGAGGATATATTTTTTTTTCTTCCCGTAAATACGAAAATCCTAGAATGTTCAGAGAACATCATGAAAGCCGAAAGAAAGTAGGTAGGAATTGGTGTTGTCTGACTTCTTGGAGACTCTATGAGTCAGCCTAATGAGAAAGTGAGTTCTAAACCTTTGCTCTTCGTTGAAAAAAAAGATCATGGGAAAGATATGTTCGGCATGTTTCCAAATTAATGTCAAATGGATATGACGACTGGGCTCAACGGGCCAGTCTCTATCATTATGAATCTTTCCATGACGTAGTATACTGGGAACCAATCAATTTAACCTATTATCGACGATAGATGAGTAATTGAAAGTTTGGTAACATTGCCTCCGTGAATAACGCCACAACAACAGCTCGTTAATTTTGTTAGATTTGATGTAGTATTATATATGACTTTGACTTGACTAGTCCTTCACTGATCAAGCTCCATAATTGAATACTAAAGGATACACGAGTTAATTTTTACGTTAACAGTGGCTCATTAATGACGTATGTATCTGTATTTATATACAAATTTCAAGAAATACCATACGAATATACCATTCGAATTAACTCGGCCTTTAATTGATGGAACTCTATAATACTTGAAAATTCAAGTATACATGACGTAATTTTCACGACGTTAAAAATAGCTCGTTTATGTCGAATGACTATACAGATTTCGGGGATTTCAAGCGTTATACATAATTTTGAATTGACTGGTCTATTTAACAATTGCTTCTTAATGCCGTATGTATCTGTATGTATATACATATTTCGAGGATTTGGAGCGATGTGATTTTGTACCGGCTCGGCCATTTAACAATGGCTCGTTAACGTCGTATGTATGTGTATGTATATACAAATTTGGAGGATTTAAAGCGATATATGATTTTGAATTGGCCCCGGTCATTTAACACTGGCTCGTTAACGTCGTATGTAAATATATATATATATATATATATATATATATATATATATATATATATATATATATATATATATATATATATATATATAACGAGGAGTTGAAGAGCTATGTGATTTTGAATTAGCTCGGCCCTTTAATGATGGCTCGTTAACGTCGTATGTATCTGTATGTATATGAATATTTCGAGGATTTGAAGCGATATGTAATTATGAATTGGCCCAGCCATTCAACAATGGCTCGTTAACGTCGTATGTATATACATATATCGAGGAGTTGAAGAGGTATGTGATTTTGAATTAGCTCGGCCCTTTAATGATGGCTCGTCAACGTCGTATGTATCTGTATGTATACACACATTTCCAGGGTGATCACTTGACTTCGCCTTCACCTGATGGAAATTCATATCTGAATACTTATGTATACATGATTTCACTTCCACAAATTTTATTGAACATGAGACATATTTCGGCACACTGTAGTTTCATCACGTGAATTAGTACAACTAACTGTACTGATTGAATATATACGATAAACAACAAAAAGCACCTGACTGAAAATATATCTGAATAGAAAAATAAAGATCAGAAAACTATCAAATTTTCAAAATGTTCTCTGGGTTAAAGATGAAAAACGACTGATTTTGAGAATTCAAGCATTTCAAAGCCTTCGGCGGTTTTTGAGAAAGCAGTAATTGTTAGCATACGTTTTTAATACGATGCCAATAAAAACAAGACAAGCTAGAAATATCACGTCATACAAAAAAGTATACACAGTTTATTTCCTCAGCCTGTTTTGTGCCGCAAGAAAATTATTGCTAGTTTGCTGCAGTTTCCGATTCGAAATTGTATTTTTTTTATTTACTGGAGTAACGCAATTTACTTACTTTCATAAATTTCGAAGTCTTGTGTAGATCTCCCTTCAGTGATTATCAAACCAACTTTGCCATCTTTCTCTGATAATTTGTCAAGAGTTGTTACAAATGTTCCTCCCAACATTTTGATGACGTCCTGAAATTAATAAATTTATTACAAATTCAACGAACAATAAACAAAAATACGGAATTCAATTCAAAAAGACCGTACATGTGGTCACTCAGCTCACCTCAACATCTCCTATAGTAGTGGAAAATAATGAGTTGGCACAATAAAATTTGAAACCTTTCAACAGAGGGTTCTCCTTTCTCGTTAGTCTGGCTGTTTTTGGACCAGACATGCCTATATTGGCTGTTTTTGGACCAGACATGCCTATATCATCCAAAACTTCGTAGGGTTCCTGAAGCAAAGATAAAATGAAAACATAATTCATATTCAGCCCGTTATGAGTGGAAGAAAACAAAATTTTAAACTGACAAATTACCTCGGGAACAAGCGAATTGCTGCTGAGGCACTCTTGAACCCACTCGAAGTTCAATATCCAAATCCCTGCCGCAACTGCAGCCACAAACTTCATCGTATAATCCTTGATCCAATTTTTTTCCGTCACAGTTACAATCATGTGTGTAACGGATTTATCAAACACTTGGCTGTATGTCGCTAGCTTCTTATTGGTCAGCAGCGAGATAGACTGAGTCTTTTCCTTGCTGAGTCTCGTGCATGCAATACAGGGCTTGCTTTTAACGATGCCGGAGTCTGAACTCTGCGATGTGATGTAGTTCTGTCTGGGCGTGCTGGTCAAAATGTTCTGTCTGCGAGAAGCCTGTTTGGAAACTGACAAAGGCGTGTGAGCAGAAGCTTGCGCCTGTTCGATCACGCTTTTGACGCCAGTTATGGGCGAAAGATTGCAGCTAGTGTCGCTCGACTGTGTCGATTGAGCGCTGCCGATCCGCTTCTTCGATATATCCAGCTGCGACAGTTTCTGCGGGGTCGAAGAATGAAAGCCGTCTTTTCTGAATACGTCAGACTTGACGCCGGGCCTGGCTCTAGTTTCTGTCTTTTCTTGCTGCACCAGCCCGTCCGGGGTCAAAGATTGAGCCATATCTTTGAGCGTCTGGTCGAATTCTATAACGGTGACTTGGTGACTCGTGTAGGTGTCATCTTTGTCGGTTTCTAGAGGCGTATCTTGGAAATCGGGCGGAGGTGGCAAGGCTGTGAAATCGAAGTTGAAGTTTTCGATAACCTCTTCGAATTTCGGTGGTGGAAATGACAGATTACAAGGGTTGCCGCGTTGAGGTCTGCAAAATCAAATACTGACATTAATTTGATCGTAATAACGGCATTATTTTTAAAGCGCATACAAATGGCCCAGAGACTCAACAGGGTCACAGTGCACCCTTACTATACCACTAATGCATTACATCACAAAAATTGCCCAAACACCAAAACTACGCCGATTCCACGAGTTTTTAAGCCAACAAACTTTGCCAGGCGTTAGGCAAACGTGATTCGGCGGTCGTATTGGGCTGTTGAATTATTTTTGTTCGACGTTTGCCGATAATCATATAGCATAGGAAAATATGCGAAAGGCTCGATTTTTTTATAACCAAATTCCATTTTGGAGTTAAAAAATAAAAGCAACAAAAGCGTAAATCGTCATAGAAGGCGGGACTTCCCAAAGACGACGCACATACGGGTATTTCGACAATCTTGCCGATCATGAATCAAATTCTAAGATATTCACGAAGGTGGGAAAAAACTGGTTAATATTATTGCTAAATGACTAGAGAATAATAGGCAACCCATGCCCGTTTCTCATCGACTGCTTCGACGCTCTAGTATCGGTCGGAACATTACTATCTCTGCGAGGGTACATATCTTTTTCGGCTTTCGAAATGTGATCATCTCAGTTAAAAAGTAAACATTTTCGTGAACACTGATTTTTGTAAGAATATTGTTATAGATTTGAATCAAGAAGGTAAGAACACATAATTGTGAAATTATTTGCTCTGCTATTTCTAATAAAATATTGTTTTATAGTGAAGTCCATTTTAAATTGCGGTAGCATCACTATTTGGTGGAAAATGTTCTAGTTTCTCTGGAGGATCAAGCGGTCAGGAGAACAACATGACAAGTCACAAGTTTTATATTGTCAAATTCCTAACTTAGGTTGCTGATTTGGTACAAACTTATAATGAATTTTTACCTAAAAATGCCAATAACTCTGACATCATTATTTGTGACATAGCTTGTTTTCCCCCTGTACCCTTCTAGTCTTTTGAAAAATAACTTTAGGGTAATCAAATTTTCCTCCGAATTTTTACGTATAAAAAGGATTTTGTTGTATTTCCGGGTTCGTCCCGGTTACTTTTTCAATTGGTATTGTGGGATGATAGTTTGTACAATATAATCATCATCAGATCGGCAGCACATAATCGCACTTTTTCGAGTAAGGGGTAATTAACTATAATAGTGAAAAAATTGAAATTTTTTATTGAAAACTCACATTTTGTTAACGTTATAATTATTTTGTTTCAGAGTCAGCCGGAGTATCAGGTGTGAGAATAGTGATCCGTAGATCACTGTATGATGAAATGAAAGGGAATTTTTTTTCTAATTTTGAAAGAGTTATCTTTTGTTTTTTCGGAAACTTCTTTGATGATGAAATAAAGAAGTTGAAGAACAAAGTTTCGTATATTGAGTCGGAATTCAAACAAAGGTGGAAGAAGACAGGTAAAACAGAAACAACATTCCTTTGAAACCATGATGAATGGCAGAAAACAACATCAAAATCAAAATCAACATCAACATCAACATCAACATCAACATCAACATCAACATCAACATCAACATCAACATCAACATCAACATCAACATCAACATCAACATCAACATCAACATCAACATCAACATCAACATCAACATCAACATCAACATCAACATCAACATCAACATCAACATCAACATCAACATCAACATCAACATCAACATCAACATCAACATCAACATCAACATCAACATCAACATCAACATCAACATCAACATCAACATCAACATCAACATCAACATCAACATCAACATCAACATCAACATCAACATCAACATCAACATCAACATCAACATCAACATCAACATCAACATCAACATCAACATCAACATCAACATCAACATCAACATCAACATCAACATCAACATCAACATCAACATCAACATCAACATCAACATCAACATCAACATCAACATCAACATCAACATCAACATCAACATCAACATCAACATCAACATCAAAATCAAAATCAAAATCAAAATCAAAATCAAAATCAAAATCAAAATCAAAATCAAAATCAAAATCAAAATCAAAATCAAAATCAAAATCAAAATCAAAATCAAAATCAAAATCAAAATCAAAATCAAAATCAAAATCAAAATCAAAATCAAAATCAAAATCAAAATCAAAATCAAAATCAAAATCAAAATCAAAATCAAAATCAAAATCAAAATCAAAATCAAAATCAAAATCAAAATCAAAATCAAAATCAAAATCAAAATCAAAATCAAAATCAAAATCAAAATCAAAATCAAAATCAAAATCAAAATCAAAATCAAAATCAAAATCAAAATCAAAATCAAAATCAAAATCAAAATCAAAATCAAAATCAAAATCAAAATCAAAATCAAAATCAAAATCAAAATCAAAATCAAAATCAAAATCAAAATCAAAATCAAAATCAAAATCAAAATCAAAATCAAAATCAAAATCAAAATCAAAATCAAAATCAAAATCAAAATCAAAATCAAAATCAAAATCAAAATCAAAATCAAAATCAAAATCAAAATCAAAATCAAAATCAAAATCAAAATCAAAATCAAAATCAAAATCAAAATCAAAATCAAAATCAAAATCAAAATCAAAATCAAAATCAAAATCAAAATCAAAATCAAAATCAAAATCAAAATCAAAATCAAAATCAAAATCAAAATCAAAATCAAAATCAAAATCAAAATCAAAATCAAAATCAAAATCAAAATCAAAATCAAAATCAAAATCAAAATCAAAATCAAAATCAAAATCAAAATCAAAATCAAAATCAAAATCAAAATCAAAATCAAAATCAAAATCAAAATCAAAATCAAAATCAAAATCAAAATCAAAATCAAAATCAAAATCAAAATCAAAATCAAAATCAAAATCAAAATCAAAATCAAAATCAAAATCAAAATCAAAATCAAAATCAAAATCAAAATCAAAATCAAAATCAAAATCAAAATCAAAATCAAAATCAAAATCAAAATCAAAATCAAAATCAAAATCAAAATCAAAATCAAAATCAAAATCAAAATCAAAATCAAAATCAAAATCAAAATCAAAATCAAAATCAAAATCAAAATCAAAATCAAAATCAAAATCAAAATCAAAATCAAAATCAAAATCAAAATCAAAATCAAAATCAAAATCAAAATCAAAATCAAAATCAAAATCAAAATCAAAATCAAAATCAAAATCAAAATCAAAATCAAAATCAAAATCAAAATCAAAATCAAAATCAAAATCAAAATCAAAATCAAAATCAAAATCAAAATCAAAATCAAAATCAAAATCAAAATCAAAATCAAAATCAAAATCAAAATCAAAATCAAAATCAAAATCAAAATCAAAATCAAAATCAAAATCAAAATCAAAATCAAAATCAAAATCAAAATCAAAATCAAAATCAAAATCAAAATCAAAATCAAAATCAAAATCAAAATCAAAATCAAAATCAAAATCAAAATCAAAATCAAAATCAAAATCAAAATCAAAATCAAAATCAAAATCAAAATCAAAATCAAAATCAAAATCAAAATCAAAATCAAAATCAAAATCAAAATCAAAATCAAAATCAAAATCAAAATCAAAATCAAAATCAAAATCAAAATCAAAATCAAAATCAAAATCAAAATCGTTTACCGAATTGAGCGAAAGAAGTAGTGTAAAAGCGGTTTCAGCCGAACGTCGACAACTAATTAAAAGTTTTGTTCAAATTATATTTCCACATAACAAAGACGACATTATTATTATTATTAAGTAGAGTAAGGAAAATGTAGTTATTTGTATTGCGGCAGACGATGACGAGTTGATACAAGTTGCACGAACGAAATTATGAACATCTGGAAATAGAGATGCTTCAAATATATTTAAACAAATTATTACTTCCCCAACGAGAGCTACGAAGTTGGCGGCTAATTTATCTCGGCAAAAATATGAGATTATTAGAAGTGACAGTAAAAAATTTAATGCGAGTTCGAAGTAGCCTTGTGCCTCTTCAACTCATGAATATGGTACCAATTAACAAAAACTATTGTTGCTTTCAAAACCCATCATCAACGCTATATTGTCGTCCCATTCAAATCAGATTCGTTAAAGAAACTGTAGATATTTCCCAAGAAGAAATCGAAGATCACCTTATATAATAAATTTTATTGAGTTTAATAAAAAAAAATCATTAAAATTTCAAATATAGTTGTCTCTATGAAACCTCATGTATTGCAAACTACTTTTTATAGCTTAAAGTCAATTATAAAACCATTATAAATCATCAAATCCAAAGAAATAATTTTGACCGGCTAGATTGGCGAAATACCCCACTGTGCGACGGTTGAACTGAAATTCATCTCACACGCGTCAAAAAGTGTTCTACTCAAACTGGTGGACGACATTTATTTTGTAACGAGTCATTGGTACATTCAAGGAATAGCATTATTGAACGATATCATACCTCCTTTCGATAAAACTGCTCTCTTTCCGCGGCGTAGTTTCAACAATATCATCATCAGAAAACAAGTCTTCATTAACTTCTGGCGTGAACTGTATTTCCTCTTTTAATTCAGTAAGTGCATCTACAACTTGCTGTGACTTGTTATCATCCAAAAGCCTCTCCCCTGTTATTTTGATATTGGCAAACTCGGCATCATCGAGACTATCATCCAACTCCTGACAAACTTTATCCCGCTCATTACTGCTCTTTGCAACGTCGAGCAAATCGATTGATTGATTGAGAGAATTGGTAGTAAACTCTCCTCGATCGAAACCTACGTTGAGATTAGTTTTCCTCGCTCTTTTTGGTAACGGTTCTAGACTCTCGGTTTCCCCGATAATGTCTGACGATTCCGTTTGACCCCTCAAGTCTTCCACGCCCTTCACTTCGATAACTTCCATCAATCCTAAATCGTCTCGGCGGCTTTTCTCGGAACTCTGAGTAGCGGTTTTGTACGAAGATTTTGTATCATTCTGCTTCGACAGTTTATGTATGTTCTTGCTGACTTGCGCTATTATTTCTTCGCAGTCCATCATTTTATCTTCGAATTTTTTCTCGCTATCATCTATTCGCACGCTTGAATTCCTTTCTTCGACCACTCGACATTCGGTGTTTTTTTCTGGAGAACTGATGATACAGTCATTGTCGTCATATTTTTTCATGACCTTATCCAGATAGTCCTGAAATAAATTTGTGAAAAACTATGAGGATCAAATAAAACTGCCGTTGTCCAAAATAGTATCCCCCAGATAGCCATAATGATGTCGGTGCACAAAGGATTGTGATATTATAATATCAAACCCGAGAACTATTTCACTTTTACCTATTTCTAAATTCATTGAAATACTGACAAAGAAAAGCATCCTTTAATTCTTGAACAAGAAAAATACATACGTAACCCTAATAGAGAAAGCCTATTACAATTTTGACGAACTTTACAGTGAAACTTTGTGAAAATTTTAAAATTATTTATTTTCAATTGTATGAAGTATGTATATATCTTCTATTGTATAACTGTTAAAATTATAATCTATACTTAATTATTTTATATTCCAAGCACGTTTACAATTGTTTTATGTTTCAGTTGTATGAAAAATTGTGAATTTAACCATTATTTTTTTTTATTTTATACCATGTCGGTTTTTACATACAGTGAGGGGCAATATTATGGAATAAATTCAGTTTTACGAGAATAGGCAACTTTTGAGACAAATCCCGAAACACGTCGATTTTTATTTCCAAATTATGATTTTGTGGCAGATATGTCATACTAGTGACGTCATCCATCTTTGCGTGATGACGTAATCGATGATTTTTTTTAATGAGAATAGGGGTCGTGTGATAGCTCATTTAAAAGGTTATTCAATTCTCTATTCAGTGATATGAACATCAACATAATTATTTATACAGGGTGGCCAAAAAAATATTTAATTTGTAAATGAAATTAATTGTCACAAAAAGAAGTATTATCATTTATTAAATACAAAATTACATTGTACTACTGTCGGAAAACAGAAAAAAAAATTATTTGACAAATAAAAATTGCTTTTCGCTTAAATTAAATGTTCAAATTGCCACCCACCGGCCTCTTGGCAGTAATGGAACCGACGAATACATTCTTCTTGAACATTGTGGATCATTTCTGGAGGTATATTACGAATTTCCAATCTAATTCTATTTCTTAAATCTTGTAAATTCTGTGGTCTATCGATGTAAACTTTTGATTTTAAGTAACCCCATAGGAAAAAATCAAGTGGTGTAAGATCTGGAGATCGTGCGGGCCACTCTATTGTTCCTCGTCGACCAATCCATCTCCTAGGGAAACATCTGTTTAAAAATCACGAACAGGATGTGCAAAGTGCGGAGGTGCACCGTCTTGCTGAAACCATATGTTTTCATTTGGCGAATTACGATCATTTTCATTTGGAAACATGTCTGTAAGGGCGGGTATAAGTTCATTTTGTAAAAAATCAAGATATATTTGCCCCGTAAGAGACCCATCGAAGAAAAAAGGACCTATAATTCTATCCTCGACTATCCCTGCCCACACGTTTAGTTTTTGAGGGTGCTGAGTGTGTACCGCAGTCATCCAATGGGGATTATCTTGACTCCAATATCTGCAGTTTTGCCGATTCACTGTTCCATTTAAACAGAAGGTTGCTTCATCAGAAAAAAGGATTTCACGAATGAAGCGTGGATTTTGATTACATAAATCTTGCATTACTTCACAAAACTGCATTCGGCGATCTGGATCATCCTCATTGATTTCGTGGACATTATGAATTTTATACGGATGATATTTCTCTTTTTTCAGCACACGTAAAACAGACCTTTTAGAAATGTTTGTATCAGCTGCAATTTGCCTAGAATTAATTTGAGGATTCTCTGCCACACTTAATAATACAGACAGTTTCACATCCTCATTCATTGGTGGACGACCAGCATTTGCAACATGTTTCACGTGTCCAGTTTCTCTAAATTTCTTCTCAATTTTACTAACAGTGGATTGTGTGATAGGCGTATTAGGATATTTTATGGTAAATAAATTACATACTTCTTGTTGTGTTCTGGTTCTATCTCCATATCCAACCATAATTAATACTTCGATTCTTTGTGTTTCAGTTAATGGGGCCATTATTTATTTATTTCATGAAATAAACTAGTCCTTATGAGAAAATGTCAAGAACTGACTTACATTTGACCCAAGCCAACTCGATTTGTAAAAACTATACTTTTTGCTATCTTTTTAGTTCTCATTATTTATTTGCCTAATATCGGAATTTATTTTTGTTTCTTCATAGTAGTAGAAAGCACAGCAGTTCTAAACATTTATTTATAAACTGTTTCAAGTGTTTCAATAGTAGACAAAATCAATGAGGATGATCCAGATCGCCGATAGACCACACATTTCCAAGATATGACAAATAGCATTACATTGGAAATTCGTAATTCAACTCCAGAAATGATCCACAATGTTCAAGAAGAATGTATTCGTCCGTTCAATTACTGCCAAGAGGCAGGTGGGTGGCAATTTGAACATTTAATTTAAGCGAAAAGCAATTTTTATTTGTCAACTAATTTGTTTTTCTGTTTTCCGACAGTAGTACAATGTAATTTTGTATTAAATAAATGATAATACTTCTTTTTGTGACAATTAATTTCATTTACAAATTAAATATTTTTTTGGCCACCCTGTATAAATAATTATGTTGATGTTCATATCACTGAATAGAGAATTGAATAACCTTTTAAATGAGCTATCACACGACCCCTATTCTCATTTAAAAAAATCATCGATTACGTCATCACGCAAAGATGGATGACGTCACTAGTATGACATATCTGCCACAAAATCATAATTTGGAAATAAAAATCGACGTGTTTCGGGATTTGTCTCAAAAGTTGCCTATTCTCGTAAAAATGAATTTATTCCATAATATTGCCCCTCACTGTATATGATAATTGATAATTTTCTCTCTCTCTCTTTATCGCTCCCTCTCCCAGTCTCTCTCACTTGTTCTCTCTTCTCTGTCGCGCTCTCCCTTCTCTCGCGCTCTCTTCCTCTCTTTCTATTGCTCACTCTCTTCCTCTCTCTCTCTCTGTCGCTCGCTCTCTTCCTCTCTCTCTCGCACATTCTTTCTCTCTCTCGCGCGCTCTCTCTAGCGCTCACTTTCTCTTTCTTTCTTGCTTGCTCTCCCTATCATTTTTACTCTTCTCAAAATGAAGCTATTATTCAACAGGTTCAATGGAGATTTGATGAATTGAAAGAAATTGATTGATGTTGAAAAATATCAGCCACACCTAAGCCATCTCTCTTTCTAGCTCGCTCTAGCTCGCTCCAGCTCTCTCTAGATTTCCCTAGATCTCTCTAGATCTCTCTGGCTCTCTCTAGCTCTCTCTAGCATTCTCTATCTCACTTTATATCTCTCCTCCTCTCTCGCGCTCTTTCTCGCTCTCTCTTTTTCAATCTTTTAACCTCTATCGCGCTCTTTCTCGCTTTCTTTTTTGCTTCCGCTCTCGCTCCAGCTCTTTCTCGCATCCGCTCTCTAAAACTATTTCGCTCTAACTCTATATCTCTCTCTCGCTCCAATTCTCTATCTCTCTCTCGCCCCCATTCTCTATCTCTCTCTCACTTTCCACTCTCTATCTCTCTCGCTCCCACTCTACCTCTCTCTCGCGCGCTCTCCATCTATCTCTCTTGCGCCCTTTATGTCTTTCTCTCGCGCGCTCTTCATCTCTCGCACGCTCTCTATCCCCCTCACGCCCCACCCTTTCTATCCATCTCTCTCTTGCGCGCTGTCTATTTATCTCTCTTTTTGCTCAATCTCGCTCTGTATCTCTCCCTTTCTCGCTCACTTTAACTCGCTCACTCTATCGTTCTCAATCTATATCTCTCTCGTTCTCTCTATCGCTCACTCTCTTTATCTCGCTCCCTCTTCCTCTGTTTCGCTCTCTCTTTCTATCTCGCTCGTTCCCTCTCTCACCCGCTCTCTCGTTCCTTCAACCGCCCTCTCTCTCGTCCTCTTTCTCTTTCTAATTCTTTTCCATTCTCTCCCTCCCCTCCCTCTCTCGTGCTCTACCCCTTCTCTCCCATTCTCTCATTTTTCACATGACTAACTCTTCATCAAATTAAATCTATTATTATTAGGTTCAACCCTGACATATTTTTGACCACATAGAAGTTCAATTTATTACAAAGAATGAGTATGCCTATATGAAACAACAATTTTAAAAAAGGTATATCAATACTCACATCATAATCCACACTGTCACTATCAGGCAACAGCAACCTGGAATAATTCTTCTTATTTTGCGTAATCCCCTCAGTTTCGGTATTAATATCAAACTCTATAGACAAGTCATCGCGAATGAATCTGTTGCAGAGTTTCTTGGGCATAATGACCTCCTCATCACTATCAGATAGAGTTCTTTTGGTACCAACACTGTCGTGGTACACCAGTTTTCGATTGACTTTGTCAGATGCCTCCGAACTGAGACTACAGACCAACACAGATTTCGTAGATTTCTGAGATTTACCGGCATCTGACACGTTTGGAAATTCTTTTTCGGCCTCTTTTTGAGAAACTACAGCTTGTGCCTCAGTCGAAACTCCCAACTTAGCAGATTCTTTGGTGATATCCTGGGTTTCAAAACAAAAATTGTCCAAAGTAGCTGAGAAACAGTTATTTTGGGTAGCTGAGTTCGCAACAGCTTGCTTATCTTGCTTGACAGGAGACATGTTCCCAAAATGTATTGCAGATTCGGATAGGATTGATGGCAGGGCTTTTTCTGTGTTTTGGGTGACGACTTTGTTGTTAGCATGCTCAGAAGATCTTGAAGCATCCAAATCAAGTTTTTCATCGACAAAATCCTCTGTTTGAACTTCTCTGTTGACGCTTTCAGATCGTTCGGTTTGTACCTGTTTAGTTTGCGCACTGAAAGAGGTTTGAATAGCTTTGTCGCAGAGTTCTTTAGTAGGATTTTCAACAGCTACTGGGGTGCTACTAGTGGTCTTATCAATAGTAAGTTTCCTCAATCTTGTCACACAACTATTCACTACATCCAATTTATCTTTCATGATTTCAATATTTGCGCTATCCTGGCAGTATTTCAAATTCTTTTGCACAGTAGTGAACAAATTCTCAATTGATTCATGGTGTTCTTCTACATCAGCACGATTCAGGTAATCATCAATTTCCTTTGGGAGATTATTTCTACATTTCTGAGTGGACTCCAAAAACACATCAGTGTGTTTATCTGATGCCAGTTCTTGAGCCAGTATCAAAAAAGGGTTGTTATTACCCTGACGTTCATTGAATTTAGAATAGATAGAGGTGTTGAGTTTTTGTGTCGGTAACAGATAAGGATCCTCAAGTTCTTTATCTAGAGACTCATCAAGACTGTTATTTTTCAAAACAACATGTTCCAGTACGACTATTTTTTCTTTTGCTTTTGCAGGTACAATATTGACAAAGTTCTCATTATTTTCTTTATTTGAACAATTATCCTTTTCTAATTTCTCATTTATCAAATCTGACAAGTCATTAGTGATTGAAGAATTTTCTTTTTCTACGACTTCCATGTTTTCGGAAATATAAGTTTCCACCGCATCCAGATCATAGAATTTGGGAGTTTCATTTGTACTTCCAGTAACTAAAATATTTTTAGCCTAAAATCAAATGATCCAAAATAGTATAATTCTGTTCAACAATACAAGTGTATCTCATATATGTCACCTTTTATCAACAAAAAAGGGTGCTTTACAATAAAATACAAAATTCATATAATAATAATAATAATAATACTCCCTCATAAACACTCATAGAGTTAACCCAAAAGCATAGCCTGTGCGGGTAGAGGGCGGCTATTATTATTATTTGCCGTGGCGCTCCGCGGCGACTTACAAATTTTTTTGGTGGTGTATTCACTTTTCAGCTGTAGGAAACCCTGGAAAACCTACAGCACCACCCATATTTACAGTACATATTTACGAACATACTTATTGGAATGTATGTCATGAATACAATTCGAAAACTTAACAGTATGCTTTTTGAAGATCCAGCGACACTAAGTTTGTCGTGTTGGATTCGATCACAAACATTCAACCAAAGTTTAGTGTCACTGGATGTAACAACAGCATTTAGTAGATCAGAAAATTTCATCAAGTAAATTATTGAATATTGGGAATGGAGGTCCTGTACATATATACTTAGTTTAAAATTTTTTCATCAGAGAGGAAACAATATGCTTGTATGGGAAAAGTTTGATAGGAAATATAACGTGTCGTGTACCACAAGGTTCACGTCTTGGACCTTTACTGTTTCTCATATACAGGGTGTTTCCAAAATTAGAGCAATAAATGAAATGGGTAATAGAATACATTTTTCTCGAAAAAACGTTATTTTGGAAAATATTGGACTTTAAAGATTTCGGAAAACTCTGGCAAACATTTAGGGACCTCTGGCCAGAGATCAACGGCCCCTAGTGATTCCTAAACAATCGCGAGTAAATGAGTCTATTTTAGGGACATTTTCAAGTGCTTAAGAAAAAAAGGTAAATACTTTTTATTGTGTCATTATGTCTCATAGAACACCCCATTTTATCTATTGCTCCAATTTCGGAAACACCCTGTAGATCAATTCAATATCAAATCTTGATCTGCATGGTGACCTCAAATTATTTGCAGATGACACCAATAATTTATTTGGGGAATAATGACAATGAAATAATCGAAAATATTCCAGTTGATTTGAAAATGATTTGGCTTTAATAAAATTTTATAACTAATTCAATTACAATGTATTTTGTTACTGCCTTGCTTAGAATTTTTGGGAATTGTGCATGATGATCTGAGACACAAAAATACAAGACCTTGATCAAAAATGGGAAATTAAATGCCTGTGATAAGTCTTGATGAAGGGAAAAGTACTCGTTGTCGTCGACGGTCTTAGTAGTATTTTGTGAATCTTAATAAATTGAGAAATCATCATTTAAATGGATTTACTCGTTACTAGAATGAAAAATATATCCTTCAAAATAAACTTATTAATAATTAATAGATTTTCAGTAAATTCTTACCTTGACTCTTGGAGTGGAACTAGAAACTACAGCTGCACAAATTTCGACATTTTCTTTCTCAGGAGTTTGAACATTCTTCACATGAACCGGTTGCAGTGGCTGCAATATAATTTTCAAATGTCTCTTATTCAAATTTTCCAGTTTGGATATATGACTTACAGATTGTTTTTTAGCATCCTGGGGCAATTCTGATTTAGCCTCATTTATATATATTTTACTTGAATTTTTGCTTTCTTTCTTGTCAGTATTGAAAGTAGAAGTCTGTGAGGATTTTACTGTAATATTCAGCTTCTTTGGTGCTTTTTCTTTTTTTCTCAAGGTTTTGGAAATTTTTCCAATTCTTTCCCAACCACTCGTAGATGGTTGGCTATATTGAGCTTCCTTAGGAGGACTCTTGTGGGTACTTTCCTGATTCTCCCTAATTTGTAGTTCACTCTCCAATTTATCCAAATACTTATCTTCGATTATGTTCAACAAAATGTTTTCTTCGGCTTTTTTCACAATTTCCTCTTCCTCAGTATCAGTATCCTCGATGGTATAACTCTCCTTCACATCAATGTTACTACCTTCTAAACGTGTTTTCCTTTCTATATTCTTTTTTTTTATTCCAACATCTAGAGACTTGGCACGTGGTCTGTAATTCACAGTTCTCTTTACCTGAGGAATACTTTCGTTTTGTCTGATTTGCGACACGGAAACTAAATCAGTATTAGAAATATCATCGCTACTCTCTACTTCCAAACTTTGTGTCTGTGTAATTCGTTCAAATCTATTTCTAGTGTCATTCAGCCACCTTAAAACATCAGATTTATTTTCATTGTCACCGAAATCTAATATCTTGTAAGCCAAGTGAGATTGATCCTCTTTCTGTTTCTTTTTATTGTGGTATATTCTTTTTGTGCCCATTTTGTTAACAAACAAATTATTTGGAGATCTGTTCAGAAGTACATCAAAGGTATCTTGGGAAGAAGATATTCTCACTGGACTCTGTCTGTTCTTTGAAGTGGATGGCTTTACATTTTCACATTTACTATTTGTTGCTTTCTTTGTGCTGATTCTGCCAGGAATTTCATATGTACATTGAACTACTCTCTCAACTAGAACAAAACGAATTAAATAAAACAAAAACTTTGATTGTGGCGACTGTACCATCATAACCATAGGACTTTTTGAAAGTATCTGAAAGTCTCGAAACATAAGATCCAAGTTTGTCTGCGAACTCATCTTTGTATATAACTGAGCGTCTTCCAACAACTGCCTTACACAACGGACAAGAAATTTGTTTCTGGTTGGATTTGTAATTCGAATAACATTCAGAACAGAACTTGTGACCGCACTCTAATTCAGCTGTTTCTTTTATAACATCAAGACTGAAAAATGATTGCAAAAATATAATTGAGTGCATTAAAATTTAATGCAATTCCTACCATATCGTACACTTCAATTTGTCCTTCAGCTGCGAAATTATTTTGGAAAGCTTCAATACCTGTTCGTCGAACATCTTAGATTCACAATATTTACAATTTGAAAACACCTAAAGATAAAATAACAACATATAAAACTTCGCGCTAAAACGATTGGACAAGTCCATTCTTGTCAATTGTCATCTTCTTCTGTTATAGGCATCCAGCATCCGAAACTGACTAGCCAAAATATTCTGCAACCTTTTTTTTGTTCTCTTGTTGAGCAGTACTGCGTATTTTTTACATAGCATTGAAATCCATGAGAACCTTCACTACACACTATGTACACAATTTTAAACGATATACGCTGGTGAGAATAATGAAAATATGTTTTTACACTTTTCGTACTGATATGAAGATAACAATTTATTGAAATTATTATCGAATTGCCACAATCGCATTGAAAAATGGTTTGACTGAGACAATTATTTAACATATAAGGAAAATACAACTTTCAAATTAGGAATAAAACATAGGACGAGACTGCAAAATGTTCAAATAAATTGCCCACGCTCCCTAAATGATATTGTAATCCTAGTTTTTCTACATTGTTGTCTGACAGAAGTACATTTTCCTTTAAAAAATACAAATTTCAGGAGTATTTATTCAAAACTGGATGTAAGGTTCAACTTATTACCGCCACCGTTACCGCCGTTGGTATCGCCACCGCATAAATGTGGCCCGGCCATAAGGAAACAAAAGCCGAAAAAATAAGAAGAGGAATTAAGATCAAAAATTGCTAACCTAAAAGTTCAAACTTTGAAAATCTTGTTATTGTTGTTGGCGTTATTTGTAATTATTTATTTATATCAATTGATTAAAAATGAGCATGGATTGTAATGCAATTGATAGTCTATTGGAAAAAACTGATTTGCAGTATATGCTGGAATTCGAGACCCAAATATTTTTAGATATTATTCACAATGATGGCTTAGTGGTTGCTTCCAAGTAGGTTCAATCTTTATAATTGGAATAATTTTATAGTATGATATGATTTTTCCATTATTTATAGAGGTGTCAACTTAGATTTGGTGATCAGCAATCTGCTGAAAGTATACTGTGATCCAGGAAACTTGGTTCTTGTATTAAATGCAACAGAAAACGAAGAGAAGTATTTCATAGAAAAATTGAACAATTCCAATGTATACAGTACAAGATACTCTACAAATGTTAAAGAAAGGTACTGAAATGCTATTGAATAAAGTCCTATTCTGCAATGTGTTTTAGGGAAGACATTTATTTATCTGGAGGAATAAATTTTGTCACAACAAGAATACTCGTAGTTGATATGCTGAAGAATAGATTGCCAATTGATAAAATAACCGGGTTTGTTGTTTTAAGGGCTCATAAAATATTTGAGAGTTGTCAGGAGGCCTTCGTATTGAGATTATACAGACAAAAGAACAAGGTATGTTACTAGCTTGTAACTTGTTTTTTCACGAATTGAAGGTATAACTTTTTTCAGACTGGATTTGTGAAAGGTTTTTCTAATGATGTTCAGAGCTTTTCTGTAGGATATGGACATGTGGAAAGAGTGATGAGAGCTTTGTTTGTGAAGGAGTTGCATATATGGCCAAGATTTCATTCATCTGTTATACAAAGTTTCAAGAAACATCAGGTAGATTAAAACTGGAGAAATTTCTTGTTGTTTGGAATTGTGATATGTCTGTTCAGTTCCCAAGTCATTTCCTGTAATGATATTTATGTTTTAGCCAAACGTTATTGAATTGCATATCCCAATTTCTGAGAAAATGAAAAAGATGCAAACCTACATTTTAGATTTGATGAATTTGACTGTGAAAGAGCTAAAGCGAATTAACAAAGGGATAGAGTTACAGGTAATCTTTGTAAAAGTTTATAAAAAGTTTGCCAGCAATTCAAAACCACATTTAATGGAAAAACTGACAATGAATATTATATTTGTGGAAAAAAGTTAGCATGCATTAAAATATACAGTGGATGTGTGAGATTTTGATGATTTTTCAACACCCTACAATTTTGTTTTTGTCTTCTTCCTCATGGAATTTGATTACTTAACTGCATAAAAAATATTGCCTTATTATTTCAGGAAATAACAGTGGAAAATTGTTTAACAAAAAAGTTTCATAAAATATTGCAAGCACAACTTGATGTTATATGGCATCAGTTGAGTGGGCAGAGTGTACAGCTAGTAGCAGATCTCAAGACATTGAGACATCTGATAGTGTGAGTATTCAAACATCATTATAAAATATTACTCTAAGAAGAAACCCTCAAATTGAAGAATCCCATCTAAATGATTGAGTTTCAGAACAATGTTTCACTCTGACCCTGTAACATTCTACTCAATACTTGCAAGTTACCGTACTATGGAATATGCACAGACAGCTACTTGGGTGTTATTAGAAACCTCAGAGTTATTATTTTCCCAAATGAATTCCTTCATATTCAACATTGACAAAGGTAAATAAGTGTTCATCTAGTGGAGTATAATGACCTCTTTCTTTTTCAAGAGTTTCATCCCGATTTTTGCCCAAAATGGGAGCCTCTATTGGAAATTCTAAAAGTGGAAATACCAGCCCAGATGAAAAAATTGAGGGCCAAAGAAAATACCATACTCATACTATGCTCCGATTTTAAAAGTTGTTACCAGTTAAAAAACGTAAGATTTGCTTCAAAATATATTTTACTTGTTTTTCGGTAATGGGGTTCAAATCAGGAAAGAGAGTGGGCTAATCTGTAGGACCATGTCGTGCTCCAGTAGTTGGCACATATTGGAATGTTTTTGGTATAAGATTTTGCAAATTAAAAAATATTTCAGGTGCTCACCAATGGACCACATTTATATTTGTTTTTGAAAGCCATGAGAAATAAGGTGCCCATCAAGAAAATAAGCAAATCATTTAGGGTGAACGAAAAAATTCCAGAAGAGGTCGAAATTCCTGTACAAAAAAAGGAAAACAAGAGTAAAAAGCTGAAAATTGATACAAAATCAGCAAGCTCTGAAAGCGAATCTAAAGAAGAAAATGGGGAAAACAAAGAGGAAGAGGAGGAGATTGAGGATTACCAAAGCAGTTACCTGCTGACAATGAGTCAGACCATTTGCGAAAGAACCAAGAATGATGCTAGTCATAATGAATCTGACTATATTTTTGAGCCCTTTACTCAAGTGGGTATTTAAAAAAAAACTGTTAGTTTTTTAGTAAGTACTTAATTTTTGTAGATGGAGAATATGAATTTGACACAAGCTTGTGAAACCATCAGCGAGCCGAAAATTCTCATACAAACATTCAAAGGATCTGAAAATTTCATCAACTTGCAAAATACTTTGGAAAATATAAAACCAAATTTCGTCATCTTATACCACTGCAGTATGACAGCCGTTAGAGAAATAGAGGTTGGTAGTATTAGGAGTTTCAAATTGATTTATACAAATTATCCATATTTTGTTTTTTCATTCATTGATTCAACTCTACAAATTCTCAAAGTTTTGTTGAATTATGCCATCTACTACGGAAGATAGAGCTATTTGGGGAGGGGGGAGGATGTAAAAACAAAACCGTCAATGGGACATGTTGAAGCATTACTCAAAATATCTATGTCCTTGTACGAGTGGAAAAACCAGTGTAGTAGGGTAATACAGCCGGTTCTCGGCCCCCTTCCCGCATCGCTCAAAATATCCATTTGTCCTTGTATGATTAAAAAAAATCATTGAATCTGGTAGTAGGGTGATACAGCCGGTTCTCGGCCTCCCCCCCACCACTTTGACATTATCAACGACCTTCATGAATCTGCTGCATCGGTGCCATTGTATGTCCATGATCTTGAGATGTCCATGGCTACAGTGTGCAGTAGATAGGTGCTACTGAGAAGGCCTGTTTATGACCATAAAATAAAACAAAGTGAATTTGACGTACCCATATTAACAAATGAGAGAGCGCAACGGTCAACGAGAAATGTTGAAGCATTGCTCAGAATATCCATCTGTCTTTGTATGATTAAAAAACCCATTAAAACTGGTAGTAGGACAATACAGTCGGTTTTCGACCCCCCCCCCCCCCCACACAGCCGGTTCTCGGATTCCCCCAACACTCTGACATCATCAACAACCTTCAGGTATCGGTCTGGTGCATAGATGCCACTGTATGGCCATGACCTTGAGATGTCCTTGGCATATTGTAGATGTGTGCTGCTAAGAAAGCGTATATGCGACCATATAATATAAAACAAAGTAAATTTGACGTAAGCTTACTAACAAATGAGAGAGCGCAACCTTCAAAGAGAAATGTCGAATTATCACTCACTGTCTATTTGTCCTTGTACGAGTAGAAACACCATTGAAACTGGTAGTAGGGTAATACAGCCGGTCTTGGCATCCCCCCACCACTACATCATCAATGACCTTGAGATGTCCTTGGGGGTCATTAAAAATTTTGTTTTTGACCCTGAGGTGCTGCCCAAACATTTGGTGAACTGAATCGATGACAGCAATTGTTTCTCATCTCACTTTCATACGTATACAGTTCAGAAAATGAAAACTGTCACTTGTGCAGTTTTTGTGTGGGAGAGTCTGACAAGAGAGACTAGTTTTATGATACCGATAGATGAAAAATATGTAAATTAACGAAAAATCACGGAACAATTTGTGTCAGATGTATGAGGCCCACAGACAGAGTACACTTCCAGTCCAAGTTTACTTCCTGCTACACGCAGATACAGTAGAGGAACAAAGCTATTTAACAACACTGCGAAGAGAAAAAGAAGCCTTTGAACTTTTGATTGAAACGAAGTCGGTAAGACCACATGCAAATTATACTTGTTTTCCCACGAAGAAACTTGACCGCTCATATTTTTAGAAAATGGTAGTTCCCGAAGACCAGGATGGCAAGTCAGATCAAACTCTAGCGCTACAGAGAGAGCTACAAAGCCCCAAGAAGAATACAAGGGACGGGCGACAAGATGTAGTACCGAAAAAACAAACTGTCATAGTTGATATGAGAGAATTCAGGAGTGAATTGCCTGCTTTGATACACAAAAGAGGCATCGAAATTGAGCCTCTGACAATCACGGTGAATACTATCTAGCTGACTCGTGTTTTTTTTTTATTTTAATTTCGTTTATATTGTAGATTGGCGATTATATCCTGACGCCAGACATTTGTGTAGAGAGAAAAAGCCTTTCAGATTTGATAGGCTCTTTGAAAACTGGACGGTTATATCAGCAGTGTACCAATATGTCCAGATACTACTCAAAACCTATGCTGTTGATCGAGTTCGAAAAAAACAAGGCGTTTGGATGGCAAGTAAGGCCATTATCATTAAAAAACTTGTCATAAATTACTAATATATACTGGCCCCAATACTGATCCTTGTGATATATGGACTTAGCAGGCCAAATGATACAGTTTTCTTCGTGGCTTTAAACCCCTTTCGGTCACGACTTTTTGTTTTTGGGAAAAAAAAAATTTTGTTTGAAAATTTTCAAGTATTGATTTTTTGAAGATTTTTAGAAAAATCCAGAATAATGTGACGTCATTGGTTTTTGAAAAAAAAAATGTTCATTATAACGAACATGGTGACTCAATGAAACTCAATATGATCCTCAAATAAATAAGTTTATTGCAGAAAATGCCAGAAAAAACAATGAAATGTCAGCATTTATCTATGGTGATAATCCCAGAAACAGTTGCGATCTCTGTTGATGCATAAATAATGTACTTTACATTTCTCACAACAGAAATGTGTTTTCTTTATACAGCTTCCATTCTTGCATCTGGAACCATCTTTACTTGGATCAAAAACGAAAAATGATCAATCTGATCAAGACGAACTTCTGAAACAGGTCGTATTTCAACCTTACTCCGCTTGGGTGCAGATGTGGATGGTGGAGATGATGAAGACGACGGACGACCCATTTTTTTTAATTTTTTTAAATAAATCCACAAAATGTAAACACTGACGCAATTTGAAGAATCTATTGACGCTCATATTTTCAAAAATAATTGGGATTCCTAATTTATTATTCCAATATAGCTTAACTCTTGGGTAATGTAGGTTCCCCATCATAATATGAATGCCAATTAGCTTCTTTATTTCATTCTCATTAGTTGCAGGAAAGTTATGAACGCTGTTTTGAACTGCAAAGAGATTCGTCATTTCGACCATTTTCTTTATAAGAGTCTCTGTAAAATATTCTGATAAATAATTTATGGGACTCAAAACTTCTGGATCAGTTTGATATTTCGTTTCATGCCATTTTATAGGTGGACTCAAATATTGAACATTATTTGCTTTCCAACCAATATCTCTTTTGTAAGTCAAATTATACCTACCTTCTGCAATAGTCTTGTGCACGTTCTACATTGTTCTTTGCATTTGTTGATACTTAACCCACGACACTTACTTCATCTATAGGCATTTCCTTTTCTTGGTCTCCTTCAGTTCCCACTATTTCTTCACCTATGTTCACTTCATCATGGGCCTGCAAAAAAAGTTTGACCTGGAGTCATAATGTTTGTTAAAACGAACACGTCAACAAACCAAAAAACCATACGCAAAAAAAGAGAAACGTGTGAAAAATCAAACTTGCAGTCAGTAGTATAATCTATCGCATAGAATTTTTTTCTTCTGAAAACTTACCTTTTTTATCACAAAAATTCCCACTACAAAGTTTCCATATACGATAACCTTCAAAACAGCCCTACATGAGAAATAATTCCATATGAAACATTCGAACAGTAGCCGATAGATGGCGGGAAAGATCATTAATATGCTAAGACCGTTTCGTTTTATGGAACACTATGATATTACGGCATAAAAATTATTCTGGTGGCATTTGAAGACATACAAATTCAATGTTCGTTTAAATAACCACAGTGACCTATAACTATTTTAGAGTAATACCGATATACAACAAAAACTGCTGCTATTGACCATGCATTTTCCGAAACTGAAATTGATCTGGAGTCCAAGCCCGTATGCTTCAGCTCAGTTATTCGAGGAGCTCAAGGTAATTTTGAATATTTTTGAAACGTCCCAGTATGTTTTTGAATTTTCAGGCTGGGAAAGAGCAACCGAATGTCGACTATGCTACAACTATAGGAGAACAGGATTTAGATATGATTCAGTCGAGGTACAACTCTAATGTGTACGATTTTGTTCAGAAGTTACCGGGAATTAGTTCGAAAAATATCGATATGTTTTTGAAGAAAGGCGAAAGCATGGATAAAATTATAGAAAAAACAGAGGTGAGTTGAAGTAATTACAAAATTAACGGTGCTTTCTGACTAGGAGTTGGTTTTTCTGAACATAAAGATGTTTTAAATAAATGTGAATGTCAATAATTCTCCGATATGAAATTTGGTCGGAAATTTTCAGATAATGTAGACTTGTAGGACTTTAACCTCATACCAAGCTGTTTAATATTATAATGATTGAAATTAAATGATACTTATATATGAAATTATAATAGCCCTCCAGCAATTTATGTAACAAATGTTTTTCATCTTGTGAAATTTTGAATCTGGATGTTGTTTTTGTGTATATGGTTCATTATTCTTGTTATAATATTTGAAAGAACAAACGATGTACCAGACAGCCTCCTATATTTTCTGGGTACAAATAATTCTTGTTTGTTTTTAGGAAGAGCTC
The DNA here is from genome assembly GCA_958502065.1 of Chrysolina americana. Taxonomy (NCBI): domain Eukaryota; kingdom Metazoa; phylum Arthropoda; class Insecta; order Coleoptera; family Chrysomelidae; genus Chrysolina; species Chrysolina americana. The sequence goes on along the minus strand of OY293417.1, from coordinate 66,206,331 downwards.
AAGGAAATCCTAGGAAATTCTAATGATGCCCAGTTACTCTATTCTATCATTCATGAAAATCACAAGCCTGTGGAGGAAGCAGAATCTGTCAAGGAGAAATTTAGATACAAGAATAAGTTTATGCATTCTAAAAAATGAGTAGTTATTTTTATCAGTCAATATATTTATATTTTTTTACATTCTGTTTCATTCATTGGCCACATCTTTTCACATTTTCTTAATCTTATATCTTGTGAATGTTATCAAGGATTAAGGTGTTCTCTAGTATCAGTGTTCACTAGATACTAGATATAAATATTTTGTCGTGTCATAATATTGTATTCAAATGAGAAATTGAAGAATGAGACCTAGGATTACCAGGTATTTTTTCAAGTGTACATAATGATTAACAAGGCTAAATGTCTATCGAACATGAATAATTGTTTTCAACAAAATTTGGAGGTAGTTCACAGCTGCAACGATTTTTTTAATATTTAAACAAACTTACGAGTTGCAATCACCAAAAGTAGATAAGTGTTGTTATTGCAATGAAAATACACATAAAAATCATGCGAATATCAATTATTATGACGATTCTTGACATAACGATGTGGGTATCCGACTTTTTTTTAAGCATTGATGAAAACTACATTATATTTTCAATGTCCAGATTGTTCAATAAAATGAAATTTGTTTTCAAAAATCACGTTGAGCAGCGCATAGTAGTTCTTAATTTCGTGGTCGTAGACGACAGCAGCTGTTTTCGTTGGGCGCCAATTCTTCTATTAAAGGTATATAGAGCACCACAAATTTCTTGTAGAAGTTTAGAACAGATATAATCCAGTGGTTGTAGGGAACAGCTATTGTAGACATGCGCCAATTTTTCTTTGAGTAGGTTTATGAAAAGTCCGCGTTATATAAATCTTCTCCCCGTGTTTAAAAAATTTTGCTCAGGATTCAAGTAGTTCACTATTGGAAAAGTCGTAATAAAAATTGTCGTGTTTTTCTCAATAAAGTCTCTGTATATTTTACTTAAGCAACAACAGAATAATAAGTTTGTAAAAATAAAATCTCGTAACAGTTTTTTCCTTAATCTGTAAAAAATGCTTGGCTTAAATGAAGGTTTGATTTTAACATTGAAAATCGAATCAGAAGTTTACTCAAAAATCATTTTGTGGATAGATGCATGGCATGGGCGAGGTAATCAACATTTTTCGACGTTACTCCAGCCATCGATATACGTCCGTCCTTGGTCAGATAAACGCTATGCTCTTTGGTCAATTTCTCAACCTAAAACAATAATAATAATAATAAATGTTCTTAATCGACCAAAAAAAAAATATTAAATTTGTTTTCAAAGTTATGTACAGAGCGAGTTCAAATACCTGTTCAGCAATCATTCCTGTAAAACAGAACATTCCTATTTGGTTCGTAATATGTTCCCAGTTCCTAGTAGATCCTTCCTTTTTCAAGTTTTCTCGTAGTTTTGTACGTACTGATATGATTCTATCAGCCATTCCTTTCACTTCCGGTAACCTGGATGATTGAAAAATAAAATATTCCACCACAAAATCCTCATAAATCAAAGCCTTGATCAACAAGATTTCGAGAGGAAATGTTCAGATTCTAATTCAACACTAAAAGACTTAAGAAGTGAAGCTTGAATATCGAAATTTTACTCCAGAATAACATGAGCTCTCAAAAATTCGATTTGCTCTAGAGTAATTTCAAACAGCAGAAGGAAAACTTGAAGAGAATCGAAATTGTAACAACAAATATATTGGTCAAACTAGACAAGCTATGAAAAAACGATTTGAAGAACACGCCGTACAGATTTGCAAGACCAGAAAAATCAATATCATTAGTTGAGCTTCGACATAACAGAAAAAAAGAAGGAAAATAGTTCAAGATCGAAACTAGTATTGAAAATTCTTACCATTGACTCCTCAGTGAGGGGTCATTCAGTATTTCCGCAACGATCCTGGCCCCATTGACGGGAGGATTCGAATACATCGGTCTGATGAGGATTTTGATTTGGGACATGACCTTGGCAGCTTCTTCCTTAGAATCTCCCACAATTGAGAAAGCTCCAGCTCTTTCACCATATAGACCCATATTTTTTGCGAAACTTTGAGCCAAAGCAATACGGTGGCCCTCTTTAACAAAGTGCCGTACCTGAAATCAAATGCAACCAACCGATAATGGTCGTCAAGTCTTTTGATATCAATCTGTAGCAATACTCACTGCAAAAGCATCATTATCGACACTTCCTGTGGCAAAACCTTGGTAGGCCATGTCGAAGAATACAAAGAGGTTCTTCTTTTTTATCACATTGGATAGTTCGAGCCACTGCTCTTTGGAGGGATCAACTCCTGTTGGATTATGGGCACAGGCGTGTAGGAGAATCACAGATTTCTCGGGTATTTTCTGAAAAAAAATCTTCATGGAACAGAATAGCAACAGCAAAGTGATAAATTGCCGCTTGATAAAATCGCAAATTGCTGTCACCGAAAACGTCAATTTTGCGTTGAGATCTGAAAGCGTCAAATGGTACTTTGATAAGCGGTTGTAGAAAAAAGTATTTAAAAAAAAGAAATTCCTTTTTTATTGGTTGTAAACAAAATACTAATTTGAAATTTTACTTCTTCATATCACCATAAAAGCGATCGACTTCTGACGGTACGTATCATATATCCGTAAAAAAAAACACGTGTTCAAAAATAATGAAAAATTTTTAATTACATCAAGTTACCGAATTGAAGAATTTCACAGATTTTGAAAACATTATGCCTGATGGTTTTCAAACAAAACAATAAAAACGATATTTTTAGATGTTTTTTGGGTTCACTCAAAGAGTGTTGGACAAATCCCATATCAAGTCTCGTGGAATATCAATTTGATTATAACAGACAACACCCATTATGGAAAAAATCGTCTTTACAGTATTTTATAACACTTGGAAAACTCATGAAAACTAGCTATAAAATCAATACAAATCAGAAGAATCGCAAGATAATTAAAACTGAATTATTTAGCTCATTAAAAAGTACTCATAACATTATCTCAAGAAACAGTAACAAGGACGACGTCAGTGTAAATATTGAATTGATAAAAACAACAAAACATCACAAAAAAAGTTGATCATGATTTTCCTTATAAAATTTGATTTTCGTGAGTTTTATGTTGAGTTTTGTAAAGTTCAACCTTTTCATAAGGTTTTCGAAGTGCACACACATGCGCATATCCAATATCAAGTGGATCTAATGATTTGATATTTTTCATGATTTTTAGGAATTTTTTTGATACATTTTTTGTTTTTGTCGGTGACTTGAAATTCACAGAAAATACGAATTTTATCTTTCTGAATCGATTGGCATTCGCAGAATTTCTATATCTTCAACGGTTCTCGACTTGAGAAATTCATTTGAAGTTAATAGGGGTTATTAAATTTAATTTTCGTATATTTTCAGTTAATTTTTGTAAAATTCAACCTTTTTATGAAATGCACACACATGGGCATATCTAATATCAAGTGGAACTGCAGTTTTTTATATTTTTCCTGAATTTTAGGGGTCTACCACTTAGGACTTTTCCCGATAATTTTTTTGTTTTCATAATTTTTCAATCAATTTTTGTAAAATTCAATATTTTTATGAAGTTCGCACACGAGCATATGTAATATCAAGCGGATATTCTTATTTTATATTTTCCATGCTCTTTAGGGGTCTACCCCTTATGAAGTTTTTCGATAGTTTTTTTGCTTTCGTCGATTGACTTGAAATTCACCGAATGTACTAATTTCGGCATTCTGAATCGATTGGCACTCGCATAATTGCTCTATCTTGAACGGTCCTCGAGTTGAAAAATTCATCTAAAGTTAAAACGGGTCATTTCCCTATTCAATTAAATTTTCGCAATATTTCTATTAAGTTTCGTAAAATTAAATCTTTTTATAAAGTGCACACATCGGCATATCTACTATCAAGTGGATCTGCTGACTTTATATTTTTTTATGATTTTCAGGGGTCTACCCCTTATGAAGTTTATCCATAATTTTTTTGCTTCCGTCGATCGATTCGAAAAGCACCGAACATACTAATTTGATCATTCTGAATCGATCGGCGTTCGCAGAATTGCTCTATCTTCAACCGTTCTCGAGTTGAAAAGTTTATCTGAAGTTAAAATTTCCCTATATTTAATTCTTTTTTGAATTGTTTTCATCAGTTTTCGTGATATTCAACTTTTTTTAATGTTTACACACATGTGCATATGTAATTTCTAGTGAATCTGATGATTTTACACTTTTCCTAATTTTTAGGGGTCTACACCTTGAGAATTTTTTTGGTAAATTTTGTGTTTTTGTCGATGACATTCACCGAATATAGTAATTTCTTCATTCTGCATCTATTGGCACTCGCAGAATTGCTCTATCTTTAATGGTTCTAGAGTTGAAAAATTCATCGAAAGTTAACAGGGGCCATTTCCCTCTGAAATTGAATTTCCGTAATTTATCCATCAATTTTGGCTGAATTCAACATTTTTCTGAAGGGCACACACATACGCATTTCGAATTTCAACTGGATCTGATTATTTTATATATTTTTTGGGGGTCTACCCTTATGAAGTTTTCGAATTTTTTTTTGTTTTATCGTTCTGAATTGATATTGAGTGCTGAACGGTTTTCATCAGCCCATATAATTACTCTTTTATGCCTATATGGTTTCTGTAATTTCTGCAAGTGTTCATGGATTGTGATCAGTAACTATATTTGTGGTCCGAGTATAGATCCCTGTGGGACCCCTTGTTTGCAACCCAAAGACTGACTGAACATTTTGAATTATTCACATTGTGACCTGCCTGGTAGGTATGACCTCACCAAAAATTGAGCAACTCCATAATAGTGGTCAAATTTCAGAATCAGTTAATAGTGACAGAAACAATCAAATGCCCTGGGGAAATCAATAAATAAACCACAAACCTGTAGTTTGCTATCCAAGACTGTTACTACATGCTTAATGAAATCATACAAAGATGTTTCAGTGCTTTTATATAGCATGAAACCATACTGGTTTGACAAAAAAACTTCATTTCTGAGGAAGAATGCTAGTAAATCAGTTTTAATATTGATTTCAATCAACTTAGATATACTAGAGAGAAGACTTATTTCTCTTAGTTTTTGTAGTAATCAGACTTAACCATTTGAAGATTTATTGAGGTAACAAGTGCAAATTTTAGTTTTTCAAGGAATTCCTTGTTCCATAAATAGGTTTTTCTGGTGGATAAAGGGAAAACCTAATTCTTCCATGCATTTTTTCAGTAGACTAATTGAGGTATTATCATATCAGATAGCATTGGAACTTTTGTGATTGAATGAAGAAAATATGATTGCCAATAATAACTTCATTCAGAAAAATGTAAGTAAGAAAATCTTTGATTGAAAATTCCTTCAAACACAAAATTTAAAAAAATGCTATCTGAAATAACCAAGTAGGTACCCAGTTGCATTCAAACCAGCTTATCAGGTCTAATATTAAGAGAAAATGAGTAAATAAAACAATCTGATAACATCATGTGTTAGAAAGATTCCCAGTCATGTGCATTTGTGATAGAATTTTCAATTTGCTTAATATTATTTGTTTTTCAATTATTGTACTAAGGTGTGATATACATGAGTTACATAATCTATGGATGACTGATACCAGTTTAAATATTTTTGTCAAGATGAGAAATGTAAATAAATGAAGATCCCAAATAGTTATGATAAATTTTTAGATTGGACCAAAATGACATCGAATTTTGTTTTAAAACTTCAAATTATTCAACTCAATTAGTGCTATATTCCCAACAAATCAATCATTGAATAGTAAGTTTATCTTTACTTACGGAAATGTCCTCCAGAGCACCTTGGAAGTCCAATCCACAAGTCTTTGCGTCATAATACCTGTAGGTCTTGACATCCAATCCTGAGTGTTTGAAAATGGGCACGTGGTTGCCCCAAGAAGGGCTAGGCAAGTAAATAACTTTGTTTCCAGGGAAGAACCCATTCAAAAAAGCTCCGCCAATTCGCAATGAACCCGTTCCTGAAATTCCCTGTACAGTTGCATTCAAACCGTTAGAAATAACTTCAGACCCCTCTCCCAGGGCTAGCTGAATGCTGCCTTTGCAAAATTCAGCGACACCAGAAATGGGAGCGTACTCTTTGTCTAGACCTTTTGCTTTGATTTGGTCTTCTGCTTTTCGTACACTAGGAAGCACATAGGGTTTACCATTGTCATCACGGTATGCACCAACACCCAAGTTGATTTTGTTGGGATTGGTGTCCCGTTTGAAGGCTTCCGTTACTCCTAGGATGGCATCGGGGGGGCCCATCTGGACGCCGGACCACCAGGAGCTAGAAATGAAATACTTGAATATTATGTAACAAAATACAGTGCCTTTTTTACCTTGCCCTTTGCACGATACAGTTGATGCCATTCTTGCTCTGTAAAATAGTTGCCGATTGTTTGAGGGACATGTTCAATATTCAATATTGTTTCAAGACGTGAATTTTATTGCTTAGTACTTAACCTAGCTTCTAAAGTTTCACCACCGGTTTCGGATTTACAAAATTCCACACCAATTTTTATTAATGAAACTGCGAAGAAATATGTTTTTTAATAAGCAACTTTCAAGGCGAACATAAACGATAAAAGCTGGAGATGAATTAGTTTGAGATAAAAACCGATATGATATCAAAATGACAACACATCCACAGAGGTCAAATAAGCATCAAAAGGTCACGTTAATGACGTGAGTGACATAACCGGTTGATGTGTAACGTACGTCAAACGTCAGTAACGTCACACGTTCAACGTCAACTGTTGATGCGTTCGGTGATTCGCTCTGTCGATCCGAAAAAATGCATTGTTTGGAGGTATGTAAAGTTGACAGTTCATTTTATCGATTAGTCTGTTGTAATGGAAAATATGGAATATAAACAACATCAAACCTATTGGAAACAGGCTCGCGGATATAGTAATGAAATCAACATCGACATCCTAAATGCCGATTCAGATACATGCGTGCCCACCCTGCTTTTTTAACCCTGCATGAGAAATTCTTGCCTATCGACGAATGCTTTTTGAGTTTTTCAAATAATCCCCGATGTATATTTTTCATTGTATCTTTTATAATAATAATAGTCTTTATTCCAGATTGTAAACAGGTAATTATTCTGGAAAGGGCGGAGTTCAGAGTACGTTTTCATTATTCGTAGACGGAAAATGTAAAGCGTTTTCTGATCTTCCACTCAACCCCAAATAGCATTTCTCCAGCATTAACATCATTATTTCAGATCCAAATGAAATATGTTTTTGTGATAGAAACGTGAGTAAAATGCGTTTAAGCCGTCCGTGCTTCAAAAACCCTGCATGGGCACGCATGTGTTTGAATCGGACTTTAGACTGTAAGGAACATGCAATAAGGCGCCAAACAACTCCCAAAAGTATCCGGAAAAAACAATTTGAGAATCATTAATAGACTTATAGAAATATTGAACTGAAACTCCTTCCCGATGAATATTTTTTTTATTAGGTAATTATTACATAAATGAAATTGTTACGGTCCCTCGAAATAACGAAATGAAAACTGTTTTTCTTCGATAACTTTTTAAAACTGAATATTGAATCTTCCAGATTTCAGTGATTGACAACAATGAACCAACCCTATGAACTTTTTTTCGATTTTTTTTTCTGAATCGATTGAAGTTCACAGAATTGCTCAGATGTCGTTCAATGTCCGTCGTGGTATTTGCCAGGGAAGTAGTTATTTTCTGACAAATGTTTGCCTTTATTTTTTCACTTGGTGGAAAAGCTTGAAAAGAAATGGTACTTCGTATTCATTTCAAAAATTATTATAGCAAAACTGTATAGTAAGTATTGAAAAAAATTACCCATTTTAACTAGATGAAATTTTCAACTTGAGAACGGTTGAAGAGAGATTCTGCGAACTTCGATCGATTCTCCTGAATTAATTGACAAAAGCAAAAATGTATCGGGTAAATTCCCAAAGGATTGACTCCTGAAATTCATGAGAAAATATAAAATCATCATACCAATCAATTAAAAAACTTTATTGTCAATGATTAAAATCTCATGGATAAAGCGATATAAAACAAGACAGTTACATCATTAATAATAAAATTAAAATTAGCAGTATAAAAAATATAATCTTGAATCACTATGAACAGACCAAAGTACCTAATAATATGACTTACCACCTGAATCAGATGAAAAATTTATTGATAGATCTACCAAAGTTAAGTGTTATTAGAAGAATAATATTGAATGAAAACCTTTTAAAAAATAAAAACAGATATCACTGACTCATTAATTATATGGTTGTTGTCTCGGTCACTTCTCCTTTCTTTTTAGTTTCTGCTCTGCTAATGTCATCCAATCCATCACTATGAGTCAAACTCTTCATCTGTGATTGAACTGCAAACATCTTTTACATATTCTGAAAATATAGTCATTAGTCACTGAAAACTCATATTAATCTTTATGATATAAGAAAACGACCATCCAATAATTATTAATGATTCTATGTTGCCCCTAGAGGTAAAAGAAAAATAATTACTTACGTTTCAGTATGTCCATAATTATCAATTCAAAACTTTTGGATTTTTTGCTTTGCCCAGTCCAGAAGGGCTCATCTTCGATTAGTTTGGAAACAACAACTGCTATTTAAGTTTTTGTAATCTGATCATTCAATAAATACCAGTTTGTACATCAAAACTGATAGAGGAATGTGAAAAGACACTACCAAACTGAAAAGAAAGAGAAAATGCAGTTAGTTTATTGATAATTTGTATTAAACAATTCAAGTGATTTCTCTACAATCTCAAGAAACGTTAATATTATCATAGATTAATGAAATTAAGAAAGATCAGAACACTCTGTATAAAATATATAATTTTGAGTTCACTTACAAATTGAGCAGTTCCAATATTGTTGTTTTAGCAAGCTAAATTCATTGGTTTCAGTTCCAAAAATTCCTTGATCAATCGGTTCAAAATAATTTGACACAGCTCCAGATGTCAGCAAGCAGTTCCATACTGTCCAATATATCTGATTAGCAGGAACCACAACTGATTGAACTGATAGCTTTTCTACTATTCATAGCTTCATATGTAGATACTCTCTAATCAATAGTAGATATGACTACATTCACTACATAACCTAAATGCTAAAATAACAATTAGTGGATGGAGTAGTGGAAAATCATTATCTTACCGTGAAAATTATGAGTTTTGCAATCCTATTGATTCCAATCACTTTTAAGTAGTTTGAATTATATTTTAATTCTATGAACTCAAAACTCCTACCATGACCGCCATGATTATTAGGATAAAATGAACGATGGCGTCAGTGATATATTTATTTCATATTTACTGGGTAATATTGTTTGAACGTGGATATCATTTTTTTAAGTTACGTAGATGAATGACGTCATGACGTGGTCATTACCCAAAAATTACATTTAAGAAACCTTTAAGGTAATATTAATTTCAAGGCTCCCTGTACACATGTCAGTAATGTTTTGAGAAGGTTGGACAAAAATATCGAACAAGTAACATAACTGCTCTGTCTAAGACATATCTGGGCAACATATAATCAACATTATATGTATTATCTAATGAATATTATTGGTTATATTATTTTGATGTTACATACCGGATGGCTACGGAAGTATTGCCTACGGAATATCTCAGTTATTGTATGAAGTAGGTTTGTGTGTAGGTTGGAGCGTCGATATAATGACATAAGAGCTAGAATTTGAGCATATTGACATGTCGAAGTTAACTTCCGGTCTGACCGGAAGTAACATCAACTTTCTTATTTTAAATGGAAACCCTATTATTTTTTTTTCGCTTTATTCAGCATTCAATTCCCTTTCTAATGACATATCACAAGTTGGTATCTAACCAGAAACTAGATCAGAAAAAAATGATTATTGAAATTCACCGAGTAGGCCGTGGAAGCAAAATAAAAGCCAAAAATTGAAAAGTTGGCTATGGAAACCATACGTCACTTGATAACAGTTGCTACTACTGTGATATTTTATTTTCATTCGTCGGCGTTATAAAAAGCCGCCAAAAAAATATTGGAAAAATTGGGAAAAAAACAATACTCTGTAGGTCCATAACTTAAATAGGAACATACAACTTTTTCTTGCCCGTACTATTCAGCATAACCATTCCTTTCTAATGATATAATAGAAAGTAATTTTTTGAAATGAAATACCAAAAAATCCAATTGTTATTCTTCAAATAACAAAACAGATTATCGCCATACGCAAAAATAACATTAAAATATTGGTATTTCATTTCAAAAAATTACTTTCTATTATATCATTAGAAAGAAATGGTTATGCTGAATAGTACAGGCAAGAAAAAGTTGTATGTTCCTATTTAAGTTATGGACCTACAGAGTATTGCTTTTTTCCAATTTTTCCAATATTTTTTTGGCGGCTTTTTATAACGCCGACGAATGAAAATTAAATATCACAGTAGTAGCAGCTGTTATCAAGTGACGTATGGTTTCCATAGCCAACTTCTCAATTTTTGGCTTTCATTTTACTTCCACGGCCTACTCGGTGAATTTCAATAATAATTTTTTTCTGATCTAGTTTCTGGTTAGATACCAACTTGTGATATGTCATTAGAAAGGGAATTGAATGCTGAATAAAGCGAAAAGAAAAAAAATAGGGTTTCCATTTAAAATAAGAAAGTTGATGATACTTCCGGTCAGACCGGAAGTTAACTTCGACATGTCAATATGCTCAAATTCTAGCTCTTATGTCATTATATCGACGCTCCAAATTTCACAAACCTACTTCATACAATAACTGAGATATTCCGTAGGCAATACTTCCGTAGCCACCCGGTATAGTTGAAAACACTATTGGAAACGTCAAGATGACATTATTATAATGTTAGTTTGCCAATATTACACAATTGCGCAAAAGTTATATCTGGAAAATATTTTTGTTATGTATCATGTTTAGTGTGCAGATTCACTCGAAATTGCATATGCGTCTATGCGCGCATAGTGTGCACCTAAAAAAAAGTAGAATTTTACGAAAATTAATAAAAAGTTGCTGACATTAAACTTAATAGAGAAATAACACCTTTTAACTTCAGATGAAATTTTCAACTCGAGAACGGTTGAAGATATAGAGCAATTCTGCGAACGCTAATTGATTTAGAATGATGAAATTAGTATATTTGGTAAATTTCAAGTCGATTGACGAAAACAAAAAATTTATTGAATAAATTCCTCAGAGGTAGACCTCTAAAAATCATGAAAGAATATAATATCAGATCCACTTGTCTGCGAACGTCAATCGATTCAGAATGATGAAATTAATATAGGTACTCTGTGAATTTCAGGTCGTTTAACAAAAACAAAAAAATCTATCGAATAAATTTCCAAGGCAAAAATCATGAAAAAATATAAAATCATCAGATCTACTTACATAAGGGTGCATCTTTGAAAAAAAAATTATGTCACGGAAATTAATGAAAAATTACCAATACAAAACTTTATAGGGAATGACCTCTTTTAACTTCAGATGAAATTTACAACTCGAGAACAGTTGAAGATAGAGCAATTCTGCGAATGCCAATAATCAATTTAGAATGTTGAAATTAGTATACTCTGTGGAATTAAAATAGACACAAATTTTTGAATTGTCTCTTTTGCAAAATTTCGAAATATTCAATTCGAAATTGTAGAGGTTCAGGAAAAATCCTATGAAATCCCTAGTTGACTCGGAATCGACTTCAAGTTCGATGTGCATATCCAAAAAAGATTGAATTTCACGAAAATTAATAGAAAAATGATGAAAACATAATTTTGGAGGAAAAGGACACCTCTGAACTCCATATAAAATGTTCAACTCGTGAACGGTTGAAGATTGGTCAATTCTGCGAACGCCAATCGATTCAGAATCATGAAATTAGTATATTTGGTAAAAGACCCCTCACCGTATCAATGGTAAATTTGCTTTCGGTGAATTTGCTTGATTTTTTTATATGTTATAGACTTCATGATGTTGATCAAATGTCTACATTGCACTAACGTTCTAAATTCAACAGATTCGATTATACAGGGTTCACTTTTTCAAAATTTCAGATGTCCATTGTGTCGATACTATTTCAAGTATATCAACCAAATCAACTTCACATCTTTTGTTCGATAGGCCGAGTCGAATTCACTATGAAGTACATCAATTCCTGTACGGACTCACAATATACGGGGTGAGTCCAAAGTTATTAGCCAGTTTTGTTGTGATTTCTGAAAAATTGAGCGATGGAATTTTATTAATTTTTAGATATTTCGTAGGATACCATCATCAATTCCAATTCATGATGTCAGCATCTTCTGAATCCGACTGACATACTATATACAAAATGTTCGATTTCTCATGAAACTGCACCCGTGAGTAAATATCGGTATTTAAAATACCCTATGTATTTAAAATATCCCACATAGTAAATTGTTCAGAATATTTGTGTCGAATACTATATGGTTATGGAAATTCATCTATAATATGAATAATTCAGAATTATGAAATCAGTATACCTACTCTGTAAATTTTCAGTCGATAGACGAAAACAAATGATTTGATAGATAGTACTTGCACATTTTCTTATATAAAGTCATGCTAAACTTTCAGAAATTTTACATTTGAATTACATTATTGAATATTGAACTAGGACTTTTTGAACTTCATTATGGTCCTATAAGACAATCATGATGATTATGTCACCAAAATGCAATGACATATAAATACTTTATCAAGACACCTTTGAGCAGTTTTTTACATTTCGGAGACTACACAAGCCATATCATCTCCTGAATCTCATTTATTTATCAATTCACCCTATGTTCATCGCCATCTTGACTACCGTGGGATGTAACAGCTTCGGCCAATGAAACAATAGCAAATATATCGACGTTCGGCGTACCAGCGTCCCGACGGCTCAGACTTATGGGAATTTACAGGTGGTGGCTGAAATTTGTTCTGTGTTTTTAATGATTTATTTTGTAAACGAATAAGAAATATATCTTCTCTGCTCCATACAGCAAATAGCAGATTTCATGTGCCTACAAATGCCTTCATAGTCAATATTTGTTTTTTCGCAATAGTTGCAAGATACTACGTTTGATAAACACTGTCTGCTATGAATGTGGGGAACTGAATACACTTGTCAGTAATAAATGAAGCGAAGATTTGTATGAAGTGTATAAATGTAATAATTATTGCAAAGCGCTTTCGACTTGCGTCATCTTCAGTGCTTACTAAAATTATGAGGCCATGTGGGTTTGTCAATTGAATGAAAATTGTCTTTCACTAAAACTTTGCGATTCCTTACCACCTAGATACAATATTAAAAGTTACTGAAAACCCTTTAAAATGTCACATTGTCCAGAATTGTGTCAGAAATCCAAAAATGTTACAATATACAGTTAAAAATTCAAAACCGGAGCCATTTCCGATGAAGCCGGAAGTGATCGGAGAGTGAAAAATATGCGAAAACGAGATTTGAAAATGAGATTTGGATACACCTAATATTCTAGAAGTTATGCCTTGTCTAATAGATTCGTTGACACCCGGTATATTGTGTTTGCATATCATTAACAATAAACATTGTTTATTATTGTTAATTATTACAATTTGCTCAAGTATATACCAGAAAAATTATAGTAATAGTTGATGTATATCAATAAAATGCAATTCAACAGGCAATCAAATAAAAAATAGTAACTTGTGAAACATGGCTGGATAGAGGTAAATAAGATAGGCTATCAAAATACACAGTGATATTAAAAATAATTGGCGTTGCTTTCGCCCAAACATGCGCTTGAAAAAATGTTACTACAAGTTTAAAAAAGCACTATAATGGATTACCTTCTGTGAATTAAAAATTTTATCTCTTCATATAAAAATAAAAACTGAAAAATTACTCATGTCTTCTGCGCCAGCCGGAATAAGGTAAATTTTTAATAAAGAAATTAAACGAATGAAAAATAATGAACAACTTCACGTTTTATCGAATCAAAATATGGATGACAAACCATATCACATCCGTGCCCTATACGCCTATTCGTCCCTTTGTTCGATTTCCAAAGAGAAAAAAGTAAATCCGCATTAATTTCGGTGGCCTGCGCCGTAATGGAAATTTTGAAATCTCCTTAACGGGGTGTGAACGAACAATTCGTCGTCCCTAATGCCACTTAAAATAGACCCTGCGTTCATTTAAAATTACATAAACAAGACCATATACGCAGCTGGATATCATACCTATTATTCATCCCCTTTAAAATAATATTGTTATTAGGGCAAGCGTTGGCACCTGTGCGGTTGTATGTGTCGATCATTTGTACATGTCGAACTGAAAATGCTTCCTTTTCCTCCTTATTCACATTCAGAGAAGTGGATTTGGTATTTATTTTACGGCAAATTTGAGGGGTTCGTTCCCGTAAAAGCGCCCTTTCTCGTTGAATTCTGAAAACCTACATTTTGGATTTTATTCAACTATTTCAATACACCTAAAATTCTCTTCGTAATTTACTAGTTTCTAATTTCATTTTTTATTGAGTTTTTTATTTATTTTCCTTAATTTTTATTTAATATTTATTTTTATAGCGTTTTATTAATTTTTATTTATCTTTATTTATCTTTATTCATTTTTATTTATTTTTATACATTTTTTTATTTTTCGAAGAACGTTGCACAAATATTTGTCAGATGTAGTTCAATGTCCGTCGTGGTATTAACCAGGGAATTAGTTGTTTTCTGACAGATGTTTGCCTTTTATTTTCCACTTGGTGGAAACGCTTAGAGAGAAGAGTACCCCGTATTCTAATTTATAGAAAACAACAATTCTCACTTACATACGCAAGGCATTACAGGGTGGGAAAGAACTTTTCGACAAAATCCAAAAACACGTCAAGATTTTTTGTTAGAGGGACACATTTTGACGCAAAAATATGAAGCGTTGAAACTCCAACAATTGTTGTTGTGTGGCGAAAAATGCAAAAATCATTCAATTGTACTTTAAAATTAATACCCCATCGGAAAGTTATTTTCCTTCCTGATATCAAACAACAAACATAAATTAATTCTCTCGATTCGTTTTCGAGAATAGGAACTTGCAGTTAATTGGAAAATCACTTTTTATTCACTCAATCAACAAAAACAATATCTGACAATAATTCTACTTCGTAAATCTTCCAGAGATTCTGTTATAGATTTTGCTTCTCAAGTGACCAACATATGAAAAAGTCGAGTGGGGTTGAATCTGGAGATCTGGCTGGCTACTCTATAGAGCCTCTTCTTCCAATCCAACTTCCAGGAAACGTTCTATCCAAAAACGCCCTAACAGGCTGTGCATAATGTGCAAGTCCCCCGTCTTGAAGAAATATCAAGTGGTCTTCATGGTAACGATCGCCATTTTCAATGATATCTACTCGAGGACTTAGTGTCACAGAAGCGAAACTACAGATTATTCATTTCGAGAAAATAAATGAATTTTATATACTAAATTCATCTATAACGACCATAATGTTCGGAATAGGACATATATTTTCAGATGAATAACTACTTGATATTCAGGGACCATGTCAAATATTTGAAAAACTTGATAATGATGAAAAATATCCCAAAATTGAAAAAATGTGGTTACACTAAGGCCTCGTACTAATTGTGTATAAACAAATTCATTGAATAATTTCAAAGTTTCTCCTGTCAGATTACCGTCGAGAAATACTGGTCCAATCAAACGGTCCCCAAAAATACCGGCCCAGGCATTGAGTTTTTGGGGAGTTTGAGTATGGACTTCGTGGAAAACATGCGGATTGACATCTGATCAGTAACGACAATTATGACGATTCACAATCGAATTTAAAAATAATAGATTCATCAGAAAAGCAAATGTTGAGAAGGAAATTCTCATCAGCATCTATTCTCGTAGTTATAATTTCACAAAATTCCTGTCGCCAATCAAAACCATCTTCATTCAATTTATGATGTTTCAGGATTCGGCGGATAATGCTTCTACTGAAGAAGCATTCCAAATATTGGCGAAGGAAATCTTGCATAAAACCTTGCCAAGAATCTAATAGATATAATTTAACGGTCGTAGAGGAAAGTAGTTGTTTCCGATGTGATTACTCATTGTATCGGTTTATGCAAAAGTTTGGAATATCCATAACTCACTTCTCATTAGAATTACCGTTTTTCGTAACATTATCAACAAAACAAAATATTTCGTGACTGTTTACATACCACAGGTGTTTGTATGCACACCTGAGTAATTGTAACAAACTATGTAATGAGAGGTAGATAAATAATATTGATATAATAAAAACCACTCGAAAATCTGCTTGTACAAAAATGCTACATTGTAGTATCTCTTCTGGGTTTAGATTGATATTAGCTTAGAATGAATCGGAATTTCCAACGTATTTTATCAGACGCGACATGGAATATCATTTGAGACTAGAACGCCAATAAAAATTTCAAAATGTTTTTTCTACGGATGCTATACAATGTGCCACTCTCTCATCGCTTTCATACGTTCAAAAAGAAAGATTTCTCACGCAGTGAGAAATATCCGCCAGTACAGTGAGAAATAATTTATCACGATAAGTCAGTCATGAATTGTTACATGTCAGGTGGATATGACACGTTCTCCACGTTGACAACGCTACGCCGACGATTCGCGTGCAATATCCAAGTAGCCCATTGTTAGCGTTTCTATAACAACAAAACCGAAGCACTGCATAATTATTGCTGTCAACTAACCCAACGAAAATAGTTTTATTGTTATTTGTTATAATATAAACAGTTCAGATTCATTAAATATTGAATATAATGGAATACGAAGATTTAGAGTCGGAAAATACACATCCAGAAATTATTCAGAAAGCAATAGATGTTTGCAATAATTTGCTACCAAGCACATCAAGAGAAATCGCTTACACTGGAAAATGAAAGCCAAGGTAAATTCTTGTTTCGGAAATACCTTGTTAGTTTATTTTGAAGAGTTGTCAAGAAGATTGAAATCATCAACATTATGGTCTCAGTACTCGATGCTGAGGCGTACCTTAATGATTAAAAACTGTGTTGCTATATCAAAATACGTAAAACTACGTGCATTTTCAAAACGCAAATCTGAAAAATATGTTCCAAAACAGTCAAAAACATTACCTTCTGAAGAAATTCAACAATATTTAAAAGAAGTATTTGCTGATAAAGGTATGAATTGAAAATTTTTAAATTGATATCGGAAAATGAAGGTTTTGTTTTGATTTCAGGCTGCTTGAGCTATTGGCCTTACAGGGGCATGCCGTTGTGATGAACTTCGAAAATTAAAAATTGATGACAGGGAAGATCTTAATTCGGCCCTTTTAATAAAATTACCCGATACTAAAACCAAGGTACCTAGAAATCATTCTCACAGGAGAATCCTACCAAATTTACAACAAATATGTGAAGCTTCGACCATGCACAAATAAAACACGTTTTTTTTAATTACAAAAATAGCAAATGTACGAAACAGCCTGTGGGGATAAATAAATTTGGCACCACGGCGAAAGAAATAGCGAAATTTTTGCAAAAACCGAAACCTGAATTATATACTGGCCACTGTTTCCGAAGGTCATCTGCGACTATTTTAGTTAATGCAGGAGTAGATCTTTTAACTTTAAAACGCCATGGGTGTTGGAAATCCAGCAAAGTTACTGAATTTTATTTCGACAACTCCATAGCTAACAAAATGAAAATTTCAAAAAGTATAGTAGAATCCATTCAGCCTCCAGTGCCATTAGAACCTGAACACAACAATGCTGTGGAAGCTCAGTACGTTTCCCCATAAATTTCAATCTCGACCGCAGCTAATATTTCAATTACCGAAAACATGTTGAAACAAAACAACCTACCAGGAATTACTTTACAAAATAGTTCAAATATAACTGTTAATTACTATTTTAAATAAAATATAAAAATGAGTTAATGACATACAAGTATTATTATACAGGGTTATGATAAAGTAATGCACAAAATTCATAAAACGTACAACGATCACTTTTGAAAAAAATGCAAAAACACTTCAAACTGTTCTTTTTATTCCGCATCTTTTGACATAAGTTACAAAAATAACACGTCAAAGTTGTCAAAGTTATGACGTCATCAACAAATTTTTTTAATGGGAAGCTAAGATTTTTATCACATTATGTGATAGAGCTTGTGTTTTTACACAAGGGAAAAATAGTTACAGTAGGGCTCACATAAGAAAAAAAAACGAGAAAAGGGATAAAAAACGAAATAAACGTAAGTTTCATAATAACTTTTCAATTAACTAAACAGTCCATTAAACCAAAACTATTTCTTATAGGAATTGTTCAAACTGTGTCCCGTTTACTAACTGACATAGGCCAAGACGATGGTAGACCGCATTTATAGAGTTTTCGATCATCTGCGGAGTTATACGAGTCATTTCGTGTCTAATTCTTTTTCCATTAAGTCTTCTAAATTGTCTGGCCGGTTAATGTAGACCCGACTTTTCAAATGTCCCCACAGAAAAAAATCAAGGGGGGATAAATCAGGTGACCTAGGTGGCCACTCCATTGGTCCACGTCTTCCAATCCACCGTCCTTCAAACTGGTTATCCAGAAACCTTCGAACAGTATGACCATAATGTGGTGGTGCGCCATCTTGTTGGAACCAAATACTGGGATCCAAGTTGTCCCCATTATTTGGATCCGGAAATGCCGCAAGTAGGTCCGGAAGCACTGCCATACGAAGATGTTCCAAATATCGTTCAGTTGTTAAATTCCGCGAAAGTAATAAGGACCAATAAATCTTCCCCGGACGATTCCTACCCAAACATTAATTTTTTGGGGACGCTGGGTGTGTTTTGTGTCGATTTACAGAACCACTTAGACAAAACGTTGCCTCATCGGAAAATACTACACTATTAAGAAAATTTGGATTTTCGTCACAATGCCGCATGAAGATTTCACAAAATTCCAAACAACGTCTGTCCGGATCATCTTCTGAGAGTTCGTGAACAAGATGAACTTTGTATGCGTGTAGTTTTTCTTGTTTTAACATCTTTACTACAAACGACTGACTAACATTTTCTTGTAAGACAATTTCTGTTGTAGTTGCGTGAGGGTGTTCTTCTACTGACAGCAAAATATCTAACTTCACATCGTCGCTTATTCCTGGTCGTCCAGATTTTGGAGCATCCCTCACGCTTCCCGTTGCATCAAATTTTGCAACAATTCTGCTTACTGTGCTTCTAGCAATTGGAGGTCTTTCAAAATGAGTTGCGTTAAATAAAGCACATGCTTCTTCATGACTTCGAAGGCGATCGCCGTAACCTACCATCATTAGAATTTCTATCCTTTCTCTTTCGGTTAAACGAGCCATAATAATAAAACTGTGGTGACACTAATTGTACGACTGACACTGACAAACCGTTGTTTTAGTAAAACAATTGAAAAAATTTATAAGAACACATGTTCTTTAAGTTTAAGTTTGACCTCTTTTCATAATTGGTTTTGTTATTTCGTTTTTTATCCCTTTTCTCGTTGTTTTTCTTATGTGAGCCCTACTGCAACTATTTTTCCCTTGTGTAAAAACACAAGCTCTATCACATAATGTAATAAATCTCTTAGCTTCCCATTAAAAAAATTTGTTGATGACGTCATAACTTTGACAACTATGACGTGTTATTTTTGTAACTTATGTCAAAAGATGCGGAATAAAAAAAACAGTTTGACGTGTTTTTGCATTTTTTTCAAAAGTGATCGTTGTACGTTTTATGAATTTTGTGCATTACTTTATCATAACCCTGTATATGTATTTTAATTTTCAATACTTGAAAACAACGCATCCGTAGAAAAAGTACAATGTACAATTCATGAGAAAACGACATATTTCTCACTCGCTTGATTTGCGGCACTCGCTCGTGCCAACAAACTTCTGCGCTCGTGAGAAATATGTCGTTTTTCTCACTTGTACAATATACTATTATTTGCATTTGACAATGAAAGTTCATAAAAAAGTCACACGAGGAATACTTAATTAAATGTTTTTGAACAGTGTTCCAACGTTTGGTTGAAAGTGATTCTAGAAAGTCTATCATTCTGAAATCGGGTGTTCAAACAACGGGTACTCATTATATTTCTAAAAATCATTCAATAAGTATATCAAATCACAAATGACTATTTAAACTTTTTGAAATACCCGAATCGTAATATTGGTGTGACATCAAAATGTATGCAACTAATAGTGTAGTGAGTCCTAACGAAATATATCTGAACGAAGCTGCGCTAACATGAACCTTCAGTAACCATTACATAAGGTTTAGAATCTGCGGTCCAAATTATGATGTTATTGATTTAATTATTTCGCTATTATCAGCAATATTTGAGAAATGTATGTATTTGAATTCGATAAAAAAATAATTAATACGTCTTATGGTTAACGTAAAGAAAGTCTTCTAAATATCTTCTGAATAAATTTCAGAAAATCCATTATGCGTCGACCAGTAGCAAAATAGAATCATGCTTCTAACTTCATGTTGTTTGCTCGTAGTCCGTGTCCACATAACACACATTATGTCATATGTAATATGTATTTGAGACTTTCATGAAAAAGTATCGATGTCTGCGTAGATGAAAATGTCTGATAAACTTATTCCATCTTCGACATCTTCAGCAATGTTTTCAAATTCGAATGGGAATAAAATGAATCATTTGGCTGATCACCACTTTACTGTTTCGTGCCTAAATTATGAGCGCCATCTAGCGGGGACGCACTTCCTTGCAGCATGAAGTTAGATGTAGATAAATATTCAAATTTATTTCGTTTATAAATTATGTATAATCCTTTCAGAAAATTGTTTTATCGAAATATCGTTTCTTCCATCCTTCATATCCAAGGCCCGCTGCAGGCAATTCCTTAAATATTTACTTATTTCGTGTGAGAGCATAAAACAAAAAGAGCTGTTACGATACTTCTATTATCGTTTTTATGTCATCCGAACTTAAGGTCGAGAATAACGCATATCATTTCGCGCCAAATGATTTAGGACTCGGTGTAATGTTGGTTGCATATTTGTGACGTCATCACTAATGCAGTCCATTCACTACACTGATATTTAGCAAACCCAATTCAAGTTGAATTCTCATGGGATCTATACTGAAATTATAGACCTGAAATAAATAGTTTGAAGACGTCCCAATATATTTCATTTCTTTGGAAAACATCTTCTACAACATCATTTTGAAAAGAAAAAGATGAATCTGGAAAACATTTTCGGCAAACCTTAAATTATGAGCATCCTTTTCTTAACCTAAGTACCTAACCCCTGTTAACTGACGTTGAAACAATATTGGCCCAATTATGCTGTTTCCAATGATACTGGCCCAGATATTGACACCAAACCTTTATTGGAAATTCCCCTCTCTCACTGCCTCTTGGTTTTGTTGGGCCCAGTACCGACAATTTTGCTTATTAATCATACCATTACTTGTAAATCGTGATTGAAATCACAAAACACTACCCGTCTCTCTCCGTCGTCAGCGTACAAAAAATGTTGATGTGAGTGATATTTAAATGCTCGATAGCCGTGCTTTTTCAGTATTTTTCTTGCCGATTCGTGACTGACCCGTTTGATCAATCTCAACCATAGCAAGAACGTTTATGTCAGCCTCTTCATTTATGATACACCTCTGTTCCGTCTCTCGATTTCTTTCTTGCCTAAAACGATTCTCAACATACGAAAAATACAGATGGACTAGATGTTGCCGATTGGGATATCTCGCAGCATACAATTCAGCAGCATTCCTTGAATTTCTATATGACATTCTCTAAATATCAATAACATATCCACTTTTTCACTTTGAGTTTATATTTTTTTCACCAAAAATTAAACTGAAATTTAAAGAAAATTTAAAAACGTTTACTGTCTGCTCATAAGCTTATGTTACTGTCATTACCTGAATGAGTGTTTTGTTCTCCAAAGAAGACTTGATGAAAATAACTGCAAAAGATTATGTATGCATCCTGGCTATCCATGGCACACTTGACGAAAATAAATGAATTATATCCAGTATTTTCCTTAGTAATATTCAATTTATGTTTTTCCTTTAAATTAAATCGCATATAAATTAGTCTCGTTAGAATCTTCAAAAAAATCGATGTTTATTCATTATTGGTTGGCATAATACTGCAAGTCTAAAAAACGATTAAGATCTTAATCTATTAATTGTTGATGGACTGCAGCGGCAGTATTCACTTTACTGCGTCCTGGTAAGCTGATTAAACTTTTTGTTTTTCATTCAATCCGTGTAATACGATTTAAAGCCGAATCTAAATACACATTTTTGATGAAATTGTAGATAGAAACACGAATGCACGTGCACGTGCGATAGCTAATGCCACGGGGTTAAAATGAGCCAAGGGGTGCAATCACTCAATCGTGGAAATGTGGGTGATATCCTTATGACAAATATGAATTGATTTTTTTTCACATACGGGGTCTGTCGAAAGTGCTGAGCAGTGACATTCACTTACGTTTTCGTTCGTACCTTCAATTTGATGATGATTTAGCCATTGGCTTGAGTCCTGATTTTCACATGTTGTACATTTTTCAGCCAATATACAGAACTGGAATAAAATTATTCACCAATACAAAAAATAATAGATAGACGCAGAATTTCTACCGGTTTGACCTACCACTTTTTTGTTTTCGGGGATAATGGAAGGAAATTTGGAGGATAGGGTTAAGGTATAAAATTGCATTTTTGACAATCAACTCAACTTCATGCAAATTCCGGATTTACCGGAAATGACATAAACTTTCGATTTTTAAATGGGACACCTGATATATTTCTTTTTTTTTGTTTTCATGTGACAATACAATCAAGTATCATTTCTTACTTTTTCTAACCATTCTCTTTATTTATTTTTTATTCTTAAATCTCGTGATCCCGACTTTAATCAAGTGATCCCGACTTCAATCTCGGGATTACTCAAAAAAATTAGGAAAGAGCAGTTTGAATAATGCTTACGTATATATTGTTCTACGCCATAAAAAAGTAAAAAAAAGACATTGCGAACAATTTTAATAGGAATCCCAGAGGATTCCCATAAGACAGCTTGATTATATTGTTTTTCGCAATGCCCGGTATGGACCACTATTTATAGAAATAATCGAAAAAATACATCACAAACTTATCGTTGTTGATTAACATAACGGAGCAAATAACATAACACAATTTCAATAGATGTTTATCCTGCACCCATACTAATTATCACACAACATATCAATCAGATTCAGATGTTGAGGTTAGTCGATTTGGGGCATTCGTAAGATATTTGGGTAGATTATTCACGTATAGTACAACAGATGGTGTCCAAGAACTGATCTTTGGGGAACACCCAATTGTACATTGTTTATACATTCGATCTCACATCGTAGCATCTTTCTATAATTTTTTTGATTTGCCATGTATCATCGAGTTGTTGAACATAGCTGATCAGTTAACACGACGCATTTCAATAGTTGTTTATCCTGAACAGTGGCGCACCCAGGGGGGGCACTTTAAAGTCAGGATCCCGAGAGATTAAAGTCGGAATCCCGAGATTAAAGTCGGGATTCCGAGATTAAGTTGGGATCTCGATAATAAAGTCAGGATCCCAAGATTAAAGTCAGGATTGTAAGAAAAGAAAAACTGTGGCCTTTCAACGCCATTTTTGACAAGTGTGTGAGTTAAAATAATACCGTCCTATATGAAATTCGTCATTGTTCGAGAAATCCACCCTGGAAAACACCCCTGACCCAGGTGTTCCTTCGAGGTGCAAGTTCAGGTCGGCGGTGCAATTTGTAGCCCCTTCCCTTCCGTGTCATTAAATATATATGCATTTCCGTTATTTATGACGTGGAATGCCCGAGGATGCACACAAATGAAATATGGACTAATAAATTCGGACACAAATCTAATATGTGTTTTTAATTGTGTTCAAGTTTATGGACGGGAATAAACAATGGGAAACGGGGGAGGATTTGAGTATTTCCGGTTCTGGTAGCACGGGCACCTATCGTCTGTTGCCGACCCATTTGTCATATTAGTCTCAAATATGTGTTTCTGTTTTTAGAAAATCACTATTGATGTTTCCATTCTAAAAATCTGTAAAAATAAATCACTGATATAGAACATCGTTAGTTGAATTAGAATTAAGACCGTCATATTGAATTGAAAGTGAATCATTACACTAATTGAGGCACATATTTATCAGTACTGATGTCGAGTTTAGTGCTGTGGCACTTAGCGAAAAAAAAAACCTTTAAAAATCGTTCTGCAATAATAGCCATCGTAGTATTAACCAAGGGAGTAGTTGGAGGCATTTTGTGTGATTTTTTATCGAAATATACGTGTTTGAAAATAGTCAATTTTGAAGATTCATTAGAAAACTCAAAAAGTAAGTAATTCTTATCTTTGGATTCGTGCTCAGAAGACAGAACTACGAACTTAAGTTCAAAAATTTTTTTATTTGATTTTCAGGAATAACCCAATAAACTTTTTTTAACGGGCCTTTCGACGTAGAAACTATTGGTATTGTTCTGTCGCTTTTCTGCAAACTTCACGGGATGCAGAAATCTTATCCGGGCTCATGCAGAAGTCTGGTTTTGAGATGTATAATATATATTTCCAGAATTATTCATGTTGTCGGGGAGTTTGTTGAAGATTTTACCCACTATCGATATGTAATGTCGAACGTTAAGACACTGGTAATAGTTCGTAATGATGTACATCGTTCTGTGATCTGTTGAAAGCATTCGACCGTGTTGATCACGAAATACTGATGAGAAAGCTCCATCATAATGGATGCAGAGGATTGACTTTCGAATGGTCTGAATAATCTTACCCGGCAGGACAAAATCAGATGGTCAAAACAGCGGAGCTTTCAGAAAGAAAAAGAAATTAATTTGGGAGTTCCACAAGGAACTGTGTTGGGTCCTATACTTTTCCTATTGTACGTGAATGACATCACCAAGATTAATATTTCCGAAAAGTTCACCCTCTTTGCTGATGACACAACTATACTATTTAGAAATAAAAACACTTGTGACCTGCAAAGCATGATATCAGCCGATTTAAAAAAAGGTGAAAACTGGTGTGATGCACCACCTCACAACACCTTATCTTTTGATTTGTCAAAAACTGATTCAATATCATTTAGATGTTCGCTTAGTGAAATTTTTTTTAAGAAAAATCCTTGGAAAATAAAAATCATGCTGAATTTCTTGAAGTGTTCATTGGCCAGAACTTGAAATTTGAGGATCATCACATGTAAACTCTCCTCGGGATGTTATGTTATTAGGTTAATTTCCAACGAATTAGAATTCAATACAGCCAAAATGGCTTACTATGCAACTTTA
The DNA here is from genome assembly GCA_958502065.1 of Chrysolina americana. Lineage (NCBI taxonomy): Eukaryota > Metazoa > Arthropoda > Insecta > Coleoptera > Chrysomelidae > Chrysolina > Chrysolina americana. The sequence continues at coordinate 66,180,845 of OY293417.1, read as the reverse complement.
TTCAAGAGTTTACTGATTTTAAAAGAAAGGGCTATAAGGTACATATGTAACCTCAAACCAAGAGAATCTTGTAGAATCTCCATCACAAAAAATAATATTCTAACAATATCTGCACATTTCCTATTGGAATCTGTTTGATTGATAAATTAACTTATAGTGTAGTTTGCTACATCCTCATCGCATTATAACACCCGCAACAGCAGCCACTCTCTGAAACTCCCAGTGCCGACCAAAAATATCACCAAAGACTCCATATTTTACAATCATTTACCCCTGTACATGTGATCTGCTGATCTGAATGATTCCCGATTCAGAAAGGCAGTCAAAAATTCCTATCCGACAGACCCTATTATAGTTTGCAGGAATATTTTAACGAAAGCTTTTAGCTGAATTCCAACCGTTAGTGTCTATTTTATAACTATGATGCACTTATACGATTTGTATTTTCATTATTATTTATTATGTAGGTTCTCCATCCTTTGTTTTTATGGGTATTTATTTCAAGCTTTGTCAACAAGATTATATCTTATGATGTACTAGAATATGTCGTGCGAGAAAGACTGATCAAAGTTCATTAGTGCTGAAGGAGTCGTCTTTAAATCTCTAGTGATCAAATGAAAAAAAATGTGATATGAGCACTATTTTCGAGCCAAGTGATGTTTGCCAAGGAAAGTTCGAATACATTGTTTTTTCAAGAGTTGAGTAACATGAAGAAAAATACACCAACTCGTTCTTCAAATAAACTCTGTACACTTATTTGAAAATTCTCTGGAAGTGACACTGTCGACACTCTCCTACGACTATCTGGACGATTGTAAAATTCTCAAGCAGCTCAAAAATTGTCAGACTTATTTTGGAGTCGGTAGGTGGAGGAGTATTTGCCAAGGTTGATCAAGCGAATTAAATGGGCTCAAGAAAAGAAATGTATACCTTTAGAAGACAGGACGCAGTCCAGCCGAACTACTGATAGGAAGGAAGTTATTCACCACTTCACCAGACTAGATATCTTTCATCCAAATTAATTCCGGAGAAGATATGTATCACCTGAACTAGTTCAGGTGAAACCATCGTCAGTTATTTCTTATGAACTGTTGAATGATGTTCATTTCTTGGTGTGAAATTTTCTTACCGAACCCCCCGCGTGCTTGAATTAATTGCCGAAAGTTTATTTTTTTTTAAATTCATGTACTCGAAAAATTTCCGGCAATAATTCAAGCATCTGTCAGATATACCCACGATAAATGTTGTTCATTTAATAGCACACAATAGCAAACGAAAATAATTCCAAATCAGGAATCAAACACACGAAATAAAGTTGAAGGATAAAAGAAGTTGGGATTCGTTAAAATAATTGAAACGATGTGTTTCCATCATCCTTATAAGAGGTGTCAGTAAAAATGAGCTACTAAAAATTGTCCGAGTGGATAACTCGAAAACGGCTAGAAATATCCCCAGGGATGTACATACAAAAAATATTCGCCTCTCAATCCTATATCACATGGTCGAAAAATATACGGAGTGTTCCATTTGAAGAACTCGAGAAAATTTAATTCAAAAACTTCCGAATTGAAAAATCATTTTCAGTCATCCTGTATAATTTTTGGGAATGATAATGATTCAGAAATATCACTCATATGTCTGACGAATAGGATTATAATCATGACCTCCTGCATTCCATAATCTTGAGAACGGTGGTTTTTTCGGTATGCATCTGCAGATAGCATTATTTTGACAAAAAAAAGTATAACTCCCAAGTGGTTGGGAGATAGTAAAGGATATTGGAGGTGTGGATGGAGACCACTAAAATGCTTGAAAAAATGGATTGAAGTACATAGCATTTCACTTGAAAAAAATGCAATTGACCCTGTATATTTTCCTTGGTTCACCTTGTATATCCGACAATAATTTCTAAATATTGACACAGTTCTCTAGTTATATCTGGTTTTTGAATTATCGTCCTAACTATCTTAGAACTCGAGCAATCGGACTCTGACGCACTATTGCCCCACCCTGTATATATTCCTGCCCGTCGAGTGCCTTTTTCAAGGCATTCTTGGACACATAATTCTCTAGCATGTACTTCTGCTTGGAAGATGGTTGGGGTGTTACCAAGGGGGTCTGACAGTTTGAAATTTGGTCCTGTAACGCCCACTCCAACCCTTTCGTCCATCTTAGATCCATCTGTGTACCACACTGACGCATACCTTCCCAGTTGAGGTCCGTTCTCTGTACAAGTTTGGTGGCTTTTATGACCACTTATGAAACTGCATTTCGAAGTCGTACCTAACTGGCATGAAATCTGCCGGTTTATACATGGGTTCTAGGGAAATTTGTTCCAAAATCTTCAAGTGTCCGATCAGATCTCCTACTTTTAAGTTTTTTGTCTGGCTCAATCTGAAGGCACTGTTTACTGTTTCTTCCATTACACATGGGTGCAATGGTGGAAGGTTTAGCATTGCCTCTAAGGCTGCAGTAGGGCACGCACATATTGCCCTGTGATTCCCAGACAGGCTAGCCGCTGCACTTTCTGCAGCTTGACTTGTGCCGAATTTTTTTGAATTTTTCACAGTGAGGCGTAGGTGAGCATGCGTTTAATGATTGTTTGGTATGACCAATAAATCATTTTGGTTTCAGACCCCATATCTTACCAAAGACTAAGCGGCATGTCCAGCTTGCCGCTATAGCTTTGCAAAGAATGTGGTTGATTTGGCTGTTCCAAGTCAGTTTTTGGTCTATTATAACTGCCAAATATTTCACCTCTTTGGAAAATGTTAGCTGGGTTCCATTCAGAGTTAGTGCTTCAAGTTCGTACTGTGGCCTCTTGGTGAATGGAACTAGCACTGTTTTGCTAGGATTGTGTTAAAGTTATTGGTAATGAAACTTTTCAATAACCTACCACGGTGTCTCATTAAAAGATACTTCAATATTTTTAATGAATTGAAAGTATAAGCGCTATAGTCGATAAGTATTGTATTTGAAATTTCAAGTGTGATTACTGCTAGAAATTATGAAAGAACTACAATAAATATTGCTATCAAAAGCTGATTTCTTTTCTTCGTGAGTTTCGTGTTGTAATTTTTCTTGGTTCTTTTTTTTCCTTTCATGAATCAAGAGATATCGTCATTGTTTTCACAAGAGTGAAGAAGGTGAATAATTTCGCTCGAAACATTGCGAAGGTTTCGGAGCAGGTGACATTTTCAATTTTCAGGAACCGACACGCTGCACAAACAACAGAGACTGAAAGTGCATCTTAATTTACCCAACACTTACGCCAAATTAGCATGTATTGAATCAATAATGGCCTTTTAATGCAGTCGCAGATTTGCCCCTATGCGAGCGGTATCTGTTTTGTGGGGGGTTCAGTTGATACATATGTTTCAGTCTAATGTAGTCTCACGGGGGATGGCCGCAGGGTGCAAGGCGCGCTGCAAGGGTAGGAATAACTGCTGACACACTACAAAGGACGATAAAATTACTTGTCAAACATCGAGAGCGTGAAGAGAGGATTAAATGACAAATTGCAAGTGCTTTCGGATTGAGTGTTTTTTATTTACCGTTACAGAAGAGGACCCATGAGGGCGTTTAACAGTGTACCGCTTTACCGCGAGTACGATTGAATTGAATATGATTTACCGGTAAAAGTGATGGTTTCGCCATTCAATAGTAAGGTAAGCTCGGGTAAGTGTGACCGTGATTTTCATTAGTTCGCATTGAATTTAGTCCTGATGAACCTGAACTAATATAACAATGAAATTTTGCAGGTATTTACTTCGAAGGTCTGTCTTTGTAATACGCCACAGAAAACTGTTGAAAAACGTATTCTATGAATTTTATTTATATATTCAGATATACATCTTCATAGGTCACTCTTCCCCGCAAATTTGGGGCAAGTGTGATTCTGGCCAAATTTAAAGATATTAACGCACGCAAATCTCTCTTTGGGGCAGGTGTGAGTAAACAGTAAAGGAACTTTCACCACAATTTATTTGTTTCGAGATATCTTTATTCAAAACATAGTTAGGAACTTTTTAATATTGAATTTGAAATGCCCCATTGGAAAAAAAACAAAAAATAATCGTGAAAGTGAACATTTGTTGAAAAGAAAAATTTACAGGTAGAAATCGAATGAGAATTTCATTGATCCCTATCTTCTGACGAGTGGTGATGGAAGCACAGTTGTTATTTCATCCTCAGAAAGTGTATCAATGTCTTTCACATCTGGCCAGGTATATTGTTTGGCTCTCTGAGATTTCCGTATATAATTTGGTACTATAGCTGAGAAGATATTACTGTTTAGATTGGCCAAATGAACCAGGTTCACACTTACCCCGACAGATAGGTTACACTATCCTCAATAACATTTAATTTCGGGGTGAGTGTGACATGCAATGGAAAAATGTAAAAAAAAACAACTTCATGAAAAAACGGCAATCTATAGTTAGATTCATTGTTTAGGCAGAAGAAAATTGTATAAAATGGATTCTTACCTTAGATTTTATCAATAAACTCAAAGCTTGAAATAAACTCGTTATACTCGTTCGGGTTGATGAATTGTAGGATAGAAAATTTGGGAAAATATTTGGATTTCACAAGATCTCTTTTGTATTTTATATGATGGTTATGGATTCATTATGAGTGTAGGCTATTCGTCAATAGATGGCATTGGGCTGTCGCCCGGTTTAGCGAAGATAGCGAGCAAACTCACACTTGCCCCAAATTCACACTTACCCGAGCTTACCTTAGCTATTATTATTATGATTATGAAAACAAATGAAGGCAAAGTGTATAACTATTACTGCTGATAAAAATAAGTTACGAAAGAGCAAAAAAGGTTGATTGTGATTCAAATTTGATGGGTTTTTCTCTAAAATCCGTCACGAGTGGCACTGCGAACTTTTTTCGGAGAAAACTTTCGAAATAGGTACTTTACGAACTCCTTGGCGATCTTGTTTTGTTGTACGCGGCGGAATACACGAAAGTTTGGGAAAAAATACTTTGCTGCTGAACAGAATTTAATATTTCGTTGTTTCTAGACTTGTATTGCGATTATCGAAAGCTATCTATGGAGGAAAACCTAATTCAAATCCACCACATTTTGAGGTAATTTATACTTGTAATTTTTTAAAAAACTTTGCTTATCGAGGGTTTTCAATGGAGATATTTCATTGTAACAGTAGCTTTTTGTGCCACCTTAGAAAAAATTCAGATTAGTCCCCACACAAGGGTAGTTCATTCCGGTGATTTTTCCAAAAATAAAAAAGATATATTTTTCACTTATATTCGTGATAATTTGATAATTTTCGTTATTTCAATAATTTGCCATCTAAATTTATGACACAGAACAGAAAAAATTATCTGAATATTTTATTGCCCATAGAACCAATCCCATAACATAATCGTATTGTGAAACAGACTTGAAAAGACTTTGTATTTTTCACGACTTTTCAGGACTTTTTCAACAATTTTTTTTTGTCGATCGACTTGAAATTCACATAGTGTACCTACTAATTTCATCATTCTGAATCTATTAGCATTCTCAGAATTGCTCTATCTTTGTCAGTTCTCAAGTTGAAAAATTCATCTAAAGTTAAAACGGATCATTTCACACACACACGCGCATATTCAGTTTCAAGTGGATATGATGTATTTATATTTTCCCTGATTTTTAGGGGTCTACCCCTTAGGAACTTTTTATGAGTATTTTTTGCTTTTGTCGATCGACTTGAAAGTCACTGAGGATACTGATTCGATCATTTCGAATCGATTGGCATTCGCAGAATTGCTCTATCTTTAACGTTTCTCAAGTTGAAAAATTCATCTATAGTTAAAAGGTCATCTACCTATAAAATTTGATTTTCGTTATTCAGGTGGTGACATGAAAACTATATTTTGGACAATTCTTGTCCACTGATTCAATGAAATATCTGCCCTAGAAACCCCTGTTTAGCAAAGATTTTCAAAAATCGCAAGTACAAACTACGCTGTAGTTATATGAGCTTTATTGTTGATAATGTAAAATCGAATCGGGATGCATGATCAAATATAGGATATTCCCTAAAAAAATATCGTTTTATTAAATATTTTGAATACGCTGCTGTCAATTTTTTCTGTCTTCAGCATCGTGAAGTCCATCAAAAATGCTACTAGTTTGCCCATTTCATTCGTAGCATCAATAATAACGGAGTTGGCGATGGTGTCGACTCAATTTAGAACACCTTGTATACTTATTTTAATGAAAAATCGCCAGTAACTATAGAGTTATCTTGAATACTTTCTTCAACACATTTTTTGTCGATTTTTAATATTCTGCAATTTTCATTGTTTCTACCACAAAATGAATATCCAAATATTTTGACATCATTCTGTTTACGTTTCAATTTTGAAATTTTGTCTCATCCTTTTTTTTCAGTGAAAATAGTACGTGTTGAAGACAAAATGACAATATGTGCAATATAGATATTTTTTGGTGCAACTAAGTAGGAGCCTTCGCCAAAATTAAAAAATCCTCGTCGTGTAATTAATTAATGCGCCTGCTGTCTTCCTTGGATAGGTCGCATTTTCTTTTCAGGCTCTCTCCGGAGAAAAAATAATAATAATAATAAATTGACAACTAAAAAGTGAAAAATGAAAAAACTAAAAAACACGCTCTCATAACACATTGAACTAAAAAGTAAAAAATAATTGTTAATAAAGGCAGAAAATAATAATAAATGAAAAATATTAGTATTACTGTGAAAAAATCGTGGGGTGCTCGATATATGGAAATATGAAACAAAGCGCAACACGCTTTTTTCACAGTTAAACTAATGTTTTTCATTTATTATTATTTTCTGCCTATATAAACAATTATTTTTCACTTTTTAGTTCATTGTGTTATACAAGCGCGTTTTTTAGTTTTTTTAAACTATATTATATTTATAATTTCATTTATAAAATTACAAACGTACTGCGAAAATGTCAATTAACCTTCTTAAAGATTAAACAACAACTACATCTCTCACCTCCTCATACATCACCCCAAAACAACAGCAAAAACTCAAAATCGATTTCAAATAGCACCGGAAGGCGTGGCCACACGCACCCCCATCCCAGCTCCAGCGTATCCGGATTTTCCGGGGCCCTCGAAGTTCTTCCACACGGCGCATGAATCCGGGATAAGTTTCAGGACATGTTTCAGTCACACTCAACTCCCGGCACGTGTAGCTCACGTGCTACGTCACGTGCCATCGATTAAGAAACAATCGAACTCCTTGGCCGCTAATTTCCGAAACGTGCACTAACAAAACACTGCTAATAATACAAGTATCCACTGAAGGTATGCGCTGGTGAGATGTTTTCCACGATGGAGAATCTCGATTTGGACGTGGTTAATAGGCAGTTTTATTTCGATGGGAGTTCTTTCATCAACGGCAATGGAAACAGTAACGGGAGTACAACAGGATCGTCGAATAGTAGTGACTTGTTTTTGTACGATGACAACAGCAGTGATTCGGCTGTGTCTAGTTTTTCTTACAGTAGTGACCAAGAAAACAACTCCGACTGTAAAGAGTAAGATTTTTTTTTTTTCAGTAAACTAATTATGGAATAAATTTGAATAATTTATTTAAAATAAACTATAGTTTTTAAAACTAAAAAACACGCTTTTATAACACATTGTACTGAATAAAAATTATATGGGCAGAAAATAATAATAAATGAAAAATATTAGTATCACTGTGAAGAAAAGCGTGGGGCGTTTTGTTTCATATTCTCGTATATCTAGCACCCCACTCTTTTTTCTAAGTGATACTAATATTTTTCAATTACTGTTATTTTCTGCCTATTTGAACAATTATTTTTTACTTTTTAATTCAATGTGTTATAAATGGCATTTTTCACACGAGTTCAAAAATCACTTTCGCACAAGTAATGTACACCCTTTTTTCTACGACCACCCGATAATTTTACCAAATATTTTCGATATTATTATGTGTGCAAAAAAATCGATCAAAAAGGCTGATTGAGAATCATTTCAACTATCTTCATCAATTTTGAATAATTATTCTCAAGAGAAAAATATTTTCCTTCGCATAATAACTACAAAATCATAATTGGACACACTTAGCGCAGTTGGTAAAGCGTGAACTTCCAATCTAGAATACGCGGGATCAATCCCAGTCGATTGAAAATATATTACAGTACGATTGCGGAAAGTGACATTTTTCACACGAGTGGGAAATATTGTAGCACGAGTGTAAAAATCCCAAGTATTGAACAGTATTTTTCTTACTACCACCCCATAATAATACCAACTGATATCGATGATATCGACAAGTGTGCAAGAAAATCTAAGAAATTTGCTGAATGCAAAATATTTTTTTTTGCATAATACCTCCGAGATCAAAATCATAATTAGATACACTTTACTACTGATAATAATTATTACACATACAAAATATTCATAATGGAGTGTATGTTTGAAAGTACAACATATGATCAATTATCTTAGTTGATAAAGTGTTGTGACTTTTTGAACTTGCAATCGGTAGGACTTAATTTTTTTTATTGCGAAGATATAAAATCATACTTTTCCTATAGATTATTTTTTGTGATCAGAAATTTTAAATTTGACACCTTGAAGCGGTAAATTTGAAGAGAAATGTCGTATTTGACAGCTTATACACACACGTGCGGAAAGTACTTTCCGAACACGTGCGGAAAGTAACTTTCCGCGCACGACTGCATATAAGCCACAACAATCTCAAGTACTCATCCATTATGTGGAAATGCTCTTCTACATCGTCAAAAATAAAAATGTGTGTCAATAATTCAAAATCTGTAGAATTACGACTTCTCAATAATCTCATGTAAACAAATTTTCGTGAAGCTTACACATTTTTTCCACTGTAATTAAGCTTTACATAACCTTATAGTGTGAGATTTTTGGTGTTTCTCCAACACCATTCATACACCAATAAATCTTTATTAATTCAAGAATATATATATAATCCAAATATACTTAAACTATTTGAAATTAATTTTGAAAATTTCAATCAATTCCTAGACTTGTAGACGTTGAAGGCGCATTCGCCATTTCTGTTGATTGAAAACCAGGAAAAATGGAACACTATCAGAGTTCAAATTATCAACTTGTTCATAGAATAGTATATTATAAACCAAAGTAGAAAATCTTCTTTTCCGTGGTTTATATACTATTTTTTTCGCTACTATAACATTAAATGATGTTCACAATGATTTTCGATTCCATTTGTATTTCAAAATAATTCGATTGAAAAGAAGTCTGTGAAAACAAATGAATGAAAATTCAATAAAATAAACTGACATTTTTTTATGTCAATTGCACTGTGAATTTTAAAAATGGCAAGTACCGATGAAGATGTTGTTTACACTCCTCCTGAAATTCCTAAGAAATCAGGAGAAGTCCACGAAAAATTGTTCGTTTACAGAACATATTTTATGATGCCATTATTGTCAATTTTTTCCATTTTCCTCTCCTACTAGGATATAATAAAAAATTTGCTCCTACTAGGAGAGAAATTTATCTTCTTGACACATCATAAATACTTAATGGCGTTTTCTGATGGAAAAAAGGACATAAGCTCCTCGAAAGATGATGAAATGAATCAATCGTCCAGTGATAGAAAAAAAGTCCAAGGGGGCCAAATCCGTAGAATAAGGCGGACTCGGCCCTAGTTCGCATCCCAAATCAGGTGAATTTCAGGTGAATTTGTTTTGAATGCTCTGTATTATGTCGATGAATGTGTTTTGTGGATGGTTCCACATAACATTGAAAACATAAGGCGCTGTTGCCGTATGCAATAAATACGTTTCGACTGATTTTATATTTTTTAAATCGTGTGAAAGTGTGAATCAGAAAAAGTCTTGCATTTCGATTGATTCAACATTTACCTCGATTAATAGTCAAAATTTGAGCCAAAAATCTTTGATTTCCCCCTTGCGTTGTTTTCGAAAATCCTGGATTATATTCAATCCTTCCGGTCTCTTGTCCATTGTTGTCTGTCCCTATTTTAAAATGGATTGTTTTACAGTTGATGCTTCTCCACCTCTCCAGACTAATTCTTAGGCAGCAATGTGGTATGATTTTCTTTGATGCCCGTTAGGCTCTTGTGCATTCCAAGATAATATCATTTCAAAACTTTCTTGTTTCGTTAGTGCTTCAGAACTCACCTTTTTTTTCTCTGGAATTGCTTGTAAAATTTTGCGTTGTGTCCCGGACATTTCTTGATTCCTTACGGCTTACGGCAAACTTTCAGTCAACAGTGGCTCGATAATAATTAAACACTGATCTATAAACTGGGCCTCAAACTTCGATTCTTTTCCAGGAGACTTCATCGACATCGACGAAGGAGCAAATGCCCTCAGCAGCAAATCCAGCAGCGACAGGCAGCCAATCTCCGCGAAAGGAAAAGGATGCAGTCCATCAACGACGCCTTTGAAGGGTTGAGGGCGCACATTCCGACGCTGCCCTACGAGAAGAGGCTTTCGAAAGTGGACACGTTGAAATTGGCCATAGGGTACATCAACTTCTTGGGCGAGTTGGTGAGGACCGACAAGAATTCGAACACCGAGTACTTCAACGGGCATAATAGGAATCTGAGGCAGGACGAACCCAAGAAGATTATTCTCAGAGGTATATATTTATTTTATATTAACGCAATACTCAAACAACTATTTTTATTCATCTAATTGTTTTTACCTTCTGATAGTTGTTAGATGGAGGAAGGAAATTGTTCCGATGGAATTATACAAAACATTTTTTTTATCCGAAAATATTTAGAATATGTTGGTTTTGAGAGATATATACAAAATCTTACATTCTTTTATTTTTGTTGGCAGGAAATCATATATTTTGGGGCCTAAATCAAAGTTCTCCGTGTATGAAATTTATGAGGTGTATGAAGATATCTAATGTGAGCTCGGTTATAAATCTCGTAGTTCTAGATTGTTGGGAACGTAGTTTACTTTTTTGCTTGTAAATCCAGGTTAAACTTTGAAGAATATAAAGACTTCTCATATTCAAGACTCGACTCGAATTCTGAAGAAACATAATAATTCTCTTTATAAGTTAAGACCAGTGCAAACACTAGAACCTGGAGATCCTGAGAGACGATTGGGGTTTTGTCGGTGGTTCATGAATTAATGCAGACAAGATCCAAACTTCTATTAAAAAATTATATGGAGCGATGAGGCAAATTTTTCAAATCGTGGGATGTATAATAGAAAGAATTTTCATTATTGGAGAAGACATAATCCGCAATGACGATTCAGTATTAATGTTTGTTGTGGTCCACTTAGAGGCAGAATTATCGGTCCATTTTTCTACCATGGTTCTTCGAACGGACGCCGTTACATTAATTTATTAACAAGAGTGTTGGAAGAGTTTTTCGATGATCTTGATCTGGAGGCTCGTCAGATGATCTATTTTCAGCAGGATGGCGCACCAGCACATAATGTCAGTGGCGTAAAAAGAATGCTGCGAGGCTGTGATGGAAACAGATGGATTGCTACAAATGGTCCTGTTAAGTGGCCCCCTCGTTCACCAGATATGACACCTCTAGATTTTTATTTTTGGGGATTTCTGAAAAATTAGGTGTACAAAATGAAACATAATAATGTACACTTAGTGTCAATAGAAGTGCCCAAATATGTGTCCAACAAGAAGGTAGTGTTTTTGAACATTTACTCGATATTTTGTAGCGCTTTATCAAATCCGTTAGTTATAAATGTTTCCCATTGAGAAAACTGTCTTGCAGAGTTTATTTCTATAACTTTTTCAGTATTCTTTTAGCTCAACTGAGTAGTTTTTCCTTAGTTCATTTTCAATTTATCGCCATGTTTGATCGATTTAATCAGTCCAGCTTTTATCCACGGTTTAAGTTTTTCAATAGTATAATTATTGATTCTAATTGTTGTTGCTTGTTCAAGGTAGTTAGTGAAGTTGTTAAGAAAAGCATCATATGCATTTTTTATGTTCTCATATCGTTGGACGTCGTTCCAGTATTCTTTTTTGAAAAGTTTGTTCAGTTTTTTGCAATCAGTGGACTCCAAGTTATCTTTCTTGATATAACAGATTAATTCACTAGTTGGACTTATTTGGATTTTTGCTCTTGAAGAAAAAGTTTGAATTTACTGATGAAAGAAAGAACATCTGCCCAGTGCGCGGCTCACTTACAAACTTTTTTTCTTAACCCTTTTCCGCACCAAGGGTAACATAGTTAGAAACACGACTAGGAAGTTTATAGTTATATTGGAAAAGGTATATATTGTTTCTACCTTTTGTTTAATAAGTTGGTACGTAACAAAAAGAGAAACTATTAATGAAAATGTTTACTAAATATTTTTCTGACAATGTCATCAACGAGAATACGTTACCCATCACTTGGCGGTAAAGCAAAGAAATGTGTGTAAAACAAATGTTAGCAACTTTGATGTGGACGGCGTACCTATTTGCTGCTGTAAGGCGGGCGAACTTACTATCCAGTATTCAGAATTGCACTCCGGTGCAAAGTGACACTTTTCTCGCAATTCTAACAAATAGCTATTGCTACATAAAACGACGTTTTCTCCTTGTACCATAATACAAATACTTTTCGCGCACCTGCTCTGCCTCCGATGGCTCTTAATATACTTACCTGCAATTAATATTGAAACAAACGAGCGAATATAAACAAACAAGACAAGGACCGTATCTTCGGAAACACAGGATGCAGCTGTTTTGCGTAACGAATTGCGATCGAAGGGGCAGATCCTGGCGTCAATAATCGAATTCGGTAGACCACCATCGAGAGGGCTTCAATGCGCCCTATGACCTAGTCGTAATCAATTTTAAATACGTCCACGATTGTGCTTCGATGTCACGGTGCGTTCTGTCATGATATTCTCGGGCCGATAATGCACCCTATGCCGAGGGGGTGAGATACACGGGATACACCCCGCGGTGCAGAACACAAGTGTTATAAATTGCGAGTTGTGTGTATTAATGTTTCCCGGAATATTGATAACTCAATATTTATCAGTGGGATTTGATGGAAAAAGCATCGACATTAAAATAGCTATAAAAGAAAGAGAGGTCGCATATTTGTCTGTGGTGTTCCAGTTGAGTAAGCGAGTTCGTGATATGATATATCTGACAAGGAGGATAACTTTTTGTCATATAAAATAAGAAAGCTTTCGATTATTGAGCCATTATTAAAGTTTATTTTAGCTCAAAAATTGAAGATTTGAAAGTTCTTTAGAAACCTCCAGGAAGCATTGAGAGAGAGAGAAAATGCTTCATTGCCATAAGATATAAAATCTTGTTGACAAAGTAAGGGTCTAAAGCTAACCTTAAATTAAGGTAAAATATAAACAAAAGAGTAGATAACAGAAGAAACACTAACAACACGGTAAAAAAAACACAGATGGCAAAATAGGATTAAGTTGTCTTGTAAAACAACATAAAGGCTAGTACATGAGGAACACTACAACATATTGAAAACAAGTTAAAATTGAAATGCATCATCATGAAATTGTTGTAAACCATAATTGGGTTTATCCAGCAGGAGTAATTTTACTCCCTTTCTGAATTTTTCTAGAGCTCTCATTTCTTTAAAGTGATTGAACATCTTTCAGCATCCATAAATTACTGAATCTTCAACTAGGGTTATTGACTGAATCGATGTTACCAGCTTGGCGGCTGGCGTGATGCGTAGAGGTAGTGTCGAACAAAAATGCCTTAATAAAAATTACAAATACTGTTAATATTTGGTGTTTAACAAAAAGGGTTTTGCAGGATTCACGAATTTTTGATTTGCACATATATTTCATCGATCGTTTTAGAAATACAAAAACCGAGTCTATAAGATTCATATTACACATCCCCCAGAATAGGATTCCAAACTGATTTGAGTCGAACCATCTTTTCACCTCACACATAAGTATCATCTTTGATAATTTCAAGAAGTGTTTCGGAATCTGTATTATGCCAGAATATACTCGTAACATCCGCAAACAGGGTTATTTTTCCTGAAATGTTTGTTCTTGCCAAGTCTTTTATATAGAGTAGGAAGAGAATTGATCCGAGTATTGACCCCTGAGGCACACCGCATTCTGCAGGTAGCTCATTGGAGTATGTTAACGTTTTTACAACTTTGCTTCGAGCTGGCAGATATGATTCTAGCAATTCCTGAGAGACACCCCTAACACCGTAGTAGTAGAGCTTTCGTCAGTTATTAGACTGTGGTTCACGCAGTCGAACGCCTTAGATAAATCACAGAATACCGCCGCCGTAACTTCACCTCTATTTATCTCAGTATATACAGTGCGGCTTTTAATAGTCCTTCCCCCTGTTAAATTTTGAACGGTTCGACGTACAAACATGAATAAAAAACCGTTTCGGGAATTTCACCAATACTACTGTTTGAAATAAAATAAATGGTGATTGCTCAACAGGGGGCGCGGGGGGGGGCATCAACTCAAATTTTTAAATGGCATGGGGGGTCAAGTGGCACATCCTTGAAAAGAGAATTCAATTCTCTTTACAACCATCTGAATATTTTTTATTTTTGTTTATAATTTTTTTTTTATTCCTTTCGAATTTTTTTATTTAATGTGCTCCCAGCGCCATCTGCCCAGTAATTGCAATGTTTCTTCACTCAAAAGGTAGTATCGGTAATGCTCTTCAAAAATTTTTTGGTTTCATTGTTCCACATCAAACCGTTCAAATTTATCGAAGTATATTCAGATCCACATTTATATTTGATATTTCGGAATTGAATTGCAAAAAATATAAACGAAATTCAAAAAAATAGATGGTTGTAAAGAGAATGGAATTTCCTTTTCGACGATGTGCCACCTGACCCCCCATGCCATTTGAAAATTTTGAGTTGATGTGCCCCCCCGTGCCCCCTGTTGAGCAATCACCATATTTTTTATTTCGACAAGTAGTATTGGTGAAACTCTCGAAACGGTTTTTTATTCATGTTTCTACGAGGAACCGTTCAAAAGTTATCGGGGGGGGCTATTAAAAGCCGCACTGTATGTTAAACAAAAAAGAGAAAATTGCATCGTTTGTATCTTTTCCAGCTCAAAAGCCGAATTGTGCATTTGTGATGATCATATTTAAATTAAGAATGCAGACAATCCAATCTGCTAATTTTTCAATAATTTTCGGTAATATAGGAATAAGAGAGATTATCACTACCGATATTTTCAGGAAATCAGGAAAAATGCCATCATGAAAAGTTTTATTAATTAGATGAAGCAGGTTATTAGGTGCATTTTCTGGTAGATTTTGAATTATTCGTATAGAGATACCATCAATTCCTGATGTAGTTTCATTTTTGAGGCAAAAAATATCTTTGATCTTTCATCGAATTTAAATAACTCAAATTGGCAAGTAGGCAACTTGAAGAATTATGGTCTGAGTTGCTTTCCTTCAGAACTTTTATGGCGTTTCAGAATATTGGAACGGTGAGAAGCCGCGACAACTCCAACTTCCAAAATGATGCATTTGCATAACAGCTGCTTGTATCCTCTATCGTTCGTTCTGCGGATTTTTGAGTTTGCAGTGTTTACCTACATAACAGACTGGTACTGAATGGAGCATTTGGGCATTTGAAAAATTACCTGGGCGTTCCGCAAGGATCGGTACTCAGCCCTATCAGAGCTGGGCAGAGTACTGCAATTAAGTACTCATGAGTACTTCACTATGAGTAACTTCAAATAGTACTCATAAGTGTTCGAGTATGAGTACTTGTATGAGAAGTACTCAAGGCAAATGAGTACTTTTACAAAATTTACAGAGTACTCGTGAAAAATGAGTAACGAGTACGAGTATTTCAAAAAAAGAAGTCAATATAGTGAAAATGTAATTATAATGAACGTTGAATGTATCCGCCTTGTCAGACACAGTCAGTATGAGAATGACAGACAAAAAATCTATCAATTTGCCCTTACCATTAATGTGTATGTCCAATTTTTGCATTTTAATTTTCATACAAGCAGTACTCTTCCAGCATTGAAAGAGTGTTTCTTGGATCATCTAAATATCGCAGGAACTCTTCTAATTCTAATTAAAATGTATACTCTTATCACTCTTCTATGCAGAGTTTGATTTTTCTAATTTATATCTAGTCATTTGTATTTACGATACGGTGAATAATGAATCTTTCAAAATTTAAAATTACAAAAATGTATCCGTATTTATGATCTTTTTTTTAAAAACCAGTTAATACAAAACCAACAGTCCACATAAGTAAAGTTGACTTGAAAGAAAAAGCACCAACTTACCAAATAACGTTCCGTAATATGCCGACAAGAACTCACACCTATCCACTGATCACTGAACAAAATATGAAATGCGAAATGATAGTAAAGCTGACTAATGCCGGGCACAACATTCAAGACATGCTCATACTTGTCAGTGCGGGTGTGCGCGCGTCCGTACTCGTACTCGTTACTCGTCAGATGTAGGAATCAGAAGTACTCAGTACTCTAAAATGTAAAGTACTCAAAATTTTTCTGAGTACTGAGTACGTCAGAATAAAGATACTCACAAGTACCAATTACTGAGTACTTTGAGTACTCGAGTACAATTTTGAGTACAATTTACTCGAGTACTGCCCAGCTCTGAGCCCTATTTTATTCATAATCTATATCAACTACATAGACAGGCTCCATGTCCCAGCAACTTTCAAAGAGTGTGAGAGTCTTATATCTGAAATTACTAACTGGTTCTCGGCTAACCTTCTATTTTTGGATATGGATAAAACACAGTGCCTGCGGTTTCATAATCACCAGAAAACTTGTGATAATATTTCATTTGGGTCGCCTGAAATCTCTACTAACGACACTCGAGTAAGGTTCTGGAGATTGTGAGGGCCTTGTTTTTTAACTTCATACTGCTGCCTATCAGCTCAGGAATATCAGAGGAATATTAATCCTCGATCAATTTTTGCGGCTCTATTAAAATTATGCACAAGTTGATCGTAAACTGCGATATGGGGTTACTTTCTGAGGGTCATCTACTGTTTTTATTGCGCAAAAGCGTATCATTCGTTCAATGATAGGAATAAGCTATCGAACCTCATGCAGAAACCCTTTCAAAGACCTGGAAATTTTTACTGTAGCTTCTCTTTATATTTTGGATATATGCAAGAAAAAAGAACTTTCTCTCAAAACGATAGCACGCATGATCAGAATATTCGAAACAAAGATCATTTTATTGTACCGTTTCCTAAACTTCGAATAATACAAAATGTTCCAAACTTCAGGGCACCAAAAATCTTCAA
This sequence comes from Chrysolina americana, assembly GCA_958502065.1. Classification (NCBI taxonomy): domain Eukaryota; kingdom Metazoa; phylum Arthropoda; class Insecta; order Coleoptera; family Chrysomelidae; genus Chrysolina; species Chrysolina americana. Next base: position 66,163,554 of record OY293417.1, on the reverse strand, counting down.
CTCACAAATTAATTCATTGTATTTTACTGCTTGTACGTTTCCTATTCTTCATTTTTTACTTCTTTTCCATACACTTTGTACTGTTTTTAGGAAATAAAATCATATTCTATTCTGTTAAACTATCTATCAAGTGAACAAACACTCTGGATGGTCTACATGCAGCATACATGAAGACTTTCTTTTGGGATACCAGTTCGTCCAGCCGATATAGTTATCGTAGTTCATTGTATTTTTTTTGTTAAAGGTGCAGGTGGTTTGTACACAGCCCACTCTTTGTCTTGGTCCAGGGCCAAGGAACCGAACCCCAACGGAAGAATGCACGCCAAAGTGTGGATGCCAGAAGATCCGAGAGCGAAAAAAGATTCCCCCAACAGTTCTTCCTTCAACTTGACCGAATGAATTCGTGAAGAAATTGGACGACGAAATGACGCGATGGAACGTTGCAATTGGTGATGTGTGGTTGTTTCACAGAGTATTACATTAAACTCGATGTACTGGGTGTACAAGGGACTGGGGCCATCCAAATTTCTATTGAACGGGTTGGAGGAATCTAGGAAAAAAAAAAACGGAAAAAATACCCCCGGAAAAAAAAAGAAAAAAAAACCCCTGAAAAAACAAACAAAAAAAACGGAAAAAATACCCCTATATGCGATAACAATGGCCAGTACACAAAAAGTAATGGAATTTCAACTGTGTGTCATGTTAAAGAAACTAGACCATATTTGATTAATTTTCATTCATTCATTCATTTCATTCATTTAAGTTTTAACATATCCTGTGGAATGTTCATCGTCGACGACAAAAAAGACGATTTTTTATATTTTTATGGCTCGATTTTTCCTGAACGAACTGACCTGGTGACAGATTCGCCTTTTTGCAAGGCTGGAAAATCTGTTGTTCCACCCCTCTGTATTGTAAAATGAATCAAATATGGTCTAGTTTCTTTAACATTACACACAGTTGAAATTTCATTACTTTTTGTGTACTGGCCATTGTTATCGCATATATAGGGGTTTTTCCCAGTTTTTATTTTTTTGGGGGGTATTTTTTCCGTTTTTTTCCGATTTTTTTTTTCCGGGGTTTTTTCCGATTTTTTTTTCGTTTACCGGTTGGACAGATTATGGTATAATTACCCTTTCTGTTATTGAAAACTTACTGTTCTGGTATTATAAGAACAGAGGTGGCTTCAAAAGTATTTTGGGTTCAAAAAATGTATAACTACTGAATGGATGGATCGCCTACAAATGCTCACGACCAAATAGGATAAAAAAATATGTGGATATTTAAAAAAAAATGGCGTCTAAAATCTCATTTGACAGTCAGCCGCGGTACTCCAGTATTTAAAAATATATACATCATTCACGATGAAAGTCAATCTCAAATTGGATATTTTTGTCATGATATTCGAAATTGGCTCTCATATGTATGGCCCATTTAGTGAATCTCGAAAATTGTAAGGGTAGTCCATGAACTATTAACACTCGGTATAATGAATAAATATTAAATTCAAGGCCTTCGAAAAATCCCATGATATACAAATGTATTTAATATGAAACAACTACAGGCGGATTTACCGGATTCCTAATGCACAATTTAATGCATATGCATAATTTTAAAGTACAATTTATAACATTTCATTACTCAGATTCATATGAAACCATTTACGCGTTTCATAATTTATAACTCCTAAACGGTTTCATATGAATCTGAGTATTGAAATGTTATAAATTGTATTTTAAAATTGTGCATTATGAATCCGATAAATCCGCCTTAAGTTCTGTCCCATTTTTTATCCCACAGCTATTAAATTGAATCTGTCATAGACCTGTCAAAGTTGATAAACATCACGATATTGAACATAATTATTTATTTCAATAAGCGTCGAGGTGTAGCTAGGACTGAAATTCTTGTTGTTCAGTTATTTTTCACCTCGGTGCATAATAGTGTCGTAAATGTGTATTGCATTTCTAGTCTACAATCTAGTCATTTTCCAATCAACATTTTATTTTGGTGTTTTTTGTTAAAAAATTATGTAAATAATGTATATAATATATTTTTTGTTTTGATTCATTGATTCTCTTTACCTCTCCTTCCTTGATCAAAACTGGAGAAAGTCCAGTGCCGATATCAATCTTTTCATTTCATCCCTAGGTTCACACAGGAAGGAGAACCCTGTAAGCTCAGAGAACCGAGTGTGGGAATTAAGGAAAAGGAAATAGGGTACATAAAGATTTTATTTATATTTTGTCAAGTTTGCTTTGAAAAAACGTACTCAGAGATAATAGACGCGACTACAATATTTTATTGGATTCTGCGATGACCATGTCTCATCGCTAGTCGCGTTGTTTGTGAAAATATTTTTCGGACCAATATTTTTATAATTCTTTTTAATGTTCGAAAAAAAAATTGTGAAAGTATTTTTCGCGATTTTTTTTATTTTTTATAATAAAAAAAAAACTGAAAATATTTTTAGCGCCAATTAATTTTTCATTGTTCGATAAAAAATTGTGAATATATTTTTTCCGCCAATTTTTTTTATTGTTCGAAAAAAATTGTGAATATATTTTTTTCGCCAAAATGTTTTTTAATCTTTAAAATTTTTCTTCGTTGTTCGAAAAAAAATCGTGCAAATATTTTTCCCGCCAATTTTTATTTTTTATCATTGTTTGAAAAAAATACTAAAAATATTTTTTGCGCCAATTTTTTTTCATTGTTCGATAAAAAATTGTGAATATATTTTTCCCGCCATTTTTTTTATTTTTTTTTCATTGTATGAAAAAAACTGAGAAAAAGTTTTTCGCAGCAAATTTTTTAATTTTATTTTTTGATAGTTTGAAAAAAAAAGTGAGAATATTTTTCGCGACAAAATTGTTCTTGATATTTTTTTATTGTTCGAAAAAAATTGTGAATATATTTTTCTCGCCGAAATGTTTTTTAATTTTTTTTCATTGTATGAAAAAAATCGTGATTATATTTTTCCCGCCAATTTTCCTTTAAACTTCTATCATTGTTTGAAAAAAAATTGTGAAAATATTTTTCGTACCTAATTTTTTTTTTTATTTTTTTATTTCGAAAAAAATTGTGAATATATTTCACCCGCCATATTTTTTATTTTTTTTATGAAAAAAAAATTGAGAAAATATTTTTCGCGCCAAAATTTTTGTTAATTTTTTTGTATAGTTTGAAAAAAAATTGTAAATATATTTTACCCAGCAAATTTTTTTTAAATTTTTTTCTTTGTTTGAAAAAAATTTGGAATCAACTGTTCAAGAAATATCTAATGTTTCTGATCAGCAGCAACATGGAACATCTTCGGGAATTCATAATAATAATAATTATTGTTATTCCATTAAATGAAATTATGATGAATAATCAATTAATATTTGACTCTGTTAAAAATAAATCCTTCAAAAAGTAATATATCATGTATATTTTGTGAATTATTTTGCGAGTGAAAAAAAGTAAACATTTACGCATCAATAGAGATACACAAATCACAAGTTTTTCTGACAGTTGTACAAAAAGGTTTCTTATCGTCTTAAAATCCGTGACAATACAATTTCAAAACAATCTCTAATTCCCAAACAAGTTTTAAAGGGTAAGTGAATACGAAAAAAATGTCTCCATTACAAGGCTATTTGGAGCGGATATAGTTTTAATTTGCTTCAACAAAGCATTTTGTACTGTAATTCCGCGCCCCGATTCGTTTGGTCTATCACACTCGCCAAACACTTCCCTTCATAAAATACCTTCTCGTAGTCTAAGGTAAACGCAAGCTTCCAACCGGCTGACCTGCCGATAGCTTTAGAATAAGGAACCGAAAACAGTGCTGCCACTAATTTCGGCACTGGCTCTAATTTCAGGTCTGTTCCGTCGATGGACTGTTTAACGTTTTCCCCATGGTACAGCCTCCTCGCTATCTCCGTCGTCACTTCAGTGACCTTGGAGGCGATCCCCTGCCTCTTAAATTCCGGATGTGTCCCTAGGAACGTCAGCTCCAACAAACAGTCCACTTTGCAGAGCGTGAACAGGTTGCAGGTTTCATCAGCTTCGTCCATGAACTGGATCATCCACCTCGATTTCGGGTTCTTGCAGGTTTTGGCGTACTCTACGAAGAAGTTGTCATTTGGAACCTGTGGAACGAACAATTGATTATTATTCATCACTGATCATGGGCGATATTTTACGAGAATAGTGTTCGGCAAATAAAGAATGTCGTTGCGATCATCGTGACGAGCTAATTATGTAGCTGCCCAGTCAACACTGGGCAAACATCCACATCCTAGTGATGTCAATATCGTCAAAAATGTGATTTAAATGTCCTTATTGTGATATCATATCGTTGACATTCCTGCGATATTACACCGCGACATCCCTTAGATATCAAAATCAATAATAGCCAAATATAGATGTCTCTACGATGTCATATTGTTGTCATTACTGCGATATCACACTGCGACATCTGTATTAGTGATAGCTGGATTTAGATGTCCCTTCGATGTCAAATTGTTACTTGCCATAGACGTCATACTGCGACATCATTTAGACATCAAAATCTATACTTATATATCTCTGCTACTATATTTTTATTGAGTTATCTCCAGACCAGGAGACTTTCACACATTCACTTGACTGCCGACCAAAAGGACACCATCTGTCCTCCACCACGGTCGAAAGACGAATCCTCAATTTGTGTTAAATGTTTATTTTGAAGTAACGCGGTCAGTTGGCAAGAAGTTGGCAACACAGATCGTGTTGGCCAACCTGAAAGCGGCAGACGACTGCGTGACCAGCTTGTACATTGTTTCATAAACTGCGCGGTAACAGAAATATGAGCATGATAAGTTTTCAAATTGACACAGATTTTAAATTTTGTTCAATCAGTTTACGATCAATAAACATTTACCTGCAATTTGTTGAATGCAACTGCACATACTCTATTGGTCTTCTTTTCAACTGCAACGACCGATACGCCATCCTTAGCTGAGTATAGACAGAGCTCGGTCAATTCTGCTTCGGCTTCTTCGTCTCCTGCTAGTTCCACAGCTCTACACAAACTTTCATGAGCATAGAAACTCTTCAGGACTTCGCAAGCCCCTTCTATGTATTCTGAAGTGAGCGATACGTATATGATGTCACCTGAAAATGTTGATGAATGTACTATCATGCACCGTACCTAATTCAAGACGAGATCATTTTGGAATTATATAGAGAAATCCCACAAAATTCAGAACTTGAAATTAAGTGTTCGACTGACCTCATTCACCGTACTTAATTCCATTTTTGAGTTCTTCATTGAACTCTTGTGTCATTTTATGAAATATACTCGATCTAAGTGAGATTAATTGTATAAGATATATTTTTATTAAAATATACACGTGAAAAAACATTAATTCAAAAACGCTAAATTAAAGAAAACAAATTCTGAAGGTAATCAAACCAATAATTTTGAATCGTCATAAAATTTTATATCATACAGTGTGACCTATTTAAAATGAAAATACACTCATGAATCATACATTTTTCGGCCGACTGGAATGATTTTTTTCATTGGGTAGACATTCAAAAATTTACAAATGATTTTTTTTAATTACTGCATCACTTGGTTAATGAATTTTTCAAGAGGCGTATGTCAAATTCCCGTTGAAAAGCATACTTCAATAAAAAACTTATAAGTGAATGAAATATGAAAAATATGCCATTTATCATCCATTTCAATTTCACAACTTTTCTCAGAATTCTGACTACACCACTCTGGATTCAGAAAGTCTCAAAACATCACATGAATCGAAAACTTCATAAATAAAAGAATTAAGAGAATAAGAGAAAACAAAACTAAACTAAATGAAATAAAATAAAATTGAATAGAATTGAATGGGATTGAATAGCATTGAATGGAGCTGAATAGAATTGAATAAAATTGAAAAGAATTGAATAGAATTGAAAAGAATTGAATAGAATTGAATAGAATTGAATAGAATTGAATAGAATTGAATAGAAGAATAGAATGAATATGAATAGAATTGAATAGAATTAAATCGTATTGAATAGAATTGAATAGAATTGAAGATAATTGAAGAGAATTGAATAGAATTGAAGAGAATTGAATAGAATTGAATAGAATTGAATAGAATAGAATTAAATTGAATATAATTGAATAGAATTAAATAGAATTGAATAGAATTGAATATAATCGAATAAAATTGAATAGAATTGAATAGAATTGAAAATAATTGAATATTATTGAATAGAATTGAAAAGAATTTAATAGAATTGAATAGAATTGAATACAATTGAATAGAATTGAAATTAATTGAGAAGAATTGAATACAATTGTATAGAATTGAAAAGAATTTAATAGAATTGGATAGAATTGAATAGAATAGAATTGAATTGAATAAAATTGTATAGATTTTTTGAATAGACTATAGAATTATTGAACAGAATATAATTTGAGAGAGAATTGAATTGAACTGAATTGAATAAAATTGAACAGAAAAATAAAAAAAATTAAATGAATTGAAATAAAATACAACATAAAATATTCCTAAAATTCCATTGAACAACGTACTTTTCAAATTTCATTACTCAAGATATTTATTTATGCACAAATTTTAATGGAATCCTAATCAGTGGTAATTTGAGACTTCCTGGATCCAGTAGTGTAGTTAGAATTCTGATAAAAGTTGGTGGGATGATAGTAAAACGGCAGTTTTTTTATTGAAAGACGCATTCCAAAAGGCAATCTTGACTTTAACCATCTGAAAATGTCGTAAATCCAGTGGTGTATTCAGATTTTTTCTGATAATATTTTCAAATTTTCGGCATTGAAAAATAAGAATAGTTGGTTCTGAAAAATTAAGACTCATAAGTTTGTTTCGACTCAAAAAAATTATTATTGAACTTATTCCAAGAATTACTGAGTTCTTAGGATGATCGTTCTGGGGGAATTACTCCCATTACCTCCCCTTGAATATGTCCTGCTTGCTTGTGTTTTGAAACAGAAACCATATGTATTTGTATGCTGAATATTGTTACGGGATTGATAAAAACCCCTAGCTACGCCGCTGAGTGAACCATAAAAACAAATTTCCCAACAAATGAACCGACGCGTCGTGGCAAAGCAGCAAGAATTCCTATCCACATTGCCAATAGGCAATCCGCATGGACCAATCAAAACTCTATTTTAGTTGCGCCTGCGTGGTGTGCAATGTAATTCTACGTTACGTTGAGGATCAACTTGGACATCAAGGTCCAGTTTGGTTAAATTAGATCATGTTCGCTTCTTTTATGGCTCAAAAATGAAAAAAGAAGGGAACATATGATCTAACTTAACCAAACTAACCTTGCTATCCAAGTTGAATACTTAGGACTACTATATATCGCCTTAGCATCGATTCAAATATACCGCCTTGGCCAGGATAGTTCTGATTGGTTCATACGGATTGCCTATTGGGAAATGTTGTGGATAGGAATTCTTGCGGCAAAGCAAGACAGGATTTTACGCAAGAATTCATATCCACAACACTTCCCCATAGGCAATCTGCAAGGACCAATCAAAACTGTATTTTAGTTGCGCCTGCGTGGTGTGCAATGTAATTTTGGTTACGTTGAGGATCAACTTAGATATCAAGGTCCAGTTTGGTTAAATTAGATCATGTTTCCTTCTTTTATGGCTTAAAAATGAAAAAAAGGGAACATGATCTCACCTAACCAAACTAACCTTGCTATCCAAGATGAATACTTGGGACTTGGGACCACAGAACTATATCCCAGAGTTCTGTGCTTGGGACTACTATATTGCCGCCTTAGCATCGACTCGAATATACTGCCTTGGCCAGGATAGTTCTGATTGGTTCATGCGGATTGCCTGTGGAGTGGATAGGAATTCTTGCGGATTTTACCATCCCAAATAATGAAAGGAATTAATGAAAAATGAACGTAATGTTGTAAACAAACCGAGAGTAGATAGTGAGGTTAGGGATGTACGCGGATATCTCAGAACTTGTTAACCTGAGAACAAATTTTTCTTGCTTAAAAGTAAATTGAAATTTCAGTAAACGATCCTGAAGGTGAAGCCCTCTAAAGCAAACATGTCTTGGAAGGCTACAGGGTGGTCCAACACGAAGCATATCAGTCGAAGGCCTTATGTGTAATTCGAATAATAAAAATGGTGAAATCACCGCAGGCAGGGTATAAAAATATGCTTCTTTACAATGTGTTCATATCAGCATGCTCAATTTCAAGTTAATAATCTGACAAACAACTACCTATCATAAATGCTTAGCAATGAGTAGGTAGAGAGGTAGAAATTATATTTGAAAAAATCTAAAACACTTACCATTATGACTTGTAGCCCACACCTTGGGTGCCATTATGTTCCAAAGCGAGTGACGACAGATTATTTACTGCTGAATGTTGCTAAATAAGTTCGTTATATGCTATATGCGCCGACCTCTGATAGCTTTGTTTGCTCACAAGATTATTTTTAGTCCATTAAGATGATTCCAAGAACAATGTAATCGAATCAACAAAACAAATCAATCACGAGAATGGGAAGTTTGTGACTGACCGTGAAAGTTGTTCTCAAGATCAAGGCCGATGCAGGTACATATGCGTGCCGACCGGTGGGCCTTCAACAATATTTCTGCCAAAAACTCGTACTTGGTAAATTCAATGACTCAATGTCTTTTTGTGACTGAATTATCGAAAAGATCATAATATACACAATATATATTCTATGGAATAAAATAATTAAATAGGAACATTAAAATATAAAATTAACTAGTATAAGTACTTAGTCAAAAAAAGATAGTACGCATACGTCGGATAAAAATACCTGCTTCGCTTATGCAAATTTCTATATGTCGGGGAATTTTTTTACCAAGAACCAACACGAAATTGCATAAACACCACAGCGTTCTTAGGTCTAGTGGCTCAGTTTAAACGAAGCATAACTAACAATTTTTACTAAAAAGAATTAGTTATTTTCTCATTATCAGGAATGTATGTACATTCCTAATGAATAGTATTTGTTATAAGGAGGCACAATGGTAAAGTAAAATCATTGTCGGAGTCTTAGCATTGTTTAATGGTTTAAACAATGGTCCTAGGCATAGCTATTTGCGCCACCTATGAGCGAGAAGATCTAACAGAAAATTCAAGAAGCCTGTATTCATATTTTGTAATGAAGAGACAGGTGTGGCGTTGTATCATACAACGGGTGTGGAATTCCGTGTACAATAGAATTCTATAGTCGACCAAATATATGTGAGATGTCATTGTAGTTGAATTCATGGGAAAGAAAGAAACATAACTGTCGGCTATAGAATTCTATGGTACACGGAATCCGATCACAGAGTTGGTTTGTTCCAGCATTGTTCACAGAGGATTAGTATAGGTATTTCAAGTATTACTCCAGTAATCCCATATCAAAAAAAATTTAATTTTTATAATTTAAATATACCGTTTTTTTCCACCGGTTCAAAGTTCAGATTTCGAATAGATATATTCTCTCTAATTCTAGTGCCATATATCGAATCTTCACTTTCATCTCCATCTATTGATGGCTTATGAGGTGTTTAAATCACACGTGCTTCAAAAACCCATGGGCATTCATGTATCTGAATCGGCTTTATCGTATTCAGAATAGATACACCACCTCCACGACTGTTCCGATTGGTCCATGAGAATCGCCCATATGAAGTCTGGTCGACTGGAACGCTTGTTACTTTCACCAATGGGGCTCACTGTCATATGTCATTGTAATGTCTGCTATCAATTGTCAAATATAAACAGAATAATAATTTTTGTTTGTTGTTGATTGTTGTGAAGTTTAGTTTGAATTTTAAGATAATTTGCTCTGCTCAAAATTGTATCTAGGATCATTTTATCCTTAGTGGCCATTTCAGTATCTTTTCAAAATGACTTCGGCTCTCTATTTGGAACATTATTTAGACAGTAAGCATGAATGTTTAAATATCCAAAACAGTTTATGAGGACTTTACGTTTCTAGGTCTAGAACATTTACCTATTGAGCTCCAGCGTAATTTTACGTTAATGAGGGATTTGGACTCGAGAGCCCAAGGTCTGATGAAAAATATAGACACACTAGCGGATCAGTACCTGAAAGACCAGAAAAATCTGTCTGCAGATCAAAGGAAAGAGCAGCTGGACAAAATACAAAGTTTGTTCAACAAAGCAAAAGTGAGAGTGTGTTCACATTTCTTTTACTCCGTCACTTATTAATACTTTTATAGGAATATGGTGATGACAAAGTACAACTAGCAATACAGACTTATGAATTAGTGGATAAGCATATTCGTAAATTAGACAATGACTTAGCTAGGTTTGAATCAGAAATACAAGACAAAGCGCTGAATTCCAGGAACCAAGAGGAGCCAGCTGTTGGCAAGAGTATGTAGCTTTGATCATTTCATTTAGTGTGTTTATCCCAGCATACCTTTCAGGAGGAAGAAAGAAAATAAAAGATGGGAAGGCTGAGAAGAAAAAACGGTCTGGTAATTCAAGTGAAGAAGACTCCACAGGAACGGTGAAGGGAAACAAAAAGAAAAAACAGAAAGGGTCTGGGACTGGAAGCAGTTCTGGAGGTTCTGCAGCAAATGGGGCCAAAGCTGCTTCAGGTGAGCGATGATATCATGTTATGCTCAATGTTTATAATGAACAGTTTTTGTAGGAAGTTTTTTCATCATTTGCTATCATTTAATGGAGAATTTTGTGGTTTTTAGTGGCCGAAGCGGTGGCTGAGGTCTTGCCAGGACTGGCAGGAATTGCCCACCCCAGTGATGTACTGGATATGCCGGTTGACCCCAATGAACCTACATACTGCCTTTGTCATCAAGTGTCCTATGGTGAAATGATTGGATGTGATAATCTCGATGTAAGATATCATTTTATTCAATTTACTGTTTTTGTATTCATCAGATTTCACAATTGTTTACTAGCCGACTTTTTTTGGTAAAATATTGGATGATTAATACCTGATATTTTCAGTGCCCCATTGAATGGTTTCATTTTGCTTGTGTGGGGTTGACAACGAAGCCCAAAGGAAAGTGGTATTGTCCGAAATGTACTCAAGATCGGAAGAAGAAATAATGAAAATTAATTTCATAGGTAGATCATTCCACAATTTTAAATCATTTTGAAATAATTTTTTATAATTGTTGAGGCAATCGGTGTTTTGTATAGAATTTATGTCTTTTTACTATTATTTTATTTATTGTTTGAGTCTTATTGTAAATGGTTAACCTTGTATCGTTCCAATCTCCATTGATGCAACTGTACGAGTATATTTAATGATTTTTTGGGGCCTTCACATACTTGTTACTATTTGAATGGAATTGTGTAAATATACATCAATTCATTTTTTTTGCCAAGCCTTTAATTATTCTGTGAAATAGTCAGTATGTTGCTTCAGGGGGTGAGGAACTCAATGATTGATTGATCTCAAAAGACATTTTTAAAGTAAGGCGTTTGTTTTGGAGATATTGTTATGTAGGTTTGGACTAGAGATTTTCAAAAGAAATTTCTGTAATTGTTTTAATTAATGATGAGGTCTGGAAGATTAATTTAAATAAAATAAATAACCAGTAAACCATATCGTTTTTTTAATTTTAATTAAGTTTGTAGACTGAAGAATTAACAAAAAGTTTGTTTGGGGCTCTGCAAAACTTGCGTATGGAAATACAGGTGTCCATTCGTTTTTTTTGTTTCTGTATGTTTTTTTTTGAATTTTACTAGACTATTTTTGTTTCTCGTCGCATTTTGACGTTAACGAAAAGATTCTTCTACTGCATCTTCATAGAATTGAATGCATTTCGATCTTTTGTACCGGACTCTTCATCAGGTGTGTAGTTATCTTGTAGATAATGCTCTGAAGTCATTCCAGCCTGTCCCAAGACATTTTTCTTATGTTTTTTAAAAATATTTTCATCCGAATCTTCACCAACTTCTATATTGAAATCTTCATTTTCTGTAGTCCTTCAATTGTTGGATATCCCGGGACTCTTATTCCAAGCTATGATATTTCTTTTTACCCATTTTCAGTTTTCAAATTACCGTTTTTAAAAATAACTGAATCATACTCAACTCTTCAGACCAGATGTACATTCTGCTGTACAAAGATGAACACATCTTGTTACCATTTGTACATACCCATGTACATACTATTAAGCGACAATCAAATACTTTATGTAGCAGCTAAAACACTCACCTCAAATAGACAACTTAACTAAATTTCAATCTCTGATTTTGGAACGCACAAAATGAAAGCTAGAAATGGCAGTGACACACAGGCGAATCTTAGGGGGGGGCATGGGCCCCCTAGGGTTCTGAAAAAGTGTTTGATGTTGTTTCATCAACCAGTCTGGATATGCAGCTAAACCTTCATTGATTTTCAACAAGAAGAATATACACGTTAAACAACACAAAATTATTCATATTGAATTTCCTCAAACATTCCAAATCTACAAATTTTCCAATAGATCCATATAAGTAATATGAATGGCATGGAATAAACTGATACGTTTAGATAATAAACAGTCCTCAACTTGATATAGACTGGATCGAATATTCTGAGCTATCTTGAAATAAATGTACATCTGCATGTACAAGGGTTCTGAAATGGTTAGTTACGATTGTCTGTTGTTTCCAAGGCATCCTTGAAATATCAAGGAATTCCTCAACAAGGTGATGAGTGTTGTTGTTGTTGTTGTAAAAAGTCCTAATTTGTCTCATTTCTCATGGAAAAACCGGTTTTGAGTATCGTGAAAGCGTATAGTTTTTCTGTTTTACCATAATCACTGCTTATTTATTGCTACTTTCATATTATCCAGTTTTAGATAACTGTTGATGTATTCAAAAGGTCAAGTGAACAAAGAAACAAAATATTTTTGCAAACGTCTATTTTCGTTCAATGTGTTTACATACCAATTAATACTAAACCGAATAATTTAATTACATTCCCAATATCAATACCGATATGCCTGAAATATCATGTGGACTTTTTTTTATAGAAGTCATGACAAATTGTATAAAATATCACAACGATGTCAATTTTTTGAAAACATTGCTAAAATGACGACTGGTAATGCTAATGAATGAAAGTACATTTTTCTGGTCCGGAAAAATACAACATCTGCTCAAACTTCGATCTTCAATTAAAATTACAATAAATATCCAAATAACCCCATCATACTTTGAAACACGTACTTTGTCACGCACTTCTTTAAACTATTTCTTATTAGAGGATTCCAGCAAAACAAAAATAAAAGACAGATTCCCGTTGGAATTAATGAAACTACAACGGGAAATCATGTCAAGTATAGGCTTTCTTCTGGTTTTTGAACGTAAACTCATTTATATACATATACCGGAATTCATATCTCACGGCTACACAATATAACTTTGTTCACAGTCTGCATCGGCATCAATAAATTCGAGTATTTCAAAACATGACTCTTATGTTGTAATGTGATGTTTCCTTATGCTCTTAATCTAATTATTATTATTTTGCAATCATTTCTATTCGTGTGACTGATCAATTTGATGTAAATTGATGACTATTATTACTTCAAAAATATTCCTCCTTCTCAATAATTTCACCAGGCAGGCAGGATATGAGGCGAACCTGACGGAAAACAACCATTTTCTTGTCTAATCTGCGACAGACATCGAATTAAATCCGACAGATACCGCTGTTAAATACTTCTTGTAAACAAAGATGCAAAATTTTGCTATATTTGGACAGGGTGACCACCCGTCGAAAGTCTTGATCTCCAAGGAAATGGAGAATACACATTTATTTTCATAAGAATATGGAAACATGAGTAACTTCTGACGAAAACTTGAACTCAAATAAAAATCATTTCAAAAAGATTCAACATTCGATGACCTTTTACAAGCATTTATAATAATATGCTGATTTTTGTCTTTTTTAGCCAGTTAAAGTGAGTGAAATTCACAATACATTGTCCTAAAATTGACTTTTTTTAGTTTTCAACTGACTTCTTCAACAAGCAATTTACTCAAGGTAATATGTTGAGAGCACTTTTATTTTGCATTTATATGAATGAACTTTCCTATGACATTCGTGTTTGCTGTTGATAATAAATTAACTTTTGAGATTCCCAACAAAGTGAAGCAACAGACTGGTTTACAGCTACTAAACCAAGAATAATCCATGATAAAAAAACATTTGTTATTAGAGATAACTAAACAAAAAAATAGCATTAAGCAATTGACTATAGTAGACTGTCAATAAAATAGATTTGGACAAATGGAATTACTATTTTAAAAAAGTTGTCGTTTTTGTGTCACAACTCAATCCAACTTCCAATCCCAGCTGAAATTAAAGCGGCTACTCTTGTATGAACTGTCCGCGAATTTTTAGAAAAGCTATCGAAATTCAAAAACACCGAAATTATTCCAACCAAAAGGAAGAAGGCCTCAATCTGAGAAAAACGTGGAGACAGGTAATCAGAGAGATCAAATCAAAACCCTTTCTAGGTACAAGCAATGATAATCAAAACCAAAAACATGTATCGGAATCAAGGCTTAATGAAGTCACGCCCCCTATTAAAATGAGCACAATAAAATAAGGAATCAGCGTCTTTGAAAATGTCTACTGCAAATGTAGACGAAACGTTAGGAAGAATAGAGATTTCTAATGAATTTGGAAACCCAAATAAAGAGAGTCGAAAGTTCTTAATCTTTCCGTCCTTGTTGCCAGGGAATGTACTCTGTGATTGGTTACTATAAGGTCAGGGAGTATAAATGCCATTTTCAACTGTAGCTGTCATGTCATCCAAACTAACCGCCATTATGGTAAACAATCACAGAGCGCGCCCCTGGCAACAAGGATGGAAAAATTAAGAACTTTCGTCTCTTTTTATTTGGGTTTCCAAATCCATTAGAAATCTTTATTACCGAAAACCACCGAAAGTTCATTAATAGGTCTCATTAATGGTCGATGTCAACAAATCATGCAATAATGACAAATCGACCATTGATAGGGGTCATTAATGATCGATTTAGATTACAGACCTGTTGATAGGAGGTCGAATTTTCTTCGGATTCGTGTTCAAGAGACCTACGTAAGTTAAGTCACTATTTTTATCGAGCCGAGCCCGATAAACTTACCTATACCAAAAAAAAATCCCTATTAATTGAATGTGACTTTCATGAAGCATAAACCTTTTTTATTTGGAGATCAATTTTGCTCTCAAATCAAGTTACACAACCTAGATGGGCACTACTCAAATAGTACTGAAGAACAACATCTTTTCATAATGTTATCCCTCAAGTCTGACATTGTTGCTATATCGCAATTTTTTAAGGATACAATAAGCACGTCAGCTAGATTTTTATTTAGGGCAACGAAAACCCAAGAATACTGTATTGGATGAAATATATAACATTAAGGAGACAATTGAAACGTTCGATATAGTCTGGTCAGTACGGCAACGCTGCAATTGATATTTGACAGAGCAACAACAAAACATTTCTGTTTGTTTTCGTATTTGGCTTATTGGAGTGTTTTTTCGTGAATAATGGGCAAATTTTGAGTTGATTTGTGTAAAACTATCGTTAGTTTTTATTATTAAGCAATGGTGAAGCATTGTGAAATGTGTAAAAGACCATTTGGAGCTGGAAATCAAAATATGTCATTTCATAAGTTAGCTACATCGTGTTGTCAATATTATAAACAAAGTCAGTTTTCTGTGTTCGTGATTTCGCTTTAACAACGACCATGGATGAAATTGAAGAAATTGAGGAACAAAATCAAATTTCTTTAGAAATATTGGGAGATTAACGGCCACCGGTTAAAAAATCTTAACGGACGGAGGCTGATAACATTAACTTTTCAATCTGAATACCGTTTAATCAAAATAACAGTATGGGATTACGAAAAATTCTTAACTCATAGTAACCGCGATTTTCATTCCGCGTTTTTTTCATGCATCAATTATTTAATGGGCATCATTGTCCCTCGTAAAAGAATAAGAAAATGATTTATAAGTTTTTCTGATTTTTGCCAACTTTTTGGGTATCTTGCCCCACTCTATACAATGAATTCTTATAGAGACATTGGACTCAAGTGGGACACAATCGAGGTTTTCAGGGTTCAAGATTATTACTCAGTGCACACTATAGATTACATTGACCTATTCCGCATCTTTGGAAGAAAACCAAACCCAACATTTACGCTGGTGACACATTTGGCAGATTAGCCGTTGCCGTCGTTCGAATAGTAGGTAGTTTCAAGGATAAAATGAAAGCGTTCACACTTGGCGGCATTTATGCCGTCTGCTGTCACTACTACTAATTTTACCGTCGTCGTCCAAGTAGTGGCGTACGCGACTTGATGCATGTCTTCACACTCGGCGGTTTTTTCTCGTTGGTGGTCATAGTTTGTTGCCAAATACAAAAACTCATTTTTTCTAATCCAGTGTTGGAGCATTTTGGTGTACGAGGATGTATTGATATCTAGTTAGCCTAGACCAGTTCCCTGCATAAACAAAATATTGCGTTACCATAGCAACGAACAATAACGTATTAGAAGTGTCAGTGTAAAGTTTGACGTCAAAAAAGTAAACCGGAGTTACGCAATAAATTAAAAGAAAAAATACGACCACCGAAATTGTGAAAATCAAAAAATTGGAGTATGGAGCCATCATCAAGTACCTGTATTTAAAAGGGTTAAGAGGTAAGCAGATTTACGAAGATATGATTATTAATACCCATGGTGATCAATGTCCTTCGTATGCGACCGTGAAAAATTGGACTGCAAGCTTCAAAAGAGGTAAATTTTCCATTGAAGATGATGACCGATCGGGAAGGCCAGTTTCTGGTCAGTCCCCGAAAATATCGATGCAGTTCATGACATGATTTCAACAGATCGTCGAATTGGGCTGAAACGGATATCTGAAGCACTGAATATTTCATACGAACGCGTTCATCATATAGTTCACGTCAATTTGGACATGAGAAAAATTGCTGCAAAATGGATACCCAAATTTTTGAATGTTGACCAAAAGCGTGCAAGAGTAGTAGCATCGCGTTTGATCTGTGCTCGATTTGAAAACGATGTAGACTTCTTGAACCGAATTGTTACTATGGATGAAACTTGGGTACATTTCTACGATCCAGAAACAAAGCAACAATCGATGGAATGGCAACACTCCGGTTCTCCAAGACCTCAGAAGTTTCGTGTCCAAAAATCTGCTGGAAAAGTTCTTGCTTCAGTTTTTTGGGATTGCCATGGAGTAATCATGATTGATTTTTTGGATAAGGGTAGAACAATAACTGGAGATTACTATTCGACATTACTGACCACTGTACAGGAAAAAATTAAAGAGAAAAGACGCGGAAAGCTATCCAAAGTTGTTTTGTTTTTGCAGGACAAATCTCATGTTGCCATGCAAAAAATTCGTGATTTATGGTTTGAATCACTAGAACACCCCCCTTATTCACCAGATTTGGCTCCGTCCAACTATCATCTCTTTCCTCAACTGAAAAAAAGTTTAAAAGGTCGTAAATTTTCTTCCAACGAGGAGGTAATGAAAGCTGTAGAGGTCTGGTTTGCAGAGCAAGCAGAAACATTTTATTTTTTTTAAGGTCTAGAGACGTTGCAGGTTCGGTGTAATAAATGTATCCAATTAAGAGGAGAATATGTTGAGTAATAAAATATTTTGACATTGAAATTTTGTTTGGTTCTATAGTAGGCTAAGAATTTTTCAATATATCCTCGTATACCATAAACAGTTTGTTAGAAATAATCGTAGACCTGATTCACGTTTAGCCCAAAATTTTGTCACATTCAGGCTTCGACGTCGGCTGTATCGGATACCTCTTACTTCAGGTCACAAGTAATAACTTACCTCAATGTTACTACCAGCATTTCTACAGGTTGGATAAATTTCCCCAGTTTTGTATTGCTACACTGTATGGTATCTTTCAGATGATCCAGTAACTCGTCCAATGACATTCGAAAATAATTCAAACAATGTATAAAATGTCCCAAATTCTTTTCTTTTCTGGTTTATGGGATGAAAACAAATGGGGCGATTTTTCATTTTCCGCTTCTTTTTTGCGGCGGCATAACAACAAAGCAAGAATTTGTTGCTGGTCCATTTTAATTGCTTACATTTGTGTGCAATCCCAATTCCTTGCAACTCAAATAAACTAAAACTGAAGAGCGGTCGCCGCTGAATATCGGCGGTCATTTAGCCGCTTAGTGTGAAAATGTGCTCAATTCTTTCGAGCGGCGACGGCAAACTTGCCGCGACGGCGCAAACCGGCCAAGTGTCACCAGCGTGGTATCTAATACTCGAAAACCATTCTCAACTGCGCTCAGTGCCCTAAAAAACTATCCATTTCATTAACATCACCTTTACATTACGCGAGTCAACGTCCTATCACTAAATGCGAATCAAAATGTGAGCGACTTCGCGAAGAGAGCCGCGGTTGCTTGGGTGCGATCCCCGTTGAACCGGCGCAACTCGAACATGACCTGATCGCGCGAAAATCCCAGCGAAACGAGTTCCCTGACGTCTGCTTCCGTGAAGTTGTCTCCGGGCGAGATATTTTGAGTATTGGTTTGTGTTGTGCTAGGTTGCGATGAGCTAGTGGCGCCGCCTGCTGAAAAGAAAAAGTAATCGTCAGACATGCTGAGCAACGATTTAATTTCAGAATAATAAATACAACAGATGCATTTCGGCAACCAACTAACGTGTAGGAACATTTTTAATGCTTCTTGGATCGGGAATGGCTATTTTGACTTTTGCTTCTCTTGGGATTTTCGATTGGAGGGGAGCTTTTGGTTTGGGAGGATGATTGGGATTCTTTGCCTCTCTTTTTCTCTGGAACAAGCGATTATAGCATCATTTGAGTTTCTGCGTTAATAGCGTTAAAAGTTCCTTTTTGGTCAACTTTTTTCAGCAGTTTCGGAATAATGTGAACCAAGTGTCATTCGATTCAGAATAGCATGCAAGTATATGATTTAAAAAAAAAAAAAAGAAAGTTCCACTTGCAAACATTGCAAAAGTTATGACCAATTAACTAAGAAAAGGGGGTTTAGTTTTTACAAATATATCAAAAACTAATTGAGATTTTTCGAATCTAAAAAAAGATTCAAGAAGAGGAAGAAATTTCCTAAAAAAGATTCATGACTCCCGAAACTGTAGGACCAATATTTATAATTTTCCAGGAGGAATGAAAATATGGCCGAAAGCGGGTGTTCTGGTTTGCACACTTCAATAAAAATTATTTAAACATATTAAATAAAAAATTAAAGAAATGAAAAAATTCAGGGGCTTACTGAATAGATAAATGAATAAAAATTATTCGAAAAAAAAATTATCGAAATTTTTCAATTGGTTATGAAATAGTTAACTAATAATTTTTAGCTGCTTGAAAATGAACATTGCAAGTGTGATAATTATCAAACTATAAATTTTGATTTTTCTCCTTGCACGGAGCTTTTCTTGAAAGGCTTCAGAATAGATGTCTGTTGGAAAAATTAAAAACTTCAATTGTCCGTTTTTTTGTTATCAAAAGCTGCATGGATTTTTTTTTACATTTTTATCTCAGTCTCAGTCAGTGATGATATACCGAAATATCGAAAGAATTTAAATTTGAGTAATTTTATCTAATCCAAATATGAAAAAAAAAAAGAATAGCAAAGGTTAGGAGAAAGTCAAAGGTATGTCAAGATACTGTTACCACTGAAAATAGCTCACGTGACGGTATTTCTTCCACTACAATATCATTCACCACAAACTCAAGTGAAAACTTTATTGGAAATCACGACAATGTCATTAAAGACATTAAAATTAAAATAAATCTGATTGGGTCGTCAATAGTAAAAACTATTCGTCCGAAATAATTCTTGTCTCCACTTCATTTGGCTAAAATTTGTTCAAAATACGATTTTTCTATTAAAAATCATTATTTGCATTAAAGATTAGAATTCCAAAAAAAAATTCAATCATCTTCTAAAAAATTTGCAGAAACAATAGGAGATAAAAATAATAAAAAAAAAACATTTCTTGCAGCTTCTGATAACAAAAAAAACGGATCATTAATAATATATAAAAAAGAATGATTTTCGGTGATTAATTACATTTTTTAATTTTGCAACTACGTAAATTATTAATAAAAAACTGAAAAATGATTTTTTTCCAACGGGGTCTATTCTGAAGCTTTTCGACAATAGCTTCAAGAAGGAAAAAAAATTCAACTTTATAGTTTAACAATTATCACACTTGCAATGTTCATGTTTAAATAGCCAAAAATTATTAATTAACTATTGCATAACTACTTGAAAAATTGCGATACATTTTTTTCCGGCGGAAATCCAGTAAGCCCCTGAATTTTTTCATTTGAAATTTATATTAAATATGTTTAAATAATTTCTATGTTTTTGAGATATTCGCAAAATAATAATCCCCCTATTTTTAGGTAATTTTTTATAACTTTTGCATTTTTGTAAGCGGAACAATTTTTTTTCCAATTCGAATGAAACCTACCTTTTGCTTGTTGTCATACATGGTGAAATATTTTGCAAAAGCACAATTTGAAAGACAACAATGCATAATACCTACAATTCTCTAAATATAATTTAGGCTACAACATATATAGAGCACCAAATCTAACAGATATAATTCAACGATCGTCGAGGGGAGCAGTTGTTTTCTGTTGGAGACTTGTCCACTACTGTGGAAGTTTTTATGGAAGATTGGATTATTTAAGACATGTTTCATTATTATCATATTTTATCTAAGCTGAAGGTTTAGATATGCATGTAGCCTCATTTTACTTTTTTGCTTGATATTGTCAGGGTCCTCTTGCGAATCCGACTGGTGGTACCCAAAATATAGCAGAATTTGGTAAATATTTTAGAATTCTGTCAATAAATGGCATCATACTCTTAGAAGTATAAAGTACAGTACACCCTGTATAAATAACCATTTAAATGACAGAAAAGTCTTGGGGTTACTCTGATTGAACATCAATAATGCCGTGAAGTTGAATATGGTGTGCCCCAAGATCACTTTTAGAGCCACTTTGGTCATTGATGAATATTCAAATTCAAACTGAATCTTTTAAATAATCATTATTTATGTATTCAGGCTAAGAGGCTAATAGCAAAAAAAAAATGTGTTATTACAAAAATTAAGAATTCTGAAACTTTTTTGAATAATAATAATGATAATAAGTAAACTGCGAAAGGCTTTTGCGACCGCCATTGTTTGATTTATGGTTTTTAGGCTGACTTAATTTCGGAGAAGTTCTCGACGTTTCGCCAACATGAGCGGTTGGCATTTTCAAGAGAGATGTTGACAGATTCAAAAATCACATACCCTGTCTACTATTTTGCAATGCCCTCTGTAAGTCTTTTTCCTCTAATTCCTTTCTAGATTTAGCTAGTACTTCTTCTTCAGATGTGCTACTCAGTCTCGCACAGTCAGGTAGTTCGCTCTCTGGAAGGAAGGGTGTCTCGGTAGCAGTAGTACCTATTCTCAGAACATTTGCTTTGAGATCAATACAACACTGTAACAAAAAATAAAGATACAATTATAACAATAAATTTCTAACGCGCTCATTACTTAGAAAAAACATGTCTCTCAGCTGAACTTGGTAATGATTTGTGAGCACCTCAGGGTAGGGTTTTGGGGCCACTATTTTTTATAATATCTTTGGTTGATTGTGAATTCGACCTTTTTGCAGCTGATACCAACTAAACTGGTACTTGATCAAATCAAAAGAAAAAGTGGAAATAATATATAAGAACATGCAGAACAATGAAAGATAACCATTTGCAGGTCTTTTAGAAAAGTACATTTTTATTCTAATATTCACCTGGTGTCTTTTTAGCATGTCCAGCCCAAGCAGCATATCCATTGGCTGCTCCTCTAGCACGGAAAAACTCGTTGTAAGGTAGACGCTTGCTATTTGGATTTGGACCATGTGAATGCGGCCGATAATTTTTTGAATGCCGACCCCCTTCGCGATGCCTGCCCACCGAGTATCGACCAGACGCATTATGTTACATCTCTCCGCACATCGGCTCGACATAATAGTAGTTTGTGCCCCTACAACAATTTCTCAGTACATAAAGTGACCCAACTCCCCGAAATGCTCTTACCTGAGTCTATGAATGCCTTGACAGGATATCCGTTGACTCTGCAATTGATGTAAAGCATGACTACAGTGCCAAATGACTCAGGGTTGTACTCCATAGCTGCTTCCATATTAGCTTCAATATTCTTCTGACGTATTTCTTCAGCAATAAGACGCTGTGCTTCTGTGTCGAATGGATCAGCGTTAACCATTCTCAATCGCTGCTGTTCACGATCCTGTCTGGCTTGAACTTGCTCCCTCAGGACAGAAGCAAACGTATCTGAAACGGTTCCAGCATGCTTACATACCTCGGAGAGAGGTTGCATCCTTCTTACCTATGTTGCCACTGAGAAGTGCGTCTGCCAGTCTTGGATTGTTCTGTTTCAGTAGCGCGAGTTGATCCGGATTCGCTAGGAACATATCTCTGATAAGCACTGGATCATCTTCGTTGGGTCTACTCCTTGCTGCTGGATTATTAGGAATTTCTATGTTACTGAAGTCAAAGCTAACTAAAAGTAATTGCCCTATGAAAAGAAAAACGTGCTACAAGCTTGAACTATTTACCCGGTTGGTCCAGACTGGTTTGCGAGCTCGTCTGCATGTGCTGAAGGATAACTGCATCCCCATCGCGGATTCCTAGATCTTTGAGAGACTTTTTGTTATCCATCAAGGGCCTTCCATTGTAAGCAATGACGATTTCCGATGCGGGGAAGCCAGATTCAATTTCGCAAAAGGCTTTGAAGTTCTCCAGCTCCAAATCTTCAGATACATCCAACACGAAAATGAAATCTGTTAGCGTGGTTACTGTTACCTTCATTTCAGATAGGTGATATCAACTTGTTAGGAATTATTTAAGCTGCACTTGGAAATTTAATTAAATTCTTGCTCCGTTGTTTTTCATTTTTCTAACCTGATACGAATGGTAAACGGTGACGTTTTGGTTTCTTTGTCTGTAAACGAAAACAATATGACTTGCAATAAAAATATCTGCTTTATGCAAAACAAGATAAGTTCGTGTGGGAAATCGGAACACGTACCAATCAAAAATCTTTTATTTAAAAATGTAGGATTTTTATAAATGAAAGGTGAAAAACCTCATTAAATTTCCAGACATACAGAGATTTCAGAGGGCGCAGAGGCAGACAAGACTGACAGGAGACAGAACAAAAAATCACGAGAGTAACCAATCAGAAAGCACCAAGCCGAGAGAACATTGGCTAGTACGCGGCAATGGCCGATGCCATTTAACTCCCACGAAACAGAGAAAAGCGTTTTGTCGAACGCATAAAACGCATTTTGTATCTAGTTCGTTCAGCAAAATGCAAAATAAATGTCTATTGCTTGCCGTGCAAAAAGTACGACATCGATAATTATTTCATTATTGGGAGATCAGGTCATTCTTGCCATAAGCGGTGGTGTATATAATATATTTTCACTGTTTTCACATTATTAATCGATTTTTGGACAACAGATTGGGGGATGTTCTAAGCCCGTTGCTCATTTTCGAAAATTTCGATTAAATTAGCTTGACGTGACGTAGTTTCTGTCAAGTTGTGTAAAACGAACAAATAACGTCATTTCCAACTTTTTACTGTGAAGCACGGGTTTTATTAACTGTTTATAGTTAAATTGAAATGGAGGCAGAGGTCAAAAGTTCTATCACTGAGCATATTTGTTCTGTGGCGTGTCTCTTTCTTCTGGTAATTTATAAAATGAGAGCGCGCAGTACATTTTTCTGATAGGAAGTGCTAGGAATAGCACGTTAAAAGGTGAGACCTTGTTAATCCTTGGCTCACACAAGTTTCGACTTCTGAAGAACAGAATCCCGATCCTCTATATCCGATATCTTCATATTCGAAAGTTCCTGAGTCCTGCATTCTCCAAAATAACCCATAATCAAAACAACCTATAACAAAAAAAGGAAATGAATACACACAAAGACGAAAATAGGAAAATAATTACCTTATGCAATAAATGAATTTCATTAGGATTGTTTTTTAGAAATCTGATGACATCTTCTGAGATAAAACGGCAGACTTTTTCAGCTTTTTATAACTCTTACTCTTCCCGTTTCACAAAAGCCTCTAACTTCATTGAACTTGGTGATATCTCGTTTCTCATGCATAGTCAACATCGATTTCAACGTTGACCATTTAGTCCATAAAGAATTCGGACTAAACGTTTCTGACTGCAAGGAATAAATACAATTACTACCAAATCTACCCAAAAAAAAATTGAAAATACCTTATCAGTTCTTGAAAATATGCCAGAAATACATTTTCAATGGCATCTTTTAGCATAAAATTTTTCCGTTTCAACCACTCAAGATAGATAATAATAATAATAATAATACTCCCTCATAATAATATACCTATCAACTATTCTTTTTGGTATACGGCTTCACTTTTCGATGGAATTAATGATTCTCTTGCTTTTTCAACTTTTTTCAAAATATTCTCCAATATATTTAGGGTAGAAAACAAATTTTTAATGCAACCACAGCTTTATATCAAAGTTCGGCATATAAACAAGTAACATATATAGCAACAACCCAGCAACAACAAAACTCCTATAATTAACGGTACCTGATTCCAATATAGCGGGAAGGTAACGAATTGGTACATTTATTCCGTTTTAAAAATGAACAAAATTTTATTATCTATGTACCACGGGAATCAATGAGCCGGCAATTGCTGTCCCTCTAGCCACTGGTCCTCGGACTCAAACTTTGCCATCGGTAATTCATGCCCTTATAATTCCCTTTATACATAAATTACTATTCTTTTCGAGTTCGAAGAACTTCATTTTTTAAAACAAACTTTTTGTATAACTTTGCTCAGTTCATATGTGTGACTGTCTGTCTGTGACATGATAATACATTTTTTTAAGTTTGTTAAAAGTGGAGGGAGACTTTTCTCCCGGAAGACTGCGAATAGAGAATTTGAAAAATTCCGTCGGTTTAAAAAAATTACGGCGAGCACACGTAATGAGAACCGATAAAAATAGAATAATTAGAATGAAAAGTTTGCTCCTTGCCGTCCCCCCAAAGTTAGATAGAGAATGCGTATACATTTCAAAAAAAATCTGTCGGTTTAGAACGTAAAAAATCACGGCGTAAAAAATAATGTCGGTCGAGGGCCCCAAAAAAAAATTGCAAAATCTCGCGAAAATAAATTCGGGAAAAATCCGTCACAATAGTGAATAAACCGGGTGGCTACGGAAGTATTGCCTACGGAATATCTCAGTTATTGTATGAAGTAGGTTTGTGAAATTTGGAACGTCGATATAATGACATAAGAGCTAGAATTTAAGCATATTGACATGTCGAAGTTAACTTCCGGTCTGACCGGAAGTAACATCAACTTTCTTATTTTAAATGGAAACCCAATTTTTTTTTCTTTTCGCTTTATTCAGCATTCAATTCCCTTTCTAATGACATATCACAAGTTGGTATCTAACCAGAAACTAGATCAGAAAAAAATTATTATTGAAATTCACCGAGTAGGCCGTGGAAGCAAAATGAAAGCCAAAAATTGAAAAGTTGGCTATGGAAACCATACGTCACTTGATAACAGTTGCTACTACTGTGATATTTTATTTTCATTCGTCGGCGTTATAAAAAGCCACCAAAAAAATATTGGAAAAATTGGAAAAAAAACAATACTCTGTAGGTCCATAACTTAAATAGGAACATACAACTTTTTCTTGCCTGTACTATTCAGCATAACCATTCCTTTCTAATGATATAATAGAAAGTAATTTCTTGAAATGAAATACCAAAAACTCCAATTATTATTATTCAAATAACAAAAAAACAGATTTATCGAAAAAAGGGAATTATAGAATCTACAATGTCCCAAGGAAGTTATCACCCTCTTTATCGATAGTGTAAGTATTGCGATATAAGCTTATAATATCCCGGTCAGAAATTAATTTATATAATTCATTATTATTTTCATACAATAAGTTGGGTTTTAAAATTTTTAAAAATTTTTTATGCCCATCAATAACCTTAGGTATTTATTTAGAATTTCTCAGTAAAAAATGGTATTAACAGTTGAAAACCATCGTTGAAGTCATACCTTCTACACGTGTGACCCTGGTGTGTAATAATTTCATTTGAAAAAATACGCGAATACGTATAAAATTTGAAGGGTAATGAATTTTTCCACCACTTTTCTGAAGCATACTCATGTATATTGTTAGAAAAAAACAGTCACATTTTGTGTGATTTCAATGTAACACTTTCTAAACAATGCTAATTGCTTTTATATAACATTATATGAGCACTTTCAAGAGTATGGACACTTAGTATCTCGCGATCTTGCGCATTCGGAGCGTTTTCATTGATTTTCCTCTCGAATTTCTCTCTATTGCAGAGCAACAACAAAATTCCTGCAATGTTACAGTGAATTTCAATGGACCTCCGCAACAAACGTTTATCAATGAATAATATAAATTATATTAATTCTAGAATAATCATACCGCACCTCGACTGATTCAAATGGAGAAAGTGCGAACGCAACATATCGTGTGGCAGTATACAGTTTAACATGTGGAAGGTTAAAAGTCAAAGCACGGGATAAACTGGGACGACTAATGAAGTGAAATTCCGAGATGGAAACCAAACTGACCCAAAATCCACCGCACAATTAGTGAAAATGAAAGTGTCCGCGAGATTGAAATACCTCGAGTGTCTCCGGTGGTCTTACACGGTTCCGATTCTGTGCTACATTGCGTTTTTCTTCATGATCTGGATGCTAGCAGTGCCGCTCAAACAAAATAAAAAAATCATCAAAGAACTCAAAGTTGATCCACCAGAAGATTCGTTCGAAATCAGGATAAGGAACAGCAATTTCAACACCGATAAGAAAACGGAAGAAGGCGATGAGGACAGAAACGAGTATCTGGTCAATGTCAACGACGAGGAGAATTCCAGGAAGGATCAGACGGGGATCTTGATGGAAGTTTTCGCAAAGTGAGTGAAATTCAATGAGCCGCAGTAATGAGAATTCAATCCTTTGATATTCAAAAGGTCATACGAAAATAACTTTCAGAGTGAACAAAGATTGAAATATTCATGGAAGGACGTTTCTTCTGAAACTGCAGATTTGAATAATAAATAATAATAATAAATGTATTCAATTCAATTCCATAGTTCAAATTCATACATACATATAGCAAAATCTATGAACTGATGAATAAATGACAATTCCATTGAGGCCATAGTGTGTGTGAGGGTGAATATGAGACATATTGATAATAATGATATACAAAGATTGTTCAATTAGGGGCAAATTTGCTCATATATGTGTCGAGTAATTCAAAATTCCGAGTATATCCGGAGATATCCGAAAAAAAAAACAAATTTTGGAAAATTCTTTTTATTTTTTTTGGCGTTGATAAAATAAACAGCACATTTACGTTGATTCCATCAAAGAACACTTGTTAAACCAATCCATTTGTTTAAGACGCCTAAAAACCCTGGTGTGTCGACTGATTAGATTTTGTTTAGATTTTTTTGAAGACAAAACAAATGAAATCATGGTCTATTTCTGTAATCGGATCCAGAGATGGCGCCTCGTCCTCATGTAAATATTCCAGGGGCATAGTGATTGTGATTTTTGTTGATTGAATTTGACGGAATGTCAATAAACTTTTGAAATATCATTCTAAAGCAATATAGTTTTCATATTCGAAGTGGAAGAGCAAATTTTTGGAAAAATAACACCACACAAAATGTGTTATTTTTTTAAAATAATGTAAATACCGTTTGAAAGTCAAAATAGTTTTGGCAGAATCAAAAATTTCGTAGTGCATTATTGACTATTAATGATGTTCGTTTCTTTATTTTTCTGTATTTTATATTATTTTCCTAAATAAGTTGACCATAATCCGTTTTTGTGTGGATAAAATTCAGAAAGATGAACACAATAATTCAATATGTCTAGTACCGAAAGTGAGTACCTACTACTTAAAATCTGTAAAATATACTTTGGAACCAATTTGGAACTTACATTTTATTTCTTAACTCGCCATGCTCTAATAAACATGGCAAACATTTTTTCAAATCGATTCAATCAACTGGGTGCGTGTTGTTATACCCTACTGTTTCTTTAAATATTCCATAAGTTCAAATTACGAAAGTTGGTGACAAAGTAAAAAAAAACACCACTTCTACTGAAATCTATCAATTTTGCATATATCATCAAGCTTGTTTAGGTTTTCTTATTTTACCATTCGTTTTCGTAAAATCTTTTCAGTGTGGTTAGATCATCCAAAAATAAATTTTCTGTCGAGAAAGAATTGCACAAAAAAAGAAACATCTTCACTATTACATGACATACCTACAGTTTTTAAAATAGCGATGAAGGACCATTGTAACAAACATATCACTTCTGAAAAGCAATTAAACTCAAAATGAGCTACAAAATTATTACTTTATATATACTTTATTATAGAGAACTTTAAAAGGAAAACTCGGATACAATGGCACAGATACTTGCGCATGCGCATGTTGGGCAGATGTCAGATAGGCACAAGCACAAGATTGACGAATTCTAATGGTGAATTTCCATGCAGCTGAATTTCAATACTTTTATGTGAAATGTGTGATTATTATTTATTCCAGTAAATTGCATATCAGCAAAATAAAAATTAGATAATAAGTCGAAAATGTAACGAATAAAACTGCTTGCGGACAGTGATTCTGTAAATTTGAATGATTATGTTGTTTTCTTCATTTCATGCTCGCGCGCAATATTTGAAGCTTCTGTTCATGAAAATTCACCCTAACAAGTAAACCGACGGTGGCGGTTCACGAAGTATCGCGAGATTTTTGGAAAATAGACCGCGATTTCATTTGTTGTCTCATAATCAAGCAAGCGAATGTCCACCGTTTTATCCTACAGTTTTACAGGTATGAATCACTGAAATGAAATTATAATTTCAGTGGTATGAGTCCGCACACCAGGGTTTTTAGGCATCTTACATTTGTTGTTACCCCATTATCTGTCACGTCTGCTGTTATTATCACTCATAATAAATATCTTAAGGGTATTGATAATTTCGAAATAATTTGTCGCATACTTTCGAAAGCGAGTTGCTTGGTAACAGCCCGACGCCAAAGGCCGAAGCATTTTCAAGGGATTTTTGATCAGACAATTTCACGAATACATTATATTATGGACTAAATGCGTATTGCAAGAACGGTTCATCATGTGTCATTAATGTCAGTTGAAGAGTTGAACCGTCAAACTGACGTTTCTATATTTACAGTGATTGTCGTAACTATGGAAATGTATACACAAGCTAGAAGCGAAACACCGTTTTGAAAATACCACGGGCTGGAGGAAGTGTTTTCAAAAAGTCCTGTTTTCATTGGTTCGAAATGAGAAAATTATGGCATTTGATTGGTTTATATAATATAAGGGGAAATTGTCTCTTATAATCTCCCTAGAGCATGAATTATTTCCGGAAATTTTCTCAAAGTGCGAATTTTCTTAAAAAAATTCGGAAAATTTCCGGAATCTTAATTCATGCTCGCGGGAGATTCGGTAAGAAAATTTTATACCAGAACTTTTTTTTAAATAGAAATTAAATTGGTGACATACTTAAATGACATATTATTTTCTATGTAACGGACATCATAGTAGGCCGTTGTTAAGGCTTTGTCTTACAATAGCGAATTGCAAATTATTTTTGTTGCGGATTTGATACCAAATATTTTAATTTCCCCATGCTCTATTAAAATGTGGTTTAAATAATTAAACAACAGATAATAACATATACCTATAATTAAGTTATAAATAAATATATATCAAAAATATTTTACGCCACTGTGTTTATGACAGCTGTCAAGCCAGAGGGAAATTTCCACTTAATAATTTCCCTCTACGCAGGGAAATTTCCGAAGAAATTAGGTTATTGTCAAAATGCGGGCATCTGACTGGCTTAAATTAACTAGTATACAATTTTCAGTTAAATGTTTGTCTGATTGGCTATGTCTGGTCACTTGGTCACTAATATGATAGGTTCAAATTACATGGAAAAAAAATTCAAAGTAATTATTACCTAAAAAGTTTTTTTTTGAACGAGATATAATCTGATTGAACTAGTTTTTAATGAACTCTATTAAACATATCTGTCCCTAACTACAAATGAATGAACGAAATAACACAACACTGAAGAAGAATAAAATCTGAAATATCAAAGCAACTGCTTAAAATTGCTGCCTTCTTCCTGAATACATAGACATGCTCGCCGTCCTAAGTTTTCTATAACCCTTCTTCTTTTTGACCGACCCTGCTTAATTATGCTTCTCCTAAGATCTGCAACATTATGGAATTCTTGTTGGCTATAAACACGATTTTTTAATGTGCCCCACTAAAAAGTCTCAAGTACTCTGTCAGGCCACCTTGCTGGTCATTTCGCATGACCATTATTTCCAATCCACCTATCATGGGAATCTTTCTTTTAGGTATTCACTTTAAGAACTGCTCTGGTACTATGAAGAGAGGCACCGTCATGTTGAAACCAATATTGATTTGAATTTACGAGATGTGAAATGTCTAGATAATCCTCAAAAAAACCTCGGAAAAACTCCAGATAAGTTTCTCTATTCAATCAACTACCTACTTGACAATTCTAGTTTTTGTTGAATATAAAAGGTCTTATGCATTTTCAACTCAGTTTGCATGCAGCTGCTTTTATGCTAATTGATTCCAACACTCTGGTGTCAAGTATATTTAGTAACGGCGTGCTGGCGCCGCGTATATTTTCGGATTTTATGATGACGTGCGACTGTGGGCAGGGGTTTGTGCTCGCGTATTTCTATTTTTGTAAAATCGCACCCTGTACAAGTTGCTCAGCTTCCTTACTGGAGAGGTGGTATCTTTTCTTTACGTTTGAGACAGCGTTGTACCCATTGAATCCTCTATGGAGTAGGCACTCATAAAACACTTATGAAATATTGTAGAATAGCTCACACCAGAGAAGTAAATGACAATCAGCGCAATAAAAAAACATATCGATTATTGTATTACTCTGTCTACATCTTTTAACAATTTTTCAGGGCCGACAAGGACAAGAACGGAAAACTGGATTCCAAGGAGCTATCCTTGTGGATACGGAGAAAAATCGTGGAGCACATCTCATTAGCTGTGGGGAGCAACCACGAACTATTCACGTTGATTGACGTCAACCCCCGCAATGGTGTGATATCTTGGAGGGAGTACCACACGTATTTCCTGAAGAAACGAGGATTCAGCAAGAAGTACGTGGAGAGTCACGACGAGAGGAGGCACAAAGGGCTGCAAAGATCTATCAAAGGCAAGTATGGGTGTCTCAGTGGTAGGTACATGTTGTGGGGCTGATGCACAGTTTACTTACTTTTCACTGGCTTCCTAATCAAATTATTCTGGTATTGCTAGTGATCGAAAATATATACATTTCGAAGCATCCATCAGTCACGAGCCAAAAATAGGACTTCTAGAATACCCGTTACCAGGTCAAGAGGTCAACACGAAGGAAGATCAATCACTTCCTGGTTCACCTTTTCAGAAAAATTGAATTTCCCTTGTTATCGATCAACATCGAACATTATAAATGCCCTTATGGACGTAAAAACTAGGCATTCTGAATTTCCAACAAAGAAATCTGTTTATAGTAAATTACAGGAATATGTTGATGGGTCAATAGAATCCAATAATTTTGAGGCGATAAGCAATCCCTTCGTAGATGTCGCTAACAGTATCAATAATAATAATAATAATAATAATAATGATGACAATACTTCCTCATCCCGCAGTCCTCTTCTCTTCTGCATCTCACTATTTTTGAGACTACTTAAAAATATAAAAAAATCGTCCGATTCACTCCGACGACCCGACAATGACTTTCAATCATGAGAATTTGTAGATTGGACTAAAATGAATGTTTTCTGACCCACCACCAATCGCGCCAACTCAAATTCTATATTTGAGACCACTTCAAATATTTAGAAAATCGGCCGAACCCCTCTGGCGACCCGACAATGACTCTCAATCATGAAAAGTTGTAAATTGGACTGAAATGAATGTTTTCTGACCCACCACGAAACGCGCCAACTCAAATCCTATTTTTGAGACATCAAAAATAAAAAAATTTGTCGAACCCCTCTGACGACCCGACAGGGCCTGACTGGGATATTCCTGAAAAAATACTCCCTTATAAACACTCATAGAGTGTACCCAAAGGCATAGCCTGTGCGGGTCGAGGACGGCTACTATTATTATTTGCATTGGCGCTAATGAAACGGTAATGAATTTTAATGACTTCTAGGGATAAATTGAAAGTATAAATACATTATAATGAAATAGATGTGAAACGGTTATACCGTTGCAGTTTGAATACATTTTCATCATTGTCATCATTGGATAAAATGTGGGTTTTATGGTTTTTTGCAAATGCGGCCAAATATTGAATGAGAAAAAGTTGTTTAATGAAATATTTTTAATTTCGCAGAAAAAATCATGAAAGACAAGGCTTCTTGGATGGAAGCTGCGAGATCGAACCCAGACACTCTCACTCTGGATGAATTCTTGGCCTTCACCCATCCGGAATCCAGTGCTGCCAATCAGTTGGCACTTGTGGATGAATTGTATGACAAGTTTGATAGGGACGGAGACGAAATGTTGACAGAAAACGAGTTTGCAGTCCTCCAAACGGAAGGTGAGCGATTGTATCCATAACTTTGATAAATATTGAACCGAATTAGTAGTATATAGCTCTTGATTGTGCCACATCAGTGTCTTCTTAGGAACAGCTCACAAAACCAGATAGTATTTGTGAAGAAATATCGTGTTAAGGACTGTCGGTCAAAAATGGATCTGATTGGCTGTTGCAACGGTGCTACGAACGGCAGACGAAACAAAATGGATAAAGATACATTTTTAACTATCAATTTTTCATGAGTTTCTTTTCTTTTGATCATATAGGTTATATACTAGATACTCTGCTTTTAACAATTTTGACAATAATTGAATAATTCTTTTTGAAGGAAACGGAGACGAGACGTTCATCGTTCGCCAGGATGAAAACGAACGTCGGGCGGAGTTTCGCAAGTCTATCGACTTGAATGGTGATGGAAAAGCAGACAGGAGAGAGCTGCTTCACTATGTCGCCCCACAGAGTCCCAGACACAGCGAACACGAAGCTGAAGCTCTTCTGGCCTTGGCTGACAATGACCACGATAACATGCTGTCGCTGGATGAAATCCTTGCCCACCCCGACCTATTTTTGAAATCCAAGATGGTGGACACCGCGAGGAGTTTCCATGATGAATTTTGAGCGACTGGAATTCTCGCGACAGCGCAGGAGGGCACTTTTTCATTGCCAACTTGGAGAGAGTCTCGATTAAAAAAATATCAAATTATGTGCGCATTGTTACAAAGTATCGGATTTGTAGTTCTTAGTGGTGTTCGAACTTGTTGATCGTGGTGTAAAGGTAATTTTGCCTTAAAATTCATCCACAATTGCGGCAGACAAATCCAAAGGCAATGTGGCAACGATCGAAGTACTTTGTCGTCGGATGGACTATCACTACTTTTTTATATAGCGACTTTTCGTGATTATTTATCATTTTCCCAACTGCTTGTTTCGCTTAGATCAATTTCATTCTCGCATATTGATGCTGCTTTTTCAGATCCAACGAACAATTTTGCCAGCAACCCGGAAAATACCACGGTAGTAAAATGCACACTGAAGACATAACAACCAATTTAAGGATATTTTGGTATATTTTATCTCAATACATATACAAGACGTTAAAACTTCCTTCCAAAATGCTTATCGAAGTTGTCAACTAAACATCAAGTAGGCTCCGGCTGACGAGCTCTTTTTTCAATAATTACTTAGGTATGTTGAATTATTATGAAAAAAACGGTGGTCGAATGACTGTCAATTACTGACGGAGATTAAAAAAAGTTGTTGAACAATGGTGGTCCTTGGACACTTTATTTTTGTGATAACCTAATAAAAGACTTGTTTATTTTGGGTTGAGAGTTTTTGTATGTCATAAACAAACTAACAACAGGACCGTAATTAAAAATTGTTGTCACTGATGATGCTAGTTATTTTATACGAAATGTTATCAAAATGTCGAGTGTGATATACCACTGAATTGTGATTTTATCGCTCTATAAATATTTGTGATGAAATAGACAGGTCCGTATTTGAAAAAAATAGTTGATGATGGCGGTGTTGACACGAAAAGTTTGATTAAAAATTTATCGTTACGTAGTTCTAGTACATTTTGAATACAATAAAACTTTCCTTTTTCATTTTTTTATATTTTCTGAAATAACAATTCTATTCGTAAAGAAAACAGCATTTTCAGTTTTCCCTGTATAAGTTGGGAAGGGCGAGAATCCCCGTAAATTTTCTATGACCAATTTACTGCTCACCACGATAGTTACATTTTTTCCCATTTAATCGTCTTTGTATCTATTACGGTTTGGAATATAGCAATGTTACCACATGATAAAAGAAACGGCCTGTATAATGGAATCAATAAGAAATAATTGTGGCAGTGTTTTGTGATTTGTCAGAGGCATTTAACTGTATCAATCACATTATATTGCTGCAAAAAATGGAAGTATATGGATTCAGGGGTACTACTTATTTGAAGTGAATCGAGTCGTACCTATCGAAATGCGATCAAATTGTCTAAACAGCCCATTATTCACAACTCCACCCTATTTCCTGTGGTGTGCCTCAAGGTTCAGTACTTGGCCCTTTGCTCTTCTTATTATACATAAATGACATGTCCAATTTGAATATAACAGGTATATAGATTAACTTGATTAGCCGATGATACTACCATCCTATGGAATTTCAAAACAAAATTTGATTATAAAAATAATCCAGCCTTTCGCAAATTTTCCTATACAATAGGATTGTCGGCAAACGTCGAACAGAATCAAATTTTGTTTTGAAATTTATTGGCTTTCGTCAAGTACTCTTAGTTCCACATGAGAAATATTTAAATATTTTTCATGATGAAAATTTAGATATTCGACTCAAACAAAGTCGTGGTACTGGTCGGAATCTTTCTGTGGTTTCTACAGATGGCTCTGCTGCTCACTTTCTTAGTGGGTGCCGGAGATATCGTAGTGCCTGTTAACAAAACCGATTGGAAATCAATTACATGTGGCCGAGTCTGTACTGATGAGCGAGTTGAATCGCGAAACCGGTCTGCAGATGTCACATGTTTTTGATTGCCAGTTGGTGGTTGTTACAGGAAGATTGCAAAGTATATCCTTGTAGGAAAACTTTGCCAGTCGTTGAATAGACGTGATTCGGCGTTCGTATGGGGCTTTTGAATTATTTCTGTTCGACGTTTGCCGACAATCCTATTGTATAGAAAAATTTGCGAGAGGCTGGATTATTTTTATAATCAAATTTTGTTTTGAAATTTATTGCCTTTCGTCAAGTACTCTTAGTTCCATATGAGAAATATTTAAATATTTTTCATGATGAAAACTTATTTTTTTCCTATGGAATGACAAGAATGAGGCTTTTCAAACCATTTCTAGAGACATGCACCTATTGAAGAATGGTTTGATTCAAGTTTATTATCACTAAATCTCTCATAAACAAATATATTGTGCCTTCGCTGCGATCTACATGCACTGCTACCAGGCAATGATACTATAGAGAGTGAGGAAACTACGAAATTTCTTGGATTTCATATTGACAAGACTTTGAAATTCAATGAACGTATCTTAAAACTAAGTAATAAGAAGTTGGCTTCGGGATGCTATGCAATTCGAATTATTTCCAACAATTTGAGATATAATGCATCTAAATCAGTTTACCATATGCTCTCATAGAATCACATTTAAGCAGCTGTGACATTGCTTTCTGGAGAGCCTGTAGCAAAAGAGTTTTAAAAAATTCTTGTTACTCTACAGAAGAGATCCGTTAGATGACGACAGAACAGAAAAAACTCAGGAAGAATCTCCCTACCCCTAGCGATTTATTACAAGAGTTTCGAGCAATGCAGCAACTTTTTTGGAAAAAATAAAAAATGTTATTCATACGGTGACAGCTTTTTGGCATGAACTATACATTATTCATTTCATTTTTAAGAATCGATACAATTAATAACAGCACGGAATAATATGAAAGATTTATTATACATGCAAAGTTTGGAAGACATTGTGAACCAAAAAGGCAACATGTTCTTAACAAGATTTATAATTACATTTCAATAAGTTAACAATATAAAATACAACGTGACCTGTAGTTAAACTACTCAATAATTCAACACATCACTACTAAACAAAGTTTAAATGCCTATTAAAGAAAAATACACACTAAACGTAGCCATAAACTCAGTTCATAACATTTTCAATCAGTTAAGGGAATGTTCATTTTTGAAAAACTCCATTTGTATATTATGTGTATACATTTATCACTCAGGGAAATAAAAAGAATGATATGCAAAGACCAAAATTGCAAACACTTCTATGTGCACGTTTCCAACTGAGTTAGTAGGGAGTTGAGGCAGTTTGATACTCGGCGCATTTTGATACATTCAACTTTTCCATGACTACAATATTCTGCATACAAAATATATCCATCAAGCATTGAAAGATGGCGTTACTTCATATGCCTGCAGAGTATACAGATCTGGTAAAATATTATCGGCGTATAGCATTCCCAATGTCATAAACTGTCAATTATTATAATTGGCTCAGATGATGGAACAGCGTGTCGAAACATATGTTAGACATAACAGTTCATATTATTTTTTGTGAATTGCAAGTTTAATTTTCTC
Organism: Chrysolina americana; assembly: GCA_958502065.1. Classification (NCBI taxonomy): domain Eukaryota; kingdom Metazoa; phylum Arthropoda; class Insecta; order Coleoptera; family Chrysomelidae; genus Chrysolina; species Chrysolina americana. Next base: position 66,126,590 of record OY293417.1, on the reverse strand, counting down.
TCCATTTGCCAATAATGTTTTTAAATTCATCAATGAAGTTTTGGTAATGCAGCTGTGGAATAAGATACTAATGTAAATAGTTTTATTTTAAATGAAGTCAGGAGATGTTTGGATGCACAAAAAAGTGTATCAGAGCTGCACCAACTCCCCATAAACTATCATCAGTTGATGATTATGAACTGATACTTTCGGTGTTTGCCAGATGTATGAAAAAATCATTATCTCATGGTGTATGAAAAAAAAAAACATTATTCATAACTTAAAGTTAAAGTTATTAGTAAAAAATAATGTAACATTATCTGTGGATTATTCATGCACCTTATGAATTGTTTAACAAATGAAGACGAGATATTGGCTGAATCTAGTCCTCAAGGTTTTCCTGAGACCTAACCCGACATAACTACGGTTGGCGGAATAACATTTTCTTCGATCATCTCGTAGGATGAGATAAATAATCACCAGAAACGGACTACTTTCCTGGCTAATGCCGTGACGGACATTGAATAACATCCTACACTCATTTGAGCATTGTTTTACATGTTTCAGGTCTTTTTCTGATGAAATAGAAAAACTTTGATTCGAGTGAACACCGATGACTATGTAGTTGACCCGGTACTGATAAGGTACAAGAACCCACAACCCTGTGTGCAGGCATCTGTATAAAATTCTGAAGAGAAGTATTTCAAATACCAAATACTACATTACTCACCAAAGTAATTGTAATTTCAAATACCAAATATTTTGAGATTTTGAAAGTATTTGCTATTTCAAATAATTCCAAAAAAAGAATTTGAAATATTCGACAAACATATTATTTGAAATACTTTTTGAGGATTTAAATACTTCCATGTATTCCGAATAATATTCAGTATTTGAAATACTACTTCAAATACGATTGAGTAAGTATATTTGAATAACTTTTTAAATACGAAAAAAAAAACATTGCCTTCTAGAATCTGTTCAATTGTAAAAGTTGACGACACGATGTTTCGACATGTATTTAAATTCCATTCCAGTATTTCAAATATATCCCGGCGTATTTTAAATATAAGAGTATTTAAAATAATAAATCGGCTATTTCAAATACTGTGGAATAAATATTTGAAATTCCCCAAAAAGTATTTCACAAATAATATATTCACTATGAAATGATATGAAAAAAAGTATTTCAATTAAGAAAAACTATTTGAAATACTTTTTTCAAGTACTTTCATGTCAAATACTCACAGCTAACGAAACACGACACTTTTTACCAATCTTTCAATAAATAACATTTATGGTTTCTAAAAAACACGAAAGATAATAGTAAAAATATCTGCTAGGATCACAATACTAAAAAAATGTAGTAACTAACAAAAATTCAAATGCCGTGATACCACTTTTCTTTTTTCTAGATTCTTGAAATAGTTCCCAATATTCAACTGGTTTTCATAACAATAGAAAAATATACGGTGTCCTTCAGGTTGGCAAAATCTTTCAAATATTCATTTTGAAAATGTAAGAAGTCCTAAAATTTGGTTACATACGTGTAGTTGTTTGATGATTTCTTGATTTAATTCATCATGAAATTTTTTTACATTATTTTTCATCATATACTGATTGATTATAAATAATCCAACCATTCGCCCATTTTTCTATGATCTAGAATTGAGTTGGCAAATGTTGAACATAAAATAATTCAACAGCCACATTCGACTACCGAATCAACTCTGCCCAACGCTCGGCAAAGTTTTTCCACTTTATGTCAAATAAATTTCACCATAGAGGTAGCAGGTATTTATAATACGATCAACTCCGGATCATTCAACCCTTTTATAACAATAACTGATAGTTTATAAAACAGAAAGATTCATAAAACTCCTTTGTTTTATAAAATGACATATTCCCACTACGAAATTACGCGTAATGACATCTAAGTACAGTAATTCGCTAAAAATAAGTACGATCAGTCTTGAAACCTTCCCAGGTTTTCGTTAGACGAGGAAATGTGCGAGAAAGCAGCGAGTTTAAGAGTTGGGGTCCATTTTTTCCTCAGCCTCTTCGCGAGTGGTGGAATAAAGAGATCAGCATCGTAAGTCTTGGGGTTGGCTCGGATACATTTATGCACCAGATAGCTAACCAGCATTCCGACTATAATAGTGACTATAAGTCCAAACACGCCGTTGTAGAGGTAAGACATTCTGTAGAGCCAGAAGTATTCGCTGTAAAATTTGAATGATCAGAATTAGTTTGAAGTCAAGTATTCCTTGGAGTTTTATTTTAATAAGCATATGCTGATTGTGAAATTATATTTATTGTGTTTCCACCAAACAGTGTGGACATTCAAGTGAGTGCAACGTATAGGATTTTTATTTATCATATTAGGTGCACTTAAAATGTTTGGAAGTCAAACAGCATACAGAGTAGGTCAAAATAATAATAATAATAACTTCTGACAATAAAGTATATTTTGACTTTGACTTTGACTTAAAATATATAAAAACTGAACTAGAGTAAAGTACCCTTATTTCAGTAAATTCAGCAAAATGTTATTTGAAAAAGTTGTTCACAATTGAAAGTTATTTTCAAATAGCAGAATATGGCCACCTAAGAAAGGTTTTTAATTTTGTTAAACATCGATAATTTCCCAATTTTTCTTTATTTTTTTATATTCACCATAAAAAGTTTCATAAATTATTCACCATCAAATCAATTTGTAAAATTAACTTAGATTTTGATTGTTTTAGGGAATCACAAACTTTTTCATGTTCATTTCAACGATATTAAAAAATAGTCATTCAAAGTATTTTGTTGTTGAATGTTTATTTAAAAACCGTACAATTTAATCGACATTCTTGAATAATTATTGTTCGATTATTAAGTTTATTTGATTCATCGAATCAATTTCAAACAGACAGGTACCAAAACTGTATGTTCTGAAAAAAAGCAATTCTTCAGGCAGTAGGTACATATTATCAAAAAAAGGGGGTTCGGTATTATTAACGACAAATTAATGGGGTCGATTTTTTAGCCAATACCTAACTGGTGATACCTATTTACAGTTTTTGGAAAACGATTTGAGGGATTTTTTGGATAATATGAGTTTATGAAAACGACATAAATTATGGTTTGTACATGATGGACGTCACGCTTATTCTGCAACAATTGTTCCCGACTGGTTAAATGGGGAATTTGGTGATAAATGGTCAAGACGAAATGCCGATCCAAGGTGGCCTCCTCGTTTGCCGGATCTCGACCCATTTGATTTTTATGGGGAGATCTCAAGCAAACATTTACAAGGATCGACCATTTCATAATGTTGAGGAACTTGAAAATTCGATACGACTTGGATGTAAATGAGGTTGCAGAAACATTGCAGCAAGTGTATTGCAATTTACTCTCAGTGAATTTTGAGATGCATTGAAGGAGAAGTTGGACATACAGGGACGCCCGGATATGTTTAGAGATGAATATATTTTTTGTGCATTTCAAATATTTTCACTTGTTAATTAATTCTTAAGTTATAATAAAAACAAGCCGATAAAAATTGGAAAAACTCTCAAATTCATATACGTTCAAAAGGTTGCATTATTGCTTTCGAAATTTGGGTGCGTAATTCATAATAATAATAATAATGTTTACTTTTACACCTCATTTGTTTGTTCCATGGGTTTCCGCGATTATTTTAGTAGGATTACATGCTTGCCAAATAATTTGTACTTACAGTGTTTTAATAGACACTTAAAATCTGTCAAATAATGAATTTTCAATATGCCCATTATCATATCTAATGTTTTATCTTGTTAAAAATAATAATAAAGTTGCGTTTAATATCATTGAAAGTTAATGAGGAATGTACCAGTCAGGCCCTGTCCCCGGAGCTCCGATACTACCGGAGGGCGCGCTGGTGTATCATTAACCCCAGTAAACACTCCCCACGTCCGTGGGGTGAGTGATTACTGGGTCCGAGAATCATGTGCCCTGAGTAAACGGAGTGAACCAAGAATAACGGCCTTCTGCATTCTTCCGGCTAGGTTTTCTGCCGAATCACGGCATGCCGGTATGATTTTTAGATTCGAGAGCAGCGTGTCCATCATTCCACCAAGGACCCCTATTACCAGAACCACCATCTTGACAGAATGGTTTGCGGAGTTCAAAGAGTAGATCTCGATATTTAGTCCGTTTTTCCTCCTCTTTTCGGACGATATTCGATTCGCCAGGAGCTGAAAACTCAATGACGAAAATCGTCCTACTTTGGTGATCGAGAAGGACTATATCAGGCTTATTGGCTTGTATTTGCCTGAGGGTGGGGAATGAGTAGTTCCAATAGATTCGTCACTTCTCATTCTCCACAACGGACTCAATATCCCCCGGAGCATAAGGCAACACCGGTGTCTCGTCTACACCGTACGAGTGTCGTAGATGATAGTACAACACTCGTAGGGCCGCGTTATGTCTGTGGATATCCTTCAATTTGAACAAAACTGTGCATAATTGATTTGAAGGTGATTAATTAATTGAAAGTAATAAGGGTGTGTATAAAAAATAAAATAATTGAGAAATTATTAATGTTTAAAAAAATAAATAAAAGCATTTTTTGTTATGACATGTTTTGGTATGTAGGCATAACTTTTAATTTTTAAGAACTTCTGAAATAAGGGTATTTTACTCTTGAACAATTTTTATATTTCTGACCTAATCTGTATGCTGTTTTACTTTCTGTTTGATGGCCACACTGTATTTTGAACACCAGATATGCTACTCCAAATATGTTCACCTGTCTGCCTTCCTCAGCGAGGGTACAGTGCTCACAGAACTGGTAGCATTTCCGTAGTCAACACATCCCTCTGTCGATGTAGGAAGGCCTCGAAGGGGTGGTTTATCCCGAAAGCCATCCAGAGGGCGAAGGCTACGCCACAAACCAAGCCAGTTACAGATCCCTAAAAATGTATAAATAATCTTCAATTACTGCAACTCTCTTTGATTTCGAATAATTCACCTGTTCATTTGCGACTGTGGTGAACATCCCCAAGGAGAACAGGCCCAGTAGCGGACCCCCAACAACCCCAAATATAGTGAGGGAAGCTTGTAGAACGCCTCCCAAGAGCTGAGCCAAAAAAGCTACTGCTAAACAGATCACCCCGTACACCATCGAAATCAATTTGGTTTGAACTCCCGCTCTTCTCTCGGTGAGGGGCTTCTTGAACACGTGCTTGTACAAAGGCTAAAAAATGTTATGATCAAATAAACCTTATACCGGGTGTAACAGGATTATGGTACACCCCCCGTATCTCCTTTAGTTTTGAAGGTAATGATTGAAATTTGGGATATCCCATATACATAATGAGCGTCACTTTTTGACCTATAAATGATTTATTATTCACTTCCGGTTTCCCATTCAAGTGTGCCGTGATGGTTACGATTTACTCCAATTGACTCCTCTAATGCTAGAAAAATCGAAATTCCATCAAAAATACTAAATTGCATTTTTAATGAGCAAATTAAGTTTATCTTAATCGTTTTTGGGTTATAATTCAATTTTTTCAAATAGAACCATATTGGTCCCGTGGTACCATTTATCAGTATTATTAATAAGGAATTTATTCATACCTGCTAATGAAACGTGCGATAAATACAATAAAAATTACATCTGGAGGAAAATAAGAAAATACAATTATTTTGTTCTAATTTAGCGTTGAGAATTACCTGTCCATTTACGACAGGGAATGTAATCCCAACAAGATGGAGCTCCTCCCTATAATTCAAGAATAATAATCAACAGGCATTCGAAGAAAACGTTATTTCAACGAATGATCCTGTGCGATGGCCTCCAAGGTCACCTGATTTGACACCTCTTGATTTCTTAAAAAACCTTGTTTATGCAACCGCCGTTACAACCCGCGAAGACCTGGATTTGTGAGTAAGTCGCGCCATTAATAGTATAACGGCCCAGCAATTAGCGAACGTTCTTCAAGAAACAGCTTTGCGAGTTCAGAAGTGCATTGACGTTAATGGACTGCATTTCGAACAATTGTTGTACTGTTTTGTGTCATCATGGCACACTCAAATGAAAACTTAAAAATTATGTTATGAAAAATTTTGACATTTGAAATGTCACTTATGCAGATTTGTAATAATATACAGGGTGTTCCATTCAAAAATCTAAAGTTGGTAGGAATCATTTGTAGGTCAAAAAGTGCCGCTTATGATTTATATGGGATATCCCAAATTTCAATCAATTATCTTTAAAACTAATCATGATCCTATTACACCCGGTATGGTTGAGAGAAAAAATTGAAATACCTTAATGTAGTCCTCGATGGTTATTGCTGCCAAACTGTTGAGTGATGCTGAAACTGTGGACAGAGATGCACTGAAAATACCGGCAACGAAGAGTCCTGATAAGCCAGGAATATGACCCATAGAATCCACGACATAGTAGGGCATCAACTGAAAACACCTTTATCAGAATTGATACCTCTCAAAAATGGGATTTGTGCAGTGGGCATATAAAAAAAAAACTATAAGACAGAAATAATAGTCAGTGACTCATTCGTAGCTTTAGGGTGCCCAAGAGATGTAAGGGAAGAGGGAAGGGCACCCCAGTGGCAGAGAAAATTCCTTTTTAAATACATTTTTTATACAGAGTGACCCAATTGAAAGCGTGCCATCTCTCTAAAACTGTTATCATCCGATTCAGATTTTTTTTATCTTTCATGTGAGGCCACATAAATTATATTGGATTCAGTTCCCTATGGGGAGCCGTTAGTGTCAAAAGTAGTTGTTCTCATATATTTTATTTTTACTCAAATATATTTGTTGATGACCATACATTTATTAGTTGACAGTCTTGACACCAATATATATTGAAACTGAACAAATATTTCCATTTTAGCGTTCATTCATTCATAAATATATCGTAAGTGCATATTAGCAGTGAAGAGCAATATATTTAATACTTGTTACCAATCCATATATAAAAATGAGCTTTCGATTACCACCACTAGGTGGCGCTCACATCATGTTTTGGAATATAATTTGTTTTGCAAACCTGGTATGTTGATTTGCATTGCATTCATACTTTTTGAAGATATGCAATGATGAAAACTCGAACAATCTTTTGATTATTTTCAACATAGCGGACGCGTTGCGAAGAAATGGCATGAATCGGTTACATGGCGCTATCTAGTGGTGGTACTCAAAAGCTCATTTTTATATATGGATTGGTAACAAGTAATAAATATATTGCTCTTCACTGCTAATATGCTTTGACGATATATTTATGAATGAACGCTAAAATGGAAATATTTGTTAGGTTTCAATATATATTGGTGTCAACTAATAAATATATGGTCATCAACAAATATATTTGAGTAAAAATAAAATATATGAGAACAACTACTTTTGACACTAACGGCGCCCCATAGTTCACAGTGTAATCGCAATAATAGACTATAGTAGGATATTATTTAAAGACTATCTCGATGATAAATTTGAAAGTAAACAGTCTCCTGATCTCATTCCTTTAGATTTTTTCTATATAGGTACCTTAAGGAAAAGGTGTATGCTGAAAGACCTCATCAATATCGATAGATCAGAAAATGTTATTAGGCAGTGTCCGTACCAGTACACCGAAATCTTTAAAAAAAAATATCAATTAAGTTATAACTCTACCTGATCAGCATCGTTGATGAACTTCGCGTCTTTAGGGTCGCAATTGGCATACTTGGAGTAAATGGCTAACCCCGAGAAAGACGTACTCAAACTTAATGCTGTCAAAATGGGCCAGTTCCACCACAATGCTTTCTGAGCTCTTTTCAGATCCTTTATTGTCAAATACCTCTGGACTTGGGTTTGGTTGACAGCATACAGTGACAGAAAGGTTATACCTCCACCTACTATCAGGGTGAACCAGGAATGGCGAACGGTGGGGTCTGGATCGAAGCTGCAATATTAAGATCAATCCTGTAATACTTATTATAACAATGAACTCTAATAACTTTAGACTTAGTTTATTTTGAACGACTCCTCTGTAAGTCAATAGTGTTGAAAACAATGTCTGTTTCAATAAAGCACAAGCTTTCGAGAGGTTTACTGTGACTTTGAGGTAATTTCACCAGATATTTCGTCTACAACAGTGTCATGCCACTGTAGTCACACCAATATAGTCCATTAAACAAAGTCTGAGGTTATCTAAAGGTCCAAACAGTGAGTGATATGTAGGGCATACGATATTCTCTATAATAAACTACTCTAGAACAAGCAGGAAGAAAAAGTAACCAATAAAGTCTGGAAACTTGGCAAGATCAATTGGGGAAGTATCCCAAAAACTTTGCAGTAAATGTATAGGTTAGAAAATTCTGAGACCATTCGTTATTTAACTCTTTGAAGCAATGAGAAATTTGGCTATGTGCATGGTGGTACAAAAAGTAAACCAGAAAAATGACCTCCTCCCAAGTCTAGACGAACTTTTCAACTGGAGAACGGTTGAAGATAGGGTAATTCTGCGAACGGCAAACGATTCAGAATGACAAAATTAGTATACTCTGTCAATTTCGATTCAATCAACGTGAAAAAAGTACTCGAATAAAGTCCAGTTCCCCTAAAAATCATGAATAATACAAAACTATCAGATCCACATGAAATCCACAGTATACAATACGTAAAATGTCGTTGATTTCAAAAATATATGATTTGAATATAAAAGGAATAAGACGTCAAAAATTTCACGAATATGACTGGAAAAGAGAAATATGGATAAAAATTAATTTTTGTCAACTCCAAATAAATTTTTCAACTAGAGAACCGTTGAAGATAGAGCAATTCTGCTAAAGCCAATCGATTCAGAACGACGGAATTAGTATACTCATTGAAGTTAAAGAAAATTACTCCAAAAAAAGTCCAAAGGGATAGATCCCTAAAAATCATAAAAAATAAGTCATCAGATCTACTAGAAATTCACACTAAACAATACGCAAAATGTCATGCTGATTTCGAAAATATGTGATTTTTATATAAAAGGAATAAAACGTCATGAATATAGGAGAAGAAAAAAGAAATATGGAGGGAAATGACTCCTTACAACTTTAAATGAAACTTTCAACTCGAGAACCGTCGAGCAATTCTGCGAACACCAGTCGATTCAAAATGATGAATTTAGTAGACTCTGTCAATTTCGAGTCAATTGACGTTTAAAAGAATTACTCGCAAAAAGTCCAAAATATCCAAAGGGGTAGACCCCTAAAAATCATGAAAAATACAAAATCATTCGATCCACTTGAAATTCGCACTATATACGCAAAATTTCATGGTGATTTCAAAAATATATCATTTGAATATGCTCAGACACAAGGTTTAGCCTAAAACATTAATAAGTCGTCAAAAGTTCTCTCGCGTCATAACATTTTCGACCAATTTTATTTTCAATTTTTTTAGTCTCTTATGTCCCTAAAATATAATATGTAAACGAGCTGATTTCGAATCATGAAAAAAAATTGTCAGGAAATTACCCCTCTCAACTCAACTCGCGAAAAATATCATGCTGATTTCGAGAGTACATGATTTGTATTTGAAAGGAATAAAACGTCAAAATATTCACGAACAGAAGTAAATCCCAGATGAACTTTTCAACTCGAAAACGGTTGAAGAATAGAGCAATTCTGCGATCGCCAATCGATTCAGAATGATGAAATTAGTATACATTGTAAACTTAAAAAAATTACTTCAAAAAAGGCCAAAGGTGTAGACCCCTAAAAATCATAAAAAAATACGAATCTCGCACCATAAATTCTTTTAAAAATTTTATTTTCCATTTTTTATATTTCTGATGTTCCTCGAATAGATCCCAACAATCTGATTTCGAATCATAAAGGAGAAAGGAAATTACCCCTCTCAACTCCAGATGAACTTTCCAACTCACGAATTGTTGAAGAGCAAAGGGCAGTTGTCGTCTGAAGATAGGTTAGTCGAAATGACAGAGAGAGTTGTTACATACTATGCTGACTAAGATGAAATCATTGAGAATTACCCTCGAATATCTCGAGTGGCTTTGGGAATAATTGAACGTTCTATGAATTTCAACGAAGAATAAAGATACTCTGAATGTGATTTAGGCTTGAATCAAAATGCAGAACTTAGCGAGATGAAAAGTATCCCGATCCAGACAGATATAAAAGAGGCATACACTAATGTCAAGGAATCAGTTGAATGTGTGAAACCTTGGCATCAACCACATCGCCTTTGATATTGTTTGCTGCAGCTGTAGACAAAACGACAGGTGAAACTACCTCCAGTCTATGACTTACGAGACTGAAAACTACATAACTCTACATCACATAAAGAAACAAAACAGTTTTGTTTTCGACACGTACTTCAATAAGCCAGTCCTGTTGCCTTCGGTGGCTATTCTCCAAATCTCACTGAGGCTTCCTTTATCGACCCAAGCGCATATGATAACACTGAAAACAGCCGCAAACATTAGTAACGACTGGAAAACGTCAGTCATCAAAACTGCTTTCATGCCTCCTATCGTGGAATAGAATGTGCAAACTAGTCCTGAAAAAAAAATTATTCAACCTAGATGTTATATTATATTACAAAAAAAAGCTAGTCTTTCTCACCAATATAGCAACGCCTAAATATAACAAACTTGAAACTTCAACCACAGCTGAAATCTATACTCACCTACAGACAAAATTGCTGTTACTTTGGTTATGCCGGTTAGAGCTTCTAGAGCCAATGCCGGAGCATACAGGACGATTCCCATATACAGGGTCATCTGAAGGGTATAGCACAGCGAAGCTGCCAGTCTGGCAACTTTGCCAAATCGCCTCTCTAAGTACTGAAACAATTTTTCACTTGTCAATGTATCGCAAATACTATTGTGCAAAAATTGCGAACTTGAACACCTCTAGCTCATGGCTCATGGTTATAAGAGCAGGTTAAATTGAATTTAGGTAGACAGTAAGTTTGGATAATTAGTAAGAAAGGGAAATATACGGTATGATTCAGTCGTATTTAATCCCAACACTACTACAAATTCGTGAAACTTGCATTATAATATTGTAACGATTTCGAAACCGTCCCTGATCGCCTCATTAATTATGCGCTCTAAAATAAACAAGGTCCCCGCTCGCGAACACATGAGTCACGCTTAGAAGAAACGCGAACTTGCCAAGGAACGAAATCGAAGTTACGAGAGCCATCTGACTGGATAGACACGTAGTCGGGACATTTCGATAAACTCGACAGGAGAAGGAGATATAGTGGCAGATACAGTTCGAGAGTCCTAAGACAGAGAGCGATAGTGAAGATAAATTTGAAACAGTGACCACTACTGTGGTATAAACTATCGTTTAAGAAGAGAAGTCATTGGTGTCAAAATTGCATCGCCTCTGATACATCTGTCACTCAAATAGGGTAGATTGGGTTGAGATAGTCGTTGGTCGTAGGAGAGTTGATTGAATCCTCTTACCATCCTGGTGGCGTTGGACCCTCTCAAGGACTTGGATGTCTTTCACCAAGTAAGGGGACTAGATTTGGACGGCATATTCCAGGTGTTCCATATATGTTTGGTGAAGTTTTTTGAAGAGTCTTTTAGGATGGACGAAACATTTGTTGGGTAGACAAGTACGACTGTTAGCTTTTTTAACAACGGCTGTCACTTGGTGAGCAACAGTCGGTTTTTTGTTAAAGATAACTACCAAAAGATAATCGAATGTTGGGTTGTTATAACCGATGTGCAAAACAGAAGTCTTGTCTACATTCAGAGGTATGTTCCAAGTTAAATACCACCTCTGCACGGAAATGAGATCAGACTGAAGATCAGCATGACTAGGGGATTTCCAGAGAACTCGCTGTCATCTGCGAAAAAAGCATGGTCTGAGTGGAGTACAGTGCGCAGAACTGATACATAAGCTGAGAAAAGAGTAGGTCCCGAAACCGAATCTTGTGGAACTCCCGAGATGACTTGATGTAGATCAGAATGACTGGAATCGACGCTCACTTTGAAAGAAATGTTTCGATCCAGTTGAGCAGTTGACCTCTCATTCCGAAGTGTTCAAGTTTATGGATTAGCTTCATTTGCGGAACCTTGTCAAACGCCTTGGAAAAATCGACATATATTATGTCAACGGGTGACGAGGAGTCTGGTCCATTTATCCAGGCAATAGAGTAATTTCGTTGTTGTTGATCTTCCAGAAGCAAAACCATGTTGAGTAGGTGGGATCACATCGTTTCCAAGCAAAAGGTGTAAAAGGATATCTACAATTTTTCCCTCCATAACTCATAAATACTGGTATTATTACTACAAAACATAATAATATAAAATGGTTGAATTCGTGATGTGAAATCAGTATACCTTTCGTTGCCATGAAAATGAGAAAAGCAAAATAAATATGCAACTTGTCATCAAAGATTGATATTTGTCACCGCGGTCCTTCAAAATGAATTCTTATATTGATTCTTTGAATAGTAAAGCAGAATCGCAACTAATACCGCAAAAATCTAGAGAAGTCTAAAACAAAGAATATGACAAGTTCGTACACTGGATGGAAGTGCAAAAGTTGATTGAAATAGATGAACGAGTTGTGCTTGCTTACCTTCAGAAAATGTCGGAGCAGTACAAGGCGTCGACTATGTGGGCTATCCATTCAAAATTACAATGTATGTTGAGGATAAACAAAGGAGTCGATATAAAATCATTTGTAAAAGTGCATGCATTCATGAAGGCAATTAGTAGGAATAACGTAGCCAAGAAGGCATATATATTCAATGAAGATGATTTGCGGAAGTTTTTCATAGATGCACCAGACATTATCTATCTATTTTTGAAAGTGGTTGCCATTTTCGGTATTTTTGGATCTTGTAGATGTGATTTATGCGATTTGCGCTAACATGATATCAAAGAAGAAGGAAGTGTATTGGTTATTACTATCCGACCGTCTGAGACAGTGAAGGCTCGACGTTTTACTGTAACCGACAATGAAGCAATTAGTTATGTGCGTTTAGTAAAGCAGTATTTATCATTGCGTCCACAAAATGTGAGTTTTCCTACGATATGCTAAGGGGAAGTGTACCAATCAAGTGGTTGGTATTAATACATTTGGATCATGTCCCTTGCAAATTGCCCGTTATCTTAAATTGGATGATCCTGAGAAATACACGGGACATGCTTTTCGACGCACGTCCGCTACCATTATGGCAAATAGTGGCATGACAATAGATCAAATTCAACGATAAGTAGGATGGAAATCGGCCGCTGTGGCGAGTGGTTACGTTGAAGAGAGCATTAGCCATAAGAAGAATGTTTCACACGTTATAGGGAGTGCCATTAATGGAAGTTCAACCTCATTGAGTTCTCAGAATGTTAACAGTATCAATTTAAATGCCATTTCCTCCGATTTGAAAAATCGAAATATTGATATATCAAACAATACTAACTGTACTTTCCATTTTCATTTATAACATTAAAATTGTTGTATAATGTTTGAATAGAGGTTGTTTTTGTTAGTAATATTTTCTTAGACGATAGAAGGTACTGCTGTCAGATCATTCATCAAAAGTTGTCATTTAGACATGTATCATGGTAACTTTAAAAAATGCGCGTTTTTGAAAGTTCGATTTAAACACGCATAGGCGTGCTTGAAATGGCTAAAGGGGGGCACCAATAAAAAAAAATTATATCAATCGGATGTACAAGTAGTAGCTAGATTGTTCTGGTTTATTCTTATGTGTTCCAATATGGTGTTTCGAGGATCTTTGTTTGTTATAATGGAGAAGTAATTGTTACGAAGTTCACAATATTCAGAATATTTATATACCCTTACCTCATATGCACTGGTAGCTTGTAGTTTGAAAAATACTGGAAGGTATAAGTACGCTGCGACGGGTGTAAATATGCCGTATGAAATGTTGATGATGATGAATTGGAATCCGAATGTGTAATTTTCACTGGAGACCCCCAACAGTGTTATCGCTGACATGAAGGAGGCCATGAGAGAAAAGGCAACTGGGGCTATGGACATATTTTTATCAGCAAGCAAGTATTCCTGAAATGAGAGTAAAAAAAATAAATGTATATTGTTGTTTTATATAAACTTTGTCCAAAATCATGGTATATTGATTTAAAATCCACTAATCATTGAAATTACAAGTAGTTAATGAGTTTCAGACATGCTATGATTCTAATAATGATTTATCCTTAATGCTTGTCGTCTTGTTGAGATGGCAGAGCAGAAAATCAAAATCACAACCGTTTTGACAAAAATTTGGAGGTATAATGGGAGGAAATAGTGTTTCGTGTATAAGAAGAGTCCGAAATACTGAGCAATTGACTTCTGACTATCAGCGCAATGGAATTGAACAGGTTTTACTGCAGTATGAGTGGGCAACATAAGAGAAATGGGCCATTCAATTCAAATGGTAGCTCAAAAATAGTCCAGACGAGAATTCAGTCATAGTTGAGTTTCAATAAAATGTATCGAAAAAAAATGAATTTCTCTGTTTTGGGACAAAATGAATACGAACATGTATACCTTAATTAAAAACGGAGAAAGTATTAAGAATTGTTCAAATCTGAGTCTGCCTGCGACGCTTCAACTTTCATACAGTGTGACTAAAAACTAAGGACTAAAACCGATAACGGGGTAAAAATATGTTCGTTTGGAAATTCCATAAATTACTCAAGGTGGTGCATGTTAACTAAGTAGCGCTTTTGTGAATAACTTTGCATATTTGCAATTCGTGATTATTTCTTTCAACTGCAAAAAAGCTTCTATGTTTAAATTAAGCTTTAGTAAAAATGGATGATATGCTGCTAATTGCAAGAGAAAATGATAAGAAAAACGTTGACCTTAAAATAAAGTCCAATTTACCTGGATAAAAACGATTCGATATTTTAATTATGACTTGGTATTTCAGCCAACTATAGTTAAAATAGAACAAAAAAACGTTTCACGTTCTTTCAATAACTTGAGAATTCTGAATTTCAGATTAGCCTTATTTGAAAGGAGCTGAATATAGAGAAAGGAAAATTATCAATTTCTGAGCAAGCAAGCTTATATCAGTAAAAGGTATACATTCTTTCAAAGATGAAGTTGAGGAATAGTTATTGCGACTATTTTTTTTACCGTTTGTGTAATAGTGTTTAAATTATATTAACATTTTTTCTGAAATCGTTCAAAAATGCTCACTTTCTCGAAGCAACTTCAGGCCTCAAAATACGCTTATCTAGTATTTTAGTCCGTTGCTAAGCAACGAACTTTCCCAGACCGTTTCCGGCACTAAACTGTACGGGAAAGTACTTTCTCGTATCGTAAACGATCCGGGAAAATTTTTGACGGCTTGTATACATTTTAGACAGTAAATGAATGCACGCAAACAATAAGTATAATTCCTTATAAAATATCGAGTAAATGTTCAAAACACCGCCTTCTTGTTGAACACATATTTGGGCCCTTTTATTGACACTACGTGTGGCATTCAACACAGTTCGGTCATCAATTCTATTAATTATAGTTTCAATATAATTTTTCAGTTCATCTACATTATTATGTTTCGTTTTGTATACCTCATTTTTCAAAAATCCCCAAAAATAAAAATCTAGAGGTGTCATGTCTGGTGAACGAGGGGGCCACTTAACAGGACCATTTGTAGCAATCCATCTGTTTCCAAAACAGCCTCGCAGCATTCTTTTTACGCCACTGACATTATGTGCTGGTGCTCCATCCTGCTGAAAATAGATCTGACGATCCTCCAGATCAAGATCATCGAAAAGCTATTCCAACACCCTTGTTAATATATTAATATATCGGGGTCCGTTCAAAGAACCATGGTAGAAAAATGGACCGATAATTCTGCCTCTAAATAGACCACACCAATCATTAATACTATGTCGTCTTTCCGGATTGTGGGGATGGACTAGAAATGGATTATGTATACTCCAATAATGAAAATTCTTTTTATTATACATCCCACGATTTGAAAAATTAGCCTCATCGCTCCTTATAATATTTCTATAGAAGTTTGGATCTTGTCTGCATTTATTCATAAACCACCGACAAAACCCCAATCGTTTCTCAGGATCACCAGGTTCTAGTGTTTGCACTGGTCTTAACTTATAAGGAGAAATCTTATGATTCTTCAGAATTCGTTGAATACCAGACAGTGGAACAGCTATTTCTTTAGATAAATCTCTGATGGAATTATTTGGACATATCTCAAAGTAGTTTTTCATTGTTCCTGAATCGACGATGAAGCACAGCAAAAAAACGCCGATTAGGTAATTCACGATCGGGGAACGAATTGCTGTAGTGTTGGAGTGCTCTTACGCTATTTTTCTGGCAAACCAAGTAGGATTCTAACATATCACATTTTTCTTGTTGGGAAAACGGCATTTCGAAAAATATTCGAACAGTAGTTGACAGTTACAATAATTTATGACATTGTCATGATATACTTGAGAATATTTGACAAATAGTATTTCAACAAAATTGGATGTTTGGACAATCATGAGGTTTTATTCGACAAAACAAAGAATTTGTTTGTACTAATTTTTCCACATAAGTCGCTCATTTTTTACTAGGAAGAAAGGTAATATGAGCTTTGTTGTTGGGAATGTTATTACGAATCGAAATGCATGAAAAAATATAGGGTGTTCCATTGAAAGAAATATCATTTTATGAAATATTCTGAAAACGCAACTGTCAATTTTGTTTTGTTTTTGGCATCGAGAAGGCCATCAAAGATACTATTTTGCCCATTTAACCGAATTCATAGCATCAATAATAACGGAGTTGGCAATGGTGCCGACCTAATTTGGAACACCCTAAATATACCCACTTCAATACCATTACATTGAAAAATTTACAAATAAATTTTCTACTTACTTTCATTGTTTTTTGTTTGCCGCCAGTGAATCGATAATATATGCCAATTCCAGAGGAAACCATCAGGACCAGGACTAGGACAACATAATCCCATGCCCCAAATAACGCTTGCGAAATCATTTGGAGGGGCTGGGAAGTCTGAGACTACCACTGAAAGAACAAAAAATAATGTAACAATAAAGAAGCATAGTATGTATTGATATTATTCAACGTAGTTGTTTCATTTATATACAACTGTTCTTGTGAAAACAACGTTTGTTTATTGCATGCGGCTTTAATAGACATCACCTATTTATAGGAACTGCGGAACATGGCAACATTCTTCGAACTCAAATCGGAATTGAAAAACAAGTATTTTTCAACGATAGATGTTTCTATTAGTTCTACTACTAGTTCCCACGTAAAGAAAAATACTGTATTATTCAGAAAACATTAAATTATAATACTCTTTAGATTTAGATTTAACCTATTTGAGAGACAAGATCATTATAATTATCGCAACTACAAAACTATGGATGCCAACCACCTAAGATCCCTGATTCTGATATTTACAAGAATCGTTTTTTTTTTCACTGGACAAATGTAATCTTTTAAAAAACACCACTTCTTAAAATACCAAATTACGAACGAAAATCCACTTATCTACTTACTTTCTTTATAACCTTTGCCAGCGGTTTTCTAATTCATTTTTGTTAAACATGATGTGGAAGGTGGCTTTACACATTTTCATCAAGTCTTAGTACCGTATGATTAATTATGAAGTTGGTGGTTCCTCAATGAAAGAGTTGACATAACAGTAAAGTAACAAAATGTAATTAAATTAACCCAGAGCTATCCTCTTACTGTCCGAATATACAAAACAATTCCTTCCGACATAAATAAGACCAAGAAACACACTTCAAATTCAAATGATCGCTAAAAAAACGATACCTACAAAATGTTAATTTCACGGCTAATACGAAATACTTTTGTCGGGTTTTCATACAAATTTGATTTGATATAATTACCGTCACTTTCAAAAACTTTTCATGACTTATACCTACTATTTTTATGAACTGATTCATGGAGTTGCTATCTTGCTATTCCTTTGTTTCCAAATGCACCTGATGTTTTTACCGATTCTATTTCACAATTGTTTCATATTCAAAACGCTTTCTCATTGAGTCATGAAACTGCAACTTGTATTTTCAACAGCCAGTATAATTGGACTAATTCTCGTGTAATCAGATGTATTCGGTAGGATTTAATCTATAATTTCATGAGAGATACTGATTGGATGCAGTTATAAATAATAATCCTATCAAATGAGATATCCCAAGATCTCATATTTTTAGAAAAGGCATAACAACGCCATAACCATGTTTAAAAAACTATACGTGATATGAAAGCAGAATTCGATCACGAATCTGAATATGGGATGATGGGAAGTTTATTAGAGAAATAAACTTATTATTGTTTGTAACACCTACACGAAACATCCTGTATTCTTTGAAATTATATACAAATGAAGCTACAATAATGCTCTGAAATGTAGAAAACTGTTTTGTTCCTCTCCTCCAATGAGTCAGATACTGCCATCACAATGTCTGTGGGACACTCGGTATATACATGTTGTGTATAATAGTTCTCCGTGCTTGTGTTTTATTAGATAACTGCCATTTCGTAAGGTTTATGGAAAAGAAGAATACTGAGTTTTGTACAGAGTAGGTATTATAATTATCTGGATACCACGTAAAATTCCTGACACTGGTGTCAGAAGTGGGATCATTGGATACTAATAATTTCCAAGAAATTTCAGGAAGTGCCCAAAGGAAATTGCGATAGATGATGTTAATGATGTCACGAATACAGACAAGGCACTTTAGAACTTTACGGTAGAAATCAGAATCTCGTGGGTACAATAGTACTTACACCAGATATTTCGAATCGTAAGAACGCATAAGTTATTACGCTATTGTGTAATTCGTTGTGGTGTTCCTCAAGGGTCGGTGCTTGGCCCAATTTCATTCTTTCTGAATTTCAATGACCTGGCTAGTATTACATCAGATGGATTTTACATTATTTTTGCAGAAGATGACGTAAAGCAGAATCGTAAAGGACTCTGTTTTTGAAAATAATTCGTTGTATAATAAAAACGAGGGAATCATTCGTCAAAGACATAATTTAAAACTCCCCGTTACAACTTCTATGGTTTGGTTTAGAACTCAGTCTCTAATTCTGCCAAAATTTAGAATCATCTCCCAATGAACATAGAAAATATTGAAAAATATGATTTTTTTAGATCTTCCATGAAAAAAATGTTCCTTCAAGCAGTTACTTAATAGATTCAAGATTTCTTTCAAACAACCTAGATATAAACAGATTAATGACAATGCTACGTTTTAAGTCAACCCAGATACATCGTTTTATTATATTTTTATATATTTTAGACGTCTGACTTTAATCTATGTTATTATAATTGTGACTGTGATACCTGTATTGCAACTATTTTAGTTGCATAACTTCAATTTTATATTAATATTAATGTGTCTGTGGTGAGTACATCACTAACAGATGTTTTACATAAACCTTTTTAAATTATCTAGGAATTTATATTCCAGCTAGACGTTTCCTGCATTTATATTGTGATTGCTGTACAGAACAATGCTTGACAAAACATTTTAAGGAAGATAAATTGGGAGGATTGGTCCTTTTATTTGTTAGCCCCCTCGATCACCAGACCTGGCTCTATTAGATTTTTTGTGGGGATATTCGAAATGAAGTGTTTATGAAAACAGGTCGCAGAACTTGAACGAATTAAAGGAGAGGATAAGGCAAAAGTGTGGTGAAATAACACCTAACCAATTGGGGAAGACCAGCCAAAATTTGAGGCGGCGTTATGAAAAATGTATACAGCATGAAGGGGATAGGGGATATATTGAAAATATCATTATGTCTGTCCCATTTATTCCAGTTGTTGGTTATACTGTTCTAAAATGAAATACACGTTTTTAACGTTTGAATTGTTAATTTTGTTTGAATTAGAGACAACTCTATGAAACGATTACAATCATGTAACTTCGTACTTGAGTATGCGACGTATTCTGCCATTGAAAGGCTACTTCATCCTTTATTCAAAGTTCATAGACTTTCTTGCAGGGTCTGCCAAAAAAGCATGAATTTGAAAATTTGTCATCATATAACTAAAATCCTATATGAGATATCGTATTAAAACTTGTTTAAAAGGTGTTCATAATATGACCAAATCGAATATGCTATCCACTTTTTCGAAAACAAAATGCCTAATGTTCCTATTCGAAATTTCGACCCATTTAGCAGAGCATAGTAGGCCTTGAAAATACACGCACTGTATACGAGGGTTGCCTTTCATATTTCGAGATTAGAGAACAAAAACAAATATTGATCATCGAAAATCGCTTTATTGTTTTTCAAAATATTTCCCGTGAAGATCTATATCAGTTGCTGAGTTAATCCACGTCGAAAGTTGTAAAAAATAATCACACGAAAATATTTACGATTCAATTCCATATTTTGGCAGAGATGAATCTTTTCAGTTTCTGAAAACAAAACAAATAGCGCTCGTATGTCAAAACGTTCTGAGTATGCATAACCTAAACAATGTCAAACTTTACGATAGAGTTTGTCCAATCCCGAAATATAAAAGGCAACCCTGGTATATCTATACAAACTTCAGAAAGTTCAATTATGTTTATTTATTTCCTGACTGTTCTTTTATATTCCTCACACTTCGTCAATAAGGATACATTTCTTCAGTAATAAATTATATTTTTATTGATTGAAGAACGACGAAAACTGGAGAGATGATATTTTTACAACAAAAGAACTAAGGAAAAACAAGAAGAGGTACTAATAGATGGCTGACTTGCTAGACTAAGACGCAATAGCTACAGATCACTTCTTAGATGCTAGGACCATCTAAGAGGCGCATTAGTTGAAAGACAATGAGCTACCACCATCACCATCAAAAGAGTTGAGTTCGGCCAGAATAAAAGAATGGTGTGATGGAATAATAAGAGCAGCGTTGATAGCATTACTGAAGATAAAGGAGGGGAAAATGCACCCTGAAGTATAAAATCCGAATAGAGATGACTCAAAGTAAGAGAAAAGATACTCTTCCAGCACCGACAATATTATAGTTAGCCTACACCAAGGCGAGGTTGTGCCTTCCCTATTGTTGAAGCCTTTAGCACTTTGTTATTCGTCTGGATAAAGCAAGCAGTTCTTTTACTAATTATATCACGCAAGATGTCCTTTCAAAGATACAGCAACCAGTCAGTTAGATTGCTACGTAATTATACTATCTAGTTTATTTAGAGCTATATGGATTATCGTGTACCATATATACTGAGGATTTATTATAACATTTGGAAGCAATCCAACCAAACTCAGTTCAATTCACTTTATGCATAGTTTAAAATTATTGTCAATAAGTTTTCTGCTTTGGCGCTGTCATGAATTGAAGTGCCGTTCCATGTCAACATGAAAGTTGTTTCGAAAATTAGAAGCTCTGAACTCGACAAAAAAGGTGTTTTTTTTTTGAAAAATCCTCAACCATTTTAGTGATTTTTTTTTCTCGAAATAATCATTGGATTTATGATTTTGCATATTTCATTCAATAGAGTGGTTTAGATAAAGCCTACGGAGTTTAAAGAGTAAAACTCGATATTCGGTATTCAGTCCATTTCCTCTTCTTTTCGGACGATGTTCGTTTCTCCAGGTGCTGGGTACTCTACTGAGGATAACATTAGGCTTATTGGGTTGCATTTGCTTGAAGATGAAGAATTGTAGTCTTATACTCGTAGCGCCGCGATATGCCTATGCATATAGGCGTAGACCGCATAAGACTGATATGCTGATAGCAATGCATTATGATCTCTAATGACACGCGCTGCATCTAGTTTCCGGGACTTGTTTACCCATCTGATCGAACATTTGAAGATTTTGGAACACATCTTCCTAGAATCCATGTCTAAAACGACAGATATCATGCCGATCAGGTACGACTTTATCAACTGCCTTGTATAATTTTCATTATTATTTATTATTATTATCAGTGTAGGTTTTTTAATTTTTTATTGCATTTTCACTTGTATATGAATATCATTATGTAGAAAATGTGTTTTATATTTACTTTTTATATTCTTTTATAATGTACGATTTTAAATTTTTTACTTTTCAACTGGTATGTGATTGATCTCAAACTTTGTGTACACCTTCGTTTTTGTGAGGGGTTCTGTTTCAACTACACTGCTTCTATAAAGGTTAACACACAAATAATTTTTTTTTAAAACTCACCTTTTCCTATGGTTTCACTCAATAAATACTTTAGCAAAACCTGATCGCTCGTCTCTTCATGGAACTTCCAACTATCAAAACCACTAGTTGTACAATATCTTTGCGAGTCTGACACCTGCATGGGTTGCATGCTTTTGATTCCAATAACGCTATCGCTAATTGTTTCTGAGTTTAGTACAATGCTAACATAAACACACATCAATTGATATCGTTTGTAGCGGAATTCCAGTCTACTTGGCCTTGATTGATGATTGTGCATATTTAAAGGTTTCATTTTACTCACGAGAAATACTATTCAGTTAACTTAAATTCATACTAAGACGACAAGAATCAAGTAGTGGTAATAATTTCGATCAATAATCGCCTTACCTGTTGTTTTTTTTACGAATGGCCACGAACAACTGATCTGTAGGCCAAAACCGACAGAAAAAATCAGACAACGTTTGAACAAAACCTCTTGTACAATAAAATTATTACATAAATTCGTCTCTCCACATTTCCTTGTATTGACATATCTTATCAAAGATCACGATTATCTTAACGATGTTGACATTATCAAGATTCTTCAGGCCAAATTATGCATAATTTTACACTGTAATAAACGGATATGTCGAAAAATCTGCCAGTCTCATTGAGGGGTTTTTAATTTACTTATAGATTAAAGGAACAGACTGAATACTATAAAGATATGACAATGAAGTGTCATCAACAAAAGATGATTCGGCAGATATCTCGGGCGACGCCATTACCAAGAATGACGAATGCAAAATGATCAGAAGCTGTGGCAGACTGTCTACTGATTTGCTTCTAGTAGATCCTACACGAGATAGAGAACCCCATCCGGCCTTCTGCAAAATGAACCGAAGACAAAGTTGTGGCCACCGACAACTGCAAATCTAACGAACTTTCAAGTGGACAACTGGGTTGAGAAATGAACTTGACAATTGTCAAGAGAACAAGGAACCTGAAGTGGGATTCTTGTATCATTTCATTGATATGTGAATGTAATGACTGACACAAATAAAGATAAAATCAAGGAGTGATAGAAAAAAGAAAACCAAGCCTTGGTCATACATAACCAAACCATGGTCATAGATTTATGACAATCATTTATCTCGCCAGGTTATAACTGCCAACTCATATGAGCCTGAGAGATTGAAGAAATTGATAAGAGTTCATGAGTAGAAGAGTAAATACAAAATTTATCAAAAGTATTATGAGCAGCTTACCTATATGGTCACGGATCAAACTATTTAATCACTAATTTATTCACCAAAGTTGACTTTTTGGTAAAACAATTGAAAGAGGTGGGCGAAAATTATCAATAATATTCCAATCCAATGCGTAGGATTTGATTCATCCTATTGAACAAACCATCTCAGATC
Source organism: Chrysolina americana (assembly GCA_958502065.1). Classification (NCBI taxonomy): domain Eukaryota; kingdom Metazoa; phylum Arthropoda; class Insecta; order Coleoptera; family Chrysomelidae; genus Chrysolina; species Chrysolina americana. Next base: position 66,103,024 of record OY293417.1, on the reverse strand, counting down.
TCATTTACAGACTACTGAAAAAATACTTCTATATTTGCCAACACGAAGGACGATTTAGCCTTTCAAGTCCAGTCGCTGAGAATTACCGAAATCCAGAACATTCTGTCGACAGAGAACATTATACAAAATGCATGCAAACAGAGGTCGTTGATGGAAAGAATGTCCGAATCAAAAAACAAGGAATCTGAATATTTCAGTTCTAAAAGCTGTCAATGAGAATTCTGAAGAATGAATTGAAGTTTAATCCCGACACCAAACTGCTATTTACAATTTTTTTCAAAAGTTTAGAAGCTATGCATGTTTGCTGAGGAAACTGTAACGAGCTAAGCGAAGAATTATACGTCTTTGACAAACGATTCTACTAGGATGTATAAAAACCCTGGTGTGTCGCCTGATTAGATTTTGTTTAGATTTTTTTAAAGACAAAACAAATGAAATCGCAGTCAAAGTCAATACTTGTGGCGGAATCAAAAATGTCTTAGCGCAATATTATTGATTATTTCTTTCGTCTATTAAATATCAGTCATCAACCAATCATACGTTTGTTTCCTGTTTGACAGGACCAATCAACACGCTCTATTAGCGACTATTTACATGATGCACAATAGTCACCGACTATTCAGCATGATAATCATATCAAGGAGCCTGAGCATCTGACAGTAAATAAATACATATTAAACGTCAAATAGAATCAATCGTGTTAAAGCTGAATAATTATTTGAAAATGAATCGGTTTGGAAAAATCAGAAACGATGAGATATCGAGGCTACAATCCCTGACAATACAGTGTCATTCATATGACAGATATGAAGAAATGGATTCAAGAAATAATCTTCATAAATATAACACGACCTTGATTAATTGTCGACTATTTTATTGCATCTAAATTTCGACTGTATTTTATAATAATTTAACGAGACATTATTTTGGCATTAATAATCAGTGATGAAAGCCCTCGTCTTCGCTCTAGGGCTCTCATCAGATTATTAATGCCAAAATAATGTCTCGTTAAATTATTATAAAATACAGTCGAAATTTAGATGCAATAAAAATAGTCGACTATTTATCAAGGTCTTGTTATATTACCCTTGACTATTACTGATGTGCGTTTATTCATTTTCCTATGTTTTATATTATTTTACTAAATAATTTGACCATATTCCGTTTTTGTGTGGACAAAATCCAGAAAAATAATACCGAAAGTGAGTACCATTTAAAATCTGTATAACATACTTACAATTACATATCGATTTCCTAGTTCTAATAAGACGTAACCCACAAAATACGTCAAATTGACTTATTGGTGAATATCAATAAAGAGCGCCATTTCCGACCATGTGATAATATGTCGCAAGAAATATCCTAAAAATACTTTATTTTGTCGACCTGTTCTAACATGTCGTATCAGAGTTGGCTGATATTTTTAGTTCCAATACGACGTATCCCACAGTATATTCACAGCTAGTTAGAAGCTGATACCTTAACGGCAAAAATCTGTTGATATCAATTATTTGCCGAAACCCCTGATCCAAGAGAGACTCAAGATTAAAAAAGTTAAATGGACTCACTTGCAGGTGTTCAAAAGTGTATTGAAGAAAGATGTACATTTTTTTCTATAATGACTGTAATATGAAGAAAACGAAAAAGATAGAGTGAGAAATCGAAAAACGGCGAAGATCAAGTTGAAATATTTGACAGCGAAATACCCAAAGTGGAACGCAACACTTTTAAAAGGTACAGGAAAAATGTTTCTTAAAGAGGTATTTTTGATTTAATGATACCTATGCATTTTTAGGCTAACTAAAAATAAGCGGAAGCAGTCAATGCTAGGATGGAACAGGCTACGTAGCCTAAACGCGAAAATCCTTATACAAAAAAACATAAGAAAAACAATGAAAAGTGGAAAGTGAGGTAGACGCGGTTATGTAGTTATCAACAAGCTGTCAATATTTTTCAGGAAACCAGAGGAATGCACAAAGTTGAGGAGAAAAAAGAAGTAAACAACAAATAAAGATTTTCAAAAGTTTGAAGTAATTATTATAACTAATGTCTAATGTCTGTCATCATTACTTTTCATCGTAATAATTCCTAAAATAATACTTTTGTCTTTTATTTCTTATATTTTTTATTTTTGTGTCGAAATAATAATATCGCTCCTGTATCTCCTATTTTTCACAATACAATTAGTCTTATCTTGAATACTTTTTCCCAAGTGAATGAGACGTATTTAACCTTTTGAGCACAAAAAGTCGTATCCAACATTACTCTGAAATGACCATTGGTTGTATGGTTGATTTTATTTGTTGAAATTCATATGGAACAATTATAATTAACCTCATACATGATGCTTTGACAGCCAAAACCTTAAAATATAAATCGCATTCAAAATAGTTTTCTTCCTCTACTGTAAAATTTACTTTATGTGGGTTACACCATATTAGAACTAGGCAAACGATATTTGTTTTCTCATAATCAAGCTTGCCAATGTCCAGCGTTTACTACTATAGTTTTACAAGTATAAGTCAGGGTTTTTAAAAGACATCTTGATATTATGCATTTTGAACTGTCAGTTTAATTTAGGACTTGGTCATTTAAAACACAATTGATGCGTTAAAAGAAGTCATGCTCTGATAATTTGAGAATCGGATAATCGATCAAAAATAAAATTTAATGAAAAACTCATTATCGAAATCAATTTATAATGGTTATTCATTAGTTGGGTCATAGTTCTTTCTACAAAATTATTATCTCATGGCTTGTTGGAAGTGTATAGATTTAAATTAGTACTCTGCTTATGAAACTTCAATTAAAGAATGATTAACAATTTGTGAATACAATTACGCTGGACCAGAAACAAACCAATAAAGATCATGAAATGTTACAAAGTACAATGTTTTGTTATGACAGTGAGTTTTGTTTTATGGGTGCCTTATCTTTATCTTTACATAATTTTAATTTATAATAAGTACGTGGATCTGTTGTTCTAGTGAGAAGATGACCTTTCATACTATAGGATTTTTGCAAAAATGGCGAATTTGCTCAGTATTTTGAAACCTCATAGAAAACTGACCTGTTTTGTAACACCATATAGATAGCACTAAACAAGCTATTTGTATTCAGATTTGCCAAACCGAAAACGGAACTTACCCGAAACATCAACGCTGATGAGGTTCTAACAAACTGTCTTCAAGTTTAACTAACTATGATAACATTGAAAAAAGTGAATCAGCGTGAAAATGAAGTAGTTTCTAACAAACATGTTTATCTGATTATTGGGTGTATTTTGGTAATTTGTAGATACAAAGCAGTTATTATAATTAACCGTTGTAATAAAGTACAAAATAGTATTAACTTCAAGAAATGTTATTGCTTTTGACTTGGAAGTAGTTCAAGAATCATTTCAGATTCCAAAAGAGTGAATAAGTCTTCCTTTCTGTATCATTTGGACTTTGAATAAATGAAGGAATATAAATACATCACGAGTTGAAAATAGTTAGTATCCTAATAAGTACGGAGAGAGTAGGAAATACCTATTATACAGGGTTTTTGGGGTAGATTGAGTTTATTCATTTGATTTCAGGAAAGATATTCCATTGAAACAGAACATTATGAGTGCTCAAACCGTTCTTTTTATGCCATTTTTGAAAAAAATTGGTTCAGCCTTCTTATAAGGGTAGTTTCTTCTTTTGATATATTTTTTTGAACTTGCTGACCGGCAGTTTTCTGTTGAAATATTTTATTAAAACACTGGTTTATGATTAATAGAACACACATTTTCGCAACCATAGAAAACATTCGTACCAGACCCCTCATGAGGGTACTTTATTCCAAAGGCTGATCTGGACAACTTTTCTGGGGGGAAAAATGTACCCATTTGGCAATATAAGTATAAACTAGAAACAAGGATATTTTTTCAATTATTATTGCATTTTTTCTGATATGTATCGGTTTCAGTTTGGGGGAGGGGGTAATTAACCAATTACCCTTCCTCAGATCCGCCCTTGGTTCATTCCTTTGATTTCACGATAGTTTTTTCATTGAAACAGTAGAATCTGAGTGTTCGAAACATTGTTTTTGTGCCACTATAGAAAATATATTGTTAATTTCCATTATAAGGGTGGTTTTTTCTTGAGATATATTTTTTTGAACTTGCTGACCGGCAGTTTTCTGTTGAAATATTTTATTAAAACAGTGGTTTATGATTAATAGAACACACATTTTCGCAACCATAGAAAACATTCGTACCAGACCCCTCATGAGGGTACTTTATTCCAAAGGCTAATCTGGACAACTTTTCTGGGGGGAAAAATGTACCCATTTGGCAATATGAGTAAAAACTAGAAATAAGGATATTTTTTCAATTATTATTGCATTTTTTCTGATATGTATCGGTTTCAGTTTGGGGGGAGGGGGTAATTAACCAATTACCCTTCCTCAGATCCGCCCTTTTGGTTCATTCCTTTGATTTCACGATAGTCTTTTCATTGAAACAGTAGAATCTGAGTGTTCGAAACATTGTTTTTGTGCCACTATAGAAAATATATTGTTAATTTCCATTATAAGGGTGGTTTTTTCTTGAGATATATTTTTTTGAACTTGCTGACCGGGAGTTTTCTGTTGAAATATTTTATTAAAACAGTGGTTTATGATTAATAGAACACACATTTTCGCAACCATAGAAAACATTCGTACCAGACCCCTCATGAGGGTACTTTATTCCAAAGGCTGATCTGGACAACTTTTCTGGGGGGAAAAATGTACCCATTTGGCAATATAAGTATAAACTAGAAACAAGGATATTTTTTCAATTATTATTGCATTTTTTCTGATATGTATCGGTTTCAGTTTGGGGGAGGGGGTAATTAACCAATTACCCTTCCTCAGATCCGCCCTTGGTTCATTCCTTTGATTTCACGATAGTTTTTTCATTGAAACAGTAGAATCTGAGTGTTCGAAACATTGTTTTTGTGCCACTATAGAAAATATATTGTTAATTTCCATTATAAGGGTGGTTCTTTCTTGTGATATATTTTTTTGAACTTGCTGACCGGCAGTTTTCTGTTGAAATATTTTATTAAAACAGTGGTTTATGATTAATAGAACACACATTTTCGCAACCATAAAAAACATTCGTACCAGACCCCTCATGAGGGTACTTTATTCCAAAGGCTGATCTGGACAACTTTTCTGGGGGGAAAAATGTACCCATTTGGCAATATAAGTATAAACTAGAAACAAGGATATTTTTTCAATTATTATTGCATTTTTTCTGATATGTATCGGTTTCAGTTTGGGGGAGGGGGTAATTAACCAATTACCCTTCCTCAGATCCGCCCTTGGTTCATTCCTTTGATTTCACGATAGTTTTTTCATTGAAACAGTAGAATCTGAGTGTTCGAAACATTGTTTTTGTGCCACTATAGAAAATATATTGTTCATTTCCATTATAAGGGTGGTTTTTTCTTGAGATATATTTTTTTGAACTTGCTGACCGGGAGTTTTCTGTTGAAATATTTTATTAAAACATTGGTTTATGATTAATAGAACACACATTTTCGCAACCATAGAAAACATTCGTACCAGACCCCTCATGAGGGTACTTTATTCCAAAGGCTGATCTGGACAACTTTTCTGGGGGGAAAAATGTACCCATTTGGCAATATAAGTATAAACTAGAAACAAGGATATTTTTTCAATTATTATTGCATTTTTTCTGATATGTATCGGTTTCAGTTTGGGGGAGGGGGTAATTAACCAATTACCCTTCCTCAGATCCGCCCTTGGTTCATTCCTTTGATTTCACGATAGTTTTTTCATTGAAACAGTAGAATCTGAGTGTTCGAAACATTGTTTTTGTGCCACTATAGAAAATATATTGTTAATTTCCATTATAAGGGTGGTTTTTTCTTGAGATATATTTTTTTGAACTTGCTGACCGGCAGTTTTCTGTTGAAATATTTTATTAAAACAGTGGTTTATGATTAATAGAACACACATTTTCGCAACCATAGAAAACATTCGTACCAGACCCCTCATGAGGGTACTTTATTCCAAAGGCTAATCTGGACAACTTTTCTGGGGGGAAAAATGTACCCATTTGGCAATATGAGTAAAAACTAGAAATAAGGATATTTTTTCAATTATTATTGCATTTTTTCTGATATGTATCGGTTTCAGTTTGGGGGGAGGGGGTAATTAACCAATTACCCTTCCTCAGATCCGCCCTTTTGGTTCATTCCTTTGATTTCACGATAGTCTTTTCATTGAAACAGTAGAATCTGAGTGTTCGAAACATTGTTTTTGTGCCACTATAGAAAATATATTGTTAATTTCCATTATAAGGGTGGTTTTTTCTTGAGATATATTTTTTTGAACTTGCTGACCGGGAGTTTTCTGTTGAAATATTTTATTAAAACAGTGGTTTATGATTAATAGAACACACATTTTCGCAACCATAGAAAACATTCGTACCAGACCCCTCATGAGGGTACTTTATTCCAAAGGCTGATCTGGACAACTTTTCTGGGGGGAAAAATGTACCCATTTGGCAATATAAGTATAAACTAGAAACAAGGATATTTTTTCAATTATTATTGCATTTTTTCTGATATGTATCGGTTTCAGTTTGGGGGAGGGGGTAATTAACCAATTACCCTTCCTCAGATCCGCCCTTGGTTCATTCCTTTGATTTCACGATAGTTTTTTCATTGAAACAGTAGAATCTGAGTGTTCGAAACATTGTTTTTGTGCCACTATAGAAAATATATTGTTAATTTCCATTATAAGGGTGGTTCTTTCTTGTGATATATTTTTTTGAACTTGCTGACCGGCAGTTTTCTGTTGAAATATTTTATTAAAACAGTGGTTTATGATTAATAGAACACACATTTTCGCAACCATAAAAAACATTCGTACCAGACCCCTCATGAGGGTACTTTATTCCAAAGGCTGATCTGGACAACTTTTCTGGGGGGAAAAATGTACCCATTTGGCAATATAAGTATAAACTAGAAACAAGGATATTTTTTCAATTATTATTGCATTTTTTCTGATATGTATCGGTTTCAGTTTGGGGGAGGGGGTAATTAACCAATTACCCTTCCTCAGATCCGCCCTTGGTTCATTCCTTTGATTTCACGATAGTTTTTTCATTGAAACAGTAGAATCTGAGTGTTCGAAACATTGTTTTTGTGCCACTATAGAAAATATATTGTTCATTTCCATTATAAGGGTGGTTTTTTCTTGAGATATATTTTTTTGAACTTGCTGACCGGGAGTTTTCTGTTGAAATATTTTATTAAAACATTGGTTTATGATTAATAGAACACACATTTTCGCAACCATAGAAAACATTCGTACCAGACCCCTCATGAGGGTACTTTATTCCAAAGGCTGATCTGGACAACTTTTCTGGGGGGAAAAATGTACCCATTTGGCAATATAAGTATAAACTAGAAACAAGGATATTTTTTCAATTATTATTGCATTTTTTCTGATATGTATCGGTTTCAGTTTGGGGGAGGGGGTAATTAACCAATTACCCTTCCTCAGATCCGCCCTTGGTTCATTCCTTTGATTTCACGATAGTTTTTTCATTGAAACAGTAGAATCTGAGTGTTCGAAACATTGTTTTTGTGCCACTATAGAAAATATATTGTTAATTTCCATTATAAGGGTGGTTTTTTCTTGAGATATATTTTTTTGAACTTGCTGACCGGCAGTTTTCTGTTGAAATATTTTATTAAAACAGTGGTTTATGATTAATAGAACACACATTTTCGCAACCATAGAAAACATTCGTACCAGACCCCTCATGAGGGTACTTTATTCCAAAGGCTAATCTGGACAACTTTTCTGGGGGGAAAAATGTACCCATTTGGCAATATGAGTAAAAACTAGAAATAAGGATATTTTTTCAATTATTATTGCATTTTTTCTGATATGTATCGGTTTCAGTTTGGGGGGAGGGGGTAATTAACCAATTACCCTTCCTCAGATCCGCCCTTTTGGTTCATTCCTTTGATTTCACGATAGTCTTTTCATTGAAACAGTAGAATCTGAGTGTTCGAAACATTGTTTTTGTGCCACTATAGAAAATATATTGTTAATTTCCATTATAAGGGTGGTTTTTTCTTGAGATATATTTTTTTGAACTTGCTGACCGGGAGTTTTCTGTTGAAATATTTTATTAAAACAGTGGTTTATGATTAATAGAACACACATTTTCGCAACCATAGAAAACATTCGTACCAGACCCCTCATGAGGGTACTTTATTCCAAAGGCTGATCTGGACAACTTTTCTGGGGGGAAAAATGTACCCATTTGGCAATATAAGTATAAACTAGAAACAAGGATATTTTTTCAATTATTATTGCATTTTTTCTGATATGTATCGGTTTCAGTTTGGGGGAGGGGGTAATTAACCAATTACCCTTCCTCAGATCCGCCCTTGGTTCATTCCTTTGATTTCACGATAGTTTTTTCATTGAAACAGTAGAATCTGAGTGTTCGAAACATTGTTTTTGTGCCACTATAGAAAATATATTGTTAATTTCCATTATAAGGGTGGTTCTTTCTTGTGATATATTTTTTTGAACTTGCTGACCGGCAGTTTTCTGTTGAAATATTTTATTAAAACAGTGGTTTATGATTAATAGAACACACATTTTCGCAACCATAAAAAACATTCGTACCAGACCCCTCATGAGGGTACTTTATTCCAAAGGCTGATCTGGACAACTTTTCTGGGGGGAAAAATGTACCCATTTGGCAATATAAGTATAAACTAGAAACAAGGATATTTTTTCAATTATTATTGCATTTTTTCTGATATGTATCGGTTTCAGTTTGGGGGAGGGGGTAATTAACCAATTACCCTTCCTCAGATCCGCCCTTGGTTCATTCCTTTGATTTCACGATAGTTTTTTCATTGAAACAGTAGAATCTGAGTGTTCGAAACATTGTTTTTGTGCCACTATAGAAAATATATTGTTCATTTCCATTATAAGGGTGGTTTTTTCTTGAGATATATTTTTTTGAACTTGCTGACCGGGAGTTTTCTGTTGAAATATTTTATTAAAACATTGGTTTATGATTAATAGAACACACATTTTCGCAACCATAGAAAACATTCGTACCAGACCCCTCATGAGGGTACTTTATTCCAAAGGCTGATCTGGACAACTTTTCTGGGGGGAAAAATGTACCCATTTGGCAATATAAGTATAAACTAGAAACAAGGATATTTTTTCAATTATTATTGCATTTTTTCTGATATGTATCGGTTTCAGTTTGGGGGAGGGGGTAATTAACCAATTACCCTTCCTCAGATCCGCCCTTGGTTCATTCCTTTGATTTCACGATAGTTTTTTCATTGAAACAGTAGAATCTGAGTGTTCGAAACATTGTTTTTGTGCCACTATAGAAAATATATTGTTAATTTCCATTATAAGGGTGTTTTTTTCTTGAGATATATTTTTTTGAACTTGCTGACCGGCAGTTTTCTGTTGAAATATTTTATTAAAACAGTGGTTTATGATTAATAGAACACACATTTTCGCAACCATAGAAAACATTCGTACCAGACCCCTCATGAGGGTACTTTATTCCAAAGGCTGATCTGGACAACTTTTCTGGGGGGAAAAATGTACCCATTTGGCAATATAAGTATAAACTAGAAACAAGGATATTTTTTCAATTATTATCGCATTTTTTCTGTTATGTATCGGTATCAGACTGGGCAGAGGGGGTATTTACCCCAATTATCTCCCCTTAGATTCGCCCATAATAGAATATGAGTGTTCGAAACATAGTCTTTGTGACACTAAAAAAAAATTTCCATTATAAGGGTAGAAAAACTACCCTTGCGATATATTTTTTGAACTTGCTGACCAGGGGTTTTCTGTAGAAATATTTTATTGAAACAGTGGTTTATGACTGAATTGAACATAAGTACCCCCAGACCCCATATAAGGATAGTTTATTCCTTTGAATTCAGGAAAGATATTTATATCAATGAACAGTAGATTAATGAGTGCTCAAAAAATATTTTTTATGCCACGTTAGAAAAAAATTGGGTTGCCCCCACTAGGTGAATAAATAATGCTTTCCTAATGATAATAATAATAATACTCATAAACACTCATAGAGAGTTGTTCGTACTTTCAATATTATGCGAAATCCTGCCCTGCAAAATACTTATTTATCGACTCTTCTAGGCTGATTCTAGCAGAAAATACACCTGCATGAAAACATTCTGATCACACCACAATGATTTCTGAAATTTGGGTATTGTCGAAATTTTTTCAAGTTCGAAAGTCTGATTACAGGTAAAAATCTTATGTATCTGGCAACAGTGTGACGTCATGTGCGGCCGTGACCACAGTAGTGACGCAACTGGTAAGGTTAGGATTCGTCGTTATCGATTTTGTTTTTCTTTCCGAAAAAACTTGAAATTCAATCGAAACAGGAGGTTACGTAATTTGTAAGTACTTACATGAATGACACTCGAGAATGTCGAGTGTCGTCTAGATGTATGATCGACCGATAGCGCGCTATTTTGAGAAGGAACTGTGAGTAAACGATCGAAAAATGCCCGGCATTACGAATCGAAGTACATGTGCTCGAAACTGAACCGCCAACTCGAGTAAGTCGCTTCCATTGGGGAACAATTATTTATCGGACGACTGACTCGAAAATCCCCGTTATGTTTGAATTGGCAGTTTTGGTTGCCATTCTTTCCTTGATGAACTTTGATACCTGAACCACTGATTACCCACAAATACAGGGTGAAATTGAAACTTCGGGGAAGAGTTTATACAGAAAGTATACAGAGAATATTGACACTCATGTAAAAACAATATGGTTGGTAAGTAAAGGTAAGTTTTTTGGGATCCGACTCATTGTATTTAATAAAAAAAGGGATTCAACTTACTAAGTTTTGTCTCCTGAATACGAAGAAAATTCGAAGAGGCCTCAATTGCTTGTTGAGTTATGCCATTGTGAATCTTGAAAATCCACTATTTTCAGATAAGATTTTATTTTTCCACTGAGTCACACAAAATGACACTTTTTCAGACGCTAATATACCTATATACCTTTGCCCTCTGGTTTATAAAACTTAATATATGACATTACCATCTTCAAATATATTCTGTAATCTATACCAAACATAAAAAATAAAAAAAATTATTCCACTCCTCCCTATATATATAGGAACGGTAATTATACAGAAGCAATGAGACTTGAATCAACCAGAAGAAATTTTCTGTAAATTTATTTATTTATTCATTATAATTGTTCATGTACAATCAACAAATGTATCAAAATCAAATGGTAATGATTAAATAATATAGGTAGGTATTCAAATAAAAATAAAATTATCAAGAATTTCTGGTTAGAAAATATATGAATAAGCAAGAAGGTTTTTCGAATTTTTAATCATTTTGAGTTTACGATTTAAAATTTCGAAAAAATATCGAAATGTGACAAGAGTGAAAATTGAACTTTTCAAGTGAAAAAGTGGGAATTTGGACTAATCAGACGAAACTTCAACAAAAAAACACAAAATTTTGAGATTAATTTTCTAGAATTCATCCATTTCATAAGTACGCACATTAAAATAAACCTGAATTTTACGAAAATTGATGAAAAAAAAAAAAATTAAATTTTCAGGGAAATTCTTAATTTTAAATGAACTTTTCAACTCGAGAACCGTTGAAGATACAGCGATTCTGCGAACTCCAATCGATTCAGAATGATAAAATTAGTATATTTGGTGATTTTCGAGTCGATCCATGAAAAGAAAAAAAATTCTCAAAAAAAAGTCCTAAGGGGTAGACCCCTAAAAATAAGGAAAAATATGAAATCATCAGATTCACTTGAAATTACATATGCGCATGTGTGAACATAAAAAAAGTTCGAATATAACGAAAATTAATAGAAAAATCACAAAAATCAAATTTTATATGAAAATTACCCCTCACAACTTCAGATGTTCTTTTCAACTCGAGATTAGTCAAAGATAGAACAATTCTGCGCACTCCAATCGATTCAGAATGATAAAATTAATATATTTGGTGATTTTCGAGTCGATCCATGAAAACAAAAAAATTCTCGAAAAAAAGTCCTAAGGGGTAGACCCCTAAAAATAAGGAAAAATATGAAATCATCAGATTCACTTGAAATTACATATGCGCATGTGTGAACATAAAAAAAGTTCGAATTTAACGAAAATTAATAGAAAAATCACAACAATCAAATTTTATATGAAAATTACCCCTCACAACTTCAGATGTTCTTTTCAACTCGAGATTAGTCAAAGATAGAGCAATTCTGCGCACTCCAATCGATTCAGAATGATAAAATTAATATATTTGGTGATTTTCGAGTCGATCCATGAAAACAAAAAAATTCTCAAAAAAAAGTCCTAAGGGGTAGACCCCTAAAAATAAGGAAAAATATGAAATCATCAGATTCACTTGAAATTACATATGCGCATGTGTGAACATAAAAAAAGTTCGAATATAACGAAAATTAATAGAAAAATCACAAAAATCAAATTTTATATGAAAATTACCCCTCACAACTTCAGATGTTCTTTTCAACTCGAGATTAGTCAAAGATAGAACAATTCTGCGCACTCCAATCGATTCAGAATGATAAAATTAATATATTTGGTGATTTTCGAGTCGATCCATGAAAACAAAAAAATTCTCGAAAAAAAGTCCTAAGGGGTAGACCCCTAAAAATAAGGAAAAATATGAAATCATCAGATTCACTTGAAATTACATATGCGCATGTGTGAACATAAAAAAAGTTCGAATTTAACGAAAATTAATAGAAAAATCACAACAATCAAATTTTATATGAAAATTACCCCTCACAACTTCAGATGTTCTTTTCAACTCGAGATTAGTCAAAGATAGAGCAATTCTGCGCACTCCAATCGATTCAGAATGATAAAATTAATATATTTGGTGATTTTCGAGTCGATCCATGAAAACAAAAAAATTCTCGAAAAAAAGTCCTAAGGGGTAGACCCCTAAAAATAAGGAAAAATATGAAATCATCAGATTCACTTGAAATTACATATGCGCATGTGTGAACATAAAAAAAGTTCGAATATAACGAAAATTAATAGAAAAATCACAAAAATCAAATTTTATATGAAAATTACCCCTCACAACTTCAGATGTTCTTTTCAACTCGAGATTAGTCAAAGATAGAGCAATTCTGCGCACTCCAATCGATTCAGAATGATAAAATTAATATATTTGGTGATTTTTGAGTCGATCCATGAAAACAAAAAAATTCTCGAAAAAAAGTCCTAAGGGGTAGACCCCTAAAAATAAGGAAAAATATGAAATCATCAGATTCACTTGAAATTACATATGCGCATGTGTGAACATAAAAAAGTTCGAATTTAACGAAAATTAATAGAAAAATCACAACAATCAAATTTTATATGAAAATTACCCCTCACAACTTCAGATGTTCTTTTCAACTCGAGATTAGTCAAAGATAGAGCAATTCTGCGCACTCCAATCGATTCAGAATGATAAAATTAATATATTTGGTGATTTTCGAGTCGATCCATGAAAACAAAAAAATTCTCAAAAAAAAGTCCTAAGGGGTAGACCCCTAAAAATAAGGAAAAATATGAAATCATCAGATTCACTTGAAATTACATATGCGCATGTGTGAACATGAAAAAAGTTCGAATTTAACGAAAATTAATAGAAAAATCACAACAATCAAATTTTATATGAAAATTACCCCTCACAACTTCAGATGTTCTTTTCAACTCGAGATTAGTCAAAGATAGAGCAATTCTGCGCACTCCAATCGATTCAGAATGATAAAATTAATATATTTGGTGATTTTCGAGTCGATCCATGAAAACAAAAAAATTCTCAAAGAAAAAGTCCTAAGGGGTAGACCCCTAAAAATAAGGAAAAATATGAAATCATCAGATTCACTTGAAATTACATATGCGCATGTGTGAACATAAAAAAAGTTCGAATATAACGAAAATTAATAGAAAAATCACAAAAATCAAATTTTATATGAAAATTACCCCTCACAACTTCAGATGTTCTTTTCAACTCGAGATTAGTCAAAGATAGAGCAATTCTGCGCACTCCAATCGATTCAGAATGATAAAATTAATATATTTGGTGATTTTCGAGTCGATCCATGAAAACAAAAAAATTCTCGAAAAAAAGTCCTAAGGGGTAGACCCCTAAAAATAAGGAAAAATATGAAATCATCAGATTCACTTGAAATTACATATGCGCATGTGTGAACATAAAAAAAGTTCGAATTTAACGAAAATTAATAGAAAAATCACAACAATCAAATTTTATATGAAAATTACCCCTCACAACTTCAGATGTTCTTTTCAACTCGAGATTAGTCAAAGATAGAGCAATTCTGCGCACTCCAATCGATTCAGAATGATAAAATTAATATATTTGGTGATTTTCGAGTCGATCCATGAAAACAAAAAAATTCTCGAAAAAAAGTCCTAAGGGGTAGACCCCTAAAAATAAGGAAAAATATGAAATCATCAGATTCACTTGAAATTACATATGCGCATGTGTGAACATAAAAAAAGTTCGAATTTAACGAAAATTAATAGAAAAATCACAACAATCAAATTTTATATGAAAATTACCCCTCACAACTTCAGATGTTCTTTTCAACTCGAGATTAGTCAAAGATAGAGCAATTCTGCGCACTCCAATCGATTCAGAATGATAAAATTAATATATTTGGTGATTTTCTAGTCGATCCATGAAAACAAAAAAATTCTCAAAAAAAAGTCCTAAGGGGTAGACCCCTAAAAATAAGGAAAAATATGAAATCATCAGATTCACTTGAAATTACATATGCGCATGTGTGAACATGAAAAAAGTTCGAATTTAACGAAAATTAATAGAAAAATCACAACAATCAAATTTTATATGAAAATTACCCCTCACAACTTCAGATGTTCTTTTCAACTCGAGATTAGTCAAAGATAGAGCAATTCTGCGCACTCCAATCGATTCAGAATGATAAAATTAATATATTTGGTGATTTTCGAGTCGATCCATGAAAACAAAAAAATTCTCAAAAAAAAGTCTAAAGGGGTAGACCCCTAAAAATAAGGAAAAATATGAAATCATCAGATTCACTTGAAATTACATATGCGCATGTGTGAACATAAAAAAAGTTCGAATATAACGAAAATTAATAGAAAAATCACAAAAATCAAATTTTATATGAAAATTACCCCTCACAACTTCAGATGTTCTTTTCAACTCGAGATTAGTCAAAGATAGACCAATTCTGCGCACTCCAATCGATTCAGAATGATAAAATTAATATATTTGGTGATTTTCGAGTCGATCCATGAAAAGAAAAAAAATTCTCAAAAAAAAGTCCTAAGGGGTAGACCCCTAAAAATAAGGAAAAATATGAAATCATCAGATTCACTTGAAATTACATATGCGCATGTGTGAACATAAAAAAAGTTCGAATTTAACGAAAATTAATAAAAAATCACAAAAATCTATATTTATATGAAAATTACCCATCACAACTTCAGATGTTCTTTTCAACTCGAGATTAGTCAAAGATAGAACAATTCTGCGCACTCCAATCGATTCAGAATGATAAAATTAATATATTTGGTGATTTTCCAATTGATCTACGAATACAAAAAAATCCTCGAAAAAAGTTTTAAGGGGTAGACCCCTAAAAATAAAGGAAAATATAAAATTATCAGATCCACTTGAAATTACATATTCGCATATGTGTGCACGACAAAAAAAGGTCGAATTTAACAAAAATTACAAAAATAAAATTTTATAGAAAAATTACCCCTCTAAACTTCAGATGAAGTTTTCAACTCGAGAACCCTTAAAGATAGAGCGATTCTGCGAATGCCAATTTCAAATCGATCAACGGGAACAAAAATGCATCGAAAACAACATTTCTGACAGGTTTATTTGTTATGGCCATCACTTCAATTTGGTGAATTTTGTATTCAATAAATTCAAAAGCAGGCAAAAGTCATTAAAGAAAACATCAAATATTTATGGTGAAGACATTCAATTAGATGTAAATGATCTTTTAACTCTAGGTAGTTAAGACAGTCTTTTTGTCGGCCTAAAACAGATTTGGGCGAAGCTCAATTCAGAAATATTATAAACAATATAAATCGGTATGACTATAGTATAAGTCAAACATTCAAACTTTTGAGCAAACTGTGACGCATTGAAGTGAGCAGTAGATGTAGCTTTTCCTTGAAAAAAAAAAGAAATAAAGGTATCAAAGTGATTGTAGGTTGAAAAAAATTGAGAACTGACCTTGAGAATAAGAAAAATTTGTAGTTGTACGTCCCACGTTGGGCGCCATTTGTAACGATGCTGAATTTTAGGTCGACTAGAACTTACTTACTGTAGCTGTTAGACCGCATGTATGATTTGTAGGGATATCAAAAATGGACCGGATAGAATAAAATAAAAAAGCCATACTTCTTGCTTGGTGAATAGTGTAATATGAACAAAAATCAAGAAAAATACGGTGGCAATGTACAAAGCATTTAATCCTAAGTACACTGCTGACCAAAACTTTTTCTTACTTATAAAAATAATATCAAACTTTTCTAAAATCTTGTATCACATTGAAACTAAAACCTAAATGTACAGACAGGTTGGTACACGGTGGCCCAGAATTCAGGTTCGCGAGCGTAAGTCGTCCATCTAAAAGCATATCATCGGTTAACGCAGCGGAATGATTTCCGGACCACCTCAACCTCACAATGGTAAAATTAAGACCAACTTTCTCTGTCTACATCGCTATTCTAGAAAAATATGTATCGCGAACTTTGTGAATAAATACTATACAAATTGTCATGGAGAGGAACGAAGTCTCCCAGACGAGTGCAACTTTAAAGCTTTTCAAGGTTTGAATTGACATTTTGAGAACATCAAATGTAAC
Organism: Chrysolina americana; assembly: GCA_958502065.1. Taxonomy (NCBI): domain Eukaryota; kingdom Metazoa; phylum Arthropoda; class Insecta; order Coleoptera; family Chrysomelidae; genus Chrysolina; species Chrysolina americana. The sequence continues at coordinate 66,086,034 of OY293417.1, read as the reverse complement.
ACGGATGTTCAATTTTGGGCGAAACTGCGCGGTTTATTTCTCATTGGAATAACTTGAAGAACAACGTTCATAATTGAAAATGAAAAAAATTGTTCTATACCTGAAGGATACTGTTATTTTCAAAAATTTTGACCGATTTTTTTATGAAAAATTTCATTACTGGCAAAAATATAGTTTTTTATGAAAATTACAATTTTGAAATGGCCTGAATGATTACTAATTTCGGAACACCCTGTGTAATGATTTCGAAATGTCGATAGGTCAGTGAAATATTTCTTGAAAAAAAAAAATCTTTTTTTTACCAAAAAAAAAATTGAATCGAAATCTTGAGATAAAGTTCTATGAATGTGGTTAAAAATGTATGTTATTCATCTTCTAGGCATTTTCATGAGACTCTGAATCACGAAATTTGCCCCCGAATCTAACCACCTCTTCGATCCTTGGCATTTTTGAGATCCCCACGAAGAACGCAAAATTTGACCTACCCTGTACCAGCGAAACCCCTTTTTCTTTTAAAACACTTGATCACGATCATTGGTTATGACGTATTGATGGCAGAGCTTCAACGCAAACTCGATTAACTGCAAAAATCTGCATTTTGCAAGGAACCCTGAAACGTTTTACGGCACATTTTGAGATTCAGGTGAACGAGATCGGATCCTACAACTATTGACACCATCAACTAACGAGATGATCTCAAAAAAAAAAAAAATACTCAAAATGTTTCTGAAAACAATGAATATTTACGGAACAATTTCGTTACTAAATTATTTCCAAGTGTCTGAAGATTTTTTATTAATAATATCTTTCTTACACAATCTCTTATATTTTATTGTGGGCATCATTGACAAATACAAGATATAAAAACGTCAGGACATCATCTGTCATTCAAATTCCGCTGATAACAAAGAAATTATTAGTTCAATCAATTATTTACAAACCAGGTTTATACTCCCCAGCACAGGCATTTTTTTAAATATATTTACATTACCCATTCGAAATTTCCAATTTATTGAGAATGTCGCCAGAAAAACATTGGGGGCGTTTCCTTTAGTTAATTCCTCATAGAAATCGTTTTTTTCCAAGTTTTACGCTTTTTCCACCACTAGAACTATTTCCATATCCAATACTCTTATCCAAAACAAAAAAAAAATACAACAAAAATGAATAATTGGTATGATAGTAACTTTTAATAATAGATATTTGTCATTGATACGCTATCGCCGTATTTGGTAGCTATTAACAGATATAATGTATTATATTAGTGAAAAAGGTATGTACAAGTTCCATAATGAGAATGAGAATTGTCCTTAATTTATTGATATTCGATCATTCTACCAGTACACCTCGTTTACATATTACAATTACATCAATTGTCAACTGAAGATTCATTGCAGAAGCTTTGTATCAGAAACACGCGACATCAGTGCGTCAAGCCATTTCTTACAGCCGCGCGCCTGACTCGCTGCTAGATCAAACTATTTCTTACAGCCAGGACCTTGACGCATCGATAAGGTCGAGCCATTTCTTACAAATGGGCGCTTGATGCATTAGCGCACTAAGTGATTTTGTAAAGCCGAGGACTTGACGCACCAGTGCGTCATGCCATTTTTTACAGCCGCACACCTGACTTTCATTACCAATGCGTCGAGCCGTTTTCCGAATCCTGAATCATGATAATATACTGTCATGATACACAGTCGGGTGCTTGACGCACCAGTGCGTCAAGCCGCACGCCTTATTCACTGGAAAACCATTTCTTACAGTCAGGCGCTTGATGCCCCGGTAAGCTCAAACAATTTCTTAGTCGGTCGCTTGACTCACTGTTAGGTCAAGCAATTTTATACAGCCAGGCGCTTAATGTAGACGCTTGATGCATTTGTAAATTCAAGCAATTTCTCACCGCCGAGAACTTGCCGTGCCAGTGCGTCGAGCCATTTTTTGTAGCCGCGCGCCTGACTCATTGGTGAAACATTTCTTACAGCTTGATGCACTGGTAAGGTCAAGGCATTTTTTACTGCCGTGCGCTTGACGCGCCAGTCAAAATGGATTGACGCACTGGACGGCAAGTTCCCGGCTGTGAGAAATTGCTTGACCTATCGTTGCATCAGGCACCCGAACTGTAAGAAATGGCTTGAACTTATCAATGCATCAAGCGTCTGCATCAAGCGCCTAGCTGTAAGAAATGGTTTACTTGCGAGTCAGGCGCGCGGCTTCAAAAAATGGGCACCGGTAAGTTAACGCCATTTCTTACAGTTCGGTTGCTTAATGCACTGGTAGGTAAAGCAGTTTCCACAGCCGGGAACATGCCGTACCAGTTCGTCAAGCCATTTTTTGCAGCCGCGTGCCTGACTCACTGGTGAACTATTTCTTACAGCCAGGCGCTTGATGCATCGGTATATCAAGCGATTTCTTACAGCCGAGCGCTTGACATCGGTAGGTCAAGCAATGTTTACATCGGCGCGCCTACCTTACCGATTAGTCAAGTCATTTCTTACAGCCGAACGCTTGACACCGGTAGGTCAAGCAATGCTTTACAGCGTCGCACCTGACTGCCGAGTGCTTGACATCGGTAGGTCAAGCAATGTTCCACAGCGACGTGCCTGACTTACCGATAAGTCAAGTGATTTCTTACAGCCTTGGCGATTCAGTGCTTCAAGACGTTTATTACATCCGGACATATCAGTGTGTCAAGTCGTGTCTTACAGTCGGGCGTTGAAAGCAGCGGTAACGTCAAGCAATTTCTTATAGCCGAGCCTGATTTACTTGTAGGTTAAGCCATTTCTTACAGCCAAGCGCTTGACGAACTATGTAGTGCGTCAGCAGTTGTATGCTAGCGCTTGTGGAGTAGGCATCGTGATGGTGATGGCACGTGCGAAGATGTTCGATATTTGTTTAAAAATTACCTCAAATAATTTAGTTATGAGAACATTTGGAATTTTTGTTTGAAAATTCGTATCCGGTCGCAAAAAAATCTATGCTCCCTTACGTCATTCAGAGTGGCGGAGACGCGTAGTTTTTTATTATAATTGTTCAAAGTCAATCTTCGTCGCACCGCAAAAATATAAAATCCATATTTTGTAAGATTCACGGAAAATAAAAAATGTCAGTAAAGGAAAAGTCCCCAATGCGAGTTTTCTATTCTGATTGAACTGATTCATTGTATTGTCAATGTTGCCAAAAAGATTGAAATGTAATTTTATCAAAACGTGTTGTTACTGAAATTGTGTCGAAATGCTACCATCAGAAGTGGGATAATCAGGTAAAATGATAATATTTTTTGTAGATACCACAAAATCAAACCCGACCAAAAAATGGTGTTTCAGAGACCACAAAATGTACGCATCGCCCACCTTCATTCAGCACTCGCCCGCGGAAAACTTTCGTCGCCTACGAAACCACAAGTAGAACTCAAAACTTCGGGAACGACGCCGAACAATCTAATCATCCACTTTATACAACTATATATTCGACTATCGACCGCCGTGAGATTCTTTTTGATCTCGATATACACATTAAAAAGTCCAGGTACGATGCTTCGTCTTAATTCTATCTCTTCGAGCTCCTCCTTCTCGCCGTCGGCTTCCTCGCGTGCGATTGTTTCGTCAACACCGAGGGGTCTTTCATCCACGGCAGCTCGAACTCGCTGCGGAAAAGTTATCGTTAGTTACAGAATTCATAAGAATTATTGAGGTTCGCATTGGTGTCAGAATATCGCTTAAATATGCTCTAAAACACTTATAAATGTACTCGGAAAATATTTTATGAGCGAAATTTCAATGACAGAATCCCCCATTCCTTTTTGACAATCAGCAAATTGAAGCACGTATATGAAACAGAAAAGAAACATACCTCGTGTCAATTTTTGGAATGGGTTGGCCAAAAGCCGACACGGGCAACTCGTCGACAATCTCGAGAAATTTCACGTCTTCAACTTTTGGCCACAGCGAGTGTACGGGCTCGTTTCCTTCTCCTTTCGATCCCAAGCCCACCCTCTCCTGCCGCTGCTTCAACTTATCTATAACTCTCTGCTCGCGTATTCTTTGAACGTCCCACCTGAAAAACCAGAGTTCGAATCAAACCAACTACAAAAATGTTAATGTTTTGTATTGAACTCTCATCATAAAACAATAGATTGAACAATAGTTTGAAGCATCTTAAACTGCAGAAACTTGAAAGTGTTTCATGCTGAAGGGGCTTCCAGTAATAAAAAATTCGACAAAGTTTTTTTCGACCAATGTCTCGGAATTCCCACTTACCAACCAGAATTTACTTAGTATCTAGAAATTCTTGCTTACTTACTAGGCTATTTATTCAGTGTCTCAGTATTCAGACTCGCTCAAATTTTTCATCTCTGAATTTCTATTCAGATATTCATAATTTCTGCATGATGTTTCAGAAATCCGACTTACCGGGTCGGATTTATATACATTCAAAATAATTTATCGAACCTCTGACTTACTGACTCGGATTTTACTAATTCCGATTGACTTACTCGGAGTTCCTACTTATTATCTCGGAATTCCTACTTATTATCTCGGAATTCCGACTGATTATCTTGAAATTCCGACTTATTATCTCGGAATGTCGACTCACCGGCTATAAAATCTAACTTGATATATCAGTTTTCAACTTAATATCTCTAATATACGGAATTCCAACATTCCGACAAGAATTTTTGTAATTCCAACTTGGTATCTCGGATTTCTAACTTTTTTGCCCAGATTATAGTCAGTTCGTCTTGGTATCTCGGAATTCTGATTTAATAATTCAGATTTTCATAATTTTGAAAAGTTTTTTTTTAAATCCGACTCTCCGGAATGGATTTTTATAATTTTTAATGAATATATTGGAACTATGACTTACTTCTTTGGATTTTACTAATTATCTCGGAATTCCGACAAATTATCTTGGAATTCCGACTTATTATCTCGGAATTTAGTTTTATCGGCTGTAAATCCAAGTTGATATCTCAGGTTTCGATTCAATATCTCTTATTTACGACCTTATAACTCGGAATTCCAACATACCCACAAGGATTTTTGTAATTCCAACTTGGTATCTCGGATTTCAAACATTTTTGTCCAGATTACAGTCATTTCGTCTTGGTATCTCGGAATTCTGATTTAATGATTCAGGTTTTCATAATTTCGACAAGGTTTTTCATCATTTTTAATTAACATATCGGAATTCTGACTCACCGCCTCGAGTTTTACGAATTCCGATTGACTTACTCGGAGTTCCTATACTTATTATCTCGGAATTCCGACTAGTTATCTCGGAATTCCGACTAATTATCTCGGAATTCCAACTAATTATCTCGGAATTCCGACTAATCATCTTGGACTTTCAACTTACCGGCTATAAATCCAATTTGATATATCGCTTTTTAATTCTACATCTCTTATTCACGACTTGATATCTCGGAATTCCAATATACCGACAATGGTTTTTATAATTCCAACTTGGTATTTCGGATTTCAAACTTTTTTGCTCAGAATTTGGTGATTTCATCTTGATATCTCAGAATTCTGACTTAATGAATCAGATTTTCATAATTTCGACAAGGTTTTTCAGAAATCCGACTTACCGGGTCGGATTTTCATCATTTTTAATCAACATGTCGGAACTCTGACTCACCGCCTCGGGTTTTACTAATTCCGATTGACTTATTCGAAGTTCCTACTTATTATCTCGGAATTACGACTAATTATCTCGGAATTACGACTAATTATCTCGGAATTTCGACTAATTATCTCCAAATTTCGACTATAAATCCAACTTGATATCTCGTTTTTTGACTTAATATCTCTTATTTACGACTTAATATCACGGAATTCCAACATACCAAAGATTTTTGTAATTTTCACTTGGTATTTTGGATTTCGAACTTTTTTGCTGAGATTTTAGTAATTCCGTCTTGGTATCTCGCAATTCGGACTTGATGATTGAGATTTTTATAACTTCGACAAGATATATTCGAACTCTGACTTACTGCCTCGGATTTTAGTAATTTCTATTGACTAGCTCGGGGTTCTTACTCATTATCTCGGAATTCCGACTAATTATGTCGGAATTTCAACTGGTCGGTTATAAATCCATGTGGATAAGTCAGAATTTTAAAATACCAAGTGAGATGTATTAAAATTCGAGACAGTTCATATTTTGAAACGAAATTAAGGAATTTTGAGTTGATACAAAATAATAAAAATTCAGAATTATGAGATTAGTAATCATTTGAGAAAGCTAAATTGTAGTGAAACATGTCGCGAGTGCAGTAAAAATCTGTAGAAATCTAATATATACCCAAGTGTCAATATCTTTCTCATTATCTTGAATCATACCTTTTTCGTCGTCGCTCGTTTATTTCAAGCCGCATGTGTCTTTTATTGAATACTTCATCATCCAAGTTTTCCGTCCCTTCCAAAGTGTAGAAACTTCCATAGATTTTGTGGCGCCATCTAGGAACCTGTAGAGAAATATAAATACAGTGCCAAGACGAATATTCGCAACTCCCTCTGCAAACTTTTGTGTAAAAGGAAATTACTCAGTTTATTTTTAACTGAAGGGTTTGATTCTTGGGAAACAGCTGTAATTATAATAATAATGATTACAATAAAGACAAAGCCTGTGCTACCTCGGAACGATTTTTGCTGACAATTTTTTTAGCTTTAGGAAAAACCATAATACCCAGAGATCTTGATAACTTACACACTCGGTTTACAACACCATTATACGAAATCACTATATTCTTTTACAAACAATATCGTGTTTACCTTAAGAATAGCACAAATACAAAAAACTCACCTCCAGTGACGATGCCAAACATTCTGTAACATCTCTTTCAACAGGAGAAATGCCTAAATTAACTTCGTGGGACTGTGTGACATATGGTTCAGCTGATGTAAGAAATTGGGAATCGTTAGTTGTTCCTGAAAGAAATTCATGAAAAGTGGAATAATTCCTATTCAGTGCTTTTACACAGAAATAAAATACAGGAAGATGATTTCTTGTTAGCACCAGTGACCTTGAATAAAATGTACACAGATTTTCAAAGTTTAGTTTAATATGAAGATTTTTCTCCATCTGAAGTTTCCTTTTAATTAATTAATTCATTTAATTATTTTCTCCTATTGAATCATACTTTTTGATAATGTCAATGATAAGGATAATTCACTCATGATTCAATGCACCAATTTTTATGAAAAATGTATAACAAAAACGCGTCCTATATAGTGCAAACTTTTTGAAACTCACTGTATATTTGAAAGCCACATGTAGATTCGAATTAAGGAATGAAAGATCAAAGAAGCATTGTTTTATGCTGTGGTGAAATTTTCAAAAAATTTTAAATTATAATTAATTATTAATTATAATAACATGTTCTTTTGTTAATGGATTGTTTCAATTATCGGATAATCAATATTATAAAAATCAATCATTATTCTTTTTATCACATTTTCTCTCGATTGTCATCTCCAGATATAATTTAAACTAAAATAAAATAACTTGGACTACCTAAGCGCCATCTAGAGGTATCACAACAAAAACGAATTGAAAGTACATGACTCCCTACGCCATCTAGCGGCATTTGTGGGGACATCAATGAAAGCACTGGTAAAAATATTTTATAGGTAACTGTAATAACTACATAAAAACAAACTTTCGTTAAAAAAATTGATTTATACCATTCCTCACATTCGCTGACAGGTTTAAAATGGTCTTAACACATCAACAGGTTGCCTAAAACTATCACAAGTACTTACGTCGTTTTTTCTTCTTCTGTCGACGAGGCGTCTCCTTCTCATCCAGGTTAACAGATTCGTTGTGAGACAAGCCGGAAGAATTGCTGGTAACTCTCTTTCTCCTGATGCTCATTCTCAAATTTTTCATTGGGTCGAAGTCACAAATATTGTTAATTGAGAAATTATAGCCTGAAAAAGAATCACTGTTTTGCAATAGGTCACTTTCAGTTTTGTAACAGTTATTCTCGACGTTGTTCAAGCAAAGTTCTTCGCTTTTGAACTGGATAACACTGTTTTCTAGATCTACTGAATGGTCTCTTGGAGCTTCAACAACACTATTATCAATTTGAGATTCGGTAACACTCAAGTCCACGTGATTTTCTTGATAGTTTATTATTTCTAAAGAACAACCATCACTGCCGTAATACTGCTCCTCCAGTATCTGAATATTTTCTTTTGACTCTTCCTCACGAGGACCTTGGGTCATATCTTCCAAAATAACTCCTTCAGAACGTTTATGGCTGGAAGACTTACCAGCTTGATAAGGTAATCCCTTTTCTATGCAGTTTATTCGCTCTCTGAGCTACAAAAAACAAAAGTTTCATTATTGATATCACTGGGAAGTTGTAGGAATAACTGCCTTCAATAACATTTTGATGAAAAACTACCCCACTAACCACTTACCATTTCATTTTCTTTACGCAAAATATGTATTTCCCTGTCTTTATCGATAATATCATCGTTTTGTTGTTGTATCAGGTCAGTATGCAGAATCAGCCACTCTTTGATGAACGTAACCTCACTTTCGGTAGTTTGACAGTTGAATGGCGGACTTTCTTGGCCTAACAGATTTTTTTCGCCATTTTCGACATTTGTAGCGTACATATGATCGACGACATTGATTTCTTCATCACTGGTTTCTTCTACTACGTTGCTTATTTCATTGAAATATGAAACGGCTTTTATACCATTGGGCAATTTTGAGTTAATTCCATTGTGAAAATCTTCGGACATTTTCGGGTACGCTGGGTCTATGTTTTGATCATTGCTTATGATTCTCATATTACGTGGAAATATATAGAAATTCCGGCTTGTTTGGATAAATAAGGATTTTCCACACCTCCATTTTTTAGATTGTCTTTTTCAACGTCATAACAAATCAACGGTTCCCAACAATATCATAATGGAGATCATTTCATAAGTTGAAGCTGGTGAGAAACGGAGTATTCTGCCGATAGGATGACACATAATCAAATATCAAAAGTGCATCGATTGAAGTATTTTACAAAAAAGTCCATAAAATATTTTAAGGTTATATTTTCTCAAAAAAATTTCCAAAATATTCCAGTCAGCAGTCACTACCCTTCTTCATCCACAATGCTCTTCGCCACCACAACCTTCCTCAATTTCAGAACAGATCACTGTGTCACTCAATAAAGAAAGAACAAAGAAAAATAACATTTTTCACAGACCTCGATTTTTCAACTATAATTCTATCGATAAAATAGATATTACATTTTCCGGGTATAATTTATAAACACACTTCTGCCTGTCAATAATGTCAATAACAACACAATAAACAACTGAAAACTGAAGGAAGTTCGGAAACCTTAACCTCAGAAAAGACCACAAAACACCAAAAACTTTGATAATCTGTGCCTTTTCGTATTCTAGTACTGCTTTCTTTCGAGTGTCTGTTGAACCAGTGCCTCTTATTCTAGTGCAATCATTGGCTAGAAAATGACATTTGTCAAAATCCACCCATAGCAAGCGTAGATTTTGAAGCCCCGGTGTTCGAAATTCTTAAATTGAAAGCGGCTTAGAGTTGAGACTCAACTGACAGAGACAGGGCATCACATTGTGACTCAAGATTTAAAAGGAAGATCCTCGAATCTGATTAGCGGTTTTTGAACAAATTCTGCTTATTTTGAATGGATTAATTCTACACTTTCTAAGTGCTGCCAACAGTGCCAACACTAAACTTCCAAGTTTTATGGATCAAATTCATCGACATAACTTTGTCAAATAACGCAGACATGTTATTGATTTCGTCCTCTTCCTCAAAATACTTAAAATTGAAGAGAAAAGTCAATTATTCACAACTGATGTAAAATATAATCGATGAACTTATATCTGACGTATTGTTTATGGAGAGTTTGTTGTTGGAATCACTAGTTGAAGAACAGGATCCGTCTGAATCTTTAGCCGTTTAGCCCCAGTTGAAGTGACCTTCCTTTTCACTAAGTAATAAGTATCTTCATCTCTCATATTCCTTTCAGAGTCTAAATTCTGTCTATATAGGCCATTATCCTCGGAAATATTTATTTCGACCTGACTTCCGTATAGGCGATCCGCATGGATCGATTAGTAAAGTTGTAGAGTGGGGTGTGTCTGCTTTGGAAGATTTATCCAATGGTGGATAGTTTGATTATTTCGGTCTCGTTAGATGGCCTTTAATTCACGTACTTTTAACTGTCAATAATTGTAACTTTTCTGCCTGTATAGGCGATAAAATTGCCATCATTTTGTTACAACCGTTCTGATTGGTTCATGCATGGAAGTCTGGTCTATTTGAACTTTTGCGTCTGAAGGCAGTCTGGTGCGACATCTACCGAAAAAGAAGTTTGCGAATATCATGGAAAACATCTTTGTTCGTTTCATTTTGTGTAAGAAAGAAAACTTCATGTGACTCTCATTAAAGATTTCTACCACAAGTACTGCAGTTCATCCCACAAGAACTAGATGTCACTAGGAATATCATTAATCATTGTTTGAGTATATTTTGAATGATGTTGAATTTTTGTACTGGGGCTTATTCCGGATTTTTTTGGGATATGAGGATTTGGTGACGGATGAGTTGGGGGAGAGCTGCACTTATTTATGTGAACAGTGGCTATAGACCACAAGCTAACTAACTTGAAGTGAAATAATCAAGCTATAAACTTCGAGTATGAAGATTCATAATATATGATTGTATACCTATATAATCGGAAAGATTGCACAGATATCCACTGATGTTTTGAAAATGCCAGCAAGTGTTTTTTGTATATGATGTAGTAGACAATTCAAATACTGTCTTAAATCATCGAATCAAAATTTTGTGTTTACTGTTCATCTGATAACCATTCTGTGATCAGACGCTTTTAATTATCCTAATTCTCTTTTTGCTCTTTTTGATTAATTTTCAACGAAAGGTAGGTCGAAAAGAATAGTCATGATGCATTTTTTCATTATTATACATATACTACAGTCACTATATGAAACTATACCCATTTTATAAAGAAATTACAATTAGAACATTCAAGTGATTAATAGAGTTTCTTTCACTTTTGATTGAAGATAAAATATTCACATATCACAACTACATAAGGAATTAAGAAAATCTGTACTTGTATATAAGATTGCAAGTTTGTGAATCTACGCAATGAATGAAATGTTCTTTATTGATTTCATCCTGATCAAGTATAGTTCTTCTAGAAGGACAATTCTCTTTAGATCTGAGAGTCGCAAATCCTTTGTTTCTTCGGTTACTAACTGGAATTCCAGATTACTAAAATTGGAATCAGAGCACTGTTTTTTGTTAAAAGCATCTGTTGTTTCGCAGAAGATATTGTCCCCTAAAAATTGAGATGAGGTTTATCTATTTAACCAACAATTGAAAACGCAGTAAATCAATAGGAACCTAACCTACTTAAGGAATTCATGTTTTCAATTAATACTTAACTTAAGGGTGATTTTCACAAATGAGGTTAAAAAAAACGAGAATTGTATCGTCATATCATGGCTTCATCATTGTCGTCAACTCATGAATACAAATGACTTGATAGGATGTTTTAACTAAATGAAAAAATTATATTACTTTCGATTATCGAAAAAATTTAACAGTGGTGAGTTGCCTTTTTTTTTTGTCAATAATTGATATTGAGAATTTTTGAATTGCACAACTCTGACGTTTTGGATAAGTCAATTTTGTGACCTTGTTTCCAATAGGTGAAATTCCAAAATCATGGAGTAAAGTACGGTTTTTGTTGGATAAAAATCTGGCAAATAATTTCCGTTTCTTTTATCTAATTTTTTCCTCTTTTTGCCTCTTGTCTTGCCATTTGTATAAGGAACTTACACATATATCACAAGATGTAGTGCTGTTCTTTCATCGAGTTTTTTGTAAAATATAAAGTTTTTTATATAACAGAACGCAATCGAACTTCTATCATGTGTAATTCGTCAAAGAAGTTTCTTCATTTTTTTGCTGCAACTTCTTAATAATAATGGCAAAAAATTTAAAAAAAATCATGATTGTGATTTACTTATACATATATATGAAAAAATCAAATGTGATCTCTGTAACACAATTGACGATACATACTTTTTTCCTTTTCCAACTGCTGTTCCATCCTTAGTAATTGAAGTTTTTCTAAAAGTACTGAACGTTCAAGTTCTGGAATACTCAGTCTTTTGGTTTCTTCCTCAAGTCTTGATAAATGAGATACAGGCAAGGAATTTGCGCGATTACCTAAAAGTGGATTCACCATATAGATTTGAGCCTATAATTCACCATCTATAATATTATAATGAATAATAATAGTAATAATACTGCCCCATAAACACTCATGGAGTGTACCCAAAGACAGGCCGTGTACGTGTAGAGAGCAGCTCTTATTATTATTTGTCGTGGTGCTCCAGGACGGCTTATTGATATTTGGTAGTGTATCCTGGAAAACCTACAGCACCACCCTGGTTTGAAAAAATACAAATTCGAAATTCACAGAATGTATTAGGGGAGACTAGGGAGGATTGATACTGTGGGAGGTATGATACTTAAATTAACCGCCTAAAATATGTTGCCATTACTAGATTTGACAACAGCTGAGTTCTTGCACGTGGCCGTTACACTTAATATCAGTTTTTTTTTCGTTAGACGCAAAGATAACTTGTTGGTGACAAAAATTTTGTAAAGGTAAGTGTAAATCTTTTGCAGACAACTGTTTCACAATATCCTGTTTATTCAATATATATGAGATAATATATAGATTTAGCTTTCATTTATCATATGATTTAGGTTCGCAATATAATTAGAGTTTTCCTAATACGATGTTTTGTAAAATATTCCACATTAGGGAGGCTTGATACATGTTATGTAAGGGAGACCTGATACATGTATCATGCCTCCCGTAATAGTGGCATTTAAACAATAATATTCCCTATCACTTCAGATGCCATTCAAATGAAAAAAAAAAAACAAACAACAGTAACATCGCCTGAAATAGCTCTTGCACTTACTGAAGAGCATACCCAGAGGGAACGTACACCAGAAGTAGAAGTAGCATACTTGTTGAACGTCACACACACCATCAACTTCAGATCATACAAACCATACACCGTAATCTGATTTTGGACAGATAAGACATAAGTAGACGCTTGAGGCAATACGACCACTTCCTCAGGCCCCGCCAAGAAAACAGTACAGCTCAAGCAGGCAACCCACAATAACTGAAATTCTAACTGACACACCTAACATAGAGGAAATTAAAGTAAGCATGAAAAGAGGTCGGAATGAAAGAAACAGGGAGCGCAATTTAAAAAGAACTTTGAAGGAAAAATTGTGGACGATACAGTAAATAAGACAAAAAACAAAGGTAAAATGAACAAGAAACAAAAGAATATTGTTGACTTAGATTTTGACACATCAGAGGAGCCAAAATTTTGTTGTAGGAGTAGTAAATGAAAATAATTACGTGCTATAGTATGATTTGCCACAAAAAAGACAATAGCATACTACATTGGCCAAGTCTTACAAAAAGTCGAGGATGAATATTTTATAAAATTTATGCGTCGCAAAAAAACCTGCTCTCCATTTTGTATATCTTCATGAAAAAGATGAATTTTTTGTGCCCGAGGAAGATGTCATCAAACTACCACCACCGAGTTTTGTGGGCGGAACTGCCAGATCTTCAAAAAGTTGAGATTTCCCATTAATTTTTCAAAATAGAATAATGTTCTGTAAAAGTTTTGCATAGTAATTTATAATGTTTTCAAGAATAAAAAATGTTTTGTAAATAATTTTTCGGGTTTACTTAGAGTTACCCTTACCCACAAAAATTTAAAGTGCTAGATTTATATTATTCAAAATTCAAAACTTGCAGAGGTAAAAGCCGCTCTAAATAAAGTAATGTCTATAATAATTGTAAAAACCTAGTCATGTATCAAAGCTCCCATTTATTGTATCAAAGCTCCCTTATATTGTATCAAAACTCCCTCACTATGGGAGGACTGATACACTTTTCATATTTTAGTAAATCAGATAATAACTCAATGCACATTCTAAACTGACATCTGTAAAGTATCCGAATTGACCGCAAGTTATTCAGTTGTGTGGGTACCCATTTAGAGAATTTGCACGATGAATAGTTTTTTAGTTATTTTGGATCGAGTGTTGAGTGTATCAAGCCTCCCTAGTCTCCCCTATTACTATTTCTCCTTATTAAACTAAACTATACATAGAATTCTTTTGGATATTCAACAGTACATATTTACGATGCTTTTCCATATATACAGAGTGATCCATTTGAAAGCGGACCACCTCTCTGAAACTGTTATTTATTATCCAATTCAGAAGTTTTTTTATAGATAGAGCATCAATTGTTCTAGTAGTGCTATAAATTCGAGAAAGAAATAAAAATTTCAAAAGGTCTATTTCGAATTTTTTTCAAGGTCTTGAATCCAAAAAACATACTAGCGATTTTTTTAAATTAAAATTTACGACGTTATTGGATTTGTGATGCTTTCAAAAAAGTTCAACATAATTTTTTTAGTCGTCATATAAATCATAATATTTTTAAAAAGATCGTTTAAAATGCTCTTTTAAGTCGTAAGCAGTCGAGTTTGTGAACAGCAGTTATTCAACAGTAGGACTTGAAATTTTTCATTCTATTTCGAGTTTAGTAGCACTATACTAGAACTATTGATGATCTATCTATTGAAAAAAAAACTTCTGAATCGGATAATAATAACAGTGTAAGAGGGGTGGCCCGCTTTCACAGGGTCACTCTGTATACACATTGAAGAAATATTAACAATTAACAAAAACATTTCGGGAACTGATGATAGTTTTTTAATTATACGTACTTGAAAAAGATAAAATCTAGATTAGGTACAAAAATTTCGAATATCCCTAATTTATTTTCATGTCTGAATTTTGTTTCACATTCAAGTGAAGAGTGTAGAGTGAGTTCAGCCTTCCAGAATACCTCCTTGTATGACATTGCGGGAAAAAATTCAAAATTTTATCCGGGAACTTACCTTTCCTTCCTCATCACAAAATCTGGAATCAAAAGCTGTATTGGTCAAATGGGATGAAGTGACTAGATAAACAACAGCGGTAAGCATGTTCTTCCCTGTTATGTTCACAATATGAACACGATTATCGTTACAGGGATACCTAGTCACCGTTGAAAATAAAACACTGTTGAAACTAAAAAAATTTGAAAATACTTTTATTCCAATAGAAATATAAAATAGCACTGGTGAACAAACAAACAATAATTTATGCCTTAAAGTTATTTTTACACAAAAATACATTTAAATATATGAAGTTCAAGTTTTATAATACTTTCAACGAACGAATGGTAAGATAGCAGCCTCAATTCGAGATTTTGGGATTTGAGGAAGAAACGGCTTAGTTATTGACAAAGTTGAAAATCATTTTCATTAAATAATCGAGTACTAAAACGTAATTTTTATTATAATATATTATAATATATAAATATTGGGTACGAAAAAAACACATATTTTTTTTAAATAAAAGCAGCAATGAAAAATTTTCAGACGTCTTTTGTTGGATAACGTTAATAAGTAAAGTTAGCGGTTTAACTTGATGATATTTAGTTTTAATATTTTATAACTTATAGAGCTAAAGCCGTAGACACAATGGAAGTTATATGTAATAGGTTTCAAGTTTTGGGATTTTGGATATAAATTTCACAAATAAAACAAGATGCGAATCAGAATTGAAAAATGAAGCTTGAATTTTATCAACAAGATTTTGTATGAGGCGCGATTAGAATTATAATGACAATGATGGTTTTGGCGTTAAAAAATATCCAAAATTATGAAAATGAAAACTAAAAACATAAAACTTCCATTGTGTTTCAGCCAGTCTAAAAACCCTGGTGTATCGTGATTATATTTTGTTTGAATTTTTGTGAAGACAAAACAATGAATGAATTCGCGGGCTGCTTTTGCAATCGGTTCTCAGAGAATTTCTGTCATGTCGCAGAATTATATCTCAGAGGCATAGTTCGTAACTTTGGTTTACCAGTGTTACTATCACTTTTTGAATGCTATTACTCATCAGATATTTTCCTAGAGTTTGGGTTAGATATGTAAACGACGTTGGGTTGATACAAAACAAGCCGAAGTAGTCAGTTTCATATCAGAACTGAATAGCAAGTTCCAAACCAAATCGTTAACGTTATGAAACTGAAATTGCCATTTTTAAATAAGTTAGTAATGAGAAACGACTAAAGAAAAGAAGAAGTCGAGGATTAACGAAATTGCTTGTGATGATTGCGAGAAGTACGTGGGTCGAACCAGCGCCCCCTTACTGGGAACCTGTAACACAGCGCTTCCCTTTTTTGACTGGCAGGGGAGTTTGCTCAGTTTCCGCCCTTCCTTTCCTGCTCTGTCCTACTCCTCGCCGGATGAAGACACCAAGAAAAGGATGGCTGTAATATAGCTGACTCAAATGAAATGTCAGTGTTTTAATTTCATAATAAAGAAATTTATTTTAGAATATCTGAACCAAACAAAATCAATTTTGACTTCTTGCCAAAATAGGTAATAACTGAGGGTTACAGAACAGGTAATAATAATAATAATAATAATAATAATAATAATAATAATAATAATACACAATTTGAACCTACTCCTATTTGCTTTTCTTATCAGCGCGTATTTATTCTGGTAATTATTAGTAAAAATAAGTTTAAACTGCGCTATAAATATGTCATTTATAAATTCTGAACTGTTTCATTGAGAGAACGAACGTGCCTCTAGAGGGTTTCGCTCTGACCTCGGATTTAGCCAACATCCCGTTCACAATACAATGAACTTCACGATAAATATTGTATTTCTATACCCACAGGTCAAATAACAAGAATGGTAACTAGTATGTACCTGCTATCTATCCATCTAAAGCTCGTTATTCGACAATAACACGACAAAAGTTTGGAGCAATTGGAATTTGGTACGAACTATTCAGACTATGGATGCCGGAGAGACGTATACCTACCTAGGGGTGGAACAACGCCACACCCAAGAGGTAGCTACTGTCAAAAGCTCTCTCCGCGGCAAGTATCAGCACAAACTCCGACAGATCTGGTCTTCAGAACTGTCGGGGAAGAACAAAGTTGCTGCAACTAATATGCTTGCCGTTCCGATTCTACTTTACTCCTTTGGAGTAATGAAATGGACTCAGGAAGAACTGCGACAACTCGACGTAAAAACTCGCAAAATGATGCATCTTCATAGAAGCTTGCATCCTAAATCGTCTGTTCCACGGTTATACTTCCCCAGACAACGGGGAGGCCGTGGACTTTTGAGTTTGGAGTGTCTACATAACAGAATGGTACTGGATGGAGCCTGCAAAGTCATCAGGAGTTCAGATCCCCTTCTCTGCTTGGTATGTGATCATGAAAAGGCAGGGATTGGAGCATTTCTTTTCAAGGCAGCAACCCGTGCAGCCGATGAACTCGATCTCGTATTCGACACTGAACGGACAAACCCAAACTCTATCACCGAGTTGGAACCCGTTCAGCAAAAAGCCCACGTAAAAGCTGCGGAGTGTGAGAGGCTCCTGCAGCTACATAAGGATAAGCCGATGCATGGGGTCTTCTTCAAGAACATTGAAGACCTAGGCTTATCCAGAGACCTGACCTTCTCGTTTCTCAGGTCAAGTGGGCTGAAGTCGGAGACCGAGGGATTCATAATGGCCTGCCAGGATGGTGTCTTCAACACTCTCGTCTACCGCAGTCGCGTGATGGGTATAGAGGTCCCTGACACTAGATGCAGAGCGTGTCGTGGGGCAGCTGAGACCATAATGCATTTGCTGTCAGCTTGTCCAGCTTATGCGGTCTCAGCCTATATCCACAGACATAACGCGGCCCTACGAGTGTTGTACTACCATCTACGACACTCGTACGGTGTAGACGAGACACCAGTGTTGCCTTATGCTCCGGGGGATATTGAGTCCGTGGTGGTGAATGAGAAGTGCCGAATCTATTGGAACTATTCATTCCCCACCCTCAGGCAAATACAAGCCAATAAGCCTGATGTAGTACTCCTCGACCATCAAAGTAGGACGATTTTCGTCATTGAGTTTTCAGCTCCTGGCGAAACGAACATCGTCCGAAAAGAGGAGGAAAAACGGACTAAATATCGAGATCTTCTCTTTGAACTCCGCAGGCTTTACCCAAACCATTCTGTCAAGATGGTGGTTCTGATAATAGGGGTCCTTGGTGGAATGATGGACACACTGCTCTCAAACCTAAAAATCATACCGGCTTGCCGTGACATGGCAGAAATCCTAGCCGGGCGAATGCAGAAGGCCGTAATTCTTGGTTCACTCCGCCTACTCAGGGCACATGATTCTCGGACCCAGTAATCACTTACCCCATGGACGTGGGGAGTGTTTACTGGGGTTAATGACACGCCAGCGCGCCCTCCGGAAGTTTCGGAGCTCCGGAGACAGGGCCTGACTGGGTAATTCCTAACGAAAAAAAAAAAAAAAAAAAAAAAAAAAAAAAAAATTCTTTATTTACCAGAAACACTAGATAACAGTAAGTTTCATCAAAGGCAGTCAGTCGGTACAAACTGACACGTTCAAATTCACGTAAAAAATGAGTATGTCTACTCTCACATATATTGCATTTACACAAATCAAAATATTATGGAAGTATGAAATAAATTGAAGCTTTCGTACACAAGAGATCAATAGTGTGAATTTTTCAAATCAACTGACAGTTAATCCTGAATTGAAAATAATAGTACCCATAGTAAATTTTCATTTTATGAATTCTGTAAGATTATATAAACGTTGTTTTACTAAGTATTCTCTTGATTCTTTTCTGAATGCTTGATACGATTTTAAGCTCTTTATATTTTCTGACTGAGTTTTTTGAAGACTGCATAGTTTGGTGATTTTTTAATTTACTAAGGTTGCTTTTGAAGACATGTAGTTTTCTCGTATTTCTATTTTCATAATTGTGCAAGTTGCTGATTTTAAGGAAGTTGATGCTTGTTGGGGAAAGTATTGTGTCTTTTCTCAGAACTCTTCTACATACATATCTGTAGCCCATGTTGAAGATCGAATTTTTTTTGCACAATGAATACCTACTTTCGAAACTTTCGTTGATTGACCCCATACTAATATGTTGTAGCTCATTAAACAATTCGATTTTTTTATCTGTTTCTTTGTTCAAGTTCCAAATGACGAAGGTTGCTCTTAAATGGAACTATGAATATACTTTTCGACCCATACCACTTGAGTGGTAGTTGAGAAACAATAATAATAGTAAATTGTTAAAAATATGCACAGACATTGGGCTCTATATCGGGTTGTATTTAAAGAGTGGCTTCTAAATGGGATGTAAAATGGCTGTGGGTTGAGATCAATGTTTCTTATTGGACAACCACATTTTTCCCTTCATATAAAGGGCCTTCCTTATCTTGGTGTCCGATGCTACCGCATCTATGCCTCTGACTGGTCCTGGCAACATCCACTTCAACACTGAGTAGTGTAAAAGTAAACAAACTAGGAAACGTCTAACGTCTGAATAGTTCGTACCAAATTCCAATCGCTCCAAACTTTTGTCGTGTTATTGTCGAATAACGAGCTTTAGATGGATAGATAGCAGGTACATACTAGTTACCATTCTTGTTATTTGACCTGTGGGTATAGAAATACAATATTTATCGTGAAGTTCATTGTATTGTGAACGGGATGTTGGCTAAATCCGAGGTCAGAGCGAAACCCTCTAGAGGCACGTTCGTTCTCTCAATGAAACAGTTCAGAATTTATAAATGACATATTTATAGCGCAGTTTAAACTTATTTTTACTAATAATTACCAGAATAAATACGCGCTGATAAGAAAAGCAAATAGGAGTAGGTTCAAATTGTTTGAACAATGATAGTGTACATGTTTTATTTGCCACATCCAGTTCCAGGATTCGCTGAGTTTTTACATTCGAGACTGTTTGCCATCACGAATATAATTACTGAAAATACCAGGTGGAACATTTAAAGATGCAAGGAACGTGTCAAACGTTCATTTATACACTATAGTTCGCAGCGTATGGGACACTTTTTCATTATTAATTTTACGAAAAACATCCTGTATAAAAAGTTCTACATGATCCAGAATCTGAAACAGATTCATCAAACATAAAAATTTTCCAGTCATATTTCTTAAAAAACATGAATTCTGCGCAGAAGTAAAATACCTTTATTCTTTACAGTACCGGTAATTGTTATGGGAAAAAGTTGGTTTGAATTGTTTTTTTCTTATAACATAATAAAAAAATTAAAAAGCAGAATTTTATTTTTCATGGTAGATATATATTTCCATAACAATTTTTAATATTTTCTCTTTCATAATATTATTGATCCTATTTAAAGTATCTATATTTCAGTCTATGTTTTCGTCAAATTCACATATCTGTAATTCTCAAGTACCTATCACCCGTTTTTATGAAGATTCGACTATATCGATCTTTCTTTTTCTTTCAAATTTTGAAACCAGTTAACACATTTCTACAACTATTGTAATTAAAAACCTTTATACCATCTCTGTCTCATATGATAAAATCACGTACAAACTTCTCGTTGTAGCTTCTGTGATATTCCTTGTTTATTCTAGACATTTTTTAAAAATTCTATAATTTGTACCAATAAGGATATCTACTTTTTATTTTTTTATGAATTATTATATTATTATTAATATTGTTAAAAAAATCAAGGTACTCTATTTACTCTTGCCTGAAATTCATATTTTTTTTAATGAAATCTAGTATACGACTGAAATTTTGTTATATCTGATGGTTGTGTTTCAGGTTGCATAACTTTTTATAAACAGTATTTTTTTTCGTAAAATTAATAAAAGAGTTTTAGATATGCTGCGAACTTAGGTGGACACACTGTATAAAGATTCGAAAAAAACAGGTATTTAGTGTACTGGTAGATTGAATACAAAAGCTCAAACTTAGTTATTTATAGTGTATGGTGCTGTAGGTTTTTCAGGTTTTACTATACATAAAAGTAAATACGCCATCAAAAATTAGTAAATCGTCTGAAGTGCCAAGGCAAAGATTAATATTAGCCATCTTCTACCTGCATAGTGTACGCCTTTGTGCAAGTATTTTTATTATAACCATTTTTACTTTTTCCGTTAGGAATATTCCAATCATGCCAAGTGAACCAAAGATGACGGCTTTCTGCATGCGTCCGGCTAAGATTTCTGCCATATTACGGCAAGCCGGTATGATTTTTAATGATAATAATACATTTATTATTCACCATAAATACATGAAATACAAAGAATAAAAATGTACAATGGTAAATAATAGGAGAACTGTTTGACCAAGTGGCCGATTCTTCCACAGTTTCCTAAATTTAGGTTCGAGAGCA
The DNA here is from genome assembly GCA_958502065.1 of Chrysolina americana. Lineage (NCBI taxonomy): Eukaryota > Metazoa > Arthropoda > Insecta > Coleoptera > Chrysomelidae > Chrysolina > Chrysolina americana. The sequence continues at coordinate 66,064,606 of OY293417.1, read as the reverse complement.
GTGAATTTATCATTCCACCGAAAACCCCTATTATCAGAACCACTATTTTTACAGAATGGTTATAGATCTCGAAATTTAGTTCATTTTTTCTCCTCTTTTCGAACGGTGTTCGTTTCGCCAGGAGCTGAAAACTCAGTGACGAAAATCGTCTTAGTTTGTTGGTCGGGGAGGACTACATCAGGCTTATTGGCTTGAAATTGCCTGAGGGTGGGGAATAAGTAGTTCCAATAGATTCAGCCTATATCCCCCGGCATAAGGCAACACCGATATCTCGTCTATACCGTACGAGTGTCGTAGATGGTAGTACAAGACTCGTAGCGCCGCATTATGTCTGTAGATATAGCCTGAGACAGCATAAGCTGGAAAAGCTGACAGCAAATGCATTATGGTCTCAGCTGCCCCACGATATGCTCTGCATCTAGTGTCAGAGACCTCTATACACATCACGCGACTACGGTAGACGAGGGTGTTGAAAACACCATCCTGGCGGACCATTATAAATCACTCGTTTTCCGACTTTAGCCCACTCGACCTGAGAAATGCGAATCTCAGGTTTCTGGATAAGCCAAGGTCTTCAATGAACTCTCCGCAGCTTTAACGTGAGCTGTTTACTGAACCGGTTCCTACTCAGTGACAGAGTTTGGGATCGTCCGTTCAGTGTCGACAACGGGGTCGTGTTCATCGGCTTCGTGGTATTATAATATTATAGTATCACATGAAAAAAAATCTGTGGCTTAGTAGCAATTTAGAAAACGAACGGAATACTTGATGTTATTAACCATACCCGTTACCAACTTACAGCGTAGGCTATTATGGAGAGTACCAGTCAGAAAACAACTACTTCCCTGGCTGATACCACGACGGGTACTGATTTATAACAGATACTTGTGCGACGTTCCTCATTGCTGCAAGTGTCTTTCCCTTAACCAACAAGCAGAACTCTGATATGATTCTTGAACTTTGGACCAATTTGAGCAACGTCTTCCAATACGAAGTGTGCCTAGTCCTTTAAATTTCACATTCAGCCCGGCAAATCGATGACATTCGGAGATTTAGAGAAATTTACAACGATTGAATAGTCATGTATCCGAACTTCTTCCTCAAATACCCAAAACACAAAAATCTCACTTACCGAACATGCCGCGTTTTTTACTTTTGCCGTTAAGACTATTAACCCTTTGTATATCACTAGCGTTGGAGCTACTTTCAAGACTTTGTCGCATCATCACTCTTTTGTCTGTAGGAACGGGAGGCAACGGCCTCGTCGGGGCAAGATCCTCCCTAACGGGATACTGGTTACTATACACCGCGCCATTCACATATCTGGGGTCCATCCCCTGTTGCCTCCTGTACATATCATTGGCACTGGCGGTGAGCCTCGAGTTCCGTACGAAACTCTGGCTGGGAAGTTGCGTGTGGGACTGCCGAACCATCTGCGGGGAGGACTGCAGCTGGCCTAGCATGACTCCAGACTGCCTCAGCTGGTTTGGTTTAGCCAGACTAGGACTGTTCCGATCGTGGATCTGCCCGTAGATATCACACACCTTGTTGTTCATGGAGATATGCTTCGGCACACCTTGGCTGTAGCCATATGGCGATTCCACCACCGTCTGTCGAGACGCGTAAACAGGGCTCTGCTGCTCGTTGGGGCTGTCGACGATATACGCCCCGAACTGCCCGTAGATGTCGTCCTGTACGATGATTTGCCTCCTGGGAGCCGGATACCCAGGACTTTGGACAGGGATCTGCCGCATAGGAGGCCTCAACGCTTGTATTTGTGTGCTGTCTTGGGACATCCGTCTAGGAACCCTCTGTTGACCGTACAATGGTTCTGCAAGCTGGATAGATCCATGGCGCGTTAGGCCGTAGGGTACTTGAACGCCATTGGCGTGTCCGTAGTAGATCTCCTCCTGGGAAGGGAGGAGTTGCCGGGAACCATACAGCGGTTCCTGTCGGTATCTGGAGCTTGGGTTCTGTTGTAGTTGTTGTCTCGAAACGTACTCGATATTTGGTGCCACACCATACGGCCTGTTGGTGTAACCATACACCTCCTTTCCATCGACAACAAGCTTACTCGTCTGCGGCGGGTTCGGTAAAAACACATCGTCATCCATGCTGATGTGCCTGTTTTTCTCCAGTCTTCGCTGTGGAGGGCTCTGAGTGAAGCCATTCCGCGTAGGCCACGCTTGATTGCTTTGGGGATCTTGCCTGGGGTTGCCGAAACTCACTTTCTTGTTCTGCTGGTCTTCCGACAACTCCCTCACAGGAGTTGTGAGACTGCCTCTTTTGAAAATCGGCCGGTTCGAGCCGTTGGCGTAGTTGCCGTTCGTCCGTGGAAAGGTGTCAACGGTTCGCCTTTCAGGGGCGTTTCGTTTGAAGTTCGTGTGGTAATAGGCTCCGTTGGGGTGATGATTCATTACAGCCCTGCCTTCGGGTATCGGGGTGGGTTGGAATCTGCCATAAGTGTCGTTCACCTCCACCGGTTTGGGATCCCTAGGTAAGCTGAGGCTCCTTCTACCGTTTCTTTGTGAGGAAGGCGAAGAACTCCTGGATCGCCTCCGGATAGGATCCTCGGCAAAACCGAAGGGCATTTGCGCTTGGTAGTAATACAACTCCATATTCTCCTGGTCCTTGAGCCTCTTGAGCTCCTTCCAGTAGTAGGCTTCCACGCTTTTCCTCATTTCCTCCTTTTGCGGGGATAGCGACTTGTTGGAAGAGGAGCCTCTCATGTCTGGCGTGGAAGATCTCAGGCTCTGAGGCCCCATAGGCGATAGGGAACGGTTGTGCAGGAGACTATTCGGAGTGGGCGTCCTGGTGTTGTTTGTATGAATCTGGGCATTCGTGAATACTTTTTCCACGGAGCTCACTACTGATGGAGACCGAATTGTTCTGTTCTCGAAACTGGGCGACTGTTGGCTGATTCGTTGGGCGTACACAGGACTACGGTCCGGAACTCTGGAAATGGGAGGTTTCGAAGCCAAGTCTCGTTCATTTTTTTCGTTGTTGATGTTATCAGGATAGTCGATGCCGAGTTCTAGTGTCTGGTGGCTGGGACTCAGTCGGCTTGCCTTCTTCGTCCTCGTGGGAGTCGGGGATCTGGATCTTGGCTTCAGTAGTTCTGTTGCGATTATTTTCTCGGTGCTAACGTGGTGTTGCGGTATGGGCGACCTCATTCTGGGAGACAGCGGGGTTATTTCTCTGTTTGGAGGTAACCTCAGCTTGCTTGACTCTAGCGAAGGAGACCTTGGTGGTTTTTGGTCTAACTGAACAGGCGTCTTCCGTTGCAGGTTTCTTTCCGCCAAGCTATCGAAAACAGTTCCATACGCTTCTTCGAAATGAGGTTTCCGTTCGCCGTCTTTGGTTTCGAACTGAAAAGTTTTCGTAAGCGTACTTGGTTTCGAGCTGACTTTGCTTTGAGCTGGCTGGGGGGACGAATTTCCCTGGTTTTGGTAAGGATTCGGCAGAGCCCTTTCCGAGTTGATGGGAATGAGCGCTTTGGGGTTCACGAGGCGGAGATCTTGCCGGAGCTCTTGAGCCCTTGGTGGAGTATCTCGGTTACTTTCTCTGTGGCTCTCGCCAAACCTGTTGAATTTCTTAGTGGCTTCGTTATCCACACTGAGCTGTCTGTTGGCATTGCTCCTGTCGGATTCAAGTGTGCTCACGGAGGAGCTCGTGTCGATGAACTTACTGATGTTTGGCATGTTCTTGTATTCAAGCGGCCCCGGGTTGTTGACATTAACGGGAGACTCGTTAGAATCGGAGTTTTGGTTGTCGAAATTCTGCTTGATGTTCTTGAACTCTCTGACGTGCATCTGCGCATACTGTTTTTCGATTTCTTTCATGTCGCTGCTGGTTTGTCGCACCTGCCGGTCTCTGTCGATGCGCGACATCCTCGTCGGCTTCGGCAGGTAACTGTTGCCGCCCGTCGTGTGTCTGTAGGGGGAATCCCTGGCGAAGGCGTTCGTTTCGTTCTGCATATTGTCGCTGCGATCTGCGTTTTGTTTGTCCTGCAGCTTGCTCAGCTCTTCCTCCTTTTTCTTTTTCTCTTTGCCGAATATTTTACCGCTGAATATCTTCTTGAAGCTGTTGCTGCGTTTCTTCTCCTTAGGCTTTCTGTCCATCGTGAATAGGTCTAGTTCTCTTCCGAGCTTGTCGACGCTACCTTCCGATTCGGTACGGGTTACTATGGTGACGAACTCTCCTGAGCTGGAGCTGTTCTTCCGGAACAGCTCGTTGGAGTTTTCATCCTTCGTATTGGGTTTTTGGTTTGGGATGAAAGTGTAACGAAATTTGGCAGTCTCCACAGGCTTGCTGTGCGATATGTATATTTCGCTTTTGACCAAGCTTCTGGGTTTCGCGACTGGCAGCTTGGATTTGTTTCTGAGGGAATGCACAGCTGCCTCGTCTAGTTTGATGGCGGATGCTCGTCTCAATTTTGGTTTTCGTTCGATACTCTTCCGGTCGAGTTCGTACTTTTCTTTGAGCGTGCTGAGACTGTTGCTGTTCCTGGTTGGTGACAGCGAACGCTGCAGCTTTGCGTAAGCGGTTTTGTCGACGAGTTTTCGATTTGTAGCTGGATCTCTCCTCAATATGACAATGTCTTCCCCATCGTCTTTGGCTGCTGTATCCGCGAAAGGGGTTGTTTTGTCGATGTCTTCTACTTGTAAACAATCAACTGATTTTATCGTGCTGGTTTCACACCCGCTGTCGGTTTGATTCAGGAAACTTTCTTTGGTTTTGTGGCTTTGTAGGTCATTTGCATCTAAGGGTGGATCCATTTTGACGGAATGTGCATAGATTTAGGTTCTCCTGCAACAAAAGAAATAACCATTGTACATTTGTTTTTTAATAGGGTATTTTGAGGGGGATTTTTTTTTATCTGAATTGTTTGTCAGATATCAGGTTATATTTTGTTATGAAAATGATATTGTTACATACGATTAACTTCGTGCATACATTTTTCAACTATGTAACTACTCGAATTGACATTAATTTCATTACAAGAGACATCCCTTCGCGACAAAATCAACTTTTTAGAAGTAGTAGACTATTTGATGAGATTAGAAGCTGTCTCTAACCCTTAGAGGATGCACAGTTGGCCTAATGAGTCCTCGTTGCAGTAGGGTTGACTTTTTTATTCGAAGTTTTGAAATAATGTGTAATCAGGTGCATATGGAATAAAATTTTCTACTAATGTTCTTGTATTCTATCACTTATAATTTTTGTAACACTGCAGTTTCGTCCCATATGGACATTCGGCAACTAAAGTTGAAAAAAAGATTTTCGTACTTTTTCTAATAATTTCCGTTAAATTCATTCTCTTTTCAAAGTGCACATACATGGGCATATCCAATTTTGTGTCGATCGACTTGAACTTCACAGAATATACTAATTTCGTAATTCTAAATCGATTGACATTCGCAGAATTGCTCTATCTTCAACGGTTCTCGAGTTGAAAAATTCATCAAAAGTTGAAAGGGGTCATTTTCCAATAAAATTTGATTGTCGTAATGTTTCCATAAATTTTCGTGAAATTCAACCTTTTCATAAAGTGCACACACATGCGCATATCCAATTTCAAAAAGTCTGACGATTTTATATTTTTTATGATTTTTAGGGGTCTACCCCTTACGACTTATTTCGAATGATTATTTTTTTTGTCGATCGACTTGAACTTTACAGAATATACTAAATTTGTGATTCTGAATCGATTGGCATTCGCAGAATTGCTCTATCTTCAACGGTTCTCGAGTTGAAAAATTCATCAAAAGTTGAAAGGGGTCATTTTCCTATAAAATTTGATTGTCGTAATGTTTCCATAAATTTTCGTGAAATTCAACCTCTTCATAAAGTGCACACACATGCGCTTATCCAATTTCAAGAAGGCTGACGATTTTATATTTTTTATGATTTTTAGGGGTCTACCCCTTACGACTTATTTCGAATGATTATTTTTTTTGTCGATCGACTTGAACTTTACAGAATATACTAAATTTGTGATTCTGAATCGATTGGCATTCGCAGAATTGCTCTATCTTCAACGGTTCTCGAGTTGAAAAATTCATCAAAAGTTGAAAGGGGTCATTTTCCTATAAAATTTGATTGTCGTAATGTTTCCATAAATTTTCGTGAAATTCAACCTCTTCATAAAGTGCACACACATGCGCTTATCCAATTTCAAGAAGGCTGACGATTTTATATTTTTTATGATTTTTAGGGGTCTACCCCTTACGACTTATTTCGAATGATTATTTTTTTTGTCGATCGACTTGAACTTCACAGAATATACTAATTTTGTAATTCTGAATCGATTGGCATTCGCAGAATTGCTCTATCTTCAACGGTTCTCGAGTTGAAAAATTCATCGAAAGTTGAAAGGGGTCATTTTCCAATAAAATTTGATTGTCGTAATGTTTCCATAAATTTTCGTGAAATTCAACCTTTTCATAAAGTGCACACACATGCGCATATCCAATTTCAAAAAGTCTGACGATTTTATATTTTTTATGATTTTTAGGGGTCTACCCCTTACGACTTATTTCGAATGATTATTTTTTTTGTCGATCGACTTGAACTTTACAGAATATACTAAATTTGTGATTCTGAATCGATTGGCATTCGCAGAATTGCTCTATCTTCAACGGTTCTCGAGTTGAAAAATTCATCAAAAGTTGAAAGGGGTCATTTTCCTATAAAATTTGATTGTCGTAATGTTTCCATAAATTTTCGTGAAATTCAACCTTTTCATAAAGTGCACACACATGCGCATATCCAATTTCAAAAAGTCTGACGATTTTATATTTTTTATGATTTTTAGGGGTCTACCCCTTACGACTTATTTCGAATGATTATTTTTTTTGTCGATCGACTTGAACTTCACAGAATATACTAATTTTGTAATTCTGAATCGATTGGCATTCGCAGAATTGCTCTATCTTCAACGGTTCTCGAGTTGAAAAATTCATCGAAAGTTGAAAGGGGTCATTTTCCAATAAAATTTGATTGTCGTAATGTTTCCATAAATTTTCGTGAAATTCAACCTTTTCATAAAGTGCACACACATGCGCATATCCAATTTCAAAAAGTCTGACGATTTTATATTTTTTATGATTTTTAGGGGTCTACCCCTTACGACTTATTTCGAATGATTATTTTTTTTGTCGATCGACTTGAACTTCACAGAATATACTAATTTTGTAATTCTGAATCGATTGGCATTCGCAGAATTGCTCTATCTTCAACGGTTCTCGAGTTGAAAAATTCATCGAAAGTTGAAAGGGGTCATTTTCCAATAAAATTTGATTGTCGTAATGTTTCCATAAATTTTCGTGAAATTCAACCTTTTCATAAAGTGCACACACATGCGCATATCCAATTTCAAAAAGTCTGACGATTTTATATTTTTTATGATTTTTAGGGGTCTACCCCTTACGACTTATTTCGAATGATTATTTTTTTTGTCGATCGACTTGAACTTCACAGAATATACTAATTTTGTAATTCTGAATCGATTGGCATTCGCAGAATTGCTCTATCTTCAACGGTTCTCGAGTTGAAAAATTCATCGAAAGTTGAAAGGGGTCATTTTCCAATAAAATTTGATTGTCGTAATGTTTCCATAAATTTTCGTGAAATTCAACCTTTTCATAAAGTGCACACACATGCGCATATCCAATTTCAAAAAGTCTGACGATTTTATATTTTTTATGATTTTTAGGGGTCTACCCCTTACGACTTATTTCGAATGATTATTTTTTTTTTCGATCGACTTGAACTTCACAGAATATACTAATTTTGTAATTCTGAATCGATTGGCATTCGCAGAATTGCTCTATCTTCAACGGTTCTCGAGTTGAAAAATTCATCGAAAGTTGAAAGGGGTCATTTTCCAATAAAATTTGATTGTCGTAATGTTTCCATAAATTTTCGTGAAATTCAACCTTTTCATAAAGTGCACACACATGCGCATATCCAATTTCAAAAAGTCTGACGATTTTATATTTTTTATGATTTTTAGGGGTCTACCCCTTACGACTTATTTCGAATGATTATTTTTTTTGTCGATCGACTTGAACTTCACAGAATATACTAATTTTGTAATTCTGAATCGATTGGCATTCGCAGAATTGCTCTATCTTCAACGGTTCTCGAGTTGAAAAATTCATCGAAAGTTGAAAGGGGTCATTTTCCTATAAAATTTGATTGTCGTAATGTTTCCATAAATTTTCGAGAAATTCAACCTCTTCATAAAGTGCACACACATGCGCTTATCCAATTTCAAAAAGTCTGACGATTTTATATTTTTTATGATTTTTAGGGGTCTACCCCTTACGACTTATTTCGAATGATTATTTTTTTTGTTGATCGACTTGAACTTCACAGAATATACTAATTTTGTAATTCTGAATCGATTGGCATTCGCAGAATTGCTCTATCTTCAACGGTTCTCGAGTTGAAAAATTCATCGAAAGTTGAATGGGGTCATTTTCCTATAAAATTTGATTGTCGTAATGTTTCCATAAATTTTCGTGAAATTCAACCTTTTCATAAAGTGCACACACATGCGCTTATCCAATTTCAAAAAGTCTGACGATTTTACATTTTTTATGATTTTTAGGGGTCTACCCCTTACGACTTATTTCGAATGATTATTTTTTTTGTCGATCGACTTGAACTTCACAGAATATACCAATTTTGTAATTCTGAATCGATTGGCAGTCGCAGAATTGCTCTATCTTTAACGGTTCTCGAGTTGTAAAATTCATCGAAAGTTGAATGGGGTCATTTTCCTATAAAATTTGATTGTCGTAATGTTTCCATAAATTTTCGTGAAATTCAACCTCTTCATAAAGTGCACACACATGCGCTTATCCAATTTCAAGAAGGCTGACGATTTTATATTTTTTATGATTTTTAGGGGTCTACCCCTTACGACTTTTTTCGAGTGATTGTTTTTTTTTGTTGATCGACTTGAACTTTACAGAATATACTAAATTTGTAATTCTGAATCGATTGGCATTCGCAGAATTGCTCTATCTTCAACGGTTCTCGAGTTGAAAAATTCATCGAAAGTTGAATGGGGTCATTTTCCTATAAAATTTGATTGTCGTAATGTTTCCATAAATTTTCGTGAAATTCAACCTCTTCATAAAGTGCACACACATGCGCTTATCCAATTTCAAAAAGTCTGACGATTTTACATTTTTTATGATTTTTAGGGGTCTACCCCTTACGACTTATTTCGAATGATTATTTTTTTTGTCGATCGACTTGAACTTCACAGAATATACCAATTTTGTAATTCTGAATCGATTGGCAGTCGCAGAATTGCTCTATCTTTAACGGTTCTTGAGTTGAAAAATTCATCGAAAGTTGAAAGGGGTCATTTTCCTATAAAATTTGATTGTCGTAATGTTTCCATAAATTTTCGTGAAATTCAACCTCTTCATAAAGTGCACACACATGCGCTTATCCAATTTCAAAAAGTCTGACGATTTTACATTTTTTATGATTTTTAGGGGTCTACCCCTTACGACTTATTTCGAATGATTATTTTTTTGTCGATCGACTTGAACTTCACAGAATATACCAATTTTGTAATTCTGAATCGATTGGCAGTCGCAGAATTGCTCTATCTTTAACGGTTCTCGAGTTGTAAAATTCATCAAAAGTTGAAAGGGGTCATTTTCCTATAAAATTTGATTGTCGTAATGTTTCCATAAATTTTCGTGAAATTCAACCTCTTCATAAAGTGCACACACATGCGCATATCCAATTTCAAAAAGTCTGACGATTTTATATTTTTTATGATTTTTAGGGGTCTACCCCTTACGACTTTTTCCGAGTGATTGTTTTTTGTGTTGATCGACTTGAACTTCACAGAATATACCAATTTTGTAATTCTGAATCGATTGGCAGTCGCAGAATTGCTCTATCTTTAACGGTTCTCGAGTTGTAAAATTCATCAAAAGTTGAAAGGGGTCATTTTCCTATAAAATTTGATTGTCGTAATGTTTCCATAAATTTTCGTGAAATTCAACCTTTTCATAAAGTGCACACACATGCGCATATCCAATTTCAAAAAGTCTGACGATTTTATATTTTTTATGATTTTTAGGGGTCTACCCCTTACGACTTATTTCGAATGATTATTTTTTTTGTCGATCGACTTGAACTTCACAGAATATACTAATTTCGTAATTCTAAATCGATTGACATTCGCAGAATTGCTCTATCTTCAACGGTACTCGAGTTGAAAAATTCATCGAAAGTTGAAAGGGGTCATTTTCCTATAAAATTTGATTGTCGTAATGTTTCCATAAATTTTCGTGAAATTCAACCTTTTCATAAAGTGCACACACATGCGCATATCCAATTTCAAAAAGTCTGACGATTTTATATTTTTTATGATTTTTAGGGGTCTACCCCTTACGACTTTTTTCGAGTGATTGTTTTTTTTTTTGTTGATCGACTTGAACTTTACAGAATATACTAATTTATAATTCTGAATCGATTGGCATTCGCAGAATTGCTCTATCTTCAACGGTACTCGAGTTGAAAAATTCATCGAAAGTTGAAAGGGGTCATTTTCCTATAAAATTTGATTGTCGTAATGTTTCCATAAGTTTTCCTGAAATCTAACCTTTTCATAAAGTGCACACACATGCGCATATCCAATTTCAAAAAGTCTGACGATTTTATATTTTTTATGATTTTTAGGGGTCTACCCCTTACGACTTTTTTCGAGTGATTGTTTTTTTTTTGTTGATCGACTTGAACTTTACAGAATATACTAATTTGTAATTCTGAATCGATTGGCATTCGCAGAATTGCTCTATCTTCAACGGTACTCGAGTTGAAAAATTCATCGAAAGTTGAAAGGGGTCATTTTCCTATAAAATTTGATTGTCGTAATGTTTCCATAAGTTTTCCTGAAATCTAACCTTTTCATAAAGTGCACACACATGCGCATATTCAATTTCAAAAAGTCTGACGATTTTATATTTTTTATGATTTTTAGGGGTCTACCCCTTACGACTTTTTTCGAGTGATTGTTTTTTTTTTGTTGATCGACTTGAACTTTACAGAATATACTAATTTGTAATTCTGAATCGATTGGCATTCGCAGAATTGCTCTATCTTCAACGGTACTCGAGTTGAAAAATTCATCGAAAGTTGAAAGGGGTCATTTTCCTATAAAATTTGATTGTCGTAATGTTTCCATAAATTTTCGTGAAATTCAACCTTTTCATAAAGTGCACACACATGCGCATATCCAATTTCAAAAAGTCTGACGATTTTATATTTTTTATGATTTTTAGGGGTCTACCCCTTACGACTTTTTTCGAGTGATTGTTTTTTTTTTGTTGATCGACTTGAACTTTACAGAATATACTAATTTGTAATTCTGAATCGATTGGCATTCGCAGAATTGCTCTATCTTCAACGGTACTCGAGTTGAAAAATTCATCGAAAGTTGAAAGGGGTCATTTTCCAATAAAATTTGATTGTCGTAATGTTTCCATAAGTTTTCCTGAAATCTAACCTTTTCATAAAGTGCACACACATGCGCATATCCAATTTCAAAAAGTCTGACGATTTTATATTTTTTATGATTTTTAGGGGTCTACCCCTTACGACTTTTTTCGAGTGATTGTTTTTTTTTTGTTGATCGACTTGAACTTTACAGAATATACTAATTTGTAATTCTGAATCGATTGGCATTCGCAGAATTGCTCTATCTTCAACGGTACTCGAGTTGAAAAATTCATCGAAAGTTGAAAGGGGTCATTTTCCTATAAAATTTGATTGTCGTAATGTTTCCATAAATTTTCGTGAAATTCAACCTTTTCATAAAGTGCACACACATGCGCATATCCAATTTCAAAAAGTCTGACGATTTTATATTTTTTATGATTTTTAGGGGTCTACCCCTTACGACTTATTTCGAATGATTATTTCTTTTGTCGATCGACTTGAACTTCACAGAATATACTAATTTTGTAATTCCGAATCGATTGGCATTCGCAGAATTGCTCTATCTTCAACGGTTCTCGAGTTGAAAAATTCATCGAAAGTTGAAAGGGGTCATTTTCCTATAAAATTTGATTGTCGTAATGTTTCCATAAATTTTCGTGAAATTCAACCTTTTCATAAAGTGCACACACATGCGCTTATCCAATTACAAAAAGTCTGACGATTTTATATTTTTTATGATTTTTAGGGGTCTACCCCTTACGACTTATTTCGAATGATTATTTTTTTTGTCGATCGACTTGAACTTCACAGAATACACTAATTTTGTAATTCTGAATCGATTGGCATTCGCAGAATTGCTCTATCTTCAACGGTTCTCGAGTTGAAAAATTCATCGAAAGTTGAAAGGGGTCATTTTCCTATAAAATTTGATTGTCGTAATGTTTCCATAAATTTTCGTGAAATTCAACCTTTTCATAAAGTGCACACACATGCGCTTATCCAATTTCAAAAAGTCTGACGATTTTATATTTTTTATGATTTTTAGGGGTCTACCCCTTACGACTTTTTTCGAGTGATTGTTTTTTGTGTCGATCGACTTGAACTTTACAGAATATACTAATTTTGTATTTCTGAATCGATTGGCTTTCGCAGAATTGCTCTATCTTCGACGGTTCTCCAGTTGAAAATTTCATCTAAAGTTGAAAGGGGTCATTTCCCCATAAAATTTCATTTTTTTAACGATTTTGGTTGAATTCAACTTTTTGTCAAAGTGCACACACATGCGCATATCCAATTTCAAGTGGATCTGTTGATTTTATATTTTCCATGATTTTTAGGGGTCTACCTACCCATACAGACTCTTTTCGAGTGTTTTTTTTTCTCCGATCGATCGATATGTCACATGCTATCTGTTTGTGAGGAGATGAACAAAATCTTAGAGTAGGCAGGTTGCTCAGACATTCGCTTGATAGCAATAGTGGTAGACAGAACATAAAGTGATGGTTTACTTTTGGTACCACAGTGCACTTAGCCGAAATTCTTAGTTATATTGTTTCTGTGAAATTTTGGATTACAATGTGTCATCACAGCTCCCAAAAGTGGAATAATACTGGATGTGTTATCGATTTTTATTGACCCATATTCTCTCAAGGACAGTGATCATCTGAAACAGCACACCATATAATATCGAAACAACAATATATCATCGTTGACATCATCAGCGTTTTTTATAGAATATTTTCCTATACAGCATTCTTAAAAATAGATATTAGACAACGACGAACCTAATTTATTTGGATATTCATGATTTTTCAACAATATGAGTGGTTCGTCACTAATATGGATAACACGAAGGTCAGATTGAGAAGCTTCAGTGGCGTCACCAGACCTCAAACAAGCACATAGTGTGAATGAAAGGAAGAAACTGTCCAATATAAATATCGAAAAATTATTAAAAACTTATCATCGACATTCAACAGTCAATAATGGAAAGACAACTGAATATAAAAGTAAAAACACATGTTTAACAATTGCATATAAAAAAAGACACCAGGAAACAGTTTCGAACAGCTGTGTACGAAAAAATTAACCCACATGGGCGGTATCTAAACTAACCCTCCAAACATATGAATGCCACAAAAAAAAGAACCTCCAGGATATTCATAGATCAAGCAAAATTTACCTGCAATAAGAGAGAACTGATGACTTTTAAATGAGGTATTTAAAGGGCGGAATATCAATAATACTATAACTAATAATAATGATATTAGTTTTTAGAATTATAATAGAACATATTTATGCATGTTTGGAATCATTAATTAATTAATTGCATAGTCGAGATCTCATATAAGTAGTGTTTGTGATATCTTTTTCAACACATTGATTTTTGCTTTCTGAATACTTCTCAGACAGTTGATCAAAATATTGCATATAGTCCTGATTCTTTGCCATAATTCGTCGTTTGAATACGGTGGAATTTTTTGGTATATTATGCTGATCGTATGCTTTTCAATTACTGGATAAGGAACCCTTTCGTTTCTATGCTACTATTCCATATTGCACCGTTTAAATGAACAATGGCCCCAAAATTGTTCCCTGTGGAACACCATAATTTTTAAACTGGTAATCATTTTCTACAGCTTGTTGACCACATTCGATTTATCTGGTTTTATATAGCTTATATAATTGATATGAGCCGTCATCCGTATTTTCATTGGCTTCTAGATTCACCAACATACTTCTTTTCACAATCATTATAGATTGTCTTATGAATCCCGGACTTTTCACTCTCCTCCGTGTTATGTTTGGAATTACTAAGAAGTTGAAACACGGCAGATGATCTTTAGAGATGCCATGTTTCAGGGATATTCCCTCCGCCCTCTTCTTTTCTGCATCTCCGTATTGTCACTATCAGTGCCACCCAGAAACACCCGTGGATACAATTGCGCCCCCTAACCCCCTGCAACCTGTGGCATGACGTCACTCTTTCATATTGATGACCTCAAAGAGTATGCCTTGGAAGAAAATGATCTACATCAGTTCTTAACGAGTGGTGTAAGAGTACACGCATGCTATCGGATTGGGATTCGGCATCGACAAGTGTGCCACGATTTATCTCAAAAGAAGACTATATTTTTCTGTACTATGGAAGTAATAATAAAAATATAGAGTAGTGTTGGTATGAAGAAATATGTTAGCGACAATTCAGACAAGAAAAATGTGTTGTATTGAAAGATTTTGAAAATAGTGTTTGGTTTTCTTTCAATATATTTCAAGAATTTTCAGGGAAAATCTTCGTTTATAGTTTGGTGGGCAAACGCCACTGTATAATAAGATAATTTCCAACAACAAAAACCATTTTATGCTGTTACATTTTTATTGAATGTACTATTAATAGACTATTAAATAACAATTAATGTTGATTACCGTCACAGAAGCTCACCGACAAGTTCCAGGAATCAAACCGCGAACATTCTGGTTAAATAAGATACTAGGAGCAATGAAATGTTTTTGCAAACATATCGTATATTCTTGACAGAAGGAGCTCAAATGCAAACCGTTTTTTTAACAAAAACTTTCAAGGGAGACAACGGAATGATTTCGATTTTACAAAATACTCTGCCACTACAAGGTAGGATATGAGGCAACTCTCTACATAAAACAATTACTTTCCTGGCTAAAACTGCGACAGATATTGAATTATATTCAACAGGAACCAAACGATCTCATGTGTACACCACTGCAAGTGCCTGCTGTACCACAGATGTCTGACCATCTATGATGACCACCTGCACACTAGTCGATTGCTCTAGCTGTCGATGCAGTTGTTCAAGCCTACGATTATAACGCAAGCATTTTCTCGCATGAATATTGAATAAGGAAATAAAAAAATTGGGGAGAATAAGAGTTCTGTAAAACAAATTGCTGATGGTGTACCTCAGGGATCCATTTTAGGGCCTTCTTTATATCAAGTTTTTGTTAATGATCTATTAGTGTATGAATGATGGGAATTCCTCCACGCATTATATATGTTACGCTGATGACACAAATATATTAGTTGTTGAAAATGTTTCGAATACCTTGAGAAACATACTTGAAATAACTTTCAACAAAGTTATCATATGGTCTAAGAAAAATAATTTGCAAAGGAAAGGAACAAAAACCAATATATAACAGGTATTGTCAGAAAATTGCTACATTATAGATGAATTTCTGTGGTGACTTCATCTTATACGTGATGTGTATGTTTTCTTTTGAATACCTACTATAGTTATTAATATCTGAACATATTTGTTATGGTATTGTTTGTGATATATGTGATATTTCTGTATACATCCGGGGTTATTTTATCAATCTTTGTCATTTTATATTTATATCTTCATTCATTATGTTTATGTTATTTCGTGTCGACTATTTTTCTATTTTACTTACGGTTATTCTTTTTTTCATTCGTATTCCTATGCTGTGAGTGTACAAACTAATTTGAGAAAATGAAGAAATTATTATTATACAGCTTGAAGGAACGGTTAGGTCAGTGTGATTTGATATAGGAAAACAAAAAGATAACATGGACGCCAATTCTTTTTCGTGTACTTTCGAGTAATTGGTCCATCGAGTATCTCGAAAATATTTACAGTACCATATATAACACTATGCGATTTATCTGAAAAATTCCATTACGCATCTAATATGATTCTGACAGAACTTTGAGATGATGTTAATGAAGTAGTTTCTTTGAAATGGTTCAAACCCTGTCCACGTAGTCGAGGTCAATTCATTTGTACAAAATGTGTGTTGAATAAGATTATACAAGGTGTTCCTCAGGGCACTGTGATTTGGAGGGTAAAAGATCAAAATTAATTTTAATGAACTAACTCTTCCTCTCAGAAAAAAAAACCTTTCAGACGTTGTCTGGATCTGGTCAAATATCTGCTAGGTTTGAAAATTGGAAATGATTATTTTGGGGCACTCTTCCGATCTTTGTATCTTCCATAGTGACATCATAAGAATAATGTTAACACAGAAAAAGCAGACACTGTTACATGGATAAGCTTTATACGTGAACACTTGGAGAAGTTACGATTTTAATTTATTGATGCATTCTGTGTTCCGACAGAGTACATCCATTTCATTGAGCAACTGCTTTTATTAGCAATGAAATCGCAGTTACGTTGGCCGACAAGTTTTTGTTTCGCCTTGAAATTGGTGCGGTCTGGACTTTTGTTCGACTTTGGTACCGAAAACTTTCGTGACCAAGAATAATCGTCATGATGGTCTATTGGCTATCATCAAATGAGTGTTTGCGTCTCAGTGGGCACCACAGCCAAAAATATTTGAAAAAAAGGTTCGTCACTGACTTTTTTTTCACAATTTTTTTTTTAGATTGTGCAACTGAAAATACAAGTTTTTGGTCTCTTGTATTTTTTTCATGTCTAGCTTCGTTTTCGAGAAAAAAAATTAATGCCACTCTATTGCATATCATGAACACCTACATTAGAGACCAGCTGACATTGATAGTAGGTGTTTTAGTTGGTTTCCGGGTTTTGCCGTGGTCTTCTTTGGTTTAAATCTCCAAACGTTTCGACTGCAACTGCGGTAGTCATCTTCAGTGGCGTGGTCGAAGTACTCTTCTAGACGTATCAATTGAAACTCACTACATTCCTACATTGATAGTAGGGTTTTTTCCTACACATTTCATTTGAAATTGAAAAAGTTATTTTTTTTGCACAAAAATTACCAAATTTTAACCAAATCGATTTTTAGGATATTCACGATATTTTATAATTACCGTTTTTTTAAATTTCAACGCTCTGTATCTCACAAACGAAGCAAATCTGATTATATGTTGAGAGAAACTTTTCTTCTTATATTGACCTAATAATGAATCACCCACCGCAGATAGGAACCGTAGTTATGAAACACCCTGTATACATCGCATAGTTTTCTGGAACATCCCAGAACTTCAATTCACATCTATATCTACCATCTTCTAGTTCGTTGAACATTACAGGAGTTTCATTGATTTAGGAAGGTAAAGATGTTGATATTATAATTCTTAAAAATGCACGATCTACAATGTAGTTCATGTTGTTCCGGTATGGGTTCATTTACTTTTGATTTCGTTCTCGATACGATAAACCTTTCATAATAAACGATCAGTGATCAGTGTCAGTGTACTTTCATGGACACCGTTTTCATTCAACCAATCACCGATTTTTTTAACCTGATACCTGCAATTAATAATTTAAGATCGGTATCGCCGTTACGCATAAGAACAATAAATAATAATTAATCATTGTTGCTTTATAGAGCATAAATTTTGCACTAAAAGACCTGATCTGAAATCTGACTTCTCTGATAATGATTTTACTACTTGTAATTATGTCTGCTTTGTTGAATTTTGATGAGGTAGTTAGTCTTAGTGAAAATAAGAAAATCCGACAGTCTGAAATGAAAATATTGTAGCCAATCTCTCTGAGTACGGGATCCTGTCATAGCTCTTGACCAACATTTGGAGATTAACTTACAAAAAGTTGCAAACAATTTGTTAGTTATAAACGATCGTGATACCAGAACAGCTGTTTTGAAATAGCAAGAACTCTCAGTTCGTTTTATTGGGCAGTAGTTAATGAATAATAGTTATTTATGTATCAAGGGCGTAAAGTAGGCGTTTATGGCCTGCGGCGTGGATAATGGTCCGAAGGCGTCAGCCAAGAGCCATTACACGCCGAAGGCGTTATGAATAAAAATCACTTTTATTTTTTCATATTCAACACCCTGTATCTCGGCAACGGACGACATTTGAGAAGAGAAATATTAGGAAAGTCCTATTTATTTTTCAAGAGGAATCTTCTGTTTCAATTTGGCACCATAGTTTCGGGACACCCTGTATATTCATCTATTTTTAACCACTGACAGCATTTTATATTTATTACTTGTATGTTTATTTATATATTTATTTATTTTATGTGTGAATTTTCATTACTGTATTTATGTTTGTAAATAAGGTTTCCTACTGAGTAAAGATCAATTACTACTATTATCTGTTGCTCATTAGTATTAATAAAAGTGGACAAAATAATTTTATTTTTCCTTATACCTTCTATATTAACAGTGAAACATAAATTTGATGTTGGCATGAAAATAAAACTGTCTACGTCTACTTACAGTCAGTTGAGTTTTATGTATTCTGTACAGGATGGGCCCAAGTACTAAACCCTGTAGTACACCTGATGTTAACCTATTGAAATCTGATGAACGGTGTCAACTTTTACCATTTTGGTTTTATCTGAGAGATACGTTGAGACGAACTTAACAGAGTCATTAGTTATACCATCATAGTGTGATATGGATACATGAAGTGGGTGGATTAGGGTATCAAAAGCCATTCTGCAATCGATCAAAATTAAAGAAGTATTGTTATCATTACCTCAAGCTCTGATAAATCAATGTCTTGATCAGGGAAGACACCGTCAAAGACTTTTGATACATCAAATATCACCTTTGATAGAAGATTTGCTCATTTTCACCTTATCGTGGCGCTTTTCACGAACAAAAGATGACCCTGTGCTTAAGAGAGTCACCTGGTATGAGCGAAATGAGATTTCGTACCGAGACGTGGGATACAGAGAAATGTTTATCTCAAATCCGATGACAGACACAATATCGTAAAGACGTCTCTTATTTCCATATGCACGTTTGGCGCATTTGGATCTATATTTAGCTCTAGTTATATGGTGTACCAGCGTATGAGTCGATGTCTTCGTTTTATGATGTATTTAACATCAGGTAGGATTGGGTTTTATACTGTTCCAGAATAAACTGTATACGCAGCTGAAGACAAAGTAGAAATTGGGATGATGATGGACGGGAAAGGAGTTGATTAAATCTAATTAAATTATTCAGGGTGTTTTCAAATAGGTGAGAAAGTGTTAGGAGGTGATTTGTTGTTGAAAATCAAAGAGGGTTTCATGTAAACAAAAGCCTGTCCTTGAAAGTTTCGCTTTCAAAAATGTAAAATTTTGTAAAATTGTTGAAGAGTTGAAGAAATAAAATTTTGTGCAAGTGTTCTAGGAATAAAAATGCTACTTTTATATCTCTCGTGTTTTTTCTGTAAAAGCAATAGTTTCTTAATGAAAACCATCGTGCAAGGACGTATCTTCTGTGAATGAAATCAAAAAAATCTACTAGGTGGCTGTCACGTTTTGTTTGCAAAAATGATGACTTCGAATGTAGTATTTGAAAATTACTTGAAATTCAGACATGTAACACAACACGCACAAGCTATGCCTGTGGGTACACTCTATGAGTGTTAATGAGAGAGTATTATTATTATTATTATCATTCCGTCTCATAGATTGGTGTTTTGGATTGTCTCGCAGCCTGTAAGAATGCGATTCCTTAAATCATTCACACATTCAACGAAGGCCATGTATACCAATGACTTAAAGTGACCCCAGACACAAAAGTCCAAAGGGTATGAGTCTGGAGATCTGGGAGGCCAAGGTTGAGGTCTTGCTCGGCCTATTCAAAGATTTGGTTACACCTCGTCCAAGTACTGATGAGCAGTTATGTTGAATATGGCAAGGATACAGCTGGTGATCGTTTCAAATTTTCCAGATCGATTTATTGCAAACATTTAGTGTGTTAACAATTCGCCTTGTACTCAATTCTAAACGATATATAATCATATCAATCATAAATCGAAGTGGTCATGGTGTCAGAGCGTTTGCATTTCAACCAGGCGGCCTGGGATCGATCCTCTCCGCCTGCCACTGAGCTAAAGTGATTCGGATTCCACTTATTCGCACAAGCTCGCCCTTTGTGGGTTTTTCTCATAAAACCTGGGTGATTCGTAAAATCATAACAAATGAAGTAACTGTTCAAAAATACACATTTTCGAAAAACATACTGTAATCAGAAATGATGATAGATATCGTAATGCGATTCACAGCATTAAGTTTTACATAAAAATTGACCACAGGCATCAGTTATAATCTATTTAGTTCCCTCTAAAACTGTCCAATTTGGTCCACCCTGTACATGTCATCTGTTTGCAAATAGATATACCTGCACCATCTGTCAAACAGTGTTCAGTATTCGTGTGCTTTGTCCAGTGTATCAAATTATCAGCTTTTATCGGGTAATAATTATTATTCTTCGCTGTTTATACAACCTGTAGTATGCATTCAGTCATACCAACTATGGAAAACAGCTTGAATGATTTGAATTAATGATTTTAATGGAATGATATCTAGTTGAAAGAAAACAATTTGGAGAATACGAATCCTTCAAATTTGCCTCAAACGTAGTTATGTCCGGCGTGCCACAAGGTTCCAATCTAGGACCTCTTCCGTTTTTAATTTTTATCAATGACCTGGCGACCTCTTTGAATATTTCCTAGCTTACTATTCGCAGACGATCTCAAATTATATTGAAAAATCATTACCTACTTACAGTCCGAATTAGACCTAATCAAATTTTGGTGTAATGATAATCGTCTACAACTGAAACAGAATAGAAATATCAACAAATATAATATTTTTATGAACAATTTGATTCCACACTCCAACATCGTTGTTTGATAAGTACTAAAATAGTTGTACGAAAGGAGAACTTTATCCTTGAATCACAGAAATTTATGAAGATACGGCAACATTACGATGATCGAAGTATTTGAAATTACGTCTATTTTATTTACTCAAAATTTAGCTCAATCATGAGTGTTTCAAAGGTCAAAAATACCCGCGTCTGGATACCTTATGAAAAAATCAAATCATCTTAAAATTGTTCTTTCTACCAGTATATGTTAGCGAAAAAACATTAATTAATACATTTACCAATATATCTGAGCATGTGCGCAATTAAGTTTGTTTCAATTGACCTTAACCTCAACCTTTCCGAGACGTAAACAACATTAGCGAATAGTTTGCATGAATACGGTCTTGTAATCGTATTTGGAAGTGTTTACGGAAAAAATCTGAATACCACAAAACGGTTGTGTTTGAAAACATGAAGAAACCAGTAATAATAACAAAAGTGACTACGACAATTTTATTCCACATCTCGGAATGCAATCTAGGAATGCGATTAAAAGGCAACAAGCCTCAACCTAATAGATCAGTAGTAATATCCTGGTGTACCGACTCATACCTGTAAAACTGTAGAATAAAACGCTGGACATTCGCTTGCTTGATAATGAGAAAACAAATGAAATCGCGGTCTATTTTCCAAAAATCCCGCGATACTTCATGAACCGCCACCGTCGGTTTTCTTGTTAGGGTGAATTTTCATGAACAGAAGTTTCAAGTATTACGCACGAGCATGAAATGAATAAAACAACATTATCATTCAAATTTACAGAATCACTGTCCGCAAGCAGCTTTATTAGTTAAATTTTCGACTTATTATATAATTTTTATTTTGCTGATATGCAGTTTACTGGAATAAATAATAATCACAAATTTCACATAAAAGTATTGAAATTCAGCTGCATGGAAATTCACCATTAGAACCTGTCAATCTTGTCCCCATCTGACATCTGCCCAACATGCGCATGCGCAAGTATCTGCGCCATTGTATCCAGTTTTCCTTTTGAAGCTCTCTATAAGAAAGTATATATAAAGTAATAATTTTGTACCTTATTTTGAGTTCAATTGCTTTTCAGAAGTGATATGTGTGATGAGTTGTGTGTTACAATGGTCTTTCGCTATTTTAAAAACTGTATGTCATGTAATAGTGAAGATGTTTCTTTTTTTGTGCAATTCTTTCTCGACAGAAAATTTATTTTTGGATGATCTAACCACACTAAAAAGATTTTACGAAAACGAATGGTTAAATAAGAAAACCTGAACAAGCTTGATGATATATGCAAAATTGATAGATTTCAGTAGAAGTGGTGATTTTTTTTTACTTTGTCACGAACTTTCACAACTTGAACTTATGGAATATTTAAAGAAACAGTAGGGTATAACAACACGCACCCAGTTGATTGAATCGATTTGAGAAAATGTTTGCCATGTTTATTAGAACATGGCGAGTTAAGAAATAAAATGTAAGTTCCAAATTGTTTCCAAAGTATATTTTACAGATTTTAAGTAGTACGTTCTCACTTTCGGTACTAGACATAAATGAATTATTGTGTTCATCTCTCTCAATTTTATCCACACAAAAACGGATTATGGTCAACTTATTTATGAAAATAATATAAAATACAGAAAAATAAAGAAACGAACATCATTAATAGTCAATAATATTGCAATACGAAATTTTTGATTCTGCCACAACTATTTTGACTTTCAAACGGTATTTACATTATTTAAAAAAAATAACACATTTTGTGTGGTGTTATTTTTCAAACCAATTTGGTCTTCCACTTCGAGTATGGAAACTATATTGCTTTAGAATGATATTTAAATAGTGTATTGAGATCCCGTCAAATTCAATAACAACAACCACAATCACTATGTCCCTGGAATATTGACATGAGGACGAGGCGCCATCTCTGGATCCGATTACAGAAATAGACCACGATTTCATTTGTTTTGTTTTTAAAAAAATCTAAACAAAATCTAATCAGTCGACACACCAGGGTTTTTAGGCATCTTAAGTTGAACCGTCAAACTGACGTTTTGTATATTTACCGTGATTGTCGTAACTATAGAAATGTATACACAAGCTAGAAGCGGAACACCGTTTTGAAAATACCACGGGCTGGAGTGAGTGTTTTCAAAAAGTCCTGTTCTCATTGGTTCGTAATGAGAAAATTATGGCATTTGATTGGTTTATATAATATGAGGGAAATTGTCAACAAAATCCCACTAATAGTTTCGATTTGAAATCCTTTTGGGGGTACATATTCTTGAGTTCATGCGAAAACATTTTCAAACGTTTGAAGTGACAGAGCGATACAAACACCGTGCGTTGGAGAGAAATACAAAATCGAATTCGTATACTTCTTCTAGCCAGCGGCTCTGATGAGATCGCTTGTTCCTTCGAAATCTCTCGTGGGAGCAATATGGAAAACCGCAATGTGAAACCAGTCAACCGTCAACCAAGACGATAGCTACTGTGTTGCAGATTTTCCTTCAACTCGGTAAAGCAGCCATAGTGGCATAAAATTCTACTATTCATCGAATAAGTGAGGCGACATTATAGTTGAATTCATGGGAGAGACAGAGACATAACTGTCGACTATAGAATTCTATGGTACGCGGTCCTCTTACAAAAGAACCACGATATTTCCAGAAATGCGAGAGAGGACTGGAAGGTAAGTAGGTAGGTGATCGCAAAACTACAAAGAACAAAGAAAATTATTGCTCTGCAGTTTTTCAGTTACCACATTTCGGCTATTGGTATCTATAGCCGTTATCATGTGTTAATAGCGACAACTAATCGCCATCATTAAGCGTTGGAAAGGATTACCTACCATTAGGTAAATATGTTATCGATAACAAGTTATTCAGGACGATTCCAATTAAACTATAACGTTGTCAACAACTTTCTTTGTTTTGGCAGAAGTGTTAATTATCACCAGTTAGATGTTCAGTTGTCAATACTAAAAATGCCCTGCACTGACTGGTTTTTTAGATCTAACAATTGTAAGATAAACAGTTTAATCACAACTCTGAACTCTTCAGGTATGACTCTTTGTCCAAAGCGCCAAGCTCTATGAAGGGATTAAAGGATGAGTCCACCAATTCCTATTCAGTTGCTTCTAGCTCTTTCAGATGATGCATGATTTTTTTGCATCTTTTAATGCAAATACGACTCTGTATCTCAAGCCCTAAAGAACCAATATTGGTATTTTCTCACCTAAATGAAAATGCAAATAACCTGTCTAAGAGTTGAGATTAAGAAAGGGGTTCTATACTTCTAAGAGATTTTTCACTGTGAGTTTTGCAGATCTATTGGGTGTGCCTCCATGTTATGTTAGAGTTCCTTGTCTAGACCCATCATGTATTGGGGTAGTTGTGGTTTTTCCTCCCCAATCATCAAAAACCTTAGCCTAGTCATATTTTTGCACAGTTCATGTGTTTGTTGGTGGAACAGTGGCATACAAAATCTTTTTAACTTACATATATTTTTTACGACCCATGCTACTACAATATATGAAACAATTTCATTCAATTTGACCGAGAGCCAATTTGCCATAGCTATGTTTTCGTTCAGGGTCATTTTGGGAAGAACACAACTCTACCCCTTTCGCTAGAAATGTATAGAAAATGTAAAATTAATTTCAACTAGGTATAATCAATTTTTCTCCAATGGCCACATGATGAACCAGTAAACCGCCCAGAGCGCCACGTCAAATAATAATAATCTGCCCGCAGAGTTGGGTACACTCTGAAGAGTTTTATTAATAAATATTATTGTTTGGAAAATTTTTGAAGTGAACCATAAAAAATACCCAAGATGACAAGATAACGTGAGATACGAAATTTTTTTATCCCAGCGATATTTATATCATATTTATACTCATCATTCATATATAAAACTGATCTCAAGATGTTCTCGAGATAAAATTGAAGACACCAAACTTATCAGTCTAAGAACACTTAGATCATGGTGTAAAATGATTAATTAATTCGTTGTTATTATTTTGCCATCTGTTGGAAGTACCTACGCAAGTGATTAATGAAAAGTTGACTGCTGATAAGGAGTACCGAGAATAATGTCAGTTGAGCAAGTGGAATGTTGAAACCACACACGGTTTACCGAGAATCAAAACACTGGGCAAACTGAAAAATTGACCTAATTGACCTCGTTAATCATTTACAGCTCTTATTGAATTTATCCAATTATTTTGAAGCGGTTTTATATCTATAAATTCGTCAATTTGTCCAAGAATTAGTGGGCAAATTGATTCTAATTTGGGAATATATCACAGCATCTATCGATCGATTTATTTCCCAATATTTTGAACACATTGAAATTGGTATAATAGGAAATATAGGAAGAATATGCTTAATTTTTGTGACATGCAGAATTACCTATTTGAAGGTTAATAATTTTTTGAAAAATAATAGATGAGAATTTTCGAAAAGTAAAAATTTTGGAATATTTAATCGTGCGAGAGAAATTTTGACGTTTGATTTATTTTTTATGATAAACCTTGTATCTGAGCATATTCAAATCATATATATTCGGAATTAGCATGAAATTTTGCGTATATAGTGCGAATTTCAAGTGGATCTGATGATTTTGTATTATTCATCATATTTAGAACATTTTGGATTTTTTTCGATTCATTCTTTTTAACTTCATTTGACTCGATTGGTGTTCGCAGAATTGCTCTATCTTCAACGGTTCTCGAGTTGAAAAGTTCATTTAGATTTGAGAACGGTATTTTTGCGCAATTATTTTTTCATTAATTTTCTATCATCAAGAAAATATAAAAAAACTGGTCAAAAACTCGAAAATTCCAATTTTTTATGTTTTTTGTCCTAGTTTTTAACATTTTGAAAACAAATAGTTAAAAAGTTGTTAAAATCCCGTTTTTTATTATATCTTTCATTTTCAAATTATAACAAGAAATGATGCCACCGCAAAATTCAACAAGAATATGGAAAACAATGTGATCTTTCCTGTGATGTAGATAATTTTTGAAATTCAAATAGAAAGTCGAAAAGTTGTTGAAATAACGATTTTATGTTGTTTTTGCTGTTATCAAGAGCCATATCTGGAGAAAATAAAAAAATCCTTACACAAACTCTAAAAATTGTTAAAATCCCGACTTTTTATTGTTTTTGCCATTATATAAAGCCATATCTCGAGAACGAGCAGTGATGCCACCGCAAAATTCAACAAGAGTATGGAAAATAATATGATCTCTCTATCTACGATCAAAAAAGTTTTTTTTGCCATTTTTAAAATGTTTATCTCAATAACACGGAATGATGCCACCGCGAATGTAATTTCATGGTTTTCATGGTATCACGTTCATTTCAAACTTCAGCTGGGACATTTCTCACTTCAAGAACCACAAGAAAAATAATCTTATCGTCGCTGGCAACAATTTTTTCAGAAACGTTTTTAACAATTTCGTTGCTAACTTCACGCACATCAATACTTTTTTCATTCAATGCGAGTTCATTCATTATTTATCAAGGCAAAAGTTACTCATTCCTCGGCATCCGACAGACTCAGTCGCAAGGAATGCAATCCCATTCACTACCTACTTACATCTCGAAGAAGAACTTATTCCCAAACAGCACAGTCGAGCGCACTCTCTCACGAAACACCACAAAGAAATTAGCCAATCATCTAAAACACCGCACCGCGGACAAGTCACCGACTCTGGTAAAACGTTGGGACGTTTATTCGCTCACTCCGAAGAGTCGAAGATTCCGAGTCTGAGTCATGACACGGCGTAGGTATGACCGCCGAGGAGAGGAGGAGGCAGAGCCTATCGCTGAAAAGTCACGCATAGGCATATATACCTTTTAATGCCGAACTGAACACCGCAGCTGCATTCGATCACTGCGAGAAAGAGAGTGCAGTAAATCAGGAAGGAACAGACGTACTCTATTCACAACATGCATATACACAGCAAAGCAGCATCCTGTGAATGATATTGTACTTTGTTTGTTTTATGGAACCAAAAGCAGTGCCGGTTGGATCAGTGGCGCTTTACGGGAACGTGAAATCCAAATCCAACGGGAGTAATTGACAGTTTCAGAAGTATCACCTCATTCAAGTCATTCAAATTTATAACGGTCGTTTATCGAAAAATATTTGTTACTATAATAGAGGACTTCGTCATTCCACGACACAAATTTTGGCTCTTACACTACTGACACGATTTTCGATAATTTTTCTTCATGTCGAGGACCGGGGCAGCCTCAGGAACCTTTAGGGGTTTTTGTATAATGATGGCGCTAATTTCAAAATATGTGATTTTTCTGAATTCAAAGAAAATCGCTTATTTCGCATTTTATAGTTAATGAATGAATCGATCTAAAAAATATTCTGAGCTTGGAAAATTTCACAGATAAACAAACTTTTATTACCTTTTTGACAAAACCTCTCAGCATTTCATTTAATAACAATAACATAACCTAACTTCGAGAGGTGTTTGTGGTGGTTAAAGTTGGTTCGTTAATAGTTATCTAGTTACGAATAACTGAAGTGTTGTAAAGAGAAATAATCTCAACTACTCTTCTCCAAAGAATTAAGAATTCAGACGCCCACCAATATTGGTACATAGCTAAAACTTAGGATGGAAAGAAATACTTCGTTACTTTCTTCGATGATCACACCCATTTTTCTATGGTGTACCTACTCCAAAGTAAAGATGAAGTTTACAAGTATTTCAAACATTATAAAGCAATGGCCACTGTCCATTTTAGAGCTAGAATTTCAAAATTGAGAAGTGATAACGGTGAAGAGTGCAAATCTTCAGAACTCCATGATTTTTGCAAGCAAAAAGGTATAGAGGCGATACACCCAGCAGCAAAACAAAGTTAGTGAACACATGAATAGAACTCTGACGGAAAAAGTAAGATCCACGATTCATTATGCTAGTATGTTTAAGTTCATGTGGGAAGAAGGATTACAATCCATCAGAAAAGTAAAATCTCAAACTGAAATTGACTATGAATTGAAAGTATCGAACCAATAAAATCCAGTAAAGATATTCTAGAGAAGCAAAATGGTTCAGAATTAATTTTAAAGAAATCGAAAATAATCGAACGAGAAATTTGGAAAATCAATATATAGCAGTAACGGATATTTATCAAAATCTAAAAATACGAGATTCATAAATGATCGTATCGATCTTTCGAAGAACTTAAATTCGAAGAACTGAACCTTACAAGAATATAAAACTGTAACACCGTCAAAGGAGAATGACAGAAAATGGGAAGACAGATATTTGACCAAACCAGAAAATCAGAAAATCAATATTTTGTAGAAGTGGAAAAATATCGGAACAGAATATTATAAGAATTAAAATGGTCGAATCCATAGAGTACAAGACCTAAAATTTCCATATTGAAAATAATCAGAAGAATAAATAGTAGAATCGAAAAGGACAGAACCGAAAAATATCAGAATTTGGAGAGGGGATAGCGGATGGCTCTAGTCTCTCAGAGATGGAGCAGTGTGCGGTCAATATTACAAGCTAACTTAACTTAACCTATCCTAACCCAACCTAACCTAACCCAACCTAACCTAACCCAACCTAACCTAACCTAAAATTTCCTTATTGAAAATAATCAGAAGAATAAATAGTAGACTCGAAAAGGACAGAACCGAAAAATATCAGAATTTGGAGAGGGGATAGCGGATGGCTCTAGTCTCTCAAAGATGGAGCAGCGTGCGGTCAATATTACAACCTAACCTAACCTAACCCAACCCAACCCAACCCAACCCAACCCAACCCAACCCAACCCAACCCAACCCAACCCAACCCAACCCAACCCAACCCAACCCAACCCAACCCAACCCAACCCAACCCAACCCAACCCAACCCAACCCAACCCAACCCAACCCAACCCAACCCAACCCAACCCAACCCAACCCAACCCAACCCAACCCAACCCAACCCAACCCAACCCAACCCAACCCAACCCAACCCAACCTAACCTAACCTAACCTATCAAAACCTAACCTAACCTAACCCAACCTAACCTAACCTAACCAAACATAACCTAACCTAACCTAACCTAACCTACCCTACCCTACCCTAACCTAACCTAACCTAACCTAACTAAACCTAACCTAACCTAACTTAACCTAACCTAACCTAACCTAACCTAACCTAACCTAACCTAACCTAACCTAACCTAAAATTTCCATATTGAAAATAATCAGAATAAATAGTAGAATCGAAAAGGACAGAACCGAAAAATATCAGAATTTGGAGAGGGGATAGCGGATGGCTCTAGTCTCTCAGAGATGGAGCAGTGTGCGGTCAATATTACAAGCTAACTTAACTTAACCTAACCTAACCTAACCTAACTTAACTTAACCTAACCTAACCTAACCTAACCTAACCTAACCTAACCTAACCTAACCTAACCTAAAATTTCCATATTGAAAATAATCAGAAGAATAAATAGTAGACTCGAAAAGGACAGAACCGACAAATATCAGAATTTGGAGAGGGGATAGCGGATGGCTCTAGTCTCTCAGAGATGGAGCAGCGTGCGGACAATATTACAACCTAACCCAACCCAACCCAACCCAACCCAACCCAACCCAACCCAACCCAACCCAACCCAACCCAACCCAACCCAACCCAACCCAACCCAACCCAACCCAACCCAACCCAACCCAACCCAACCCAACCCAACCCAACCCAACCCAACCCAACCCAACCCAACCCAACCCAACCCAACCCAACCCAACCCAACCCAACCCAACCCAACCCAACCTAACCTAACCTAACATAACCTAACAAAACCTAACCTAGCCTAACCTAACCTAACCTACCCTAACCTAACCTAACCTAACCTAACCTAACCTAACCTAACCTAACCTAACCTAAAATTTCCATATTGAAAATAATCAGAATAAATAGTAGAATCGAAAAGGACAGAACCGAAAAATATCAGAATTTGGAGAGGGGATAGCGGATGGCTCTAGTCTCTCAGAGATGGAGCAACGTGCGGTCGATATTACTAAATTCTAATATCGGAATTAATTCGCTCATCCCCTCCACAATTTCTACTAGATTTCGATTCTGACCGTTTTCAGTCTGACACATGTTGTTTCCAAGGATTTTATGTTACTACAGATTCATTTTCAGATAATTTGTTGGATTTAAGTTTTTAGATACGATTATATGTTGTTTTGATGGAATTACATTTCGATATTTTTTGAGCGTGATCGTTTTATGTTTTGAGGAGCTTAGGTTATTGAGATTTGCAATTACTTTATTTTCTGATTTCGGTCACTTTCCAATCTTGCCGAATTCAGACCTATGAAATCTGGTTCTATTGTTTTCGCGTATGATGCTTTATTGTTTCTTATAAAAACATATTAGATGAATTTCAATTTGGATCATAAATCATTTCTATCCATTCAATTATGCTGTTTTTAAGATCTATAAAATGTTATTCTGAAACATAATTGATTCTCCATTTTGTTGTTTTTACATATTACTGGTGTTTTCATTTATCGATATTACAAAAATAATTCTGCTATTCTATGGCCCACCGGGAGAAGCTGTTCTTGAAGCATTCTAAATATCACTGAATATCACAAATTGAAGTCCTTTCAGAGTACAATTTCTTCGTCATCAATGGAAGCTTAATATATTTCCATTAGTAATGCTGTTTGAGAAGGAATATGAATTCAAAATATATTAACCAATTTGAACACAAGGTTTCCGAAATCAACCACTTTAATTGAAGACAATCAAGGATACATAGCGATGTCAAAATGTCCTCAATCCCACCCTGAACTAATTACAATGAATTCTGGTTGACATTTGACAATTAAACGTTATGCTCCTCACTATATGGCGCCATAGAGACGCTGTAAGATACCTAACCCTCTAACAAAATGTACTATTTTCGCCAAAAACAAAAACATCTGAACATCACAATTGAGTTGGCCATGAAAAAATCTTAAACTTTGGTCTCCTGTATTTTTTTAAATCAGTTAACCGTTTTTCAAAAAATCTCTGGTAAATTAAAGGGGAGTTCATTACTTTCTGCTAACAAAAATGATGTCAAAAAATGAAATAGCGGTTATTGTTAAAAATTATTTTTCTACGTCACAAAAAGTATACTTTTTTGTGTATTTTGTGTGCCAAATCTATGTAATTTTTCAATATCAAAATACTGTTTCATTACTTTACGGAAAAGTTTGAAAAAATGTGTACTTTTTTTCACAGTTGTTACAAAATTGGAATGCGTTGCAAAAATCCATCAACATCGTCAAGTAGTAGAAACCTAGATACATTACAGTTGATAAAAGTTTGTTAATGAAATAATTGAATGAATATAGTTTGATGATTCTACTGGGTCAAGAATTTCTGTAGCTAATAATGCAGTTAACATAACTTTCATAAAATAAACCCTGTGGAGGTCAAATATTATTATTATTGTCAATATCTGTATCTATTCCTATAGTTGACAGTTTTTGTGTTAATAATTTGTTAATCGTTGGCACTATAAAAAATTGGGTGAGGCTGAGTTGAGTAGCTAATGAACTATAAAAATTCGAAGTCACATTTTTTGACAGTTATAGAAAAAATATTTTTTACTTGTAAAAAAAGTACCACTTTACTCACTTGATACATAAATAACTATTATTGAACGGTAAAAACAGGAAATTAAATCTACTGTAGTAACCATAAGTGCTCGAAATGCCCTCCTCGTGCAACAATAGAGCCCTCCATCTTGCTTCGCATAGACTGACGTACGCATTCTACAACTTTACGAGTATTTCTTATGTGGTTAAAGCCATCAATGATCTATGGCGAAGTACTCCGATGGAAGGCACTGGTCCTGCATCATAAAGTAGACTCTTCAAATACCCTCGGGAAAAAAAGTCCAATGGGTTGAAATCTGGAGAGCGATTAGGCCAAGGAATTGGACCTTCTCTGCCAATTCACCGATTCGGAAACCTTAAGTTTAAATTATTATGGACAGTTAAACGGTAATGAAGTGGAGCACCAAGAGTCTGAATAACCTGCTGAGTTGTTTTGGAAGAAATGCCAGGAAAAAAAAATGTCCGATTACTTCAGTTTCTACTATTCCGGCCCATACATTCAGGCTAAACTGCTCTTGATGACGGTTTTGTCTAATCGTATGCAAATTTTCTACAGCCCACACATCAGTATTGTGGAAATTTACTATACTGTAACTTAATTTAGCCTCGACATTAAAATGGATGCGGGATAAAAAGTGCTGAACGTCAAAAGTGTCTGAAGGGGCAACAAGTAGAGAGTTATAGCCCACTAAGTATTTCAGTTAGTTACTTCAATATTTCCCTTTCAAGAGACCAACATTTTTGGTTGTTTCATGGCCAACTCAACAGCTAAAGATGGAGGATTACCAGTTATCATTATAAATAAGCAATATTAATAAAGTGACCATATTTCCAAGTAGACGCCGCTATCTCTCGCATTATTCACCTCTTTGATCGTTTGTGTCAAATTGTTATAATGAGCCGACACACTTACTGAAACCCATGACGAAAAGCAAACAAATATCACCTACTTTTGTAACGGCCTAATCCTCATCTAAGCCTGCCACAGGTATCAATTTGTAGTTCATTCACTAGAAAACTGAAACTATCACTGACGCATATCTTGATGATATCTAAACGCGAGTTTCCTTGACGGATAGGTGTACAACTGATTTGTGGGGATAATGAAACATCAACTATTTTTGTATCTCTTATCTGGCTTATCAGCTACTTCAAGTGGGCGTGATCGATACTGCACTCATTTTGCTGCGTGGGCACAATGTTTTCGTACATTTTTTTTATGCTGCAAACAATCCAATGGATTTCCACATCCTCCAATATTTTGATGAAGCTCAGAAACATTGCCATGGAAGACTAAAGGAAATTCAACAACTTTATCTACCTCTTGGTACTCCTCTTCGGGAAAACTGCTTCGATAATGCTTTTCCATCGAATCACTGGACATATCGTATACAAATATTGATGAATATAACTGCAATATTACGGAAACCGTACCTATCTTATCTACTTATTGTATGTTATTCTAACCCCATCATTATCAATGCCAGTCCGATTTTTTCCGTTTTTTATTCCTTTATCATGAACAAAATAAATATTGCCTTCGTGTAAACAGCAAGGGTATTGAATAACAGATATTTGCTGCATCAAAAAGCTCGACGTGTTTTTTCAGATCTGTTCCTGTTCGTTTTGTTATCATATGTACGATACTTGATGGGTCCAATGTATGTTCTGACGTGTGTATAGGAATAGCTCTCAACAACTATGTGTGGAAGCATAAGCAGAAGGAGAAGTAGATATAAAGCATGAACAGATATAGCACAAGCAGAATGAGGCGAATGAGCGAGAGCAAGAGAGCAAGAGCGCAAGAGCGCCAGAGCGCAAGAGCGCCAGAGCGCGAGAGCGCCAGAGCGCGAGAGCGAAAGAGCAAGCGTAAGAGCAAGAGCAAGAGCAAGAGCAGGAGCAGGAGCAAGAGCAAGAGCAAGAGCAAGAGCAAGAGCAAGAGCAAGAGCAAGAGCAAGAGCAAGAGCAAGAGCAAGAGCAAAGCATTGCTCAGGAACTGGAGAACTTCATCAGTCTTTTTCAGAACTCTTGCACTGCAATTTTGATGTATCTCAAATTCAGATTGATGGAATAGTTGGAACTGATAGTATAAGTAGATTTTTACAAAGTATACTCATTAGTCGAAGAGATTTGTATTCACACAGAAATATTTATATTAGACTGAATAATTTTTTCATATAGTTGGATAGTTGGTATTTTCTATACAAAAATGTGACTAATATGTTTGAGGACAGTATGAAGTCTGCACCAAGAGCTATATCTGCAAAGTTTACTAGTTCATTAGTTGAAAGAATGTCGAACTGGCTGTTTTTTTATGGATACTTTTGAATTACTGTTCATCAACTTCTTTTTGACAGTTTTTCTTTTTTTTTAGAGGTTAACTACTGTACATCACTTTATTAGCGCACGTCAAAGCTTTGGGACCTACTAGTACTGACCAAGCAGAGTGTCCTTGAACTTTAAAAGATCAAACATTTTCGAAATTCTACCAATTCTTACCTGTCTTCACTCAAAGCCTCAATTCTTTGGTTTAAATCAAAAACTTTGAGAAAAAAATCGAATATGACTCAGCACTTTCCGGAATTATAAGTAATCAACAATCCACCAACTGATTTAGAACTTTCATGACGTTTTTCTTGTGAAAGAGTGTATCGCCCTTTGGCGAACCGGTTCGGTATTGAACTCGATCGACAGATATGGATTATTATAAAGATTGCAACACAAACAACGGAAAGAGTTACGCAAGACGCGCAGTAACGGTGATTATGTAACTTTTATAACATTGTTATTTTTAATTTCTGAAAACGAGAACCATAAATAAGAATTCTATTCAATGGTTGCATTATCATGCAGAGTATGAGCTGAAACAGGGCAATGCATTAGGATTTTTATGATTGTGCCAGAGAAAGTTGAGCAGCTTGACGATAAAGGCAGAGCCGGACTGGCGATATGAATAATTGGGTAGGAACTGATTCTGAGGTTGTTGGACAGTTGACCTCTTCATTCTCAAAGACGATATCGATGAAGATTCATTTTATGCTTAGAAATTTGCAGCGTCAACTAAAAGTGTAATAAATTCAAATGCGAGATGAAAACAAAACGTCATCCAGAAATTTATATTATATATTAGGTGATAGCGAGCGATAATATCGCTGAAAACTTCTGAGATAGAGAGTTTTTGTGATCGTTTCTCTTTTGAAGTATTCTCTGATAAAACCTGTAATTCGATTCACTTCTTTCGAATATTTCACAACTGTCGAAAAACGATACAAGAGAGAATAGACGATGTGCTAGAGCTACGGCTAGAATTTTCAAACTAAGTAATTCAGAAAAAATTATATCATATCAGTACGTGATACGATTGCTGAATTAGTTCATGGTGTCAGGATCAGTGCAGATTAGAAAACATGAACGAGAAATGCCTATGAGAAATGAAGTGGTCGCTATTGCAGTTGTAGGACATCAACATTCAATCTTTCAGACAACTTGACTATTTCTGGAGTTTCGGCAAATTCCATCCTTATAAGAGGCAGAACATAACATAACATACGAGCAAAGCAAGTTGAATAATAAGCTTATATAAAACTTGAATAAAAGATTGTATAAATAGAATTCATCCCAGTTTAGTAAATTAACGGATGTCGAATTTTGTTCGAATTCATAAATTAATCAACATTTGAAACCTTTGATAAGAATAAAATTCATGAAATATGAACTCCATAGAACACCAAAACAACGTCAATTTCACTTGACACACGTTTCGCCAACAAAGATGGCATCCTCAGGACCTCAAGGTGTATAACAGTCGAGTGAAATTAACGTTGTTATAGAGCAGGATATTTTCCATGCAAAATAGTGCCAGAACTCGTTTAAAAATCGTAAAAGTAATTCCGGTTCATTCCGTATACTACCATTAATTTATATATTCGGTTTTGTGTGCCAGATGCTAGTAGGGCAATGAGTTCATGAAATTTGAAAAGAATGGAAAACATATGGTAAGTTTTTGTTTCTCCTTTAGTTCCTAGGAAGTAATTCTCTCTCATTTGAATACAACACGTAAACGCATTGTATTTTTAAGGCAATGGTGTATCTTTCTATTTATCTCGCTGTGCATTCATTCTAAATTCGTTCCAAACAAATAAAGGTAAACAAAAATGACCGAAACAAAGAATTTATTGTAATCAAGAAACTGGTTTGTAATCAAATTGATCGTTCGAGCGTTTGTCATATGTTTTGATGATTGGAGTCCGTGACTCATAGAATTCCCAGTTGGCGTGTCAAAGGTTCTATCATACAGGGACATGAATGATGATGAGAAATAAAAACCATAATTATTGAAATTGAATACAAAGTTTGAGAAGCGTTTGTTTCATGTTGTGATACGATAGGGAAAAGTAGGACAAAGTTGACCAAGAGCAAGTTTGTATTTTACTATAGCAAAATCGAAAATTAGTTGGCATATTTCTGAACATTTGTGCAAAAACAATGTCTTCTTGCAACCCGCTAGAAAGTCGATATTCTGTAGTAAATGTTGAAATAACTAGAATAATATTTTAGCTGATATATTAGTTTTATTAGTACCACTAGTTTTACTGTTACGTTATTTTCAAATTTTCCCCAAAAAATTTATAATAGGTGTTTATAGCCTTATATCCTATACAAAAGAAATTTTATAGTCTGATACCATATAAAATAGGTATTTTATAGCCTCATATACTTCATAAAATAGGTATTTTTCAGCTTTATACAATATACAATAGGTATTTTATAGCTTATACCATATACAGTGAGTATTTTATAGCCTTATACCTTTACTGAATTGTCAACTATTCTCGTGTACTGTCATGTATTGTATAGGTATTTTATAGCCTTATACACTATACAATACATATTCTTCAGCATTATATCTATAGCAAAAAACTCTTAAATGAGAATTTTATAGCCTTAAAAATTGATATTTCATAGCCTTATACCCTAGTCAATAGATATTTTATAGCCTTGTACCCTATACAATACGTATTTTATAGCCTCACACCTTATACAACAGCTATTTAGCCTCACCTTACAAAATAGATATTTTTTAGCCTTGCACCTCATATGATAGATGTTTTATAGCCTCATACCCTATACAATATGTATTTTATAGCATTTTAACTATTACAAGAAAGCTCTACAATAGTGATTTCATTGCCTTATATATTGCCTTCATATACCCCATACAATAGGTATTTTATAGCTTTTTTCCTCATACAACAGGTATTTTATAGCTTTATACCTTATACAATAGGTATTTTATAGCCTTATACCCTATACAATACGTATTCTATAGCATTATAACTATAATTGAAAAACCTCGACAATAAGTATTCTATTGCTTTCTAACCATTACAAAAACCTCTGCAATAGGTATTTTATAGCTTTAAACCCAAAAAACACATTTTACAGCCTTGTCGATTGCAAAAAATCTATACAATGGGTATTTTATAGATTTTACTCACCCACCTTTTGGCCAAATCTGAATACCTGCTTTGTAACATAAACTTCCAATAATGTCAAAACATTATCATTCAATTGTTAAATCGACTTGACGGGCCGTTGATTGAGATTCATTATGGAAATGATAAAAAACAAATGAATAAGCGAACCTGTCGATTAAATTAGATTTTCTACGTAATGGGAACATAGCAAACCGAATTCGAAAGTGGTAAATTATTGAATTATAAGTGATTATTCAGTACATTCTGAGAATTTTTACATTGGATGGTTAACAACAAGATGCAGTTCGATCCTTTTATTTTCAGTACGCAAAATATAAAAATTATAGGCTTTGGCTTTAGAGTGATTGTAATCTTTGTTAGTTTTCAACTTTAATGAAACTATATGCAACTAGAGTCGTTTTTAAAAGGTTCTTAGTGACAGACAGGTGAAATGGGATCTTTAAAATTTGTTCTATCTCATTCTTGTTAGAAGAGACTCGAGTTCTACTATATTGTCTCTCTCTATCTCTTTCTTTCTCTCTTTCTTTTTTGCTATCTCTCTATTTCTTTATCTCTTTTTGAAAATCATATGCTGCTGATATGTATTTACTGACACGTGTTTATGAAATTGGGATTGAAACTTACATGCCACACAGGACATGCACCTACTGCTAGGAACCAATTCATTCACTTGCCCCACTTCACCCCACGCAAAGGGGAAACGACAAGAAGCTTAACAAATCAAAATCAGGAACAAAGGATGGGCAACGGCTACCATCAATTTCAATATAATTCAAGTGAGACTTTTTAACCTTCTCGACTTGTGTGGCAGGGTCGTATTTAAAAACGTATTTAGATAAACGAATTGTTATGCGTTTGGCAGGAGGAACCACTCGAAAATAATAACATTCCGAGCGTCAGTGAATAACGGAATTGTTATGTCGCGATAGCTGGGCGTAAAGTCCATTAAAACAAAAGTTCCAGAAATTCTTGGATATTCGTGACTGCCGCCATAGAATTAGAATTAGAAATAGAATTTAATCCGATGGATGCTTATAGGGAACATTTTTAGAAACTGGAAGAATAAACATAGAACTCGCAGAGTTTTTTTGGGGGATAGTTTATTGATAATAACAGTCGCGTTATCGACCAAAGTTTTACACTTTTGTTCTCCACATCTTGGCAAGTATCAGTTAGAGAATATCTGGCTGATCCCAACCACCCTTGCTACATAAAAACTGGTCTCCAAGTAATAATCTCCAAGTTATAACAGACGGAGATCCTCGAAACACCATATCAAAAAGCAAAAGAATAAACCAGAACGAACTAGGTATCGAGTACATTCAACTGGGATAAACTTTATCAGTATCATGATGTTGACTCCAAATGGTTGGTTCTTCTGCAATTCAATTCTTGAGGCCATCAAAAACTGTTCCCACGTCATTTCTGAAATGACCAACAGCAAAATACCATGGATTAATGGGACCGCTCCCATAAAAAAAGTAAGCTCTGGAAGAAGCATCTATCAACTGAGTCTCTGAGTAAAACGTTTCAATGCCATTTATAAATACTGTAGAACTAAACTCTCGTTGAAAGGTTCTTTACCAAAGATTCGCAATAATGGAACTATAATGTGAATCCAATGCTGCTGTATTTTATATCATCTTTCCTTATTCAAACACATACTGAAAGCAGAATGCATTACTATTTCATTTGGGGAAGTTATTGGATTATTTCCTAGAAACTACCCCCTCCACCACCCTCCTGAGGCCTGACAAACTATTTGGGGGATGTCATTTGATTTAATTTTTCTTCTTTAATAATAATAATTATATTTATTCAGCATAAGTTATATATAAAAAATCACAATTTCAAATCAGTAATAGACGTACAATTAGTTGGTAATTAAATAAAGACTTTCCACAAAAAAAATATGTATGAATATATTCAATCGTATTCAATAGACACTTCCATACACCCTTACACATATATAAATATATAATAATATTGATAAGAATAATAATAATAAGTTTGTTTTTAGCATAAAAAAAACGTTTAAAAAATATTTAATAGTAAATGAACCCAAGATAATGTACTAAAAGCAGAGTATGTACCTGGAAAATGAAAAGTGAAAAGAGTGTAGTAAGAAAATAAAATAAACACCAACTGAAAGCAGAATGCGGTACTATTTCATTTGGTAAAGTTATTGGATTATTCAAATTGACATACTAGCAGAAACAAAATTTATACCTTTGGTAACAATTTTTGGTCAAAACAATTCAATACTTTCGAAAATCTTTATAAAGATGGTCTCTCACATGAAATTCACGAAAATGAATCGTTGAATGAACATACAAACGTGGAAAATTGAGTTTTCCGTTTCAAAACATCAACTGAAGACGGACCAAACGTATTGTCAAACATTAATGAAGAATGACAAGCAGAAACAAAATTTACACTGCATAGTGAATGAAATGTTGGAGTAGCAACGAGTATATGGTGTCAATTGTTTGAGTACTCGGGGTTAGGTCAATTCATCTCTGTTGTCGTCTACCGAAGTGTCATATTATGTCGTCACGGTATGAAAATAACTTGAAAGGCTGACATATATGGGGCGCCGTTAGTGTCAAAAGTAGTTGTTCTCATATATTTTATTTTTACTCCAATATATTTGTTGATGGCCATATATTTATTAGTTGACACCAATATATATTGAAACTGAACAAATATTTCCATTCTAGCGTTCATTCATTCATAAATAAATATTACTACTTGTTACCAATCCATCTATAAAAATGAGCTTTCGATTACCACCACTAGGTGGCGCTCACATCATGTTTTGGAATATAATTTGTTTTGCAAACCTGTTATGTTGATATGCATTGCATTCATACTTTTTGAAGATATGCAATGATGAAAACTCGAACAATCTTTCGATTATTTTCAACATAGCGGACGCGTTGCGAAGAAATGGCATGAATCGGTTACATGGCGCTATCTAGTGGTGGTACTCGAAAGCTCATTTTTATATATGGATTGGTAACAAGTAATAAATATATTGCTCTTCACTGCTAATATGCTTTGACGATATATTTATGAATGAATGAACGCTAAAATGGAAATATTTGTTAGGTTTCAATATATATTGGTGTCAACTAATAAATATTTGGTCATCAACAAATATATTTGAGTAAAAATAAAATATATGAGAACAACTACTTTTGACACTAACGGCGCCCCATAGACATAACACTGTAGTTTTTATCTCTTGTTATCCCTTAATCTAAATACTTACACCAACATCTTGGGGTAGTAGACAGATATGCATCGTATGTCGGATTTTGCAGAAGGCAATTATAATTCCATAAACAACTGATGATTACTGCCATACCTATTAACTTTTTCACAGTTTTCTGAACCATATCATTTGCCCACGTTTATTCATAGCACTCTATAATCTCGGCTTACTGGGCATTTTAACACTGTTTATAATACAGTAAAGATGGAACGGATTGATTTATGGGTCTATGTTCTGGACTTAGACCCATAAAATGCAAATGGCGACATTAAATTAACAATGAGATTACCTACAAATAGATGGTACAGGGAGGGTTCAGACTTCACCGTGATCTGTTTGCGGAGTTGGCAGGTGTTCCACCCTAATATTTAGCAGGTAACAGAATATTATGTACCCAGCACCTGACAGCTGAAAACTTAGTCCGGTCTATGTAGACATTCGAAGTTACCTAAATCCCACCAAGCTGAAAATCGGTAAGATTGTTTAAAATATCATTAAAAACAAAATTTGAAAGTTCCCCATCTTTCCCCTGTAAGGAAAAAATTTTATTCAAGGTCAAAGGTAAAAAAATGAGTTTTTCGCGATTTTCAGCAAAACGGTAAGTTTTATCATAAAAATATTTTAAACAAAAATTGTAGATCATAAAATTATCTACAAAAAATTAATTAATACTTTTTTTTCTACGAGCCACCGTTTTTGAGATATAACGATTCAAAAAGTTGTAAAAGTTAGTATGCACACGTTTCCTCGCCACCTATGAGGTAGTGTACTTAGCGCGTTTTTTTTGTGGTTTCCCCAGTAGGCCTATTCCACGGGTCGATTTTGATCCTGTTTAATTTGAAACTATTGAAAAATAATGGATATTAGCAGAGATTGAAAAGATAAAAGCAATTTAAGTTAAAAAAAAGTTGTGAAATTTAATCGTCCGAGTCGTAACTTTCAAAATCATCTTCTTGTTCTTCTTCTTGATCTTCTTGTTCGTCTTGTTCTTGTTCTTCTTGTTCTTCTTCATCTTCATCCTGAGTGCATATAAACTGCGTTAATAGCGATGTATCGCATGTTGCCTCGTTGGAATCAAACGGATCCTCTACTGTTGGTGATTCTATATTAGATCACAACCGGCCTTGACAATGTGTACATGCTGGAGAACAGAACAGTCCGACTTTTTTGCAACTACATTTAGCACTGCATCCCTTTTTGCAGTTGCAAAAAATCGAGTTCAGCAGTTTTTCCGGCGCAGGTGGAAGTAAAGTGTGCACTGGTTCTAATAAATTGTTGACCAACTTCCAACCCCAGTCTGTAGGGTCTAGCTGATAACCAAGCCACACTTGAACTTGGTAATATAACCTAAAAAGATGTTGATGAGCAGCAACTGAGGTTGGAGGAAGGCTAATTGTACTTGTTTTTTACTTTTGGTGTTTTTAACGAAACATACATATCTATACTTATCTGAGCAGGTAGGTTTTTTAGGAGCTCCGTACATAGAAAGAAGAAAGCGAATGCCGTTAGTAATAATTTCTTGTCGAGTAGAACTACTATTTTTAAAAACTTCAGCACATTCAATTAAATTTTGTTTCTCAAATAGTTTGAAGACTGTTATTTTACCCCTCCTGTAAAATGCAGATGTCGTATCACAGCCAGTTATTGCGTGTAAAAATAGTACATGATTTTGACACTTTGCAAAAGTAGATGAACTTTTTGATGAATACATTTCCGATTGATGTTGAGCTTTTCCAGGTTTTAAGAAGAAAATAGTTTTTTCAGTTGGAGTTCAAGCAGTCAGTAATACGAGTAAGTCTATATCTTCACCAACAACAATAGTTGTATTTGTCAAATTGAATTGCTCAATTGCTGTTTCAATTATCAATACATCAGCATCATTATTAACTTGTCTTACCAATATATTTTCATGCATATTATGACGATTACAACTTTTACAACTTTTTGAATCGTTATATCTCAAAAACGGTGGCTCGTAGAAAAAAAAGTATTGATTAATTTTTTGTAGATAATTTTATGATCTACAATTTTTGTTTCAAATATTTTTATGATAAAACTTACCGTTTTGCTGAAAATCGCGAAAAACTAATTTTTTTTACCTTTGACCTTGAATAAATTTTTTTACATACAGGGGAAAGATGGGGAACTTTCAAATTTTGTTTTTAATGATATTTCAAACAATCTTACCGATTTTCAGCTAGGTGGGAATTTAGGTAACTTTACTCTTATTTTTTGGTCTAATTTGACCGGACTACTGTATTCCATTATGGTTATATTAATCTTTTTGACGATTCTGTTGAGTTTTTGTTGCACTTACTCAACAAGAATGCGGCTACCTTATACAAATAAGAAATAGTTGAAACTTTACTCTTTTATAAACGCACAACATTGACTTGAAAACTATAAGAAATATTCATCTGTTTTATTATATGATTTATATAAACTGAACACTCTGGACTATCCATATTGAAT
This sequence comes from Chrysolina americana, assembly GCA_958502065.1. NCBI lineage: Eukaryota > Metazoa > Arthropoda > Insecta > Coleoptera > Chrysomelidae > Chrysolina > Chrysolina americana. The sequence continues at coordinate 66,021,658 of OY293417.1, read as the reverse complement.
AAGATATGAAGGGATATTGGTCACGATCTGTACAGCGCTTTCACTTTAATTTGTCCCACTCTTAAAAGGCTGTAAAATATTAATTTTTTGGGCTAAAAGGTCGAATAAAAGAAGAAATTGTAGTTTTTTTTGTTAAGTTTAATGCTGTCCATTCGAAAATTATATGAATAGTCAATTTTCTAAACGATTGACGCAACTTACTTTTTTAAATGGTTTACCCTGTATATCATTAAATATTTAAAAATCCTTATTATTTCTGATAACAAAAATGTGCCACACTTGCCCTTACTTTCCATTATTTTAGCGAAAATTGGTGTGAATATGATTAAAATTGCGATTTTCCTAGATACCCGCGTTTATTATTTTGTTTCCAAGAATTGCCATGGTTTTTATAGTTATAGTTCTTGGGCTTTTTATATGATATAGATGATTTTCTGGTTTGTAAACTCACTCACTGAGTGATTTATAAGGTAAGCTCGGGTAAGTGTGACCGTGATTTTCATTAGTTCGCATTGAATTCAGTCCTTCTGATGTACCTGAACTAATATAACATTGAAATTTTGCAGGATTTACTTCGAAGGTCAGTCTTTGTAATACGCCACAGAAAACTGTTGAAAAACGTATTCTATGGATTTTATTTATATATTCAGATATACATCTCCATAGGTCACACTTCCCCGGAAATTTGGGGCAAGTGTGATTCTGGCCAAATTTAAAGATATTAATGCATGTAAATCTCTCTTTGGGGCAGGTGTGAGTAAACAGTAAGGGAACATTCACCACAATTTATTTATTTCGAGATATCTTTATTCAAAACATCGTTAGGAACTTTTTAATATTGAATTTGAAATGCCCATTGAAAAAAATCAAAAAATAATCGTAAAAGTGAACATTTGTTGAAAAGAAAAATTTACAGGTAGAAATCTGAAAAATCGAATGAGAATTTCATTGATTCCCATCTTCTGACGAGTGGTGATGGAAGCACAGTTGTTATTTCATCCTCAGAAAGTGTATCAATGTTTTTCACATCTGGCCAGGTATATTGTTTGGATCTCTGAGATTTCCGTATATAATTTCTTACTATAGCTGAAAAAATATTACTGTTTAGATTGGCCAAATGAACCAGGTTCCCACTTACCCCGACAGATAGGTCACACTTTCCCCAATAAAATTTAATTTCGGGGTAAGTGTGACATGCAATGGAAAAATGTAAAAAAACAACTTCATGAAAAAACGGCAATCTATAGTCAGATTCATTGTTTAGGCAGAAGAAAAGTGTATAAAATGTATTCTTACCTTAGATTTTAACAATACACCCAAAGCTTGAAATAAACTCGTTATACTCGTTCGGGTTGATGAATTGTAGGTTAGAAAATTGGGGAAAATATTTGGATTTCACAAGATCTCTTTGGTATTTTATATGATGGTTATGGATTCATTATGAGTGTAGGCTTTTCGTCAATAGATGGCATTGGCATTGCCATTATAAATGAACGGGCCGATAGTTCTACCCCTGAAAACCCCTGTCCACAAACTAAATCCAAATCTTCCTTCACTTGTCTGCTTCATAATAGAATAAGGATTTTGTTGTGCTCCAGTATAAGAATTGTAGCGGTTGAAAATGCTACAAGCATAAGCATAAGCTTTGTCTGTCCAAATAGATTTAACCAAAAATCACGCTCTTGGTTATTATTTTCCAGGAACCACTGACAAAAATCCATGCGGCGTTCAAAATCTCCTGATCTGAGTTTAAGAACTCTTCTGGTCCTGTATTGTATTGTATTTGTGCTTTTTCAAAATCCGCCTAACTTTAGTTCTTGGTAGGCCTGTTGATATTTTCAAATTTTGCGTTGATGTTTTGGGATTATTTTCAACAGCTCTTAAAACGACTATTTCTCCCTATCCTTATCCCTATTGGATTCATATAATTTTGGCCTTTTCTTTTCAAAATTACCACCATCAATTGTGTCGCAATCTTGGGAAAATATCTCTAAAAGGTTGTCTTCTTTCTTGAAACCTACGGTGATACAAACTGATTGCTGCTTCTGCAATTTTCCCGATTTGTATAAAACTTTCATATTCCATTTTTCATAATACTCATCCTTCATTGTGAATGTGTTTTAAAATTTAACAGGAACCAAGAGCGTCTTTACTGCTTGAATCAAAATTTGACAGTTATCAGTAAACATTTACATTCTGTTTTATCGCCACGTCGTCCAAAGCTTACTTGTTCAAAGTGTGCGTTTCAAAGTCTAAGTCTATGTGACATGACTCTAGCGAAACCTGAAGTGTGTTACATTTTTGGAAAGGTAATTTTAAGCTCTATTGAAATATGCAGGAATATACAGGGTGTCCCATTTAAAAAAACATATTTTTATATCAATAATTATGGATATCTTAATTGAAAAAATGAGTTACTTATACCATTGGATTCGTAGAAAGTGCTCTAGAAATGTTTCCATAGGAAGAAGAAAAGTTACAGCAAAAACTTGTTATAACTCAGAAATGACGATAATATATCGAAATGCGACTTTCACCATTGAGTTTTTCATAACATTTGACACTCATCTACCTATCGAGTTTCAAAAGTGTCTAATTTGGCCCACTATGTATCAAATACGTCAAGGACCTAAACTGGACGTAAACTGTACCTAATTTGGACGTCTCCAGTACATACAGAATGTTGGATGTTCTCAGTAAGTTTTGGGGACGTACGCTATATGGGTGGGAGATATTTTTAACAGAAAACTACTTCCCTGGCTAGCACCATGCCGGATTTTAAATAACACCTGACAGACATTTGTACAATGTACGTCGATGAGGAAAGCATTGCCTCATATCCTTCTCATTATTATTTGGATCAATCTTTCTCCGACAAACTTATCGAACTATATCCGAATACTGGTTTCAAATTTATTTTTAATTGTGTGTTGTCTATCTTATTGTAAATTTTGTACGAGGATGTATTGATATCTAGTTAGCCTAGACCAATTCCCTGCATAAACAAAATATTGCGTTACCATAGCATCGAACAATGACTTATTAGAAGTGTCAGTGTAAAGTTTGACGTAAAAAAAGTAAACCAGAGTTACGCAATAAATTAAAAGAAAAAATATGTCCACCAAAATTGTGAAAATCGAAAAATTGGAGTATCGAGCCATCATCAAGTACCTGTATTTAAAAGGGTTACGAGGTAATCAGATTTACGAAGATATGCTTAATACCCTTGGTGATCAATGTCCTTCGTATGCAACCGTGAAAAATTGGACTGCATGCTTCAAAAGAGGTAAATTTTCCATTGAAGATAATGACCGATCGGGAAGGCCAGTTTCTGTGTCAGACCCCGAAAATATCGATGCAGTTCATGACATGATTTTAACAGACCGTCGAAATGGGCTAAATCGGATATCTGAAGCACTGAATATTTCATACGAACGCGTTCATCATATAGTTCACGTCAATTTGGACATGAGAAAAATTGCTGCAAAATGGATCCCCAAATGTTTGAATGTTGACCAAAAGCGTGCAAGGGTAGTAGCATCGCGTTCGATCTGTGCTCGATTTGAAAACGATGTAGACTTCTTAAACCGAATTGTTACTATGGACGAGACTTGGGTACATTTCTACGATCCAGAAACAAAGCAACAATCGATGGAATGGCGACACTCCGGTTCTCCAAGACCTAAGTTAAGAAAAGTTCTTGCTTCAGTTTTTTGAGATTGCCATGGAGTAATCATGATTGCTATCCAAAGGTGTTTTGTTTTTGCAGGACAACGCCCCTGCACACAAATTTCATGTTGCCATGCAAAAAATTCGTGATTAGGGTTTGGATTACTAGAACACCCCCCTTAATCACCAGATTTGGCTCCGTCTGACTATCATTTCTTTCCTCAACTGAAAAAGTTTAAAAGGTCGTAAATTTTGTCCCAACGAGGAGGTAATAAAAGCTGTGGAGGTCTGGTTTGCAGTGCAAGAAGAAACATTTTTTTTGAAACGTCTATAGACGTTGCAGGTTCGCTGTAATAAATGTATCCAATTAAGAGGAGAATATGTTGAGTAATGAAATATTTTGACATTGAAATTTTGTTTGATTCCATAGTAGGCTAAGAATTTTTCAATATATCCTCGTAGATTGTTTATCCTTTTGTCATGCATTCAAAAAACTCGAAAAAGCGATGAACTTACCATGTTTGAAAAGGAAAATCCAGGTAGCTAATGGTAGATAACACAGGTAATCCAATTTAGTAAAACTACGCTGCTTTCGCAATTGGAATATTCAACACCGTGTCACTCATGCGAAAATACCGATGTAATATCACTTTTTACCTCAAACTCGACCTTCACTGCTATTTATCAAGTTTTGTGGCAACACACAAGCAATAAACAATTTCAGACGAATTTCGAGGTACTATCAGAACGCGTCACGACTTTACGACCGAATCTTCATTATATTCATATCACAGATAAAACATCCACCTCTCATGGGTGGTACTTCTTTTGTCGCCTTTCTTCACAGCCAGCTAGATGTTTAATGAGTGTGTGTTGTAAATTAAAATGATGGTTTTACGGAAACGGCTAGCCAAGCCGTTCAACATGTTATGTGGTACTGGTGTGATGGTACGACCGACCACTCGGCTTCGGTTCCTCTCTCATAACGAGAATAAAGGTTGCCCGGGGGCTCTTTTGTACACGGTTTGTGCTGGGTGTTGTGATTCTGCGGACCGACGGATTTACCAGCTGGGTCGGCAATGTCAGGATTACTCACCTCATGGATACGGGGCGGGCGAAAGTGCCGATTTGGCCGGTGTACAGGGAGAGTCATTATATTTCTGATATTTCATTAAATTGTCGGCCGAATTTGAGAGTTGCGTTGAAAAAGTTTTCGTTTTCATGAAGTATCTATTAATTTTCATCAGTACCTACCCAATTGAAAAAAACGATACCTCGAAGTCTTAAGAGTACCAGTAATTGACACTACTAGACAACGAGTAAAAAAAATAATTGTATAATCTTGATTTTAAGGAGTGTGGATAATTTGCTAACCAAAAAATTATTCTGCCGAACGGAACCATAGATAAACTGAAGTATCTATAGTACGGTGTTCGTGCTATAGTAGAACAAATTCGAATCAACTCCCTCTTAGGGGGAGTTTGTACTTGTGAAATTTTGAAAAACTTTGCTGATCGGTGGTTTCCGATATTTCGTTGAAACAGTAGACTATGATGGTCCATAATATACTGTTTATGCCAACGTAGAAAAAAAATTTAGTAAACCCCTCCTAAAGGGTAGTCTGCTCTTGCAAATTTTCGAAAAAACTCAGCCGACTGGCGATTTCCAGTGAAAATAATTCGTTGTAAAACCTACACAGAGAAAATTTGAATCAACCCCTTCTTGATTCAATTTTTTTTATGGTGGCATAAGAATTATATTATGGGCAATCCTGGTTTACTGTTTCAAAGAAATATCTTCACTGGAAACCACCGGTCAGCAAAGTTTTTCGAGAAATTACAAGTATAAAAATGATGAATTTGAATTTTGAATATGGTGGCAAGAAGGTTTTGGTTCATAGATATCTTTTTTGCAATATGATATTGATATTCGCAGGACAAGTTTGAAATCAACGAAATATTAAATTCTGATCAGCAAAGTATATTTCCCGATTTTAAGCATAGGTATATTTTGCTAGTTTATGCTTTGATGTAACGATACTGATTTTTTAAATCAACTAGAAATTACAGAAATTACTTCCTATGAAAAAAATTGTTGCTTGAAATTGTTTTTTCCGTTAACAAGCTGTCGTCCATCTACGAACGAAAGCCTCCCCAGAAGTCAAAACTTGTGCGAGCCAAAGATTAACGAGTTCTTACCTTTAATCGTGCGATTCCTAGCAAACTGAATGGTGGAAAGATCAGTTGAATAAATATATTTTCAAGCACTGCTCTGCCATCTCTTGGACGGTAACCGAAGTTGACTATCACACACCGACACCCCGTGGAAGTCAACTTTGGCTTCCTTCCAATAGATGACGGAGCAGTGCTTGCGAGTATATTTTCCAATCAAAAATTCAAATATTCAATCAAAAGATTTAAAATAAAACCGATTGCGTTTTTGGATTTTGCTTGTCAAGATCCTCCCGTTAACGAATTTTGAAGCAAATTCATCCAGGCGAATATTCCAACAGGTAACCTTGTGTTTGATTCGACCAAAAAATTAAGTTTTTTCTAGATATCAACCAAATTTGGGATGGAAGCTTTTGAGGCCATTGTATACTGCAGAATAGCATCTCGAATCATGAAAATTCCTGTCTGACATTATATACGAAGGCATCAAACGAAAGTCTGTGTGATTTGATATGCTGCAGATATATTGTTTATAGAAAAATCTCTATAAACAATGCTGCAAATAGCTGACATCTAGTAGTATACCACTGAACTAATCAGCACGCCTACACCATCTACAAAATGTCCCTTCCAATGCCTGGGAAGATGAAGGAGCATCTTACCACACCCCCATTCATTTCTACCCCCTTTAACCCCCTACTGAAGATGCAAGGGAGAATCAAGGAAGAAGCAAGGAACGAGCAAGGAAGAAACAAAGAACGAGAAAGGAAGAAGCAAGGAAGGATAATGAAAGGAAGAAAAAAGATACAGGGAAGCAGGAAAGAAGAAGCAATGAAGAAGCAAGGAAGGAGCAAAGAAGCAGCAAGGAAGAAGCAATGAAAAAGCAAACAAGAAGCAAGGAAGAAATTGTTTTATTGACATATCTGACAATGATAATATCAATGTATTGATAAAAACATTTTTGAATTTGAATTTGAAGAAGAATAAACTCTAACATAGAGTTTTTTCTTCTCGAACTGAGATTGGCCGACACAGACCACATATCTGACTATCACAGACCACAGAAGCCTTTTTTATTAACGTCAATAAATGTTGTTGAAGAGATATTTTTGGTTTCATCACAGGGTATATTCATGAGGTTGAGTGAATTCTGCATTCCATGCACGTTTCTCAAGTTAGTCGGAATGCAACATTTGATTTATGTCTTTTTCGAAATATAAAAAATTGGCCGCAAAGAGAAGACCATATATAACTCTCAGTCAGTGTCACTCTCGTAACTTATTTCGTGAGCGCTATGTTGAAGTTTCCACAACTTTCACTCACTGCCTTCTTATACTTGATCACAAAAACTAAACACAAGATTTCCCTCGCCATCAGTACTCGACTGTTTTATTGCTATGTCGATAAATTTTTTATTGTCACTTGACCGTTTTGATCATAGTTGCCGGTTGCCATTATGGAAACAGTAATAGAAGTTGGGAGAACTTCTGCCTTATGCCCTTCTCTCCGTCGTAATAACGTGAAAGTTGAGTGGCTCTTGCGGTTTTTTATGAGGACGGAATATCATTTTTTGGGGCGGATAATTGGAAACAGGAAAAGTTATTGAGGATAAAAGATTTACGTGAAGGGGACTTGATGAATATTAATAACAGTCGAGTCCTCTTATTTTTGTACAGTAGCTATAATAGCTATTTATGTATTGAGTGAAATGTAATGATGATTATTATTTCGGCGGCTTTAGCCAGGAGGATAATAATGACTGTTTGAAAAAAAAAATTAAGAGGTTTATCGATAACGAATGGTCGGGAAATAAAATTCATTTTAATACGAGAAATACTTACAAAACGTGGCTGTGAGAACAAGTTTTTTATTTTTTCTAGACAATCACACGGGAAATATTTTTATGGGTATTAAAAAAATTCAAATTTTCTATGACCCACACAAGAATGAAACAGCAATTCGGTGTTGATAATCTTTATTTATTCAGTTATGTACAAAATCATTTATTTACAAGTTTAATAAATCACCAGGATCAGAGTATGTTAGAACTCAGGTGCACAGGATTAAAACTATACATACATTTTCCTAGAAAGTAAACGTGCACATCTTTTAGATATGATGATCATGTCCAAAGTTGACTGACACCTTGAATCAACCGAATCTATTCCGAATGAGAAAACACACATTTCCCCAAAAACTATACAAAAATTCTAATGGACAGTGACGTAGGCAAAACGTCGAGAAACTTTTGAGAAATTTAGTGAACTGAACATTTATTGCCGATTTTTTTGAAAAGTCATCGTGGAAATTCACGAAAAAATGTTCAGAACGTTTATTCCAACATTCTACTTACAATATAACCATTTCATAAATCCACTTGGACCGTTCATGTAACCATTTCAGTCAAACTGCTATACACGCACACAAATCAGAGTGTCGATGTCGGATTTTCAGTAAGTTTATCTTCAATTTAGAGTGTCTTGGTATAGTGTTCACGTAACTGAAAGAGTACCTTTTGATACAACACTAATGAATGGTATTTGAATACTTCGAAGTTCACGAGGGTAATAAATCGTTTATTACGATTTTCCCCTCAGAAAACAGAGATTTATGGAAGAGTTATCTCAGACACGTTGCATAACTCACCAAATTGAGGCATTCGATGTCTTGCAGTATATATACAGGGTGCTCAGAGAAAATGCTGAACAAAAATATAAAATGAAGTCATTTTGATAAAAATACTTCAACAGATCAGTTTTTATTTCATTGGATACTTTTTCGTACATATCAACTTCGTCAATAAGGTGGGTGAAGTGTTACTCACCGTTAGTATATGAAACGTACCTTATACAGTTACAGATCGCTTACATCAACATTCCGTTTTATAACTTTATAATATTGCTCCAAAACTGATTTAAATATAATCTAACTAAAGTAACTTTGAAGCAGAATTCACGGACACATTTATATTAAATGTAGAGTAACATTTCAATTCCTACTTGACATGCTGTTAGTTTAGTAGATTGATGACATTGATGGCAATGGCGTCAATACTGTGCTTATCTGAATGAAATTAACACCTCTGTGCTTCAATTGAAGAATTGATAATAGAATTAGTGTTTTTTTAATGGCTCATGAGAGTTGCACTGTACTGTTTGGAACCTTTGGTGTAGAAATGAATATACTGTAGTTTTATCCCAACACCAAACCACTATTTTCAACACCTCGACACGTGTTTCGGTCACCAAGTGACCATCTTCAAGAGGAATATTTTAATCCAGTATGCTCATGAGAGTGTTAATTTTTAACAGATTATTTTTGAAATATTCGGGAGGAAAATGTATTAACCAACATGTGGGGATGAATAAAATAGGAGAAATTTCCAGCTTGTTTGCAAAATGGCTTGGAAAAGACATGTATACGAGTTACACAGGTCACTGTTTCAGGAGGAGCTCTGTAACTCTTCTGGCCACTACAGGGGGCAACATTACATCCATAAAACGTCACGGATATCTGCCTCCGTAGCAGAGGCATTAGACAGAGTGAGTCAGAATAAGACCGATAAAATCCGACTACAGATTTCTCACCTCATTTCGAGGTGAAAAGTTCCTATCAAGGTATGTCCTGAAATGCATCTCCTCTGAGATACAGGGTGTCAAAAGTACGAAAAAAAAAAAATAGTTCTTTTTTTTCCAAAATTCCTGAAGCAAAATATACCAAACTCGGTACACTAATCAAGGTTTATCAACGTTCCTCAGAGGGAATGCGTTTTAGGACATACCTTGATAAGAACTTTTCACCTCGAAATGAAGTGAGGAATCTGTAGTCAGAGTTTGTCGGTCTTATTCTGACTCACCCTGTATAGAAGATAGTTCGAATAACAAAATTGATTTGTCCACTTCTTCCAAACAAATTAAAATATCTGATAAAATTGTGGAATCAACTTTTCAAGAAATATCTAATGTTTCTGATCAGCAGCAACATGGAACATCTTCGGGAATTTATGTTGGGAGTAATTGTTCAAACTTCACTATCAATTATTATTCTTATAAACGAAATAGTTTTATGATGAATAATCAATTAATAATTGACATTTTTGAAAACAAATCCTTCAAAAAGTAATATTTTATAATTATTTTGGCAGTGAAAAAAGTAAACATTTACGCATTAATAGAGGTACAGAATTGTCAAGTTTTTCAGGCAGTTGTACAAAAAATATATTACAATGAGAAATAGTCGCAAATCGAACGTATATCAGTTGTAATACATTGAAATTTGAAAGGATAGTGTAGCAGAAATGAAAGTATTTCTCCTATTCCAGAACTTTTTGTTGAGATACTCTCAATTCTTTCTCAAGAATTTTGATATTAGTGAGTAACACAATTACTTTAGTGAAGTCATTCATCTAAGCAACTATTCAATAAAATTTCCTTTCGCCACAGTGATAGTAGTTGGTTTCATTCTGAAAGTACTTTTTACTACGAGCGTGCGCAAAGTAGACTTTTCTGCATACATTTGTGTGCGCAAAGTTAAGATAAGATTTTTTCCCGCCATAAGCCACCCATTAAATGAACTGACCGGATTTGCAATCAATTTGCAGAATGTTAATAATTGTTCTTTCATTATAAATATTACGAACAAATAATTTGCTTTTCTATTATTATTTTTTATTGATTTGTAATTGTTTGTTGTGTAGTTCTTTCTATCAAGTTCAATTAAGAAGTATTCAATAAGTTATAATTTTTTTATTTTCGTTATCTAATATTAAGCTCGTAGGAAAAAATTTGTTCCTAACACATGCGCAAAGTGCCTTTTCCGCACGCAAAAAATTATACGAACTCCGCTTCGTGTCGTTCGCCAAACTGTATTTGCGTGAGGAAAAGTAACACTTTGCGCACTTGTTAGGAAAATAACTATATTGGGTCGCAAGTATTCATCTAGCTCACCTAACCTCATACAGAATTCATAGAATTCATCAAACATTGCCAAAGTGGTCCAATTGAAATAAAACTGTACGATCAAAGCAGTATTTTGTATACTCTTTAATAGTTTTTCTGATTTCTACTAAATGTTTTTCATGAGCTATGTAACGTTCTGGACTCTCCTTGAGCTATGATACAAGCATATTGCATACCTTCATCGTGAAGACTGGGTGCTTGGATCATTCGTTGGGTGCGAATACCTATATCAGGTGAATCCTCGTATCTCGTTCACTCCAACCAGATCTCGAATAAACACTTACAGGGTGAACAAGAAAAACATGTTCCCATTGTAACCTACCAATAGACTACATACGTAATATCTATGTACAAAGATGGAAAATTTCGAAAACTACCTACTCAATATAAACAATCACACATACATCGTCTTGTTATAATTGCACAGACACCAGATCGCACGGATCGACCTCCAGCTCGGGAGTGACGTCAGGCCTGAGGTGCCTCAGGGATCTGGCGTCCTCCCTCTGCGAGGGCTATACGGATATCTCCTGGATCTGCACCCTCTTCTTGACGGTTCCACCAGAAGACAGATTACTAGTGGTCCTCGTCGGCGGTGGGGGTTTCTGCTTCCTTTGCAACGTGGAGCAGTCCTGGAACGAGGGACTGTTGGGGACGATCGTATACGAGGGAGGCAGCTCGTGTTTCTCCTTCTTCGCCAGGATGGGGGACTGCCGCGCCGAGCTTCCCGGGGTGGAGGGCCGCTGCGACATGGGAATCGTCTCCGTGGAGGGAGTGGAGTTGGTGCGACTGTGCTGCGATCTGCTGGGGTTCTGGCGACGCCTGTCCCGCTCTCGTTGGTAGTAGATGCCGGCGAATATGAGCATGTTGAGGACGAGGAGGAGGCAGCCTACGCCGACGGTGACTCCTAGGGCGGCCGTGTAGCTGTAGTAGTGGCGGGTGGCTAGGCGTTGCAGGAGCTCCTCGCCTTCCTCGTCGAGGTCACCTGGTGGAGATGAAAAAATTGTTAGTTGCCATGGATGTTAATATAACATTAAACATCATGAAAAATATTTAAATATTCCTCATGTGGATCTAAGAGTACTTGACGAAAGGCAATACATTTTTTCCTATACAATAGGATTGTCGAACAGAAATAATTCAACAGCCCCATACGAACGCCGAATCACGTCTATCGCTATCCAACGCCTGGCAAAGTTTTCCTACAAGGATATACTTTGCAATCTTCCTGTAACAACCACCAACTGGCAATCGAAAACATGTGACATCTGCAGACCGGTTTCGCGATTCAACTCGCTCATCAGTACAGACTCGGCCACAACATGTAATTGATTTCCAATCGTTTTTGTTAACAGGCACTACGATAACTCCGGCACCCACTAAGAAAGTGAGCAGCAGAGCCCTCTTGTACATACTTTCTACTAACATGTCGATCTTGAAGTTGTGCATTGAATAGCTGTTCTATTCGCACATTTATTGTTCATGAAGTACAGCGGAATAATATCCACCCTTTCTGCAATGGAATAAACCATAGTAGTCAATTTTCGAAACTCTGTTAAATAACCAACCAACACTTCAGTCTCGGATTAACAATTTCCTATCGTACCCATATGTATGACAAAAATATTTGCGATTCATTTAACGAATCTGGTCAACCTTCGTATGAGTAAGTAGTACCGGTGTTCTGTCAATCTTGCGGATAGCAGTCTCTTTACCTGTCCTACGTAGCAATATCACACTTGAGTGAGAGCTTTTATGAAACTCATAAACAAAAACATTTAGGTAATATTGCCTGATGTTTTAAAGGATTCTGAAGTAACAAATTTCTATAAAGAAGGAACTATCAACAACCTAGAAAAGTTACCGACCGATTTCCGTCATACCAGTAGAGAAGTTATTCTCAAGGGGAGGTTATGTGCATTCTTTGAGAAGAATGAACTTTTATCAGTCAGTTCGGTTATAGCATACAGAAGTCGTCGATTTCACCGATTGTGCGTTTTGCAGAGCAAGATTATACGATCTCACTATAGGGCATTCGATGCAATCCGTTATGATATTCTGATCACAACACCTAAAAGATACGGAATTAGAGGGGTGGCCCTAAATCTCATTTCATCCGACTTGGAAAAACGTTTTCAGTGTGTGAAAACCTCGGATCGAATCTCAACAAGCCATCCAGTTGATTTTGGGGTTCCACAAGGTTCTATTCTGGGACCTCAATTATTTAAAATGTATTTAAATGATTTGTCATGAAGTTTAGATAAAAAAAGCATATCTATTTTTACGAGGATGACGCCAATCGTACAACTAGTGAGTCCGACAAAAATAATGCATTACAGGCGGAACGCACTTTGACAAATGGTTTAACTGCAATTACTTATTCCTCAATAAAAGTAAAATATGGTTTTGACTTGAGGACCAATTCTCCTGAAGAGCATATTGAGCTTTTAGGGAGCAAGGTTAGGTTTGCTCGCCACTTTTAGGATTTAGGTATGTAAACGTCTTGCCAAAACTACGACAAGTGAGGCAGAATTTGGATAGATTGGTTGTAGTGGGCGTTACAGGGCCAAATTTCAGGCTCTCAAAACCCTTTGGTAACACCCCAATTATCTTCCAAGCAGAAGTACATGCTATAGAATTATGTGTCCAGGAATGCCTTGAAAGAGGCACTCGAAGGGCAGAAATCTATACAGCGCAATTCAAATTCGACCCCCACCATTGGGATCTCCTAAACTACAGGAGCTACGTCGAAGCTTAAATTGGGGCAAAGTTGTGTATTCTGGTGCTTAACAAAATACTGTTTTGAAACTTGGAAAATTCCGAGTATTTCTGGAAATATCGGGAAAAAACTGAAAATCGGAATTTTCGTTTTTATTTTTTTCTATCGTTATTTGACAACATAGCTCAAAACCAAAAGTACATTTTCATTGATACTTTTTTTCAGCTACACGTTTTCATGTTCAGATTTACTATCCGACGTTTCGTCTTCTGCATTCATCATCAATTTTTTTTTCTGTTACGGGCGCCATATTGTTTTTTTATACAGAAAAATAGTGATTCTCATTCTGATCTCATTGATGTATAATTTGTTATGATTTGCACTTCTGAAACCACAGACATTAAAAAACAACTACATCTGAGATGGTCATGATTCCATTGAAAAATTTTGTTTAATAAACACTAGTTGTCAGAACTCATTAAACATCATAAGTTTGCACGAATACTTCAGTCGAAATGTCCTCATTCTCAAATGAAGAAAAATGAGATATGTTGGAACTTTATTAGGAATTTGATAGAAATAGTACGAAAATAACACAAATTTATTTTGAATTATATCCGGAAAGACAACAGCCGGATAGAATATAATTCGGAATTTTGGGCAAACACTTGGCTGAGTACGGTGCGTTTTAAAAAACAAGAATGAAATCATGAGCTTGTAAAAAATGCACAAAAAGTATTACAACAAGTGTTCGAAATGATGGCTTTCCTCTTGACTACATAACCGAGCACGTCGTCTCAACTTAAGAGCAGCCCTAATAACATCCCTTTTTCTGAAAGACTTGTATTGCGTGATATTGTCTCTAAGTTCATCTACTGTGTCATATTCTTGCTCTCCATAGATTCTGTTCTTTAAAGTGCCCTACAAGAAAGTATCCAAAACTGTAAGGTCAGGTGACCTTGCCGGCCACCTCCCAGAATTTCCTAACCACCTATTAGGAAATCAAATCTTTGGTGTAAATATTTGCAAACTGCTCATTTATTGTGTGGAGGAGCCCCGTCATGCTGAAACCAGGAGCTGTTATAATTAACAAGGGGAAACGTATCCATATATTCTTCGAATTCGTTTCTTAAGAACCGAAGATAGGTTTTTCCGTTCAAAGTATTAGAGAAGAAATGAGGTCCAAGTATTCAGTCGTCATAAATTCCAGCCCACACATTCAAACGAAACTTTTGGTTTGACTTCTCTGAAGTGTCGTGGATTATTTTCACTCCAAATGTGCTCATTATTTCTATTAAAAACACCACAGTTCGAAAAAGTACTTAATGTTTTTCAAGAAGTATGTAGGGTCTTCCCTATTCGAGAGCCAGCTACAAAATTCCATCCTTCTCTCAGGTTCACCTGGATGTAATTATTGTGAAATATGTATCTTATAACATTTCAAACCACTTTTTTTGAATTCCCTCCAAACGCTCGTCTGTGGCACATCCATTTCTGCCGAGACTTCCGAATAATGTTCTATCCGGCTGTTGTCTTTCCGGATATAATTCAAAATAAATTTGTGCTGTTTTCGTACTATTCCTATCAAATTTATAATAAAGTTTCAACATATCTCGCTTTTCTTCATTTGAGAATGAGGACATTTCGAAAGAAGTATTCGTGCAAACTTATGATGTTTAATGAGTTCAGACAACTAGTGTTTATTAAACAAAATTTTTCGATGGAGTCATGATGATCTCTGATGAATTTGTTCAGAAGTGCAAATCATAACAAATTATACATCAATGAAATCAGAATGAGAATCACTATTTTTCTGTATAAAAAAACAATATGGCGTCCATAACAGAAAAAAAAGTTGATGATGAATGCAGAAGACGAAACGTCGGATAGTAAATCTGAACATGAAAACGTGTAGCTGAAAAAAAGTTTCAATGAAACTGTACTTTTGGTTTTGAGCTATGTTGTCAAATAACGATAGAAAAAAATAAAAACAAAAATTCCGATATTCAGTTTTTTCCCGATGTTTCCGGAAATACTCGGAATTTTCCAAGTTTCAAAACAGTATTTTGGTAAGCACCAGAATACGCAACTTTGCCCCAATTTTAGCTTCGACGTATCTCCTGTAGTTTAGAAGATCCCAATGGTGGGGGTCGAATTTGAATTGCCCTGTATACTGTCAGATTGCCAAGCAGTACTAGAAGCTCTGAGGTCATACACCTGTGAGTCTAAGTTGACTTGAGACTACAAACAATTCCTAAGACAACTGGCAGTAACAATTAGGCCACCTTGATACGGGTACCAAGTCACAGAGGAATAAATGGCAACGAAGAAGCAGATTGCCTTGCCAAAGAAGCGGCAAACACATAATTTTCCGGCCCAGAACCCTTTTGTAGACTCTCCAGAGCCTAATTAAAAGAAGATTTTCGAAGCTGGGAAACCGATGAAATGAAATCTCACTGGAAAAAAGTGCCAGGACAAAGACAAGCGAAAAAAAAAGTCTTTCGCCAAAGAAAGCTAAACAGCTTCTTGAGTTGGACAAGAAAGACATGAAGATGGTAACAAGACTTCTCAAAAAGATGGGTAAATCAGAGAGTGATAGTCGCCGCTACTGCGAGAACTTCGCGAATGCCCAGCGCTTTTCTGCAAGAGGCTTCAGTTTTTGGAAGGGGCCTTCTTAACGCCTTCCGACATCAGGAAACTGATAAACTTCGCAAGAATTCTCGGAATGCCGGGCCTCGAATAAATTAGCCTGTACGACCCCCTTACAATGTACGCAGTGAGCTCACTATATCTCCCAATGTCTGTCTTCATAGACCTTTATAGCGGCCTTTAGTATCGAGTACTACTACTACATGGATGAAATTGCATACTTTTCAAATTTAAGAAATACCTTCCGTTTTTCTTCCCATCCATTGAATTTGGAATAATTATTTTCCTAACGAGTGCGGAAAGTGATACTTTCCCTAACGCGACTGGAGTTGACCGTAAATATCATAATAATGATTTGCTGTGATGCCTGAATATGCCCCCAAAGTTTTTCCATACTGCTTGGGAAAAAGATCCGAGATATTAACATAAAGTTAACAAGATTATGGCACTTTAAATACATTCAACCAGACGTCAAAAAGTTGACGATCAGGTATACCACCGGGACTAGTTTTAAGGCCTCTCATGTTCCTCATGTATGTAAATCTGTCACCCGCCCACTAAATCACAAGAATATGAAATATTCGCAGGACTAGTAAACTGAAAATAGACAAGTCACGTTTGAACAGAGGTGTCTCTACTTTATAGACATATCAACAACGCAAAAGGTACAAAGACCTATACAGCAAGTCAATGAACATAAATACCGTAAATACCGCAAAAATGGAAAAAATCCATTTTCAAAGTTTCATATCTCGAAAACTGCCCATTTTTGATATTTGTGGCTATGGACACTTGATCACCACATCAAGTACTACAACATGCCAAATTTAGCAAAATTCACGGAAAGCCATTTTCCATAAGAAATGTGCGGGATCCTTCCCTGCCAAAATTCCAATTATGTTTCCATAAATCGCCCGGAACGCGGAAAAACTCGATTCAAATCTGGATCCATTACAAGGACTTATCATGTCAAAAGCGTTCAATCAGCGGAAAACTCGAGTACGTTCCTATCGCGCCAGAAGGAAACCGTTTTATTACGGCGGCAGTTTGGAATTCAATCCTGTTTAGCGAGAGGATTTATCGATAGCAAATATGCACGTCGTTCCAGACGACACAACAAAAATGATAAATCAAATCATAGTTGATTGATAATATTCGGCATCGACAGTAACGTTTCCCTCATTTTTGTCTGCGCAGCGTGGAATTTGCGGTTGCTGCTCCATGCTCGCAAACTAATATGTTCTCGCACTTGACAACTATTCCTGCAAGTCATCCATCATTTTCTTTTTATGGCCTCACTGGAGGACATGAATAGACATACCGAGCTCTGAGTGGTGTGAATAATTAGGCAATTCGCTAGTACCTACTAGGGTTGCTTCATAAGATTGCTCTGAAAAGACATGGCAGATTTTATTTTCAATCTCATAATCATGAGTTAGTTATCTCATTATAATGACTTACGGTATCTGATAATAATGAGATGATTATCATAATAATGAGATAACTGAGTTATTATAATGAATTAGTTATCTCATTATAACGAGGTACTATAAGTCATAATAATGAGATAACAGAAAATTCGAAAAAATTGTTTTGCTAGTGCTGCGTTGCCATAGTTAGTGTGCACTTTTCTCGTATGTTTCAATAGGTGATGTTTTGATGCTTTAGTAACCAAAGTTTCAAAGAACTCTGATGCTGATGAGAACACCTGCCGATATATATTTAATGAAAGAAAATGTAGATTGGCAGAGGCTTGACTAAGTGTAGATAATGGAAGCTAAGCAATCGACTGAAAGTTAGTTTTCTGGATTAGAAAACTATTTCAAATCACAACGGCCTTTGAAGCCGAATCAGAACAGTGATAGTGAAAGAGATAATTTAACTCATTATAATGACTTGAGTTATCTCATTATAATGAGTTAACTATCTCATTATAACGAGATAACTAACTCAAAATTATGAGATAACAAAAAATCTATCATATTACTTCAGAGCCATCGTAGCTTCTTAAGTTTTGACATAAACTAATGAATCAATTATTTATTGTATAACTGTTTTATTCGCCCAAAAATGTTCAAAAGCGATTTACAATCGTATTCATTCAGACTCAGATTCGTCGAAATTTTTCATCAAAAACTTATTTGACATTTGGCTCTGCCAGCAGCTGTCACCTCAAAAATCATTGGAATTACGTATAAAAATATCGGGAGGTGTTGAATGGTTCTATTTATTTTCGGCTGTTTATCGACGCCATTTGTAAAAATTTGTGAAGTTAGTGAAGGATTCAAGAAAATAATTCTTTTCCTAATATAGTCCTTGGGGAAGCTGTGGAAGCAACACGCCAATTATTGTCGTGCGTTTTTACCCACTATGCTGATTGGTATTGGTATTAAGCTGTCAGTCCTAGAAAAAAGCACATGTCCCACTCTCTTATGGCCCTCCCGCGATCCTGAGAAATGCGTATACTTAACTCTCACTTATTGTAAAATGTACCGCAAGGGTGGCTGAGGCGTTGCAGCCAACGGGCGTAGCGATCCGTGGGCCCTACGCATGCCCAGTGTTCTGCAGTCTCAACAAAACCCAAGTCACAAGGCTGAAGAGGATGCAGGAGAAGTACTTCGTATCATCACGAAAAGTGACAGATACATTCGGTTGGATGCCTTGCGAGAGATAATAGGAGTCGACTCCATTCCGACATACGTGCCTACCCTGCATGAGAAATGCATGTCTGTCGACGTTCAAACCTGTGCCTGTCGTTGTGCGTAAAAAACGCACGGTGAGCATGTATAAATAAAATATGACTGTGTCATAGAAATGCAAGGCATCATATGTGAATTGTCGTACAGTTTCCAGGCACATCGGTCAAAATGCTTATGAGTGTGAATCGCACGTTATTCAAACCCGTGCATGGGCACGTATGAATCGGCCTTTAGTTACACTATAAGCCGCTTTTCTATTGCCGAGGGAAATATCACCTATAGTCTAGTTCCTAAATTGTAGATAGTGACTCATTGTACATTTATTGGTTTTCAGGGGATTTGATAGTGCAGAGGGGATGTACGAAAGTGGCAAAGTAAAACTTAATTTGAAGCCAAAGTACCTAGCTTACTTCTGTTCGACTTTTTGACCTGCTTCATATGAATTATGAACCGTACAACCGATGAGTCACTATCTACAATTTAGGAACTAGACTAGGAGCTTGTTAACCCTGAACTGAACTTCACCTGACTTGAAACATTGGGAGTTACTTGGAGCTAATCCCTGTGCCAATTAGAAAGCGGCAATTATAGTAACCGAAATGACAATAGATGATTATGACGAAAACCCTCTACCAACAGTAGTAATTTTCAGGAAACCAATATTTGAAAATATTATATGAATAAATGCTACGTTTCATAATCATTTCTAGTAACTATGCATTCAATTATCTATCAATTATCGGTTGTGAGTTTATCAATTACTCTTAATTCATTTATCTCTTATAAGAATGTATGTACCTATCTATTTTTTGCAATTTTATATATCGCTCGTTATCTTTCAATCATTTTCCACCTGCACAAAAGGATGAGCAAAGACCAAGCAGCAATGCATGAACAGATGGAGCATCTTAGCCAACCCCTTTTCATTTCTTCCCCCTTTCGACTCCCTGCAGGAAGAAGCAAGGAAGAAATTCATTGTTTTAATGAAATATCTTACATGTTAAACTATTAATTATAAACGAAAACATTTTTTAATTGAATGGAATTGAACTACCAGTCTCACATCTAAAATAACTTAATAGCCACTTACCCATCTCGGAGTCCAGGTCAAGGTCATCGTCGGCGGTGGTATTCGGGACGCACTCCGTTCCATCGCCCCCCGCCGTCCGGGAATCCGTCATCGTTGCGGGATGGAGCGGGGGCGGCAATCTGGTGAACGATTCGGCCCTGACAGCCCCTATAATAAACAACAAATGTCCATTCCATGACGCCCTCTATCAAAATGTTTGCGGGATAGCAGGAATATCGCTTCAGACAACAAAGATGGATGTTTGTTTTCCGATATCGTTGTGCCATTGTCAGATATCGGGTTTTGTTTGTGTTTTTGAAACAATGGTTACGAAAATTTTGCGACAAATATTGAATTCTATTCATGGAGAGTCCGATTGTATACAGGGTGTCCGCTTGAATTGTCTACAAATGGAAAATTTTTTGACTGATTTTATGACAAAAAGTTACTCTTGATAAAAAGTTCCGCTTATTACAAAACTGAGAGAGCTTCAACAAAAAGTTGAAATATTTTATATTGTACGGGAAGAAGCAAAAATGTATGATTATTATCATTTTTTAAATACAATGCAGATGTATGCCAAGGTGAGAGTGGGTCCCAAAACGGAACCTTGTGGAACGTCCCCGTCAAGGGAGGACGAGGAGTCTAGGATTCTGGTCCATTTGTCCAGGCAATATAGTGAGTTCATTGTTGTTGATCTTCCAGGAATGAAACCAGGTTGTGTAGGGAGGATCACAGTATTTTCTCCATAATTTTAGTAATAATTGGTCTGTAGTTTTCTGGACCGAGTTTGTCTCCTTTTCACACGCTTTTATTTGGCTTCACCTGTATGTATGTGTGTTTGTGAACGACTCCTTTAGACTCGATTTTGACCTACTTTAAATGGACAAGATTTTAATGAAACTTTGTAGACTTGTCGATGCGATAATTTGAAAAGTTTGTCTCATTATCCTGATCAGGATCGCCAGCATTAAATAATTTGCCTCTAGTATACTCTGTGTGAGAGCCTTCGCCAGAATTTTAAATAATCCGCGTTGTGGATTCCCTTTCAAATTGAAGATCAAAACTGTTGACATTGCAGTAAATATTAATTACTGAGACAATTTAAAATTAAAATTGTTCCCTTTCAAATTGAAGACCAAAACTGTTGACATAGCAGTAAATATTAATTACTGAGACAATTACTACTGTTAATAATAGTAAACACGGGGAAAGAATGTCAGAGCATCTGTTGACAAAAGGTACTGAAGCCAGTACTGCAAAGTTAAAAATGATTAAGTGCCAAGACTAGTAATAACAGGTTCGATTAGTTCAATAATAAATTGAGAACTAAAAAGTGAAAAAAATTGTTTAAAAGAACTAAAAAACATGCGTAATGAATTAAAAAGTAAAAAATAATTGTTTAAAATAATAATAAATGAAAAATATTACTTAGTTTCCCTTTCACTATTTCAGGTATACATGAGCTTAGAAGTTTTATCATCTTGGTGACATTACTTGGGGTAACGGGGTATTTACAACTGACAAAATTCAACAAAACTTTCAGCTAGTATTTCAGCAGCTTCAGCATTGGATTCACTTACGGTTCCATTGTCACCGTGAATAATTGGTACAGAGACGTTCGACGAGAGCTTACATTTACAGTATTTATAACTAAACTTGGAACCTTTTGCCACAATATTTGATTTAAAGTCCTGTTCAGCCGTTTTTAGGTCTAGAGTTGATGATGTAATGAAAGAGTTGTATTTCGTGTAAGAATTTAATAAAATCACATTTATCTAATAACGATAATTTTCAAATACTACAATAAAAAACCAAATAAAAACAAAATATAGCTTCTTAATATTATTAACGATTAATTGATGACGAATTGATGAAATTGCCCTGGAACTACCCGTTTCAACTTGAGAAAAATTTTGAACTGGAGACCGGTTGAAGATAGATCAATTCTGCGAACGTTAGTCGATTTAGAATGATGGAATTAGTAAACTCTGTCAAATTTGAGCCGGTCTGCCAAAAAACACTTGAAAAAAGTCCAGAGGGGTTAACCCCCTAAAAATCATGAAAAATACAAAATCATTCATTAATAAAACGTCAAACGTTCTAATTTTCGAAAATTATCCAGGTTTACTTGAGTGTTCAGGCAACGATTATTGATAGAAAGTTCTTTGGAAATTTTCATTCCTTCCTACCAATTCAATCTCAAATAATTTTTATTGTATACGCCGTGTAAAATTTTAGAGTTTTTGTTGGGGCTGAAAATATGGAAGTGTTCGTTGATACGAGTGATGAGTGGGCTGCAAGTTTGACCAATGTAGGCAGCGGAGCAATCCGAATGGATCAGAACAGTGTAGCTTGTACACTCTAGGACTATCTAAGGAGTTACTCAATATGAAAAGATGCTGGTATGAATTTGGAAATATTATAACAGATGCTGTGATCAAAAAATGGTAGAGAAAAATATTTGTCTGGACAAGATATATTAACTAGAACTGTTGGCAAGTCTTGTTTAAACGAGACTCGAATTTGTATATTAATTTATCGATGATAGAAGGTTGGTAACCATTGTACTTTGACTTAAAGACATATTTTGACAAATAATTGACCTAAAAATGTTCAAAATCAACATAACCTCTTACCACTGCTCTCAACAGACACAAACATAGGTCTTACTCACGGCTCGACTATATGTGATGAAATATAAAACAGCCAGAATGTTTCTCCAGAATCAAATCTCTTTTTGCTCCATTTTCCCACCGCAAGACATGCATTTCTCATATGTTTTTCTTCATTTGCCCGGTCCCGTGGAACTTATCACTCCGAGCAGCGTGGATATTGCAACATTAAAAATGTATGAGAGATTTCTTTTCTTACCTCGGAACGAAACACGTGAGAAGATTGACAGAAGCATTTTTCTCAGATATATTCACCCGGCCGAAAGTGCAAGAGAATTTATGACGAAGCGACAGGGCTCGGCATCTATAGTTTCTGAATATACATCGATAAATATTGAGAGGATAGTGGATGACGTGCCTCGTGTTGCAATGAACTGAAGCATTTCACGTGTGATTCGATTGGATCCGCATTCGATGTAGCGAAAAAATCAACATATCGAAGAGTTCAAGAGTTAATGAAAAATAACCAAAAAGTAGATAAAGCTACTGCGATACAATGGATTTATATTGAAGTAATACGTCCTTCGATTACATTGGGCAAACTTTATATACAGTGTGGCCATTCAACTGTGCGACATATAGCATTTTTTTGCATTATTTGCATAACCAAAATACAAATATTGACGAAAGTAGAAGCATGTTAGATAATTATATTGAGTGCCGTTAGAATGGTGGCAAATCATACAGTATCCAGGGCTGGTCAAAAAATACAGGGTGAGTCAGAATAAGACCGACAAAATCCGAATACAGATTCCTCACCTCATTTCGAGGTGAAAAGTTCCGATAAAGGTATGTCCTAAAATGCACTCCCTCTGAGATACAGGGTGTCGAAAGTACGAAAAAAAATTAGATTTTTGTTTTCTCCAAAATTCCAGAAGCAAAATATACCAAGCTCGGTACACTAATCAAGGTTTATCAACGTGATAATTGGAAGTTATAATTTTTAATTTTCGTAAACCCGTGGCGTAGTTACGTTGGCATGTGGAAATATTTTCCTTCATATTTTCTTTGGACAAGTGAATGGACAAGTTAGTGTTTGACATCAGTTAGGCTCATCAATACTCAACTTAAAAGTCATGATATTCCATGTACCTTAAAGTATAGGTTTCTGAGAAAATTGAGAAAAACTGAAAATATGTCCTGGAGTAGCAAAATAATTTCCTCTGTAAAATAATCTCATAACACTAATTTCTCACAACATATTGGAATATTTGTCAACCTCCTCAACATTTTTTAATATTGGGTGAATCGGAAACATAGTTCGGGTGATTCAGAATGAGACCTAACTGATTACACGACATCAATTTCATCAAATAATATGATGAATGAATGCGTTTTAGGACATACCTTGATAGGAACTTTTCACCTCGAAATGAGGTGAGGAATCTGTAGTCGGAGTTTTGTGGTCTTATTCTGACTCACCCTGTATAATAAGGTGAAGTAAGTAAGTACCCTTATATCAGAAAATTCAGGAATATTATAATGAAACGTTTTTTAAAATATTTTTATTGTTTATTACATTGATAAATTCGCAAGTTTTTTAGTTTTTTTGTATTCAACCTGAACACTTTCATAAAATAACCATCAAATCAGTTGCGCATAACTTTGTTCAAATTGAAGCATATTATTTGTGAAATTAATTAAGATATTATTTTGTTTAGAGTATCACAAATTTCATGTTTTCAACAACATGAAAGTTTTGGGGTCGAAATCATACTTGTCGCTTTCGGTGATTCCACAAGGGAGTAATTCAAGGCCATTTCCTGATATTTGTGAATAATCTTCGTAAGGTACTTCTTGAATCCACAGCATGATCAACTGCTGAAATTCTACAGAGGTACATCATCTCAGGAAGATATAAAATTACAAAAAGACGTTGATCGTTTTTTATATCGAAATATGCATATATATATATATATATATGAAACAGGGATATGCTCTCGAGGGAAATTGTGAATAACAAGAAGGAACATTTTATTGGACTAAGCCCTCTAGTGAAAATGCAACCGTAGACACGTGTTTCGATCTTAAGGATCTCATCAGTACGGTGAAAGCAAGTGTAAGGATGTGCAACATTTGATTGCAGGTGAAACAACAAACGAACGGAGTCAACAAACAGGAAGCCAACCGCACATTTGTGGCTTCAGTCGGAACACCTCGTGTTTACAAGGCAAGAAACGACGTCGCCACAGAGGCAGCTATAGCTACCTGCGTGACATCCGAGTCCAGGAATATAAATGAAACAGGGATATGCTCTCGAGGGAAATTGTGAATAACAAGAAGGAACATTTTATTGGACTAAGCCCTCTAGTGAAAATGCAACCGTAGACACGTGTTTCGATCTTAAGGATCTCATCAGTACGGTGAAAGCAAGTGTAAGGATGTGCTTTCACCGTACTGATGAGATCCTTAAGATCGAAACACGTGTCTACGGTTGCATTTTCACTAGAGGGCTTAGTCCAATAATATATATATATATATATATATATATATATATATATATATATGCATATTTGTGCATATAAAAAAAAATTGAATTTTACAAAAATTATTGAAAAAGTTACGAAATCAAAATTTTGGAGAAAAATTACCTCTTTTAACTCCGGATGGTCAAATCCTGTTAAGGAAGCAACGACCATAAATATAGAGAGAGAACTCCGGATGAAGTTTTCAACTCGGGAACGGTTGAAGCTAGAGCAATTCTGCGAATCTCAATCGAATCAGAATGATGGAATTAGTATACTCTGTGAATATCAAGTCGATCGTCGAAAACAAAAAATTTCCCATAAAAATCATGAAATTGCATATAAGCATATGTGTGCATATAATTATTTGTTGAATTTCACGGACACTATAAGAAAAATTACGAGAATCAAATTTTGAAGAGAAATCATCTCTTTCAACTTTAGATGAACTTTTCAACTCGAGAACGGTTAGAGATAGAGCAATTCTGCGAACGCCAATCGATTCAGAATGATGAAAATAGTATACACTGTGAATTTCGAGTCATTCGAATTGAAACAAATTTATTCGAAAAATCGAAAAAAGTCCAAAGGGGTAGACCCCTAAATATCGTGAAAATTGCAAAATCTGCAGATTCTCTCACAATCCGCACTATATACGTAAAATTTCATGCAGATTCCAAAAATATATGATTTGTTTATGCTCACATTGAGAGTTTGACATATATGATGGAAATTACTCCTTCCCCCCTCCAAATGAACAATTCAACTCGGAATCGGTTGAAGATAGAGCGATTCTGCGAACGCCAATCGATTCAGAATGATGAAATTAGTATACACTGTGAATTATGAGTCATTCGAATTGAAACAAACTTATTCGAAAAATCGAAAAAAGTCCAAAGGGGTAGACCCCTAAAAATCGTGAAAATTGCAAAATCTGCAGATTCTCTCACAATCCGCACTATATACGTAAAATTTCATGCAGATTCCAAAAATATATGATTTGTTTATGCTCACATTGAGAGCTTGACATATATGATGGAAATTACTCCTTCCCCCCTCCAAATGAACAATTCAACTCGGAATCGGTTGAAGATAGAACGATTCTGCGAACGCCAATCGATTCAAAATGATGAAATTAGTATACACTGTGAATTTCGAGTCATTCGAATTGAAACAAAATTATTCGAAAAATCGAAAAAAGTCCAAAGGGGTAGACCCCTAAAAATCGTGAAAATTGCAAAATCTGCAGATTCTCTCACAATCCGCAGTATATACGTAAAATTTTATGCAGATTCCAAAAATATATGATTTGTTTATGCTCACATTGAAAGTTTGACATATATGATGGAAATTACTCCTTCCCCCCTCCAAATGAACAATTCAACTCGGAATCGGTTGAAGATAGAGCGATTCTGCGAACGCCAATCGATTCAAAATGATGAAATTAGTATACACTGTGAATTTCGAGTCATTCGAATTGAAACAAAATTATTCGAAAAATCGAAAAAAGTCCAAAATCGTGAAAAATGCAAAATATGCAGATTCTCTCACAATCCGCACTATATACGTAAAATTTCATGCAGATTCCAAAAATATATGATTTGTTTATGCTCACATTGAAAGTTTGACATATATGATGGAAATTACTCCTTCCCTCCTCCAAATGAACAATTCACTCGGAAACGGTTGAAGATAGAGCGATTCTGCGAACGCCAATCGATTCAGAATGATGAAAATATACACTGTGAATTTCGAGTCATTCGAATTGAAACAAACTTATTCGAAAAATCGAACGCCAATCGATTCAGAATGATGAAATTAGTATACTCTGTGAATATCAAGTCGATCGACCGAAAACAAAAAATTACTCGAAGGGAGTCTAAAGGGACCTCTAAAAATCATGAAAACTTAGAAAATAATCAGATTCACTTCAAATTGCATATACGCATATGCGTGCATATAAAAAATTGTTGAATTTCACGGAAACTATAAGAAAAATTACGAGAATAAAATTTTGAAGAGAAATCATCTCTTTCAACTTTAGATTAACTTTTCAACTCGAGAACGGGTAGAGATAGAGCAATTCTGTGAACGCCAATCGATTCAGAATGATGAAATTAGTATAATCTGTGAATATCAAGTCGATCGACCGAAAACAAAAAATTACTCGAAGGGAGTCTAAAGGGACCTCTAAAAATCATGAAAACTTAGAAAATAATCAGATTCACTTCAAATTGCATATGCGCATATGTGTGCATATAAAAAAAGGTTGAACTTTACAAAAATTATAAGAAAAATTTTTGAAACTAAATTTTGGAGAGAAATAACCTCTTTCAACTCTAGGTGAACTTTTCAACTCGAGAACGGTTGAAGCTAGAGCAATTCTGACAACGCCAATCGATTCAGAATGATCAAATTAGTATACTCTGTGAATATGAAGTCGATCGACAAAAACAAAATATTACTCGAAAAAAGTCCAAAGGGGAAGACCCCTAAAAATCATGACAAATAGGAAATCATCAGATTCACTTGAAATTGCATATGCGCATATGTGTGCATATAAAAAGGTTGATATTTACGTAAACTATCAAAAAAATTACGAAAACAAAATTTTTGAGAGAAATTACCTCTTTCATCTCTAGATGAATTTTTCAACTCATGAACGGTTGAAAATAGAGCAAACAATTCTGTGAACGCCAATCGATTCAGAATGACGAAATTAGTATACTCTGTATATTTTAAGTCGATTGGTAGAAACATAATATTACTCAAAAAAAGTCCAAAGGGGTAGACCCCTAAAAATCATGACAAATAGGAAATCATCAGATTCACTTGAAATTGCATATGCGCATATGTGTGCATATAAAAAGGTTGATCTTTACGTAAACTATCAAAAAAATTACGAAAACAAAATTTTTGAGAGAAATTACCCCTTTCATCTCTAGATGAATTTTTCAACTCATGAACGGTTGAAAATAGAGCAAACAATTCTGTGAACGCCAATCGATTCAGAATGATGAAATTAGTATACTCTGTATATTTTAAGTCGATTGGTAGAAACATAATATTACTCAAAAAAAGTCCAAAGGGGTAGACCCCTAAAAATCATGACAAATAGGAAATCATCAGATTCACTTGAAATTGCATATGCGCATATGTGTGCATATAAAAAGGTTGATCTTTACGTAAACTATCAAAAAAATTACGAAAACAAAATTTTTGAGAGAAATTACCCCTTTCATCTCTAGATGAATTTTTCAACTCATGAACGGTTGAAAATAGAGCAAACAATTCTGTGAACGCCAATCGATTCAGAATGATGAAATTAGTATACTCTGTATATTTTAAGTCGATTGGTAGAAACATAATATTACTCAAAAAAAGTCCAAAGGGGTAGACCCCTAAAAATCATGATAGATAGGAAATCATCACTTGAAATTGCATATGTGCATATGGGTGCATATAAAAAAAGGTTGAATTTTACGAAAATTATAAGAAACATTTTTCAAACTAAATTTTGAAAAGTATTTACCTCTGTCAACTCTAGATCAACTTTTCAACTCGAGAACGGTTGAAGCTAGAGCAACTCTGCGAATGCCAATCGATTCAGAATAATGAAATTACGGAAACAAAAAATTACTCGTTCGAGAATTCAACTGACAACAAAATAACTTCGCAATTTATGAAATAAAAATTACATTAATCGAAGCTTGCCTAGATTTGATACATAATATACAATAATATGTTTTATTAAGAGGTCAGTCGTTTTAAGGATGAACAATTTCAAAAACTTTCAACAGACAATGTTTGCAATAAAGTTCCTGAAAATTCAAACTCGCCTTTCTCTTTATGTTCAGCTCAAGTTATAGGCCATCAACTGTTCTTCCAGCAGCTGCGAAGTAAACGCTATTTTATTTACTTTGTGTATAATTGCGAGCATCCTCAAAAACTTTGTCCATATGTATGTTCAAGTTTTCCAATAAATTTCAAGCTTGTCTGCCCAAAGTAATTACCAAAGTTTTAACATAGTTTGTTTTGGTTGCAGAAAGTAAACAAATAATACTCTGAAAGCGTTTCCCCGTCGATCTTACTGAAATTCTGGAACTGTTACAAGCAAACAATAAAACAGTCGCGAAGTTAGAGGGTGTATATATTATTTTAGTAAAGAAAAATTGACATATTTCAGTCCTCCGCAAAAAAACCCATAAAATAGGAATTCTCGTCGGCAAATATTCAATAAAAGCAACCACTGCCCCTTACGACAATTGAAGTATTCTACAAGAACTACTAGTCATTTCGGGCTGGTTCTTAAACGGGTCAATCATAGTATCATGGTCATTATAATACTTTCATTGCAAAAGTTTGCACGAAACGTTCTACATTGTCTTCACCGTTGCTTTTTTAAATTCGGCCCCGTCTTTCTTTCTCATATTGACCACCCATTCTTTTAGTAACAACGCCAATTCTTTTGAGCTTCTATGTTCATATAATTCATATTCTCGTTCGCAGCAAAATTCCATAAATATTCTCCAAATACATTTGTGACTGCAGGTTGTATATCTAGTAATTTTTTCTTTGATTAGCGCATTTATACTTTGAAAATTCGACATTCGAATTGCCAATACGTGACATTTAGAAATTTATTTGGAATGAAGTTTTCAAACTCAATCGTGTTGTCATAGTGATTGATAATTGCAAGTGTAATGTTGACATGATTGGGTGAAATTGTTTCATAATAAAGAAAATTGAATGGTTGTTAGATGATTTGATCCCCATGTAATCTGAGATATTTTCTGATTTAGTCAGTCTATGTGTATTGTATAAATTTGTGTAACGCCAATGCCATCTAGTAACAATTTTTGTACTACCTTGTTAGTATCCCATAGTTGAACTACTGTACCGACTCAACTGTTAAATACAAACGAGAGATTAACAAAATGAATTCAGAGTCTAAACCACTAGCAAATTACAGACAATCGTTTTTAATTTTTTTTCGTGAGATCTGTCTTAGATACGAAAAAACTAATTCTGAACAAAACAGTACTAATTTTGTAATTTGAAATCTATCAGCAGCTCACTACAAAAAAGTTCTGGGAGAAAAAAGGGGACGTGACCCCTGAAACATATCCCTCTGTAGATTCTTACAACCATTTGATATGCCCAATAATGTGAGCCCTACAGCGTTTCCTATATTCCAAATTTGAGCTAGATTTCTCAAAAACTGCAGAAAATGTAGAAAAAAACGAAGAATAAGTTGAAATTTCAGACCCTGTGGATCGATAACGAAATATTTAGTCATGAAATAAGCCAAAAAATAACCTCCTTCCGTATGTACATGGCATTTTGGAACACCCCGTATGAGTCATAGCTTGCAAACTAACAATTCTTTCTTTATTCGAAATGCTTTGATACGTTTGATATTTACTTACTAACACCCTGTGTTGTGACCTACTCCAGGAAGCCGTAAAATCGTGACTTCTCTCGACTGTATAACGGATATCGTTTCTCTTCAGCAGTTACATTCAATTATCGTTCAATTTATTCCCCGCTATATCAACATATTTCTGGAATCCTGTTATGTTCAGGACTGCACAATGAAACTTTTCCAACTTATAAATCTCAGAAATATTCATTCCGTCGATGTCGCCGGGAATTATTCATTAAAATTTCATGTTAGGACAAATCTTTCCAGAGAACTTCACAAAGAGGGAATTTCTTTTGAGTATCGAGTGAAAATATACAGAATCAAGCAAGCAGATGAAGTCTCCTGTGAACTATGTGAATGATTTTTAAGTGTCATCCGATATCGAGTTTTCTCATTTTTGATTGCTTGGAGGAAGCGCCGACGAAAGTAATCAGAGCACAGGAAATTACTCTTAACATTTCGTTTTTCATAACAGTTTACAGAGTGGGCAATGGAAAATAAACAGACGAGTAGTAGAAAGAAAAGGCCAATTTAATCTTCGACAAGAACGTTGCTTGCAATGAAATGTGCTATATACAGGTCGTTTTTTTAGCCGATCCCACTATGGTTATCTCGGGGACAGAAAACCGTACAAGGTCGGTTAAATGGAAAATGTTTCTTATTTTGGGGATCAATAATAATCTCTTCTCAGATTTCAAATATCAATGGTTGTTTTTGAGAAATTCGCCAAAAACTAAAATAGTTAAATTTCGTTTTTGAGCTCTACCGCCTCCATTTCGAATGATATGAGAAAAAGGCAAAGAAACGTTGAATAATGTTTCATATTTGTTAGAATCTGATATGAATCAATTCTCAATGCGACGTTTCGCTTAATCGATTTTTGTAGCCCATTTCATAACAAATTCAGCTATGTAGTACAATACATGAGTTTCTCGACGTTTTTCTTCGAAAAAACATCAATATTTGGTCATACAAGTCCCGTCAGTGTAGTCTCAAAAAAAGTCAGAGAAACTTTCAATACTGTCTCATATTTGTTATAATGTTATATGGATCAATTTTCAGTGCAAACTTTCGTTCATTGAATTCCATAGTTAACTTCATTGTTTTAAATATGGGCCTCTAGTTTTTTCATCAATTTTAGTAGCCACTGTTTTAATATTCAGCTATTGATTACAATATATATATTTCTCGACGTTTTTCTCCGGAGAAACAACGTCAGTATTTGGTCAAATAATTTTCGTTAATGCAGTCAGAAAAAGGTTGAAACCAAAATCAGAACATCAACTCCACACAAATTTGCAATTAGACGTGAACGCCTAGGCATTCCAGGGTTTTTGTATGAATATGGAAAAACTGTGAGCCAATTTTTATGGAACATAAAAGTTTGTTTTCGATATTTTCTGGCAAATGGAAATCTTTGAGAAAAAATTCTAAGAGTAATGAAATGATTTGATTTTTTCAAAGTGATCCATGAATTATCAGAATTACAAAAGAAAATATTATAATCATTTGATTGTGTGAAGTTGTGAGGTGACAACTATGATTTTTTCCAATGACGAGAATGTTGATGTGCTTTTCGTATATTTTAGGAGAATATTATTACCGCATGTTTCCAGAGTCCATGGATTCTACCATGTACATCATATTGAACAAACATCCATTTTTGTAACTGGAGAAATATCAATTCTAAAGTTGAAAACGCTAGAAAAGTTTCATGTTTTTATCATACCTGCATAATAGTGTGGCTCACGTTCATGGAAATGGTGGTGTCTCATACTGACGTCCTCATCACCAGGCTGATGCAGCTGTGGTATAAGGTTGAGCCAAACTGCCATTTTGTGACCGCGGTAATGGCTCTTTATTTTGGGTTTCGAAGCTGAAATGGAAAAATATATCAGTTCGAGAGTGTTGTACATCCAGTATATGTATTATGAATTCATGTGAGATTTCAGACATGTTATATTGAAAAAAAAATTACATTATTATTGGCATCCATTTCATTGAACCCCTCACCAATTTTCCGGATGATAGATTAAATGCAAATCAAAAGACTCAAAAACACACGCAATCTCTAGATGATATATTGCTGCAGCCAAAATAATATTTGTTGAGTTGTCATCAGTTGAAAGTGGATAACGTGTCAAATTCGGAAATAGGTAATTTGGTGGTGAAGATAAACGAGGAGAGAGTATGCGTGTTCCCAAGAGTTGTATCCATAGATTTTTTAGGCGATTTTTTTCTTCAGAGTTGTGTCACGCTTCGTGAGTGGAAAAAAGAAGCTCCTTGGGAAGAACAGTGACATTTTCAATAATTGTTTGAGAAATAGTAACATTTTACACTGAATCATTAGAGTATTCTTGAAAAACAGTATCATAATCATTCCAGAAATTCAGGGAAATTTGACCGTAAACACTTTTCCATAAATGTGAGAATGGCACCTTCATCAATTATCACGAATCAGTGCATCCGCCATTTATGAGAATATGTAATTTTAATTTATCAGGACCTTCAAAGGGCCCAGATAAGCATGAACGCGTTGGCAAGGACTATAACAAGAATGGAAGGGAGGACGTACATGACCCATTGATTTCTGTCGTTCTGTTATTTTGGAATTTTGGTCTGAATAGTTCTACAGCATGCAATTATTTCCAGGAAGGAAGAAGTTGTATTTTACCGAAATCCAGAAAATGTAGAGCTTGTGATTTTCTTATGGGCTATGACTCATACCGTAGCAGAGGACACATTTACGTATCGGAAATGAGTGTGAGTGAGAGATATATTCAACGTCATAGCCCAACAGAAAATCCACAAGCTCTAACAGAAAATTATTTTCCGTAAGCTTGAGAATTTTACCTTCGCCAATTATCACGAACCAGTTCATCCGCCAGAACTCATTTTTTATACACTCTGTGGTGAAAGGTGCGAAACTGATATCAGAACAATGAATTTATGAATTTGTTAAACATTCATTTTCTGTCAACACCTTCTCACTGAAAGCTTTCTGGTTTCGCTCTGTTCATTCTTAATAGACTTTGCAAACCTGCATTTAGGTAAGTTTAGACGCATGATTGGGGAATTTGTTTCATTCTGGAAAGTTTTTTGTGTATTAGAAGTTTCTTATGTTTTAGTGAGGAGTTATCTGAAGATTAAATTAATGAAATGTTATTTGGACTGTCAGTTCATAACAAAATAACGTATCATTATTATTAACGTCCCTGACTACAACAAGAATGAAAGAGAGGACGTCCACGCATAAAATAACGATATGGATGCAACATAATTTACAGGAGATGAGGAAAAAAACTAGTGTGAAGTTGCCAGGAACAGAAGCCATGGTCATCAAGTTCTTTCGTGCAGTTATATTTCTAGGAGGGATGAAGTTGTAATTCACCACAAATTTCACATTTTTCTGGCTTCCGAAATTCAGAAAATTTTACGAAAACTATTTCCCATAAGTTTGA
Source organism: Chrysolina americana (assembly GCA_958502065.1). Classification (NCBI taxonomy): domain Eukaryota; kingdom Metazoa; phylum Arthropoda; class Insecta; order Coleoptera; family Chrysomelidae; genus Chrysolina; species Chrysolina americana. The sequence continues at coordinate 65,987,698 of OY293417.1, read as the reverse complement.
GAATGGTACCGTCACCATTTATTGAGAACCGGCGGATCCGCCATATCTGAGAAAATACATTTTTATTCATAACGACCCTTTGAAAAGACCACGTGAGTATAAACAGCCCTGGCTAGGACTATAGCCATATCGGAAATTGGGACGTCGACGCAGAGAATGAACATATGCATGCAAAGATAGATAATATGGGATATGGACAGAAAACTGGTCTGTCCTGTTGTTATATTGGAATTCTGCTCTGATACGTCCGAAAAGTGGCTGAACTGCTTGCAGTCATCTCTAGGAGGTATAAAGTTGCAATTTACTACAAATTTCACATTTTTCTGGCATTGGGCCGATTTTTCTCGAATGCTGTAAATTATTTTCAAGAAGTTGAGAGATAATTACTTCCAATAATTCAGGAAATTTTACAGAAAACCAATTTCCATTAGTGTGGCTCCTTCGCCAATTATCAGAAGCCTGTGCATCCGCCATTTATGAGAATGAGTAATTTTTGTTTATAACGACCTTTTAAACAGTCCAGGTAAGCATAAATAGCACGTTATCTAGGACTATAGCAAAAATGGAAGAGAGGACGTCCATGCAGAAAATAAATTCATGCTTGTGAAGATATAAATTACAGGAGATAAGAGCAGTGTGTAGCTGTCATATTGTTATATTGCTGTTGGTCTGAAATGTAAAAAAAATGGCTAAACCGTATCCAGTTATTTCTGGGAAATGAAGTTGCAATTTATCACAAACTTCACATTTTTCTGGTTTTGAGTTGTTTTTTTCCGAAAGATCTCAATTATTTCCAGGAAGTTGAGATATGACTATTTCACACATTTGACAAATGAATCAATCAGCGCTCCAGTCAAGTTCGGATTATCCTTTTACTATGTTTGTGAAATAGTCTGATAAAATTCTACTCGTCATTGAATTTATCCCATAAGTCTGTCTTTCATTGCTGAACCCAACTGAATTGATTCAAGAAAACACCAACCATTTTTGAAAATGACACCTTCAGCAATTATTAAAAACTGCGTATCCGCCATTTACGAGAATGAGTAATTTTTAATAATCACGTCCTCTCAAAAGACCAGATCAGCATAAACAGCGCGTTGGCTAGGAGTAATGAGGTATAGCAAGAAAGGAAGAGAGGACCCAGAAAAGAAGAAAAGCTATAGATCTTCAAAGTTTGTCGTGTAGTTACATTGAAATGGTTCAAATCATTCAGAATATGGTTGTACATACATTTTTTTCCAGGAGGAGTTTTAATATATCACTAATTTCACATTTTCCTGACTTGAAGTCAGAAGATGTTAATAACTTTCAGGAATAATTTTTTTATAAGTTTGAGAAGGGCTCCTTCACCAATTATCAAGACTGTGTATCTGCCATTTATGAGAATGATTTTTTTTTCAGTATTAAAACTTAGATTTTTTTATATGTTTTCTCAATATACCACATCACCTACATTTCATGTTGAAAATATTATCTATGACGTCATCACGCTCACACAGATAGCGCAATGAATATATAAAAAAAATGTAGAATGTACGGTAAAAAAAAAGTCTCAGGGTTTTTCTCTAGGATCAGTTACGAAATAATAGTTTTATTTCTCGAAATATTCGAAAATAAATTACACTTCCATATTGCCACTTTTTCCCCCGCTATGTAATGGTGTTTTTAGATTTGCAATCCGACGTTTGGTCTTCCGGCCACCATCATCAAATTTCTGTTTTCTTATGGGCGCAACATTGGATTCTTTCTGTTTAGAATAGAACCAGCTATTACCTTTTCAATGACGTATTATGAGTTGTCATTCATTTTCGAAAAACCGGAGATATTAGATAAAAAAAAATCTTATCATATTGAGCTTTGACTTTGATATTCTTAAATAAATTCCTTTCGAATTGTTACACTCAATGACATTTTGTTATTGTACAATTCATTGAAATTTTGGCGAAAAATGGGAGATATGATACAAATTTATTGATTATTTTTTGACAATTCTTGCAACCAATCACAGCATTATTATAGCGGAAAAGTTTTACCTTGGAAATTTGCCGCGGGAATTTTTTGTGGTATTCTTTTTATTATGTGACAACTGATACTTTTGATTCGATGAAATTTGCATCCCGAAAGACGACAACCACATCGAACTATGTTCAAGTTATTAGATTAAAATCTCACCGAGTTTGGTTCATTTGAAAAGGAAATGAAAAAATACGGACACAGAATGACAGGAAACTAAAGAAAATTTGTATAATGAGGTACGTATGAGGTGAATTAGAAATTGTGTCGTTTTCAATAAGAATGTAACTTTGAACAAATAAAAATAACTAACCAAAATTCGAGGACAAAAGTGAATCACAGCAAATGCTCGAAATGCTGGCATTGTTCATGATAACAAAACTGTGCCCTTGTTTGAATATTATCCACTGCAGGATTAATTTTTCTTCTCCTCAATCTTCCGAAATCTCTAAAAAACTCTGTTGGAGGTCCTCAATATTTTGATACTCCCTTCAACTATGAACTCTATTTTTCATTGTACCCCATTATAATGTATCCATAACATTTAGGTCTGGAGACCTTGCTGGCCATCTCACCGGCCCGTTATTCCCTATCCATTTGTCACCAAACCTTTCAGTCAGGTAATTATATACTCGTCTGGTATTGTGAGGAAGCATTATCATGTTGAAACCGGATGTTGTTATAGTTAGCCAAAGATAGATAATCCAAATAGTCTTCGAAAATCGATATTAAAAACTGGTGATAGGTTTCTCCATTCAGAATTCCGTCAAACAAATGAGGACCCAAAATTCTATCTTTGTAAATTTCTGCCCACACGTTAATACTGAATCACATTTGAGGTCGAATTTATCGAAACTTCCTGGGGTTGCTTATGCTCCAAATGTGTTCGTTATTTCGTTGAATATCTCACAATTCGTACAAGTACTTTCATCTGTCCAAATTACATTTTCCAGGAAAACAGGAGTCTTCTCATTAACCACTTACAAAATTCTAATCGCCTTTTGGGATCACCTGGATGCAATTTTTGATATATGTGTATTTTGTAACATTTAAAACCGCTTTTTTAGTTGTCTCCAAGCACTTCTATGGCAAATATTCATATCGGAGAAAATTTGACGTGTAGATTCATCTGCAAATCATCAATTGTTATTAAAAACGACACAATGTCTAATTTACCTCATTTATCAAATTTTCTTTAGTTTTCTGGTCCATTTTGTCTCCGTATCTTTTCCTCGGCTTGTCAAATGAATCAAACTCGGTGAGATTTTGATTCAATAACTTGAACATAGTTCGATGTGGTTATCGCATTCCGGGATACAAGTTTAAATGCATTTTTCTACATTCATGCAAAAAGCAAAACTTTATTGAACTATATTCTGTGGAAAAAGAAGTTTTTTATTGCACTAGTGCAATAAAGTTTTTATTGCACTCATCTGTCATTCTACTTCAACGTGCTGTCATCATGATGAAAATAAACGTTCAAACCCACTACACATTTAGCAGATATTCTGTGAGATTGGCCATACGCTTTTTAAACAGCTACATATTTTATATTATTTTGTATTAATGTTAGCAGTCAGAGTTGAACAAACAATGCCTCCCCGAGAATAACTCCATAATCAAAACCGATCCGCTATGTTCTAAACCGTCTACCTGCATAGAGCAAACTGTCTGTGCTATGACCACGCCTCGTGGTCATAGTTCATGGCTACTATGATTTTGATTTTCATAATGCAACTGTGGTTATATAAACGTCAGTCAAAATTTAATTCTGACAATTACAGAACTGAAAGTTTTAAAATGAGTAATATTAATGGAAAACTAGATGATGGTGATGAAATCGATAGTAATAATTATTTATTTAAATTGGGTATTTCATTTTCCTCCACCTAGTGCCGCACCCAAATAAATAATTTTTTGCTTTTTGCATGAACGTAGAAAAAATGTTGTATGCAACTCGTGCAAAAAATGTTTATTGCACCCGACGTGTTGTCCAACTCGGCCTAACGGCCTCGTCGGACAATTTCACGTCGAGTGCAATAAACACTTACTTTTCTCACTTGTTGCATAAATAACTATTTCGATGTCTCAACACTGTTTCTATCGTATTTGTCGTGTTCAATTGATGATGTATTTAACTCGTGGAAATTCATGATGAATGTAGGATTGAGAAAATAGTAATCACTTTTGTCCAATTTCCACTACGGTTTTTTTATTGTTACGGCCGGTTTCGGTTTGTTAACGAAAGCGTCCATTGATTTATTATTTTGAATTCGGTGCAAATGTGATCAGTAGTTTCGTTGCTATCCTATTATATTCAAATTTTCTAAGTTTGATATGATTTCAGAATAAGTATGAACGTTATCATATATCAAACTGAGTGCGCATTCGGCGTAATTTTTCAGACCAACTCCCGCCAGCGTCACATGGTGCTCATTAACGATAACTGCCCGATTCAAAACTAATTTACGGAATCTAATTAATGGAGAAACCTGGAAAGTCGACGACAAATCCTGGCCGCTTGTTGCAGTTAATGACTTTCCTTGTTAATCGTTTTACAAGAAAACGAAAATGTCGGGAAATCTCAAGAATACACAATTAATCAAGAGAAATAATGGATGCGAACAAAAGTGGCCTGGTGCACGTCAGTCGAATCCTTTCCCTCTAGACCCAAACTCATTCTAAGGACTCTGAGGAGGCACTACTGGTTTTGACCGAAAGAAATGGATGAAGTGGTTTTTTGCAGTTCATTGCAGAGGCGAGGAGTTTGGTGGAGGAGAAGCTGGAAGTTGACTGAGAATGAACCAGGAACTTTCAAATAGTCTGGAAATATCGATGAATATACAGGGTGGTATCGGTGAAAAATATAAGGGGACAAAGTAGCGTATTTCAGATTTCAGAGGTAAATAATGTGAATTAAAAAAAAAGATCTAGCTTCATTAGTACTGGAGTTATACAGGAAAAAATAGAAACAAGCCGCTGGTGAATTCTAAAATATAAAATAGATAGATAATTTTATTGACTTTATGTTACATGTCAGGGTGAATGCTTTAGTTTAGTATAAATACATTGCACCTAACTTCTGAAGAAGTTGTAGTGTGCCTGATTGATAGATTTGAATAGCAATAAGGTTTTTGAAATGAAGTGAAAATACTTATTTCAAATTGACAGTTTCATATCATATATATATATATATATATATATATATATATATATATATATATATATATATATATTGTTTTACATGAAGATACTTCCTTAATTGACAGATTTAGATTATGTAAAGAGAATAACATTAAAATAATATTATAAGTGAGATAATATACATAGTAACTACAATATACATTTTGAGTTGATTTAGTTGATGATTAAGAGGACCAGAACAGGTTTTGATAGTAGAACTTTCAAGATCCATTTTTGTGTCAGTATAAATGTTTTCAGTTGATTTTGGTAAGTACCACCCCATATGATAATACCGTAAGACAAAATAGATTCAACCAGCGATTTGTATGCTATTACAAGAATGTGGACTTGAAGAAAATGTCTTGGTTCATAAAACGTTTATATCAGTTTTCTCAGTCTTTCTGTTAAATAAACAGAGTGGCTATCCCACTTCAGTGTATTGTTAATCATTTGGCAAGATATTCAATATTTTCAGTTTTTTCTATAGTTCTTCGACATGTATACATAAATTTAGTTTGCAGTTGGAGTGATATTTTAATATGGTGAAATCAGATTGATTTAGGATACTATTTGAGAAGGTCATAAATTTGTTTTTTTGGAAGTTTCAGCTAAGCAGATTATTGTCTAGCCAGCATTTGATACTGTAAAGTCTCTTCTCTGCCTGTTTTTTTGTTGTTTCCTAGGTGTGATTTGTGAAGAGTAGCACAGTATCATCGGCGTATGATATAATATCTCCCGAAATATCAAGACTCAGCATATTATTTATATACAGGAGTAGCTGGGGACCAAGAACTGTTCCTTGAGGAATACCACTTTCTGTTTCTTTTATTTCACTAAAATATTCATTTATTTCCACTTTTTGTTTGCTGTTTGTCAGATGGTCTTTAAAAAGCTCAAATACAATCCCGCGGATTCCGTAATAATCAAGTTCTGGCAAAAGCATTTCATGAGATATACTATCGAAAGCCTTTGCCAAATCTATAAATATTCCTATACATTTTTTATTCTCTTCTAGGTTTTCATGTATTTTTCTGGTGAAATGAAATAGAGCATCCTCTGTAGAAATATTTTCTTTGAAGCCAAATTGGCGGGTTGATAGCATATTACTTTTAGTAAGGTATTTGGGCCGCAGTGGTCATGATGGTAGAGCGCTAGTCTACCAATCAGAGGGACGTGGGCTCGATTCCCAGCATGGTCACTGGTTTCGTGCTAGGAATCGCACGTTAAAAGTTAAGACCTCGTTAATCCTTAGCTCAAAAATAATTTTAAACAACAACAACAATTTATTTAATCTGGAGACTATGTTTTTTTCTAGAATTTTAGGAATAACCGATATGACGGAGATTGGTCTATAATTTTTAGGGTCCTTCTTATCAGCATTTTTGTATACGGAAATATGCAGTTGGAAATTTTCCGGAAGTGAAAATGGTATTTATTAAGTGTGCTAGTATTGTAACTATGCTCTGATTTCTTTAATTGTTTTGATAAATAGTTGGTCCGAACCACAGGAAAGTTTATTTTTTAGTCTTTGGATTATTTCTGAAACTTCTTCCGATGTTACATGGTACATAGGTACATAAAGTGCAATTGATTGTTTCCTGTAGGTAGAGTATCTGTAAAATCCGACAGTTCGTAATTTTTTATGAAATTTGACATTTTCACCCAACTGTTGAAAAATGTAAATTGAATAGATTGGAAACGTCGTTTGGTTTTGATGTTATTGTATTTTGATCATTAGACAATTCAAAATTTTCCTATATTAAAATCTTTTTGTAATCCGTTAGTTTTAATTGAAATTTTTCGAAGAAACGATAAAGGAATAATTGACAGGCTCTGACTGCTATTTTCATTTTGACGTTTAGGTATGTTTTGAAGCTTTTCACATTATTGGAAAGTTGATTTTGGTAAGTACCACCCCATATGATAATACCGTAAGACAAAATTGATTCAACCAGCGATTTGTATGCTATTACAAGAATGTGGACGTTTATATCAGTTTTCTCAGTCTTTTTGTTAAATAATCAGAGTGGCTATCCCACTTCAGTGTATTGTTAATCATTTGGCAAGATATTCAATATTTTCAGTTTTTTCTATAGTTCTTCGACATGTATACATGAATTTAGTTTGCAGTTGGAGTGATATTTTAATATGGTGAAATCAGATTGATTTAGGATACTATTTGAGAAGGTCATAAATTTGTTTTTTTGGAAGTTTCAGCTAAGCAGATTATTGTCTAGCCAGCATTTGATACTGTAAAGTCCCTTCTCTGCCTGTTTTTTTGTTGTTTCCTAGGTGTGATTTGTGAAGAGTAGAACAGTATCATCGGCGTATGATATAATATCTCCCGAAATATCAAGACTCAGCATATTATTTATATACAGGAGTAGCTGGGGACCAAGAACTGTTCCTTGAGGAATACCACTTTCTGTTTCTTTTATTTCACTAAAATATTCATTTATTTCCACTTTTTGTTTGCTGTTTGTCAGATAGTCTTTAAAAAGCTCAAATACAATCCCGCGGATTCCGTAATAATCAAGTTCTGGCAAAAGCATTTCATGAGATATACTATCGAAAGCCTTTGCCAAATCTATAAATATTCCTATACATTTTTTATTCTCTTCTAGGTTTTCATGTATTTTTCTGGTGAAATGAAATAGAGCATCCTCTGTAGAAATATTTTCTCTGAAGCCAAATTGGCGGGTTGATAGCATATTATTTTTAGTAAGGTATTTGGGCCGCAGTGGTCATGATGTTAGAGCGCTAGTCTACCAATCAGAGGGACGTGGGCTCGATTCCCAGCATGGTCACTGGTCTCGTGCTAGGAATCGCACGTTAAAAGTTAAGACCTCGTTAATCCTTAGCTCAAAAATAATTTTAAACAACAACAACAATTTATTTAATCTGGAGACTATGTATTTTTCTAGAATTTTAGGAATAACCGATATGACGGAGATTGGTCTATAATTTTTAGGGTCCTTCTTATCAGCATTTTTGTATACGGGGGATATTATCGATTCAGTGCTGTTGGAAATTTTCCGGAAGTGAAAATGGTATTTATTAAGTGTGCTAGTATTGTAACTATGCTCTGATTTCTTTAATTGTTTTGATAAATAGTTGGTCCGAACCACAGGGAAGTTTATTTTTTAGTCTTTGGATTATTTCTGAAACTTCTTCCGATGTTACATGGTACATAGGTACATAAAGTGCAATTGATTGTTTCCTGTAGGTAGAGTATCTGTAAAATCCGACAGTTCGTAATTTTTTATGAAATTTGACATTTTCATCCCAACTGTTGAAAAATGTAAATTGAATAGATTGGAAACGTCGTTTGGTTTTGATGTTATTGTATTTTGATCATTAGACAATTCAAAATTTTCCTATATTAAAATCTTTTTGTAATCCGTTAGTTTTAATTGAAATTTTTCGAAGAAACGATAAAGGAATAATTGACAGGCTCTGACTGCTATTTTCATTTTGACGTTTAGGTATGTTTTGAAGCTTTTCACATTATTGGAAAGTTGGTTTGTGTCTCATAGTGTATTTCCTTATTTTGTTTAATTTGTTCAACATTAAAATGGAAAATGCACCATTTTGTGATACCATCTTAATAATTTTCTAAACCTCTGGGATCATAATATGCATTATCTCGAAGAGATTCAAAGAACTAAAGTTATTCCAATAGGAATTCAAGTATCGAGAAGAATTTGACCCAAATTTCAAATCAGCTTTCCTCTCTCGGAACGTTTTCAGTTTGTATACTCCAAACTGCTCCGCAAGTAATTCGAGCGACCGTAAATTCACTGGAAAAATAAAAATTAAGAACAATTTTTCGAGAGTTATGAGATTTAGTGTAAGCAGCTTACTCCTTGATTAAAACGAGAGCTTTCTCAAGCTCTATCGAAACTGATGGATAGCGAGTTGGAACAAACTCTTTCGCAGCTATAATAATCGATGAAGGGTACTTCACGAGAACCTTTACAGGAATTTCGATTCGAGGAGTTTTCAACGAACTCGGTTTTCATAGCTATACCTTTGTTAAAGGGGTATCAGAACTTTCGTAGTGGAAAATATCGTCTGGACAGTATAAAAACGCATTGCAGGAAAGGTCAAGCGAATTCTTAAATTATTCTTAGATCAAATGATCGAAAGGAGGCGGAAATTATATCAGTCGAGATTGCGCAAGGCCGATGGAAGACCAAATAATAAATATGATTTCTGGAAAGTGGGACCAGCCATTACACAAGCATCAAACTTACATAGACCATTCAAATTTATCACTACTTCTAATTACCATTTCTGTACCCTTTGAAGATATTTCCGTTCTGCTCTAGTACTTCAAATATTAAAATGGATCCCCATTTTTCTGGCATCTAATCATTACAACTTTTATATATTGATACAGTTCTTTTGATTTAATACTCATTATTTTTGAAATTACGTTTATTTTTAATCATCATGTCAGTTCATTTCAGTACCATATGAAAATATTCTCATTCTGTATTAATACTTTAGTACAATTTTCTGACATTCAGTCATAACAACTTTTAAATATTGATACAGTTCTTGCTCCTCTGAAATCTTCTTGTTTTAATTAATACTCATGATTTTTGAAATCATTTTTATTTCTAATGATCTTATCGGTTCAAATATTTCCATTGAAGTAGGTACCTGAAAATTAGATACACAGGGTGTTACGTAAGTACGTCTCCAAATTTGAGTTCATATAAACATAGGCCCGGTAATGCTACGTTTTCAAGATACAGGGTGTCAAAATTTTCTAAAGAAATCTTCGTTTTCGTATTATCATTATTATTATTGCATTAATTTTGATAAAAAGTATAAGACTGGAATACACTATTTATACCAGAAAAATAACAGTAACACCGCAGTTTTTGATGGTTTAGTAATTAAAAGGTTTTATTGTATTTTCCCAGGGACTTACATAAAAGTGATTTTTATATTTTTTCTCAAAAACAAACCAAGATACGAAAAAAATTCTAGATAAAAAAAGTTGTAATTTTAGTTGCTCAATGTGGAACAAATATAAAATTGCAAAACAAAGTCAGTGGCGCACATTTTTTCTGTCAAAAATATTAGTTACGGTGCCTTCCGGAACGCCATTGGACATGATATATTTAGGGCTAAATCAGCCAAATTTCAATGAAATCGCTTGAAGAATTATTAAGATATTTACGAAAAACAAGATTTCTTTTAAAAATTTTGACACCCTTTATCTTGAAAACGAAGTATTACCGGACCTATAATGTAAACTTTTAGTCTTATAATCATTCAAAGAATTACTTCTTCAAGTTTGACCACGTACTTGAATAACACCCTTTACAGGACATTCTCAAACAACTACTTCAATAACCTAATTTTGAAGTAGGTACTGGAAAATTAGGTATATAGGTACTTCAAAATTAGGTTTAAAAATTGTTGTTTGAGAATGTTCATATAGGACGAAACTGTAAGTTAAAGGATAACCAGAAAGTTGTAACTTTGTATACTGTTTAAGTATGCAGAGTCCGACTAGATTTCGCAGACAGTGGTAAGTTTTTCTTTGGCTTTCTGAAAAACATGTTAATTTCGCATTTATATGAAAAATAATGACCAGCATCTAGTTTTTAAGTTAAAGTGAAATATATTTACTAAAAGTAATATACCACGTAGTAACGGCTACATCCACCAATTTATCCATCACATTGTTCTCATCAGTATATTGCCATCGGGTCGCACGATAATGTTCATTTGTTTAATTTTCATCTCTACAGTGAAAAACTATCGATTTCATGTAGGGTACTCGGTTGAAAAATGATCATTTTCATATGCATAAGTAGGAAAAAGTCTTATTTCGACCTGTAACATAAACCTCTTTGAACTACAAACACCCTGTGTAATGGAGGACCTTTGCACAGAATGAATAATATACCACACAAAACAATTATTAGGATATTCCGTATGACGACTACATTACGGCTATAACTGTCTTTTCAGAAAATGAAGGAGAGTACAGTAAAACATGAGGGTGGTTTAAATGATGAGGCATATGCGGAATTACCAGGGGGTCGCGCTATAATTTTACCATACAATCGGCACGGAGTGTGTTACTACTAGCCTGAAGGAAAATGCTGGAATATTTGATCGTCATTAAATTCCCTATCCAACCGAATGATTAACAATGTGTGATTTTGTTCCAGATAACAATGTGGATGGGTTCAACTTAACAAAGAAGCGACACAGAAATGGCATATATTTCGAGATGTTCAATTAGAAAGACTAAATTAATCTTTTTTTAGCATATTTTCGGTCTTGTTTCAATGTCAGTCCATGGCCATCTGTCAACAAGCCGGGTTTCTGAGAATGCTTTATGATATTCCATTTCTCAAATCCGCACGATTTTCTCTGGCGAACTCGAAGAATTCATTTGAAAAGTTCATCGGTTTAATGTAGTCTGACCCCATTTCAATACTTGTGATTCCTACAATTTTAATTTGTAACCAAATACGAGAGTTGCTACTCAAGTTTTAAGAAAAAAATTGCATGAATTTGAATCAAGCAGAGAGGCATGGGGGGAAGGACCTCCAATGACTGCACTTACACATGATGTTGAATTTTTTTTTGGGAGGGTCCCAACTTCTTTACTTCAAAGTAAACCTGTATTTTTATCAGTTTTTTGATTTTTCGTGAGAAACAAAAAGTACTTCATGTATATATTTTTATCGGAAATATTGACGATTTTCAAGATTTTCAGTATGACAGCATTTTTTTTAAAGTCGCCACTTACTATAATGTAACGATTTCGAGTCCGGCCCCGAGACCGGCCCTGATCTAATTAATTATGCACCCTCGTTCAACTACAACAGCATATCTGATGGCGTACGGATCACCGAGAACAAGCTGGAATTAATCGATCAATTCGATACTATTCGAAGAGCCATCTAGATGAAATGTTCTATACTCCTGAATAATCGAGAGTCGAGATGGAACCTGCTTGCGACTATATAACCGCTGGAGAACAGTCAGAATAGAGAGTTAGTTACAGTTCCAGAGTTCGCAGATATAGACTGACACCGTAGAAATAAAATAGTGAAGTAATGTTTTAGTGAATAATTGTTGAAAATAGTGTTTTAAATAAATTAGGAAAATTAGTTAGTGCAGTTTTACTACAATATTTGCCAAGTCCCATTGACATTTATTTTTCGGTCAAATATTGTACTTTGGTGACTCTTTCAAACGATATATCCAAAATTGACCTGTGATATACAGGGTGCGAAAAACAGCTTGCCAAATATTGTGAATTGAAATATGCAAAATCTTCTTTATTTCAAATATAACACCTTGTATATTATCCATCCATAAGAGGCGACAATAAGGGCTCAACAAATAACATTCAATATTGCATATAGTTGAAATGAAATCGATAGTTTATATCAAAACAGCTTTTTTTAAATTAAAATTCTTCCTATTTCTTCGCCATAATAAAGTGAGGTATGTTGACAAATATCATTAATGTAAATGATAAAGAGTAGGGGCCCATGGACCGAACTTTGAGGTACTCCTTGTGTAATGGCTCTGAGTTCGGATGTTTTGGCATTTATTTTCACAAGTTGTTGCCTGTTCGTTAAGTATGACAAAAATAATTTGAGTGGTAGAATATCCCCCGATCCCATAATACGTTAATTTTTGTAGAAGGAGGTCATGAAAAAAAAAGTCGAAAACTTTGGATAGATCGCACATTGAAAGGATCGTACGGTGGCATATTGTGGCTCACGCTATGGTTATATTTCTCCCAGTATATCCAATCTCTCAACGAAATTAGGGAGTGTATTGGGAGAACAATTTACCAGGTTCTCTGGCGTTACTGTTGTATTGCCAAATGTTGAGAATCTGGTTCTGGCCGCTACGAGGCATGTACATAAAATGTGTTTAGCCGTTTCATCCTCCTCCTTGCATAGATGGCACTTAACATCTTGTGCAAGTCCGATTTTATGCATGTGCTGTTTGAGTTTGCAGTGGCCAGTGAGCAAGCCTACTATAACTCTGAGATGAGTCCTGTTTTTAATGCTTTGGAATGGACTAGGCCCGGTAAACTACGCCAATACTCGAGTCTTTTATTGTCTGCTCATGATGTTATAACATTCTTGACAGAGCTATGTGCTATACCGATTACCGGTTCTGGCCCAATGAACGTTATTTTGGCCCCCGTTTTGCTAGGGCGTTCGCTATTTCGTTCCCTTCTAGCCCCGTGTGACCTGGTATCCAGACTAGGTTAACGTTGTTGCGTTGTGCCAGTCGGTTTAAGGTTTCTCTGCAGTTCCATACTGCTCTGGATTTAAAGCAATTGGATTCAAGCGCTTTCAGTGCCGCTTGACTGTCTGAAAATATTTTTATTGTTTTTCGTGTGTGGCGTCGATTTTCCAGCTCTCTTGCACACATTTCAATGGCATATACCTCTGCCTGGAATACCGTAGTTAATTTACCCATACTGAATGAGCGTTTCACTACTGGGTTCATCCCGTATATTCCAGCTCCGACGCCTTCCAGAGTTTTGGAACCATGGGTAAACCAACGTTCATTTGCCCTACATATGTACCAGGACACACAGGGTATAAAGTAACTAAAAAGCTGACTCAGTAGCCGCTTGTGGTTTAGCCGCAGCTCAGAAAAAATCTATCAAGATCATGTGGATGGAAACTCATTCTCAAGAATGGTGGAACAAGTCAGAACAGAAGGACTTTCTATCATCTGTAACCAAAACTCACGGACACATTCTATTACCTCATACTTTTTTTTGCAGGAACCCTAGTTGATGATCCATTTTAATCCTTCATATCAGCATTGTTTGCAAGACTGCACCTGCATCACATCTGCTTTCTCAAAGATTCAATGGAGGGCTAACTGTCTATAGTTGTTCTGCGCTATGGTCTAGCTCAGCTGACGTTCAACCTTGGCATAAATCGCATGTAGAATAATTTCAGGAGTCTGTATCATTGAGGCGGTTGAACAGTTGATGAACCGTGCATCCCAAATCCAAAGCCCCTCGTTCGGACTGATGATTAACAATGTGTGATTCTGTTCCGACAGGGCACGTCGATGGGCTCAATTTGGGAAAAAGCGAAAATAAAGAGATAATTTACTGCGCCGGAATGCAGCCGAGCAATTAGGGCCTGAACGAAATTTCTGGCGTTCTGCCAATGGATTATCATTCTTTGTTGCTTTCGCCCATCAAAAGCAATTAAACGTCGAACATATCTTCGCAAAGAGCACGTCGGTTCAGATTAATCGTCGCGCATTTTACTTTATTGCTATGGGTCGAAATTGGATTTTAATTGATGTTTTCGAAACAGATGTTGAACACTCGACTGCCGGTGGAGTGTTCAGAATATTAAATGTCGGATTTTTTTAATTGATAGGAGCGTTCAAATTGTAACGAACCTATTGGCGTGGAGTGTATGATTGAGTTTGAATGTGTGTATTGTTGGAGAGTGACAGCTGATTGACGTGTCGATGGGAGTGTAATTTTAGAGATGAATATTGACGCTGCCAGAATTTTTTTAAAGGTTATGAATTAAAATTGCAACTTTTATAATAATTTAAACCAATGACCAATTAGAAACTGTTATTCATTATCCGATTCAGAAGTTTTTTTAGATATAGAGCATCAATAGTTTCAATAGAGTGCTATACATTCGAAATAGAATTAAAAAATTCAAGACTCACTTCGAATTTTTTCAAGTTTAAAAATATAAAAAAACGTATGATTTTTTAAATAAAATTTGACGACGCTACTGGATATATGATGCTTTCAAATGGGTGTGACTGAAATTTCACGATAAACAAATTTTTTTAATAAAAATATAGTAAAATTCTCATCATTTTATCTAAATATTTCGAATATTCGTCATATAAATTACAATATTTTTAAAAATGTCGTTTCAAATGCTTTTTTCGATTGTTAGCAGACTTTCGACACCCTATATCTCATAGGGGATGCATTTTAGGATATACATCAATAGAAACTTTTCACCTCTAAATTTGTCAAGGAATCCGTGTATGAAGTTTGCCGTCCTATTCTGAGTCACCCTGTATATGCAAAATGTATATGCTGATTCCAAAAATATATGCTTCATATATGCTCGAATATAAGGTTTAGCATAAAAAAGGATTTAAACGTGAACAATTTTCTTGTTAGATCAAATTTTCGAAAATTTCCAAAAATTGTTAATATCTCGACAAGCTGATTCCAAATAATACCCCAAAGTAATATTCGATGACTAGTTGACAAAATTCCAGAATATTTTTATTAAAAAAATGGCCCAAACAACAAAATTATTATGAAATGTCATTCTAATGAAAGAAATACGAGCTAATTTTACATTTTTGAAAGATTCACGGACGATTAAAGTCAAGTAATGCAATTTTCAACATTGAAAGCAACCAAATTTTCAATCATTATGTTCGTCAGGTCATAACCAGCTGAATCAGATTATTGAAATCCAGCGATTTTATCAGAAATATCATTTCTTTCAAAATCCGACTTAGATAAATGGCAGCACTGACAACACTATCGAACTTTTCAAGTTCTGTCCATACAACATTAACAAAATAAGAACTATTCGGCGCTTCTCACAAAAAACTTATTTGTTTCTGAAAGAGAAATATACTCAAATGTCGATAGCGAAAAAAATGTCTATTATTGCTAGTTATGCCCATGAGAGTATATAAGCAGAGAAGCAAAATATCTGACAGATGAATCTCATCAATGAGAAAACGCAGAAACAAGTGAATAGAATCGGATTATGCTGAAACAATAGTTTGGCGACAATATGATTGTCAATTGTAAATAGAGCGATTGGATCCTATCAGAAATTACATTTCTATAACATTGAAATGCGCACTGCATTCTGTATAACAGTAAAAATGTACATAAGTAATAATATAAACTAACAATGCAAAGTATGTCGATTTTATCAGAAAGTTATTCCATCCAAATGACTAACAGAAACGGAATACAACAGAAGCGTATTTACGAAGATTAGGAATTGATCAAATCTGAATTTCATCAGACTGGATTCTGTAGACTTGTGCGTGGCGCTGTTGCCAGGTTGCATAGTAATTATTTATTAGTTAAAATGAGATATAAAGAATATTTTCTTATGTCGATACAACCAGTGATGTTCGTGGAACAGCATATTATCATTCTATGGCATATTCATTCACATAAATATCTATTTACCAATTTATATCATCAATAGCTAGTGCCGGCAATATTGTACAATGCTCAGTCTGACGGAATACGTTTCTGCTGCCTTCACAATCCGAATATTGCCGAATATCATTCGAAATAATTATCGATTGACGGATGTTCAATTGTGGACGGTATCGATATGGATATTTGTGAGTATCTTGAGATGTTGGTTTTGAAAAACGTCAATCGGATAATGTATGAATCAGAGGATTTATATTAGTTCAGAATCTACTTTTGCTGCGATTAATTTCTTTGCAAATCTTATTCGAATCATTTAAATATATGTCGACATGAAAATATAGTCGAAATTTTTCATTCTGCTGATGTCCAGTCTGATGAAAAACTGTTCGATATGATGGAGTCTTGATCTTTGCAGTGGGGAGAAGTACAGATTTGTTCATTAAATTTTCTGATCAGGAAACTGTTTGATGGGGTAGAGTTTCTTTATTTGATATAGTTTGGTGTGACAAGAAGTGTGTCCCTGTCCATGAAGATCCACAGTATATCAAAAATGCAGTGACTTCAGTCACCAAGAGTCATTCGAGTACATTCCTTCCAAATACGTCCCTGCAGCAGAATAATAAGAGCAGCGAATATGAAAACCCATACCGAATTTTCATATTTCCGACATACATTGTACACCATAAAATGTCCATAAAATAAATTCGAGCTCCTCCATCCTCGCCATAGTCCCTTGCCTTTCTCAGAACGATATGCTCGAGAAATACCCGGTCGCGCGATTTAGAGTCAGGGAAAGAGGGTCAGATGCATTTTCCGTCCTATAAATTGGGATGCTTGTTGAGTTTAGATTTAGATAGCCCCGCCTGTAGCTTGTTTTCCGTTTCTTCGAGTGTTTCGCAAACGAGTCTAACAAGAATCACAAGGAATAGTTCTGCTAGAGTAGTTACTTGAAACGAGAGTTGAATCTCGAGATTTAACCGGTCTTTAACAGTTGGCTGGAGAGATACTCATTCGGTAATGAGTAGAGTGGATTTGCATAATTGTTTGCTTGATGTATTTTTAACGCGGTTCATGCAAACGAAAATTAGAGTGTCATGAAATTAATAGACACAACTGATTTATATCTTTTATCGTATCAATGAAAATTACGCTTCCTTTAAGTTCAATCTTTATAACGAATTATTAACATCACAACACATGATATATTAGTTACAAAATATAATACGTTACCTAGTTACTTTTAAATATCCTAGATACTAATTTTATTTCGAAATCTATTTATGAAAATTGACATGAATGTTTTGACAGTTTCAAAATTGATGGATACACCTGCATCATTTTTGTACAAAATGATGGGAATGCCCGCCTATTTCTGGCCAGCAACATTCTTATATAGTTTGATGGTCTCTTTCATACATAAGACACTGTTTACAGAGACGTCTCCAACTTGAATTTTTCGCGCAATAGAAATCTTACCTAAGTTATCTTCTAACTACCTTCTTGCAAAATTGCTCGATCCCCAATTATTAAGTTCTTGTAAGTCTTATGTATCCATCCGCATCAACAAAAAAAAGTTGCTGAAGATCTTACATTGCAATGACCAGTATACATAATTGGATTTTCGTGTTTGAGATATGAAACAATTTTCTCAGGTATTTTAAAAACGAAATGAATATTGTAAAAACAATCTTCTATGTGTAGTAAGAGCTGGACGTAATGCTATATATATTTTAAATGGTGTCAGCATTATGCAGCAGGCCCACAGAGCAACCATGACCGACCGTCCGCGACCGTCCAACTACGACCAAAATTTCCAACACGTGTATTCTTATCGGATAACTCACACTGAATGATCGTCTTCAACCGGTTTTCGAGGACCATGTTTAGAAGTGCAATCTTTTGAAAATTCTGGTCGATCAGTGTGAGTTTGAAAGTTTTTATAGATCCCTTTCAATTTTTGGTCGTTGCTGGACGGTCGCGGACGATCGATGCTGGTCGGTCAGTGTGATTCCTAGCTTAACGTCTCCGTCAGATATCACCGCTGTCTAGAATGTCAACATTTTCCATGGACATTTTCCAACTAAAAAAGCTACTTTCTTCATCAAAAATGTTTCGCCTGGGGCATTACGAACAAATTCACTAACTTGCTCTTTCGTGAATATTTTTTTGCTCTATAACCCACATTTTTTTTTTATAAATCGTATCAAAGCACCACACTAGTAGATTTCTACTCTTTCCTTCAACTCCAAACAAGCTCGTAACATAGAATATTTAGGCCACAAAGATGATGAAGGGTACTCACTTTAGATTTTCACAAAATAAGCATTAAATACTGTTTCTCCAGGACCTTTAACCTGTGTTCTGTATTTCGCCACTCACAAAACTCAAAGTATTATTTCTAGGAATGGATTTTTGATTTATCTGGAAACAAATCTAATCTTACAGTGTTAGCTGCCCCAAGTATATTTTCAGGAATATCAATATCTGCCATGACTTTCGTCACAGTTTTAAATGAGTCATAATTGAGACAATAATAATAATACGTTGCAACGTTCTCGATTACTTTAAGTCGCATAATAATCTCGTTATATTAATAGCAATAAAATTCGTTTGAAACAAATACGCTTAGAGGCAAAACTTAATATGAAATTTCTTCAGTTGTTGACTTTCCTTCTCCCCACCAATCTTCTCAGACATATGTGGCACTCGACAGTGGAGATCAACAGTATTATTATGCTTCGATTCTGTGTGGTAATGTATCTTAATCTGTCTAATTCTCGCAAAATATTCGGGTTTCAAAAAAAAAGCTATATATTTGAATTATTGCCCCTTTTTTATCTCAGAAATTTATAGTCATGCTCTTTATAAACTTCATCAAATACCAAAACATAATACAAAAATTAATGAACTCAGTAAAAGTTCAAACTTTCATAATAATATAACACTTGCATCTCAGAACACATAGGTATAGATTTAATAAATCTGCAAATAATCTCTTAGATATTGCTCTCTATAACAAATCATCATTCATTTGAAAAATTCCAGACATGCATTGCTCAAAAAATATAAAAATATCTTTCAGAACACGGGTTCTATTTAATTCAAGAGTCTACAGGGAGAGTCAGAATGAGACCGATCAACTTCGTACACTGATTCCTTACCTCGTTTCCAAGTTTTTGTAAATGTTCATCCTAAAATGCATCCCCTCTAGGATACAAAGTCATGAGTTCGAAAAAAAAATTTAGTTCGTTTTCTTTAAAACTCCCGAAGGAAAAAAAATTTAAAGTTTGTTGACTGATCTAAGTTTATCAATGTGATAATTAGAAGTTGAAGTGTTAAATTTTTGTAAAGCAGAGGCATAGTTACGGTGGTTTGCTGCCATATTTTTCTTCATATTTTCTTCAAACAAGTGAATCAAAAAATGACTGTTTGACATCAGTTAGGTTCATCGATACTTGAACAAAAGTCAACATTTCATGTGCCTAAATGTAGAGATTTTTAAAATATTTATGAAAAACTGAAAGGAGTTCCAAATGTGTTTTTTTTTACTTCTTGGTTCAAAATGCTGGAGGACATGATATATAATATACGACATCACAAAAATAGTCATTGATTCTGGTTCTAATTTCTACACAATTACTGTTCTACGAATTCAATTCTTATAGGTAATCGAGGAAATTTTTTGAATTTCTCCAGTACAATCTTCTTGGTTCATCCAGAAGTTCATATTCGAATTAATTCAGAGATCATCACATCGCTTGGGCAATTACAGTGCTGTTCCCGTGCAATTTTGCAAGATGAACTAATGCCATTACTGGTGAAAAGTTAAATTTCATGGTCCTACATCTCTAAATTGCATGAGGTAATAGCATATGCCACAGTAATGTCGCAGTATCTCGATTCATTTTCGTCGTTGTGCAGATCTCGTTCGAGACGGAGTTTACCCAGCGGCACGTATTTGAAAAGTTTCGCGGGAGAGACTTTGGTCGCTCGCGATCTGATAGTACAATGCAGTAATTCTAAAAGAATATTTCCGTTTAAAAATTCTTAAAAAATTGTTATACGATATACCTATCGAGAAAAACTATTTTCTGATCAATCTGAGATTTGACATACTCAAAACATGCCAGAAGTGCAGTGATAATAGTTTTCCTCCTCTTCATTTATTCATAAGTCTTCAGTTGATGATATAATAAATAGTACCTATAATAATAGTATATTTGAACAAAACATTCTGACTACCAAAAAATTTCACATGAAGTACCTCAGAGATCCGTTCTGGGGCCTCTTCTATTTATCAAAAACTTCTTGGATGTCATACTATACAACCTCCTACCTCAAGAGTACAGGACTCTGTTTCAAATCGAAAGTCAAAAAATATATCTTAAATCATTGTTTTTATTCTATCGACGAATAATTGAGTACGCCTGTATGTCTCAATAATGATCCTTAAGGTGATTGTGATAATGTTTTGAATGTATTGATGTTATTTATTCATTTATTTATTTTTTATCTTATGACTGTTATTCTCAATACTTTACCACTTTTAATATTTTTTAAACAATATCTGAATGACTTGCCAAAAACATATTTGTAACTTGTCGAATAAAATGTCTATAATAAGAATTTAAAAAATACAGAAATTGACTGCGTATTATAGAGGTCATATTTTTGAAAATCAAATTGAAATAGATTCTCATCTCAAAACTGTCATAGTATGTAAGATAGAGAAAAGTGTCAGATGAATTTGACTAGAGAGTAACAAAGATGCTGAAAGTGATATAATATACAGGGTGTTCTATTTGAAATATCCAAGTTGTTACTACTTTCAGTAGAAGCTGCAACGTCGCATTGTCCAAAATATTTTACGCGAGTAGATCATGTCTATAACAATAATAAAAATAACAATAATGATACATGGCCTGTCTGGGTAATTCCTAACAGATTAAAATAATAATAATAATGGTTACAAACTCTGTCACCGAGTTGGAACCCGTTCAGCAAAAAGCCCACGTGAAAGCTGCGGAGGGTGACATGCTCCTACAGCTACATAAGGATAAGCCAATGCATGGGGTCTTCTTCAAGAACATTGAAGACCTTCTTGGCTTATCCAGAAACCTGACCTTCGCTTTTCTCAGGTCAAGGGGGCTGAAGTCGGATACCTAGGGATTCATAATGTCCTGCCAGGCATAACGCGGCCTTACGAGTGTTGTACTACCATCTACGACACTCGTACGGTATAGACGAGACACCGGTGTTGCCTTATGCTCCGGGGGATATTGAGTCCGTTGTGGAGAATGAGAAGTGCCGAATATATTGGAACTACTCATTCCCAACCCTCAGGCAAATACAAGCCAATAAGCCTGATGTAGTCCTTCTCGACCACCAAAGTAGGACGATTTTCGTCATTGAGTTTTCAGCTCCTGGCGAAACGAATATCGTCCGAAAAGAGGAGGAAAAACGGACTAAATATCGAGATCTACTCTTTGAACTCCGCAGGCTTTATCCAAACCATTCTGTCAAGATGGTGGTTCTGATAATAGGGGTCCTTGGTCGAATGATGGACACGCTGCTCTCGAATCTAAAAATCATACTGGCATGCCGTAATTCGGCAGAAAACCTAGCCGGAAGAATGCAGAAGGCCGTTATTCTTGGTTCACTCCGTTTACTCAGAGCACATGATTCTCGGACCCAGTAATCACTCACCCCACGGACGTGGGGAGTGTTTGCTGGGGTTAATGATACACCAGCGCGCCCTCCGGTAGTATCGGAGCTCTGGGGACAGGGCCTGACTGGTACATTCCTGATGAAAAAAAAAAAAAAATAGTTATTTGCAGGAACAAAAAGTCAAGCCTCTTTCGACAAAATGTCACGTGCAATTAACGTTTTTCGCAAGAGTTACATACAAATTTTTTCTACGTTCATGAAGAATCCAAAAACTCTTTTATTGAGGTGGCAATAAGGGCAGGAAAGTTAAATGCATACTTCCATAGTAAGATATTTGAAAATTGATTAGCGTTATCTATTTGCATTGAAAAAGTTAGGGATTAATATATTGGGAACGATACAACACAAATTTTACTTTAATCATTAATGTTTCGCCGTGAGGAATACTTTGAGGAATTCACCTTCGTGTTCATTATTTGTAATCATAGATTAGGCAACACTAATTACAGAAATTCTTTTCTGTAATTCAGTTGAAATTCAAAGGAAACAAATTTTTTCATTTTCAATGAATTTTTTTAATGAATATGGAATTAATATGAAATATCAAACTCTGCGCATTCTTAATATGATTCTCTCAACCTCTGCAACGAGGAGCATTACGCAAGTATCTGTGGATATAATTCAATACCCGTCATGGAATAAGCCAGGAGAGTAGTTGTTTTCTGACGGGTGTTTGCCACAATCAGCCTTCGATGTAGGTATATATGGGAGAGAAGAAAGGTTTAAGCATTTTCATTACAAACAACCTTTCAAGAGAACTCTGAGCTTTATGCTCATTTTCAAAATCAAATATACAATTATTTGAAATGGAGTACAATTTCATAGACAATGGATTGAATATGACGTCGGTCAGTACGTTTATGTTTGCCATGATCACAAAACGCTGTAGCAGAAAAATTAATCAGTTCAATACAAATTGAATTGCACCAGCAGTGCCATAAAGAACCTGTTTCTTCACAAAATATAGTTTGATGAAGTTTTATGCATGAACGCGGAAAAAATATATTAATATCAATAAAAAATAAACTATTTTGGCTTTAGACTATATGGGGTTGTAATTCTGATTGGTGAAATAAAATTCATCTAAAATCACCCCCATCATACAGGTTTCATATCACACATATAATATTAAGGTTTGAGCAATCATGTTGGACAAAACCTCATATTGATCTCATTACCAAAATGCATAATCGATTTAACAACAAATCTGAAGAAGAGTTCAATAAACTCATGACTAAAGCAGTTTATGGCAAGACAATGGAAAATATCCTTATTGGGAAAGTGTAAGAAGAAGTATGGGTGCTAGCGCTCTAATGCCAAATTTCAAGACTTGTTCAATTTTTGAATTGTATGGAAACGTTGTGAAATTTTATATTTTTGAATAGTAACTGTGAAAAACTGTAGAAAGAGTCCAACAATAAACGATATGGAAACTACCGATAAAATGCGTCTTTGTGAACAGCAATTGGTTTGTCACAAACTTTTCCAGTTTCAATCTCGTTTTCTGTAGGACTTTTATTGAACATATTTAGAAGTGCAGGTATGGCATGAAAATTCTGGATATGTTTCGAAACACCCTGTAAACGTGTACCATACTGAAATTAGAGGAACAGGCCCACGTACGCTAATTTCATAATGCCCCGCTCCTCAGCGGCGTCTATTGTAATCGCACTCCTCGCGGAAATTCATTTCCATATTCGCGATCCTTCAAAGACTTCCCGAATTTGAATTTCTCTCGACATGTGTCTGACAAAAGGGCTCGAGTTCAAGAACTCAAACTAAATATAGCGGGCGGCATTGAATTTGAGATAGTTTATCATGTAGGATGAAGGACTTAGGTTGAAGAGTTTCTGTCAGAAAGGGTGTAGCGACAAAGACCCCTACGCCGTCTTGAGTTCTATTTTTTTCAACGGGGTCGTGATGCTTGTTTTGCGCGGATGAAACGGGATATAGCCCTGAGGAGTTTCTCGGCAGAGTGAACTCACGCGCATAATGCGGTTTCCGGCTGGTTATTTTGGCGGTTTTCAAGTAACTTCCAGTGCGGAGAAACTGGTAGAACGAGAGTATTTCCAAGATGAGAAGAAGAAGTGTGGAAATCAACCGAAACTAAAACCCGTCAGAGCCTACCGTATGAAATTGCGTACGCAATTTGTTAACTTTTCAAATAGGCTTTTCCTCAAGAGATGGCACTGAAATGTATTTTTCAATGTGAATCATTGTTGTTTTGTTAATACGTCATTCTGTCTGAGATTGGGTTCATTGTATTATGAACTTCACTTCTATATCAAATACAAATTTGGGCGGCAAGAGGTCCGCGCGGACCATCTACAATAAACACACACAGTAATATACAAGAAATAGAACAAACTAGATAGAGCTCCCTTCTGTTGATACCATAGCTGATTCCAATTCAAATTCAATGGATGTAAATAATTTTCTGAGATTTTGAGATATCTGTGACCTGAAATAAACATATTATTTTTAAATTTCATCCTTGGATGTCTAAAAAATGGGATTGCTATTTGGAAAAAAATCAGTTACACAATTTTCAAGAAAACTGAATTTGGCGCTTATTCCTTAGCACCCCGTATAATTTTTTCTTAACTTTTAGGAAGCTTCAGGTCTCATTCTGCTAAATTATGTTGTTCCAGATAAAGTTATATTAAAATTCATCGTAGAGTTTGAAAAGGCAATAAAAAACAGTGTTTCATTGAAAAAAAAAATTAATTGGGGTCTACTGAGAATATTTTAACTGAAACGAGCTCTTCGAAACACTTTCATATACACATTTTTAGAAAACTACCAGGATACCCTGTCCATGTAATAATTATTTACCTTGATCCAAACTAACCAGTTATGTTAACTACAGATGCTAGCCGAATTGCATTGGGTGTTAACTAAGGCAGAATGCACAAAACTTTTTGGTCATTATCTGTGAATGATTATAACATCAATTACGCACAAATTCAGAAAGAATCAGCGTTGGGTTGTTGGCAAGGGGGCCTACCGGGAACTTCACATGAATGGGACCTCCCACTTAGGCTTCCACTAGTAGTCGCTCGATAACTTTTTGATTGTTGTAGAGCTGAAGAATGAAAAATGCCCCAAGCCATACGGTTATTATTATTATTATCTACTGTAGGTGACCAGCAAATATATTTGCTGATAATCGGCCCTGATTTTCAAATGAATATTTTATCTTTCTTTTAAACTTTTTCTGATAGTTTTTTCTACTGGGCTCACTGTTGTAAAAAATGATTCTAGTGCAAAATAATTAAAAACATATTTTTCTATTTCATATATTTTGGAATCTGCATAAAATTTTGCATGTATAGTGCGGATTGCAAGTGAATCTGCCGATTTTGGATTTTTCCAATTTTTCGTATAAATTTATTTTACTTCGATTGACTCTTGAACCGTTCCCGAGAATCTGAGCATTAAAAAATCATACATCTCCGAAATTTGCATGAAATTTTGCGTATATAGTGCGGGATTCAACTGAACACTTCTCAAACTTAAAGGCCGACTCAGATACATGCATGCCCATCGTGCATGTTTAACACTGCATGAGAAATGTTTGCCTGTCGACGTTCATACCTGTGCCTGTTGGCGTGCTTGAAAAACGCAGGCATGCAAGCGCGAGCTGACAGATTGTTGGTAGGGGTGCAGAAATATCGAAGGGGGCCACATTTTTTTGACGATTTACTCGAAGAAAAATTATTTTTGTTTGTTTTTTTTTCATTCAAAGAATGTGTGGATATTTTACTAAACCATGGAAAAGGGGGCCCTGGTGGGCTCTGGAAGAGGGGGGATCCGGGGTGCTACAGCACCCAAGCTCCACGGCTCAGCACGCTACTGCAGGCACAGAATAAGGAAATGTTCTATTAAATAATAAAAGATACAGTGAAAAATACTTCGAAATTATTTGAAAAACTCAGATGGCATAAGTCCAGTATTGACAAAATTATCACAGAACCATCAGTCTTCTAGCTTCTAGCTTCTATAGAAATTTAGAATAAAAATGAGACATTACTCATAGTGATAAACTTTAAATATTCAATATTCAAACTTTTTCTAATATTCCTTTACGATGAATAATTTTTAAACCCCAAAAATGTTGAAAAACTTGTAAAATGGAATTCTCCTCTTTCGAAATTATTGACAACTGAATCCTTTTCAAATATGATAATACTCCACAATATTTACGTGGTAATGAACTTTATTATATTCTACAATTGTTGTTGACAATTCCCTTATTCAAGACTGTGATATCGCCGATTACTATATTTGATGCGGTTTCTTGATTTTAGTACCAACACACTCACAGTAGAAGAAAAACTGTGGAACACAAATAAATCCGCACTCGAAAATACTTCACGACTCAGGCCAAGGAGACTTTGAAGTCTCCAAAGGGAACAAAACAACAAACGATCCTGAGCCGATCATTATAGAGCATTTCATTTTAGAGTCAATTTCAGAGAAGGAAATTGAATGTCTTGTAATGAAGATGAAGTCATTGTGAATGGACGGCTTTCAATTCCAACAATAAAGTCTTCGACTGTCGAGGGGGCGGAAAGAACATTCGCAACGGTCTCCATCGAGAATAATAAAAATAAAAGAGACATGTTCCGGATAGAGTGGAGATTCGGAACAAACAGAAACCCCCAGCTAAGTCGGAAAATAATCCTACTAGTGTGCCGTCGATTTCCACAGAGGACGTGAAGGGAAAATGCAGCGGACGAGTTATAGCTCCTCAATGGTGGGTTGGAGTTGCTTTTGTATGTAAGTTGAAAATTAATGGGTGCACTTTAAGAGAGGCCAATATTTATGTCTCTTCGCTACCTATTCCTCTCGTCCATATCCGAGATCGAATCCCGAATATACTATTTTATTAATTGCCCAAGTTTTAATGGAAAAACTACGTCAAAGGATGAACTACACGAAAAAGTTTCGGAAATTGATTGCGATTTTGTCCGAGCGAAGTTGTTTTTGCAATTTCACTTTAATGTATGCTAGAGTGAAGTGAGTGCTTACCGAAAAATTGGCGCTACACTGAGTTTAGGCACCCACCATACTTTCCCCATTTACGTGACAATTTAATTGAGAGTTATGGCCCCATTCATTTTAGGTGTCCAACAATCGCGTGTATGTGTGTGTAAATTTTCTACTTCAGAAAATAACAATATGATTCGTATATCTCAATTATTTTAAAAGTTCAACAAATGATATTTTAATTAAAACTAATGAGCGGACGGATCTAGCAAAAAAAACATTTATTGGAATAGACGCTCTCATTTTGTTTTATTTTATGGTGAATATGTCTCACAACCTGATAAATTCTCAATAAATGAGCTGCGATAAAAAAAGATCATTAATATGATGACGTCTGACTTTGTTCGTATTTCAATTTATAGTGAAATGCATCGTTTAGGAATAAGTGAAACATCTTCATGGTGCTTTGACTTCATATTGAATTCGACACGCAGTCGGAGTGCATTTTAATCTGTAACCCAGAGATGGCGCTGAATTCAGGGATTTCCAATTGGGCTGAGAATTTTTCGATTGGGTTGGGTCAAACTAGCCTACGCTGATGATTGGCAAGGACCATGAAACCATTACGGAGGTGTTCCCCCAATTAAATCAAAAATTAATTTTAGTTTCGATATTTAAAATGCATTGCAAAATAGTTCTTGTAGAAAACTTTGTCAAGTATTAAACAGATATCATTCAACGGTCGTAGGGGGCGGGAGTTGTTTTCTGTTGAATACTTGCTGACGACCATTCCTATTGTATAAGATTGTTTGCCGATGATTCGGATTACGTAATCCAACAATTTCATTATTAGATTCATGGTTTTCGGTCTTCATGGTATTATTTTCATTTCATCTACATTCACAGTTGAAGAATTAGTGTTGAACCAATTGGTGATTTTATTCAGGTAATTTTCTGCCTTTAATTTTTACACTATCTCACGTCTTTACTATGTACATGATCACAGTATCGTCAGCGAAAGATATTGTTGTAAGATGGATCCCGATGACCTAATTTTAAGCAGTTCATTTATAAATATTCTGAAAAGTATTGGCCCGAGTACTGTACCTTGTGGTACACACAGTTCACTTCTTTGCCATCGCTCAATATTCCATCAATTTTAACTTTTTGTTTTCGTCATATTAGATAATTTTTCGAAAGATGCAATACTACTCCCCGAATTCCCAGGGTTTTTTGTCGATCCAATAAAATTTCATGGCTCACCGTATCGAAAGCCATTGCCAGATCAACAAAAACACCAAGACATGCAACTTTACAATCAAGAGCATCATAGATTAGTGATGTGAGGTGGTGGATGGCATCCTGGGTACTAACATTTTCTCTAAACCCATATTGTCTATCAGAAATTATATTATTTTTTTTTTAGGTACAACATCAAGCGACTTTTTATAGGTTTTTCAAACTGTTTGTAAAATGTAGAAGTAAGAGTTATTGGTCTATAATTGAACGTGTTTGTTGGGTCTCCGTTTTTGTAGATTGGAATTATATGAGCCTCTTTGAAATGTTTAGGTACTATTCCCTGTTGCATGCATAGGTT
Source organism: Chrysolina americana (assembly GCA_958502065.1). NCBI lineage: Eukaryota > Metazoa > Arthropoda > Insecta > Coleoptera > Chrysomelidae > Chrysolina > Chrysolina americana. The sequence goes on along the minus strand of OY293417.1, from coordinate 65,958,974 downwards.
GAAAATATGGCACAGTGGTTCTGATATGTAGTTGTCTGTCTGTTTTATTGTTGCATTGTTTATCCCATCAGGACCAGGTTATGTGTCATCTTTTAAAAATAGAATCAGGTTTTTTACTTCGTCTGTGATTGCTGGTGTCAAGTACATAGAATTAATATAATGTTCTATGTCTGTTTCCTCTTTGTTTTCTATTCTTATTTAAGCTGCTACATTCATACCTAGTCCAGAGAAGAATTTATCGAAATTATTTGAAATTTTTTGTGTATGGAAACATTTTATTATCAATTTTTTTGAGGACTTCCAGCTGCCATATCGTTTTATTGTAGTGAAACTTGCTCCTGAATTTGAATAGAGATGCTGAAGAGCTTCGAAAGTAATAATAATAATAATTATAATATTTATTTATCGTCATAAAATGTATATATACACAACACATACTCGTATATACAGATATAGTACACAGTACACATAACTTTAAACGTATCATTCAAACAAACAAATTGACAAATTAAGATTTTATAAAATATTCGTTTATGTCATAGAAGCAAGATTCCACTAAATATGTTTTCAATTAGCTGGTAAACTGCAATAGTGGAAGGCATCTTCCCAAAAGGAATTTAATCCAACTGGTTGAACAGTGCACAACTATAGCGTTTAACGTAGTCAAAATGGCTTACTATGCTACTCAGTTATTGACTCTCAGTTACGTTACGGAATATCGTTTTTGAGGAGCAGTTGAAACTTTATTAAAGACTTTAATGATTTTGCAGAAAAGGGTTATGAGGTACATATGTAACCACAAACCAAGAGAATTTCGTTGAATCTCTAATCGAAAACAATATTCTAAACTAAAATCAAGTATGTAAAAGTGTGCTTTATGATACACTGTGAAATAAACTCTTTCTACAAGCAAATGAAGATATGAAAACCGCTTCGACCTTTCGGAGAACATCTCCTGGAACAGCTGAAAAGGGGAGTATTAAAAATACATTATTCACCGCGATACAGCGTAAGGTTCGACTGCACCCTGGTGAACAATGTATTTACTTAACCAGGCGTTGACTAGACCCTGAAAAAATTTCCACTTGGGTGTGGGAATATGTAGAATTGAAAACTGTAGGAACTTATAAACAACGAGTACAATTGATTTATTATTATTGTTCAGTTGTTCCGTCGAATAAAATTTCAAATTTTAAATGAAAACTCAATTTGAGTTGACATCTCAAATCGCCGAATTCCTAAATAAATTATGAAAATACACAACGAAATTTTAAAAGCGTACGACTTATTAATATTTGCCCTTTAGCGTTTTTCTTCTATTCGCAGACATGACTTCACAATAATACACCTTCAAACGAAATGAAATTTTAAGTGAAAACATCTCTGGGGCGAGAGAAGATTTGGTTAATTAATATTTATAAAGAGGGGAAATTTCACAGAAAATGAGTTTTCAAATTATCCAGTAGGTTTACATTCAAAGGAGGACAACCTCTTAAGTACCGAAAAAAATGTAAGTGCTCGAATGAAAGAAGAAACTGCCGCTTTTTTCATTCGTTTCAGAGTGAGAAGCAATTATTTTTGAATAGAAATTTCGTTTCACCATAAGATTGTCGCGATGAAACTTTGTGATTTGAAAAATCCAGTATTATTGGGTTTATTATCTATGAAAATTCGTTACGACAAGAAAAAAGTTGCGTTAGTACTATTTATTGATTTATCGAAAGTTTTTGATTGTGTCAGCCATGATATTCTTCTATACACATTGCTCTTGAGTAGTTTGATTCTTACTTTGGTGATAGACACCAACAGTTGAATGTAATGGCTTTGTATGTGGTTCGGTTAGTGTTGGAGTACCGCAAGGATCAATATTGGGCCCCACTATGTTTTTATTCACATCAATGATCTACTAGAACAGATGAGGCATGCAACTCGACTCGTAGCTTATGCTGATGACACTGATTTTCTTTTGGTGATCGATAACATCGATGATGCTGTAACCCAAGCAGATCACGTCTACTATTATATAAGTGGATGGGTTGAAAATAATTGTCTGTCTGCCAATAATGAAAAATCAATATTAACTGTCTTCAGAACAGGTAATTTTCAGGTTGAAACTTCCAAGGCTATTGCTCTGAACAACATTGAGATATCCTGTTCACTTCAAAATTCTTTCAATTCTTACAATGATGTCGATATATACCTTTTAAGTTGTTCGCTTTGTTTTCCGTATTTTGAATCAGAAATAGTGGAGCATGTCCATGAAACTTGCATGAAAAACAGATTGCTTCCATACAAAAATTCCGTCAGTCTATATCAAAGGATTCTATTTTATAACCGTTGTAAATTATATAATACTTTACCTGAAACTATAGAGTACTCAAGAAATATTCAAATGTTCATGCGAGAGGTTAAATATTTATCATTAAGAAGACATACTATTCCTTGTAAGAATTCTATAGTGACATCTTACTTCTATGTGAATGTAGTGATTTCAATGTATTTTTAATGTATTTGTCTGTTTGTTCGTATGTCGCTTTATTGATTTGTTAAAGAATATCAATATCGATAGAAAGTCGCGCTGTCAATAAACAAAATATTCCACAGGATAAACAAGTTGAGGAACTCATATCAAAACCAGAGCCGTTTTTAGTATCTGTTATTGCGTTCTCCAGATACATCAAATGTTCCATCTACTTTGGAATACCTGGTATTAGAAAATTATACTACAATGTTGACAAACGGCACGAAAAAGAGAAACAGAGTCCAGAAATAAAAACACTGCTGCTTTTTACCATATTTATAAAAGTGTCTCTCCATCTGAGTTTGTGGCTTAGGTTTCCTGAATGTTTTGAACAAACACCAATAATTATAAACTTTCACAAACGCGCTAAATATTTTCTACATCGCATGACCAACCAATATCCATAAAAAATAAATGCGAAAACGAAAACTTCGCTTTCCACCAGCCATCAACGTGTTTCTTCGAGAACAGGAATTACGTGATGTGATTCCTAAATGAGATGAACGAATACAAGTCAGAGACGGATGATAAAGAGTCCCTGGGTAGGCTGGAATGTTCCTGAAAGATAACACGATGACTCAACGGATTGCTCCGTATATTTTTTTCACCAACACGTAAGAAATTCATTGGGATGGGTTGAAAAAACAACTGACATCGACTTTCCTGAGAAACTAACAACTAAAAAGTCTTGCTCATGGAAAAAACTCTTGAAATGTTAACGAGAACGAAATCAATTCCTTCGACAAGTACTGCATAGTATTCATTATATTCAGAATCGGCAGAAGATCAAGTGGGAGAATCATATCTTGATTCTATTACCAACAAGCAATCGGTAAATTTATATATATGTTTTTTCCGGAGCAATATTACAATCAATATTGAATACTTCCTAATCACAATATGATTCCGAAACAAAAAATGAAAAACAATTTGGATCTAGGAAAAATGTTTTGACACAGGATGCTCTGCTCTGCTCTGCTCTGCTCTGCTCTGCTCTGCTCTGCTCTGCTCTGCTCTGCTCTGCTCTGCTCTGCTCTGCTCTGCTCTGCTCTGCTCTGCTCTGCTCTGCTCTGCTCTGCTCTGCTCTGCTCTGCTCTGCTCTGCTCTGCTCTGCTCTGCTCTGCTCTGCTCTGCTCTGCTCTGCTCTGCTCTGCTCTGCTCTGCTCTGCTCTGCTCTGCTCTGCTCTGCTCTGCTCTGCTCTGCTCTGCTCTGCTCTGCTCTGCTCTGCTCTGCTCTGCTCTGCTCTGCTCTGCTCTGCTCTGCTCTGCTCTGCTCTGCTCTGCTCTGCTCTGCTCTGCTCTGCTCTGCTCTGCTCTGCTCTGCTCTGCTCTGCTCTGCTCTGCTCTGCTCTGCTCTGCTCTGCTCTGCTCTGCTCTGCTCTGCTCTGCTCTGCTCTGCTCTGCTCTGCTCTGCTCTGCTCTGCTCTGCTCTGCTCTGCTCTGCTCTGCTCTGCTCTGCTCTGCTCTGCTCTGCTCTGCTCTGCTCTGCTCTGCTCTGCTCTGCTCTGCTCTGCTCTGCTCTGCTCTGCTCTGCTCTGCTCTGCTCTGCTCTGCTCTGCTCTGCTCTGCTCTGCTCTGCTCTGCTCTGCTCTGCTCTGCTCTGCTCTGCTCTGCTCTGCTCTGCTCTGCTCTGCTCTGCTCTGCTCTGCTCTGCTCTGCTCTGCTCTGCTCTGCTCTGCTCTGCTCTGCTCTGCTCTGCTCTGCTCTGCTCTGCTCTGCTCTGCTCTGCTCTGCTCTGCTCTGCTCTGCTCTGCTCTGCTCTGCTCTGCTCTGCTCTGCTCTGCTCTGCTCTGCTCTGCTCTGCTCTGCTCTGCTCTGCTCTGCTCTGCTCTGCTCTGCTCTGCTCTGCTCTGCTCTGCTCTGCTCTGCTCTGCTCTGCTCTGCTCTGCTCTGCTCTGCTCTGCTCTGCTCTGCTCTGCTCTGCTCTGCTCTGCTCTGCTCTGCTCTGCTCTGCTCTGCTCTGCTCTGCTCTGCTCTGCTCTGCTCTGCTCTGCTCTGCTCTGCTCTGCTCTGCTCTGCTCTGCTCTGCTCTGCTCTGCTCTGCTCTGCTCTGCTCTGCTCTGCTCTGCTCTGCTCTGCTCTGCTCTGCTCTGCTCTGCTCTGCTCTGCTCTGCTCTGCTCTGCTCTGCTCTGCTCTGCTCTGCTCTGCTCTGCTCTGCTCTGCTCTGCTCTGCTCTGCTCTGCTCTGCTCTGCTCTGCTCTGCTCTGCTCTGCTCTGCTCTGCTCTGCTCTGCTCTGCTCTGCTCTGCTCTGCTCTGCTCTGCTCTGCTCTGCTCTGCTCTGCTCTGCTCTGCTCTGCTCTGCTCTGCTCTGCTCTGCTCTGCTCTGCTCTGCTCTGCTCTGCTCTGCTCTGCTCTGCTCTGCTCTGCTCTGCTCTGCTCTGCTCTGCTCTGCTCTGCTCTGCTCTGCTCTGCTCTGCTCTGCTCTGCTCTGCTCTGCTCTGCTCTGCTCTGCTCTGCTCTGCTCTGCTCTGCTCTGCTCTGCTCTGCTCTGCTCTGCTCTGCTCTGCTCTGCTCTGCTCTGCTCTGCTCTGCTCTGCTCTGCTCTGCTCTGCTCTGCTCTGCTCTGCTCTGCTCTGCTCTGCTCTGCTCTGCTCTGCTCTGCTCTGAAGATATGAAGCTTTGAAAATGGATTGTTTCCATTTTTTTTGGGGTATTTGCATATGTTCAGGATGACGCTATAATAAGATATATTTTCGGAAAATGACATATTTCGGATAGTTTTTGAAGAAAAACGATAATAACCGATTCTAAATATATTTGGTGTCCAATAATATCTAATATGTTTTCCAAAATGTTCGTAACGATGCCCAGCAATTTGTAATGAAGGAAAATGAAAAAATCGTAATCATGTAACCTCAGAGATGACAATTGTTATCATTATTGATGTCATTTACATATTATATGTGATTTGTTTCTCACAAATCTCGATAATCTAACAAGACATTTTCCTCAGAACAGCACGAAATGGATAATAGCTCCTCACAGCCAAATGAATCCGTGAAAATATCTGCATCTTTGATACGTGATAGTACTTTTCAAGTAGAATGGGGTAGTTCAGGTGTTGGAAGCAAACTATGAATGGAACTTTCGATATTTACACCCAAATTCTTGAAAACACTATCTTTTTCATAAATGTTACATTAAAGTTTACAAATATAAATAACTGTTTATTCATATGATTGTTTACAAAATGAATAAGTGGATGAATCGAAAACAATATATTAGTAAGAATAACATTCATAATAATAATAATAATAATAATAAAGAACATCGATGAAAACAAAGTGAAAGCAGCCATTGGAAATACAGTTAATTAGAAATCGTCAGGTTTTCAACAAGAAATGAAAGCTCTCAAACGGATGAGCATACAAAAAATTCAGCCAAATTCACGGAAAGCCATTTCCCATAAAAAATGTGCGGGGTCCTTTGATAAAATCAAAGAGTCACATAACAAAAGTTTCGTTCTAGTGTTCAGAGTATTTCTATGCTGATAGAGAATTTTTATTTCTCTAGTGAACCAAATATCATATTTCAAAACCCTGATCCAGGAAATTTCAGTTCCCTGCTTCACTTCGGACGATGTCCATCAAATCTCCTTAAGCCAGTACTATTGATTCCTCCATTGCCCGAACAAAAATATTCCTCTCCGACCGCACGGCGTGCTCTCCGTAAAACCAGAACAAATAAAACTTAACCAGACTTACTTATGCTTAGATAATACTGCGTCCCAATCTCGTACGGATCCCAAGTGAGTCCCCGGTATCGAGTCTTCTCCCGGGGGGTGCCATAATCAGGCACGTCCTTATGGACGGCTCCGGGCGCGTTGGGATCGCCGCTCTTGGCGAAATTGCTAACGAAATTCAGCATCGCCTCCGCCACTCCCGCGTCTTGACGGGTGAAGTTCTGAGGGAAGAACGGCAGACCGCCGACGAGGGGCAGACCCAGGATGTAGGTCAGGTCCTCGCCGCGAACGCTGCCCAGTCGCTGTTAAAAAAATAAACAGTTCAGTACGGTTGATCAATGCATAGATAAACTGAAGCTACAGATCGAAATATTTGTGTGAGACCTATTTGTTTGTCTGCTGAAATGACATGATAATATCTTTTTCCGTCGACCTCGTATCAAATTGTCTGTTTAGGCAGCCAGCGCACTGAGCAACCATGACCGACCGTCCGCGATCGTCCAACTACGACCAATATTTCCAACACATGTATACTCATCGGGTAACTCACACTGAATGATCGTCCTCGACTGGTTTTGAAAGACCATGTCTGAAATTCCAATCTGCTGAAAATTTTGGTCGATCAGTGTGGGTTTGAAAGTTTTTATTGATCCCTTCAAATTTTGGTCGTTGCTGAACGGTCGCGCACGGATGATACTGGTCGGTCAGTGTGATTCCTAGTTTAATGTTCTTCAAAGCGAACGAAATCTTTCATTAATGAGCCCTATTAATGAATTGTTATCATGCATGATTTTTCGAAATCAACCATTAATGACACCTATTAATATTCAATTTCGTAGCGCAGCCATAATATGCGAGTGACTTTTTCTGAAGTCTTTTTCAGTTTCTCAAATTGTACCATCACAAATGTATTAAAATGACTTAAATATGATCATTAATGTTCGATAGAGTTTGTATCTACTGTTCATTTCGTTGATTAAATATCTTCGAATAAAAAATTCCAACAAGAGTGAGGTCGATGGAAAAATATTGTAATCAGCTCATATATTGAAATGCGATTAATGATCTCAAACATTAACACGCTCGCTTTGCTCACGCGTTGAAATATCTCATTGATCGCCTTCTTTACTAATTAGTCCAATAGCCACAGATAAATTTGTGCCAATACTGAAGGATGAATCATTGTAACACTAGGAAACTTGGCCGTGACTTCTAGACATCATGTTTGTTGGACAAAAAATAGTTTGCCACAAAATCAGGGATGTAACACAATAAACTTTGGCTTCAATAAAAAATAACTGGAGTTTTCTCGGAAAGTGGAAAGGCTATTGGAAAACGGCTCCTACAGAATAAATGGAATTACAAAGTAGTCTTGTAATACTACTTCTAGTAGGCTAGGTCAGGTGAGGTTCGGTGGGAGTTTTGCTTCATATTTGAAGCAAATCCGTCTCTTTGAGTTCTGGAAACAAAGTAAATCATCCTAAAATTGCGACGAGGAATATCTGCTATTGTAGACAAGAAATGAGAATATTTTTCGAGGTTATGGATAGGCCTCACATCTCATTCATGAATGATATGAGAATGATAAGGATGGCCAGTCCCAGTGATATTTTGCAAAAAACTCTACTAAATCTATATGAGCTTTATAACTGCTTTCGAAACTTCATCCAAACAAGTAGTTGCCACTTGCTTTTTGAACTGTTCCTGAGGTTTATAGAATTTTTCAATGCCATATTTGAACTATTTAGAACTTGAAGCCGTGAGTATGTATAATATCTGTCGACATTTTTTATGTACTTTGACGTCCGCCAGTTCATCAAGATTTCTATATGAGAACCCCCTTTCTTTGCTCACAGGAATCAATGTTTCCAGCCCTACTGGAATGGAAAATTAAATAAATATACTAATTCTTCCCTCCTGTGACATTCTACAAATGAACGCATTTTTGAGGTTCTACCATTTCAATAAACACCTATGTTCCCTCTTATCCTACCGGCAATTATTTCTATACACATTATCTCAAACCAACTCAAAAAAATTAATGGTCCTGAGTTTGTATACGTACTCTCAATTCTGTACAAATTTCAATATTCTGAAGACAGCTAATTTACTTGCATTTACTTTAGAGAAGATCAGTGCATGATAATATATTAGATTCCATCCTTTTTTCAACTTCAAATCTCCATGGGAAGAAAAACTCCCACAAACAAATTCGAATGGAATATCAATTCTTTGGGAGAAAGAAAGTTATGGTATATGCACTTGACTACACTCTTGTTCTTTGCCAGAATAATACAATATCCTCACACATTTCCACCCCACTTTTTGTAAAAGGTAAGCACTATTAATATCTTAGGAACCACAGCATTCAATACAATTCCAATCCACTCTAAGAAATTTTGAGGTCTTGTCTGCTCTACAATAAATTTCTACTCAGTTTCAGACGGACAATCGCAGCTGCATCTATTTCAATCTTGATTAGTGAATAAAAGTAGGAAAACGCTCATTGGGTATAAAAAATTGCTATTTGTGTAAAATGGGAAAAGTGATAAATTTCCGCACGATAAAGAGCGGCAGTGATACTTTTTGGTCGAATTAAACACATAAGTTTTTTTCTACAAACGCAGATCTTGGACAAAAAAAATTCTGGATACTCCCTTCAACCTATTACTTGTAAGGAAATTACCACTCCATAGCTATCCTAAATGTATAAGCTATTCAAATATCCAATAATTCACATCTCTTAAAAAAAAGGAATATAATCGGTGCATAAAAAAAAGAAAAGTACTGCCGGTCGAGATCGAACCCGAGCCGGCTGTTCAAGTCAGTTTGATAAGCTGCACCTCAAACCATTGATTTCAATTCACCATTTTCCGTAACGCAAGAATACTTTCGTTTTCAACAAAAGAGTTGAAAATCGAGCGTTTTTTCAATATTGTCGCTCTAGAGCGGGAATGCCGTCACAAAATTACATTTCTCGGAAAACCAGTCCAGTTGGTGGTCTGCAAGCTTTCAAACCAAAGACCTTCAATCTAAGGCGAACTGTCCACACGCTAACATTTGTACTCGAACCTCTTGAAGTCGATTTCTAGACTTCACTGATGTTGAATGACGATCCCGCAGAGTATTCACGTGAAGAAATATGTCGCAACAGCAGTCGTTTTTCGTTTTCTGTTCTTTCCCGTAGCTCATTTCTGTCAGTTTGTCTAAAACGTTCGACTACTCTTTTGATGGTAGAGCGATGAACATGAAGTTTTCTGCAGTATATTCATAATTACGTCCATCTTCAACAAGAGCAATAGCTTTCACGCAATTTTCCGCACTTAAAACCATGGTTGAAGTTTTTTCAGGTCTCTCACTGTCTAACTGACATTAGGGCAAAGCCACCCCTTTGAAAAACTATATTTATTAAAGTAAACCGACAAGTTGATTTAACTCTTAAAAATTAACTAGTACACTTAAACGCATGAACAAAAAAACAAATTGTTGAAAAGGAATGGTTTTTAACAGATATTGGTATATTATAAGAATTTGATCACGAAATTATTACACAGGATGTTAAACTAAGGGGTTCAACAACAAACTTCTAATTAACCCTGAATAATGACTAATAAGCCAGCATTTAACAAAAGACTGATTGTGCTAGTCAAAATTAATGAAAAATTTGAAAATTGAACTAAAAATAAAAAACTTTAGACCTCAAATTTTACCAAATATTACCTTGTTGCGTTTTATGTGTCATTCTACTTCTAGGTGTCAGATGTAACTGAATATCCGTAAGGGGAAATAGCTGTTTTCTGAAAAATACTCACCTCAAATTTGCCTTTGTGAATAGTGTAGAGAGAAGGGGATTTCGAGATTAGTCGAAATCATTTGTTTAATTTGAAGAAAAATACGTCGATTCCGTTTGGTTAGGAATCGGTTAGAAAAGCTACCAATAGCTGGATATAAACTCATCATTTGGAGTCTGTGCTGTGACTGAATGATAATAATGATAATAATAACGAAGCCTACGTCAGGGCGTGGCGTTTGAGTTTGGGGCTAAAGGTGCCGAGTTCATTCTTTCTTTCATTTTAATTTCACCAATTAAATTGTTAAAATCTCGTGGCTTGACTGTGGTGAGTCCTGCACGATTCACTGACGCGTTCAAATTAACAGTGCTGCTCCTAAAGTGGCGTATGGAGTAAGTAGCACAGCCTACCCAAAACACATAGTGGCTAATGATCTTAGCAATCGATACAAACATAAAAAAAAAAGTATAACCAAGCCTCACCTGCGGATAGTCGCTCTCCTTCGTCTGATACCCAAAGTGGAAAAGATACGTCTTCGCCCCCCTCCTCGCGTGCAAGTACGCCACCCGCACTAAGGGTGACACGGTGTGTCCGTCACTCAACGCCTCCATGGTGGAGTCCCTAATATTAATCGGGTGCTGGATGGGCTTGTCCCAGTCCGTGTACTCGTTCCGCACCGCCGAGAAAATCTCGTTCAAATGGTACAAGTATGCGTTTCGGATGTACGTCCTCAGCACTCTGTTCCGCTGGTCTTCCTCGAAGCCGTACTGAATGTCGTTCGCGCTAAAGTCACTGTAACTTTCCGTCGTCGTCATACCCAACATCACTTCACACACTATGAAGTTCTCGCTGGCGTGCTCCATCGCGTATGCCGGCTCCGAGGAGTCGGGTCCCACCGGGAGAGACGGGGCTATGCGCGGCATGAAGCGGACCCGCTCAAGCTGGACTTCGAGGAGGGCTTGGAGGGGCCTGTGGAAGAAAATTAGGTTGGTAATGATTATATAGACAGTTTAAACTTGGATGTGATTTTAATTTCGCTGATAATTTCCAAAGATACTAATGACGCAATTTCCTTATTTCTGGAAATAGTTCTCGTGTATCTAAACGAAGGTGAAGAAGCTATAGCAGCAGCATCAGTGAATCTTCAAAATCATTTGGTTGTCTAAATCTGAAATACTGCTGCAGAAAATGCATCACTTTGGAATAAAACGAACATATTCAAAGTAGTTCAGTGGAAAAAAATCTATGCCATTTAAAATTATGAACAGAATACACCTTTATACAAATACTACACAGATTACGTAAGCGTATAAAACTTGGACGAAAACTTTTTCGCCAGTTCAAAATACAAAGTAATGTAAAATTCGAACGAGTTCGAATACACTGTGCCAGAGAGGTATCAACAATGTTGAAAGAATACGGGGTACCCTTCTCTCTAAGCGTTTCCACCAAGTGAAATATAAAGGAAAACATCTGTCAGAAAACAACTACTTCCCTGGCTAATACCACGACGGACATTGAACTACAACTGACAGATATTTGTGCAACGTTCTTCAAAGAAGACCCAATTGCAAGTGCTTGTCTCGTAATTAAACAGAAAATCATCCTTCATTTGGCTGGAAATGACCACCTGCAGACATGCATGTTTCGAGGTTTATTGCCTCTCATCAGTGACAGGGTAGGTCGGACAACATTATAATTGTCCTGTCCCTGCCAAATGAATGATAATCAACTGTTTAACTAATATTTCCCCACGGATAACACCACGATCTACAACCAAGTTGATCGAGGCGCCATCCCCACGGAACAAGACAAAACACTCCCAAGTAGCACAGTCTCCGGGAAGAGAAATCTGTAGAATTCGAACGAGTTCGAATACACTGTGCCAGAGAGGTATCAAAAATGTTGAAAGAATACGGGGTACCCTTCTCTCTAAGCGTTTCCACCAAGTGGAAAATAACAGGCAAACATCTGTCAGAAAACAAGTACTTCCCTGGCTAATACCACGACGGACATTGAACTACAACTGACAGATATTTGTGCAACGTTCTTCAAAGAAGACCAAATTGCAAGTGCTTGTCTCGTAATTAAACAGAAAATCATCCTTCATTTGGCTGGAAATGACCACCTGCAGACATGCATGTTTCGAGGTTTATTGCCTCTCATCAGTGACAGGGTAGGTCGGACAACATTATAATTGTCCTGTCCCTGCCAAATGAATGATAAACAACTGTTTAACTAATATTTCCCTACGGATAACACCACGATCTACAACTAAGTTGATCGAAGCGCCATCCGCACGGAACAAGACAAAACACTCCCAAGTAGCACAGTCTCCTGGAAGAGAAATCTGTAGAATTCGAACGAGTTTGAATAGACTTTGCCAGAGAGGTATCAACAATGTTGAAAGAATACGGGGTACCCTTCTCTCTAAGCGTTTCCACCAAGTGGAAAATAACAGGCAAACATCTGTCAGAAAACAACTACTTCCCTGGCTAATACCACGACGGACATTGAACTACAACTGACAGATATTTGTGCAACGTTCTTCAAAGAAGACCAAATTGCAAGTGCTTGTCTCGTAATTAAACAGAAAATCATCCTTCATTTGGCTGGAAATGACCACCTGCAGACATGCATGTTTCGAGGTTTATTGCCTCTCATCAGTGACAGGGTAGGTCGGACAACATTATAATTGTCCTGTCCCTGCCAAATGAATGATAATCAACTGTTTAACTAATATTTCCCCACGGATAACACCACGATCTACAATCAAGTTGATCGAAGCGCCATCCCCACGGAACAAGACAAAACAGTCCCAAGTAGCACAGTCTCCGGGAAGAGAAATCTGTAAAATTCGAACGAGTTTGAATAGACTTTGCCAGAGAGGTATCAACAATGTTGAAAGAATACGGGGTACCCTTCTCTCTAAGCGTTTCCACCAAGTGGAAAATAACAGGCAAACATCTGTCAGAAAACAACTACTTCCCTGGCTAATACCACGACGGACATTGAACTACAACTGACAGGTATTTGTGCAACGTTCTTCAAAGAAGACCCAATTGCAAGTGCTTGTCTCGTAATTAAACAGAAAATCATCCTTCATTTGGCTGGAAATGACCACCTGCAGACATGCATGTTTCGAGGTTTATTGCCTCTCATCAGTGACAGGGTAGGTCGGACAACATTATAATTGTCCTGTCCCTGCCAAATGAATGATAAACAACTGTTTAACTAATATTTCCCTACGGATAACACCACGATCTACAACTAAGTTGATCGAAGCGCCATCCGCACGGAACAAGACAAAACACTCCCAAGTAGCACAGTCTCCGGGAAGAGAAATCTGTAAAATTCGAACGAGTTCGAATACACTGTGCCAGAGAGGTATCAACAATGTTGAAAGAATACGGGGTACCCTTCTCTCTAAGCGTTTCCACCAAGTGGAAAATAACAGGCAAACATCTGTCAGAAAACAAGTACTTCCCTGGCTAATACCACGACGGACATTGAACTACATTTCCAGCCAAATGAAGGATGATTTTCTGTTTAATTACGAGACAAGCACTTGCAATTGGGTCTTCTTTGAAGAACGTTGCACAAATATCTGTCAGTTGTAGTTCAATGTCCGTCGTGGTATTAGCCAGGGAAGTAGTTGTTTTCTGACAGATGTTTGCCTGTTATTTTCCACTTGGTGGAAACGCTTAGAGAGAAGGGTATCCCGTATTCTTTCAACAAAGTAATGTCACAAAAATGCCAAAACTCTCACCTGGCCCCGATAATATAATAAGTTTTATTCAATTAAAAGTTTACAATAATTGAACAATACTTTGGAAGTCATTTGTAAATAAAAGGAGAAAACCCATTTAGGACCAAAATGGTTGTGCAATGGGTCATTATTCTCGTTTTTTTACATAATATTTGCCAAAGGATTAATCACATGTATCATAGGTGAAATAGAGCGTTTTGAAAGATTCAAAATAATCACAAAATTAACATATATATTTACACACAAATAAAAATAAACACCATCTATTTACAGAAGAAATAGACTGCAGTTATCAATTTTCGACCAGTGCATGTATTTTATGTGTATCAATCAATGCACGAAATTAGTATTTCGAAGTTGACTGAAGTTTTTTATGTTGAAACCAGTCAAATATTTTCGTAAGATCTTTTTCTGTTATTTTCTTTAGATCATCCCATGTTTGGGCGGTATATAAAATGGCTGTATCGTCGGCAAAGCTTATAATAGTTCCATTTGTTTCTTATGAGAATAAATCGTTGAAATAGAGAGAAAATAACAGAGTACAGTACCTTGAGGTACACCATATCTAACATTTCTAGGTGTGCTTGGGTGATTATCAATACGTACTATTTCTCTTTCACTTAAGTAATCCTGAAGAAGATGAAGTGATTTCCCCCGTATTCCAGTATTTTCAAGGACCTCTAACAGGTGTGTATGATCCACTGTGTCGAAGGCCTTTGCTAAATCCAGAAACACACAGAGTGTTGGTTAGCTAAAAGGTTGTAAATTTTTCCAGTTAGTGCAGCAATAGCATCGTTAGTTGATAGTCCTTCACGGAATCCAAATTGGAATTTCGATAGTATATTAATTATATCTAGTTAGATACCTAGTTGGATAGTCTTATTTTTATGGCTTTTTCGAAACATTTTGCAAAAGTTGTAATGAGTGAGATTGGTCTATAATTTGAAATTGTATTCTTTAGTCCTTTTTAATGTATAGGTATTATTACTGCTTGTTGAAATATGATGGTCAATTTCCTTTTTCGAATATATCGTTGAGACTAACTAAGACAGGTCCTAACTCATCTGCTACTGCTTTAACTGTTTCCATTCTAATGCCATCTATTCCCGGTGCTTTTTCAATTTTAGGTGATTTGATTATGTCGATAATTTCTTTCTCTTCAACAGGTGCTAACTAGAATGAATCCTGTAGCCGCCTCATCTTCGGAGGCGGAGTGTTGGGTGTGAGGATTTTCTTCGCATATGCTTCCGAAATGGTTTCTCTTTCTTTCAATAGTTCTCCATCATCGTTGAGTATTTCTTCGATGTTTTGCGGTTTTTCCATCTTACTCAATTCTTTCAAAACATTCCATAAGTTTTTAGTTTTTTTTTGTTTTTGGTAATTTGGTTCTTGTAAATGTTTCTTTCTGCTGTTTTCATGAGTTTGCCTGTTACTTTCCTATAATTCAAGTAGATTTCTTTTTTACCTTAATTTACAGGATCTTGTTTATGTTCGAAATATAACCTGTTCCTTTCTTGTATAGATTTTATTATTCCTTTCATTATCCATTGTTCACGTTTCATCAGATTTCTGTTTTGTTTTGTTATAGTTGTGTTTTTTTCAATTAGGAATTTGATTGTTTCTATGATGTACTCGGTTTTATGTTCTATATTTTCAATACTCTAATAAAAACTCCAATCAAAATTTCGAATATTTTGTTTTAGGTTCTCATTGTTTACATTTTATAGACATTTTCTATATTAACATTTTTAATGATTTTTTAACAGGAATATACCAGCATTCATTTTGCAAAACCCCTTAGCCTCTTTTTCACACTCCTGCTTTCCCACTTCATGGCGTTTAGCTCTAAACTCGATCGAAATTACGGATAGAATAATTATTGTTGATAACCTCTTACCCTTTCTGCTTGGGAACGATGTGATCCCACCTACTTAACATGGTTTCATTCCTGGAAGATCAATAACAACGAACATACTCTACTCCTCGTCACCCGTTGACATAATATATCTCGATTTTTCCAAGGCGTTTGACAAGGTTCCGCGAATTAAGCTAATCCACAAACTTGAACACTTCGGAATACGAAGTCAACTGCTCAACTAGATCGAGGCATTTCTATCTGACAGGGTTTTCAAAGTAAGGTTTGATTCCAGTCATTCTGATCTACATCAAGTCATCTCGGGAGTTCCACAAGGTTCGGTTTTGGGACCTACTCTTTTCTTAGCATATGTCTCAGATCTGCTCACTGTACTCCACTCAGATCATGCTTTTTTCGCAGATGATAGCAAGTTCTTTGGAAATACTCAAGCTAGTCATGCCGATCTTCAGGCTAATCTCATTTCCGTGCAGAGATGGTGTGGAACTTGGAACATACCTCTGAATGTCGACAAGTGTTGTATTCTACTCATCGGTTATAACAACCCAATATTCGAGTATTATTTGGACAAAAAATCGATTCCCGATGTACACAATCATAGTGACCTAGGAGTAATCTTCAACAAACAACTGACTGTTGCTAACCAAGAGACAGCCGTCCCTGAAAAAGCTAACAGTCGTACAAATATTCCGGCCCCCACCTGGATTATGTCGTCCAAATCTGGTACGTTCACTTGGTAAAAGACATCCAACTCCTTGAGAAGATCCAACGCATCGCCACCAAAATGAAAAGAGGATTCAATCAACTCTCCTACGACCAGCGACTATCTCAGCTCAATCTACCCTATTCGAGTGACAGACGTATGTGTCAGAGGCGATACGATTTTGACGCAATTTACAAAATTCTCCCAAAATATTATATAATATTCAGATGGATAAACACTATTATTACTAATATAACTCCAGAATAGACCTCAAATAGTAGAAATAAACGATGTATGTTCTGATCTTTCTACTACATATGCGGAGTACCTCAGAAATCCGTTTTGTTGCCTATTTTGTTTGTATTTTATACTACCAATCCCGCTACAACAAATATTAACGATACAAACAATTTCGCCTCATTTTAGGAAGCGTGAAATTTTTCAAGGACATGCCTAACTTTTGTTGACCCCCTTCAATTTTTGACAAGGAATATCATCCTTAAACTTTCGTGATCACATGGGCCGTGATGGTCATGATGGTAGAGCGCTTGTCTCTTAACCTTACGGTCATGGGTTCGATTCCTAGCATGGTCATCGGTCTCGTGCATGGCATCACACGTTAAAAGGTAAGGGCTGCGTCTTCCCTAGCTCGGGCTAGTCTTTCGAAGACTTTTGAGGGTTGTACTCTTAAGGGTGTTCAGCTGGTTGACGGAGAAAACAATTTTAACCACAATATCAACAATTTGGAAACACCCTGTTTTATGCTGCATCTGTATTTTTGTTATGCGGGGGTACTGTTGTAATTTCTGTTATTATTTCTCAATTTGATGTTTCATTTAAGCTGCACACGAATGAAGATGTCGTCAATAACGAAGAAGACACAATATGAAATTTTACAGCAACGATTTCTGAAGAAACTGATATGAGCTTCTGGAAACTTCTTCAGTACCGATTCACAGGTGAAACGATTGATTGATAGAGACCCCCATCACTTCAGTGAACCCGTTCAAATCAGTGTTTGATAAGGCCCGAACTTCTGATACAGAACGCCTTGCTTGCGGCCTACCATTAATACATCATATGCACGTTCCATATCCTGATGATATTTGAAATTTATGTATTGCGGTAATTTCAAGATTCATGCATGTATCTGATCAAATGCACTCGTTAAACACTTCATGAATATGCAATCGGTGAATATTTCATACACCAGACAGTTGGCGGTGATAATTCCATAGGCGTTTGTCATTTCATCAGTGTATTGGAGTGAAAGTGAAGGGGACATTATGTTTTACCGAAAAGATAAATTCACAGAGGAGAATTTATGGAATTATTTGGAATCTTCTCTCGCTGGAAAGCAAACAGTCGGAAGTTATGGTCCTAGTGAGCTATCATACGGAACAAATGCGTAGCTAGAATACGAAGAACTCCTAAACCACACTGCCTTCTTTTTCCATTGAGTAAGCTGGTGACATCTGGTGAATTGACATTGCCATGAAATGCGACTACAGTTTTGCCTTGGGGGGCAAAGCAACATGCGTTTATAGCTTGTTTCTGGAGGATGGGCATATTTTGGTATAAAAATTGACTGCAGTAACCCCCCTTAAATGAATATATACTATCATCATGATTTGAAGTGTTCAATTGATATTTATTCAATATACTTAGTTTGTATTGTGTATATATGTATTTCTCTAAACATGTATGGTTGGATGGAAGATCAAGGTCTGGTCATTGTAATCTACCATGGTCATACCTTGAATCCTGCCATTTGATAGGATTTCCCAATTTCATTGCTGTACTTTAATTTTAATTGTTATATAGCTATTCCTGTCAATGAAATTTATAATTATTATTATTATAATGGAAGTCCATTCCGTAAGAGGGACTCAATGTATGAGTTGTTTGCGTTAAGGAAGTCGAAATTTCAAATTCGCGTGATGGTGACGTTTCTTATGTCTCAATTGTCTCAATTCCACCATCCTATCATCATACAAAGTCAGCTGTACCTTGAAAAAGGTAGACAAAGCAGGCTAAACCTTGGTGGAACTCACAAACAGAGTTCTAACCCAAGAAAGTCTGTAAATTTCTCAATAAAGCCAAACCGACGAAACAATCCATATACTGGGAAGGCTACAAGTTAGCACAAAGTGAATACAAAAAAGTATTCAAAACGTACAGAGGAACACTAGGAGGGCCTTCTGCTAATGTTTTAACACCTTGCCAGAGGCAGCAAGACTCAACAAGTTGCTATCCAAAGGCCCGGCAGATACTCTGCCTCAGACAAAGACACTCCAACACATGCTCTCTGTCCATTTTCCAGGCAGTGACTTTGCAACACCCAAGCCACAGCCAAATGTATCACACCCAAAACAAAGGTTGACTGCAAGATAGCTGCTGGGATTGTAAGCTACGAACAATATGTGTTCTTTTCACCTTTCAAATCTCTGGGGGAAAATGGTATATTTCCAGTCCCACTAAAAAAAGGCAAAGATATTCTAATCCCCCATCTTCTGAAGATATTTCGAAGCTGCCTCGCATACTGATACGTTTCTAAGGTATGGAGCACAGTCAAGGTCATCTTCATTCTAAACTCTGGTAAAAGTGACACTCAGCAAAAGAGTTCAGAGCCATCAGCCTCACGTCTTTTCATAGGGTCTAGGGGGTGTTACATTGTGGAGGCGCTACACTAGGTATAGTCATCGACGTTGAAGGAGCATTTGACAACATGTCATTTGATTCTGTATGTCAAGCAACAATGAAAAGGGGTGTGAAACCCAACTATGATATCATGAATTCACGCCATACTTTCTCAGAGGCTAGCAAGAACAACACTTAGATACGATTCAGCAATAGGCAAAAGGACTGAGAGCAGATCGGACACCGCCTTATCCCCATCATTGGGATCATCTGGTACACAAATGACTCCAAGATGGGTGAATCAGCCGGCACCAGGAGATACGGGGCGGAGGAACTTTGTTACGCACTGGAAAATTATGCAGATGGTACTTGGAGGATGAAGAGTCAGCCACCCACATCCTCAGCAATACAGGAAGCGCATCTTGGAAGCATCATTCTAAACCCGTAGAGTGTGAGAAGGGTATCGGTTGGAAGGCTGGCTTCTTTAGCTCGCGAAATGAACTGCCTCTAAATTTGAACCAGTTCCCAGCAGCGGTGGGTGCATAATGGGCCCGAATGAGAGGGTTACATGCTTTCTCTCCTTCTCTGTCCACAAAATATCTAATTATGGGACTCGAACTTCAGGTTGTTGTCAATGTAAACGCTGACAAATTTTGTTTCAGGCTTGCTGAGAACCCAAAGGTACTTGTTCTAGGTTCATTTCGAAAGTGACCATCATTTTGATTTCTTCCACATCAACAGGAATAGTTTGAACCAAAGCATCATGATCTCCATTATGACAGAGAATAATTGTGGTATCGTCAGCAAACAATGTAAGGTATCCAGAAATATCTAGGTTGGCCGTATGGTTGATGTATAGCAGAAAAAATAGAATAGGACCCATTGCTGAGCCCTAGGGAACACCATGTAAATTTTTTTCCTTATCAGAGATAATTATTATTCTAATCTAATTTTGATGAGGGAGATATTTCAGTCTAGAGATAAATCGAGAAAACCGTGGTGTAAGAGCTTTTTTAAGAGTATTTCTTGCTTCTCATGCTTTATGCATCTATAACTTATTATGTTGACCTATCTATAACATTCCCAGCTTTCGTCTATCACTGAGTACACATGAGTTGAAATTTGTAACAGTAATACCCATCTACGTGCAGTTTAATCTGGAAACTATCGATATAATCCCGAATAAGTGAGTCTCAAATGTTGATATAATTGGAAACCTGGTGCTATACATCGAAATATTTGTCCTCCTACATAACCTCGGTATATTAACGATAATCGTGCTTAAGCCTTTGCATAACTTAAACCAACAAGACTGTTACAGCTTTGATCGTTTTCTTGGGTACAGGTATTATTTGGACAAAAGGGACCTAAGCTTCTCGACCTTACATAAGATAATTCCTTAACTAATGGGAAGTGAATGAAACAATAGCAAACCATGAAACTTAGCTTGATCGGATTAGCAAATGTATATATAGGGTCGGGTCTTATGCGAGATGAAGAGGAAAGGGTCATTAAGGCATAACGATGGCGATCAAATCGGTGGAAGAAGGTCATAAACGGAGTTGAAAGAAATATTTGTGATTTGATTTTATCAAATTTGTTAAATTTGTTTGATATGAATCATGAATGAAAGTTGCAATATATACGCGAAATTTTATGCTGACCCCTAAAATAGATAATTTGTGTATGCTGAGTTATTAGGATTGTGGTAAAAAAGGTGTATAAACGAGAAAACAAACATTTTTAGTTTGAAATGCCAACAAAATATTCATATGACTTGCATGTGCATGTGTATGTTCAGAAAAGTTGAATTAAAAAAAAATTATTTGAAAAAGTATGAGTAGTGTGAATTTCAGGTTGAACGAAAAACAAAAGCAATTACTCGAAAAGAGTTCAAAGGGTAGATCCCTAAAAATCATGAAAAATACAAAATCATCAGGTACACTTGAAATTCGCACTATACTCGCCAAATTTAGTGCTGATTTCGAAAATATATGATTTGTGTATGCTCAGATACAAGGCGTACCTTAAAAAATCAACTAACGAAAAACAGATATTTCAAATTCGAAATTGCACATGTTCCTCTAAATGTTAACAAATTCTTCAAATGATTTGAAAATGACTTCAAATTTAGTGTGCACATTCAAAAAAGGTTGAGTTTTTGAAAAATTAATGAAAATAGTACGAAGAAAAATTTTCGGGTGGACTTGACCCATCTCAACTCCAGATTAATTTTTCAATTCGAGAACGGTTAAAGATAGAGCAATTCTGCGAACGGCAATCGATTTAGAATGATGAAATTGGTATACTCTGAGAATTTCAGGTTGAGCGGAGAACAAAAGTATTCATTCGGAAAAAGTCCTAAGGGGTAGACCCCTAAAAATCATGAAAAATACAAAATCATCAGATACACTTGAAATTTGCACTATATACGCAAAATTCTGAGCTGATTTCGAAAATTTATGCTTTGTGTATGCTCAGATACAAGGTGTACCTCAAAAAATCAACTAACGAAAATACAGACATTTTAAACTTGGAATTGCAGATGTTCCTCTAAATGCCTACGAAATCTTCAAATAACTTGGAAACTATTAGAGATTTCGTATGCTTTTTACAAAACCTCTGCACGATCGAGTTGAAAATTTCGAATATTCTTCAACCTTTCTCGAGTTGACAAGTTTATCTCGACTTAAGAGGGATCATTTACCCCCAGAACATTGACAAAAAAACTATTCCACTTATTTTCTGAAAATTCTATCTTTTTTGAATATGCACACCGAGTTTAGCATCGATTCCAAATCAATTGAAGATTTCGTACGCTTTTTACGGAACCTCTGCAGGATCGAGTTGAAAATTTCGAATATTCGCTAATGGGCTCGTTTAAAATTATTGGTATGTTGATACTTCCATTTCACATCCTCAGAGTATACTAATATCAACATTTTGAATCGATTGGCGCTCGCAGAATTGCTCTATCTTTAACCGTTCTCGAGTTGAAAAGTTCATCTCTATTCACATGATATTTTTTTATATCGATCGACTTGAAATTTTTGAAGTTAACTAATTTCATCATTCTGAATCGATTGGTGCTCGCAGAATTGCCGTATCTTTAACCGTTCTCGAGTTGACAAGTTTATCTTGGCTTGAGAGGGATCATTTACCCCCAAAACATTGAAAAAATAAAAGTTTTACTCATATTCTGAAAATTCAACCTTTTTTGTATATGCACACCGAATTTGAAGTCGATTCCGAATCAATTGAAGATTTCGTATGCTTCTTACGGAACCTCTGCACGATCGAGTTGAAAATTTCGAACTTTCGCTAATGGTCTCGTTTAAAAATATTGGTCCGTTGATATTTTCACTTCAAATTCACTGAGTAGGTATACTAATTTTATCATTCTGAATCGATTGGTGCTCGCATAAATACCGTATCTTCTACCTTTTTCTAGTTGACAAGTTTATCTCGACTTGAGAGGGATCATTTACCCCCAAAATATTGAAAAAAAAAAATTCCATTCATATTCTAAAAATTCAATCTTTTTTGAATAAGCCCACTGAATTTGAAGTCGATTCCGAATCAATTGAAGATTTCGTATGCTTCTTACGGAACCTCTGCACGATCGAGTTGAAAATTTCGAACTTTCGCTAATGGGCTCGTTTAAAAATATTGTTTCGTTGATACTTTCATTTCAAATCCACAGAGTGTACTAATTTCCACATTCTGAATCGATTGGCGCTCGCAGAATTGCTCTATCTTCACATAATTTTTAGAGGTCTACCCCTTAGAACATTTTTCGAGTATTTAATTTTTTTATATCGATCGACTTGAAATTTTAGGAGTACACTAATAATTTCATTCAGTTCATAGCTTGAATGAACATTATAAAAATGTAATTCATTTAGTTCCGGAATTTTTCGCGATATGGCTCACAAATTCCCATTGATCGCATACAAATACTCAGTGAAATGTGAGCCAATACCGTAAAATCATCTACTATTTTGACTACGGTTATATCTTCGTTTATTGTGAGCACTGGAGCAAGTATCATAAGAACCGAAAATAATGCCTATCGTTTTATCCTGAGCAGTTTCCTTGAGAGCAACCTGACGGATTTAGTCCTTTTACTCGCATAGTAATAAATATTCTGGAGCTCCATCAGTATAATATATTCCTTCAACAACGGATGTCAAGGAAATTTCCTTCAGAAGTATATAACTTCAATTTAGTTCTTTGTGCTGTATTGTGTCGGTAATGAAAAATAAGTGCGAACTTTTCCATATCATGAGTCTATTGAATTTCTCACGTTCCAACAAAATCTCATATTGGCATCTGAAAAACCAATCCACGATGAGAATATTTCTTTGAGCGATGTTCATTTCCAACATCGCTCGCATTACTTTCATGAAATTCGCACGCTTCTAGAGACAGCATATTTGCCTTAGACACCCTCGAGAATTCAATATTTTGTTGACAACATATTACTAAGATCGCCTTTTCAAGTGCTACTACCGGAGTAGAATGGGACAAACAGGTGCTTACGCGATCTAGAGATATCGTTCTCATTTGATATTCTGTTGGATACAATGGATCGAAAATTTTTCTCCGATTTCGTAGCGTTATGAAGAATTACTCTCAGTTGTCATGGAACTGGAGTGCAATCAAGGATATAACGGCTTGATATTGGAATCTTGCAACAGTGTTTCGAATACGAAAGTTCGAATTTTGATGGCAAATCGTAACCTAGTCACTTTCGGAATAATCAAGAGCAATTACAGAGTTCAGAAACATATCGATTTCTTTTTTATTGTTCTTAATTGTTCATTGATTTTTCACGTGCGTTTGATTGCGTCAATCACAGTCTTTTGCTGGAAGAACTGTAGAGAAATGGTGTTTGAGGACTGCCGCTCAATTCACTGAGTCCCTACCTGGAAAATAGGAGACAGGTAGTAGAATTTGGGGAGAATATAAGTTCTGAAAAGCATATTTCTAACGTTGTACCCCAGGGATCCATACCATATATATATATATATATATATATAATCTGTTAGTGCATATGAATAATGGGAATTCACCCACTCATTGTAAATGTTTTGCTGATGACACAAATATATTAGTAATTGAAGATGACTAGAATACCATGAGAAACAAAGCTGAAATCACTCTCAACAAAGATATCATATGGTCTGCGAAAAATAATTTGCATATGAATAAAACCAAAATATTATGTTATGTGATGAATAGAAATGTTTCATAGCATCGAAATGTGTCGAGAATGTGAAGTCATATTCGAACGTTAGAAATGGGAAGCATAGTACCGATATTTCGAATATGACGTCACATTTCGATTCTATAAAACATTTCTAATCATCGGAGTCCGGGGGCTGCACTTTTAATAGCATGT
The DNA here is from genome assembly GCA_958502065.1 of Chrysolina americana. NCBI lineage: Eukaryota > Metazoa > Arthropoda > Insecta > Coleoptera > Chrysomelidae > Chrysolina > Chrysolina americana. The sequence goes on along the minus strand of OY293417.1, from coordinate 65,934,589 downwards.
CAGGGTCGTTTCGCATGGCTCGACAATGTAATATATCTAATGGATAATTAATTGGAGCCTGTTGAGTTATTTCGATATTATTCTAGGCTCGGTTTTGCCAAAATGGGGTGGTGTGGGCGCTCCTAGGGCTGTGCCTACCGTTGTATTGAAGGAAAATATTTTGGAAGCTGAAGCTGATGATCCTTCAATGAGTATCAGAAACCTATCGGAACAGTTCCATTATGCATAGAATAATTAGGGAACAACTGCTCCACCCATATCACATCCAGAAGGTACATGCCATGACACCTGAAGATTTTCCAGCATGACTGGAATATGCCAATTGGATCTTTGATAAGCGAAGAAAGGATATGACGTTTATTACTCTGATGAAGCAGGTTTCAGTAGAGATGGAGTAATCAACTCTCATAATCTCCATTGGATATTCCAAACCAAACACCAACGGAAATTTAAGGTGTATGTTTGGGCTGGTATCATAGGAAACCATCTTAAAAGACCATTCGTTCTACCTGACTGATTGAATGGAGAACGTTATTTCATTCAGAACGATTTGAATGAACTGTTGGAACATGTTCCTTGCAAACCCGAAAAGATATGTTGTTTATGTATGATGGCGCTCGTCCTCATTTCAGTTTGATTGTGAGGGATCATCTGAACCAGATTTTCCCCAATAGATGGATTGGTAGAGGTGGGCCATATTCATGACCACCGCAGTCTCCGGATTTGAATCAATTGGATTTCATTTTGTGGGGACATCTAAAAAGTCTCGTTTACGCCACACCTATTCACACCAGAGATGCCTTGTTGCATAGAATTACATTACATTGTCAAGACATACGAAACGACCCTGGCATGCTATTTCAAGTGCAGAGAGGGTGCGCAGACTAAGAGAGAGAGAGAGACGGGGGTCATATCGAGCAGTTTTTGTAGCGGATTTTGCATTTCTGTTTGCTCTTGAAGATTTATTATGACGTCAATTTTGGTAGAATAGTGTAACGGTGGATTATTTCTATTTTCATGCGAAATCAGAGTTTATACCTGACCATTCCTCACAAGCATCGTAATATCTGAATTGAATATAGGTTCTTTCACCCTCTTCCAGATAAGAGTTCTGTCAACTTGTATACAGGAGAGATAAGTGGCATTGATGCTCCAATAAAGTCTTCCAACCCGTTTCCTAAACACCTAATTTTCCCCATCTAATGAAGCCAGTTAGTAAACGAAGTGATGCTTATCGAACAACATAAACTAAAACCTAATTAACGGAAGAAGAATTCCTAGGATACAAGAAAGTTGTTAAGTAGAGTTTCCAGCGAAACACGAAACTTACAAGAAATTAATCTCTCTACGTAATTTTGTTGTAAATCTTACAATGGGCCGTAAAGTTGGTTACTTGTCGCTTTGTAGGTTACAGTTGTTGAAGAGGAAATGATGATTTTTTCAGCGACTCACACTTGCCATCTATATGAATGTTCATTTAAATCAGTTCACTTTTTGAATGACACGACTTTAATCATATCGGATGATGACGAGGTCATTAGTAGGGCTAATGAGAGGTTTTTATCTAATAAATTGAAACTAAATGACGAGAAGAAACAATATATCCAGATTTCTGCTAATGATCGAATCATCTTCGATTTTCTGCACATATTTCTCAATTGAAGAGAAAACTCTGGGGTTCTCTATTTGTCTCCGCCAATGGAGGGAGAGCGTTAATTCGAATATGCTAAAAACCACATATTATTTATCACTCTTCTATTTCCATATTAGTTATAGCATTCAACTCTGGGAAAATTCATATCACTACTCAGATATTCGGAACGCAAAAAAAGATTGGGAATACTGGATCATAACGGGGACACAGATTACTGTCGAGAACAATTCCAAAAACTTGCAATTGTGCCACAGCCAACACTATTCTAATATTAGGTTTTGATTGAAATACATAAGGAGCAGTCAAACTTGTGTCTCCACCAAGAAGAAAAATAAAGGCAAACATCTGTCAGAAAACAACTACTTTCCTGGCTAATATCATGACGGGCATTGAACTACGTCTGATAGATATTTGTGCAACGTTCTTCCAAGAAGACCCAATTTCAAGTGCTTGTCTTGTAGTAAAACAGAAGATTATCCTTCATTTGACTGGGAATGACCACCTGCAGACATGCATTTACTGCCTCTCTCCAGTAACAGGGTAGATCAGGGTTTTGCAGCCCATCAGGGCCTGGAGCAGCAAAGTTCCTTGAGCCATTGGGAGCTCGTCATACTTTTTCCGGAGTTATCGGATTGCGCAGTTCATTGAGCTCAGGCTGACGAAGCCTCCTGCAGAAAGCTTCGAACTGCGCTAGGGCTGGACTATCTTTGAGTGGTTGCGGAAATTCGTAGATGCCCTTGCAGAATGTTTCCACTCGTCAGTCCTTGGCAGGAAGTTACACATATGGTACCGTATCGTCCTGACGCCAGCCCATGTAGTTCCACTGGACCAGATAGCTAAGCCGCGTCTGGACTCCCTACCGAAGTATTGTCGTTGACGCTGTTCCTGCTGAAGGCTCTTCTTCCTACTGGAAATTTCCATTCATACCGAACTTTATCTCTCCGATCAAATATGTTCGGGTTACTGAATCATCATCTTTATCAATATAAATAGCTGATCATGTTTAAGAAGGGTTGTTAGAATTATTCTTTAGATGTTGTTGTTGCTGAGCTCTCTTCAATAAAATCATTAGTTAAATGAAGTATTTTTGATCAGGTGTAATTGAAAGTGTGACTTGGTAATCTGACGAGTCATTTAGAGGTTCTAACCACCAAAAACGAGTTTGAATCCTTGAACCACACACATTGCAAGATTCGAATTGTAACTAGGATATCCACAACACGTGGAGGCTCTTGGAATAGGCGAGAAGTTTTATCGCGCAACTTCATGTTTTCCGCGATGCTTATTCTCGCTTGCCTCACTAGTGACTTTTTTGCAGCCACTAGCATTCGTATCCTATCCTGTTTGATGGTAAACAGCACGACTTGATTCAGTGTGTGATGAGCTCGTCTTGAATTTGATGATGAGGAATTGTTATTTGGACAGAATTAAATGTATTTTGACCCATCACCAAGCGAGCCAACTCGAATCCCATTTTTGGAATCACCTCAAAATATATGAAATGCGACCGCACTTCTCTGACGACTCTCTAATGACTTTCGATATTAGAAAACTGTAACTTGGACAGTAATGGATGTATTCTGACCCATTACCAAGCGGGCCAACTCGAATCCCATTTTTGAGATCACTTCAAATTATATAAAATTCGACCGCACTCCTCTGACGACCCAACAATATTCTCCGATGATATAAGGTCGTTATTTGGACAAGAATGAATGTATTCTGACTCACCACCAAGCGGGCCAACTCGAATCCTATTTTTGAGGTCACTTCAAAATATATAAAATTCGACCACACTTCTCTGACGACCCTACAATGTTCCTCGATATCAGAAAACTGTAATTTAGACAGAAATGGATGTATTCTGACCCATTACCAAGCGGGCCAACTCGAATCCCATTTTTGTGATCACATCAAAATATATAAAATTCGACCGCATTCCTCTGACGACCCGACAATATTCTTTGATGATTAAAAGTCGTTATTTGGACCAAAATTAGTGTATTCTCACCCACCACCAAGTGAGCCAACTCGAATCCTATTTTTGAGATCATTTCAAAATATATAAAATTCGACCACACTACTCTAACGACCCTACAATGATCCTCGACATCAAAAAACTGTTATTTGGACAGAAATGGGTGTATTCTGTCCCACCACCAAGCGGATCAACTCGAATTCTATTTTTGAGATCACTTCAAAATATGTAAAATTCGACCGCACTTCTCTGACGACCCACGTAGTCCGCCACCCACCGGATAGGAGACGCGTGCTGTCTCGCCGGCTTCATCTTAGCTTCCATGGTATCCCTCCTCTCCGCTTCGGACAGGGTCTGAGCGGCGTCATACACGGCAGAGTGGTTCTGCCAGATGTCAGCCTCTTCTGTAAGAACATCGTGAATCTCCGCATCCACCCATGCCAGTTGTTGTGGCTTGGGGGCTTGGTGTTATGAACCAACCTGCGGGTTCTGATGCCTTCCGTAGGTGGTATGATGTGGGACTCCTCTACAGCCAGGTCGACACGTGGCATATCTGCTACTTCTGCTACTTTGTTGCGAAGATGGGATACATAATCTCTTAGATTTTGTGGAGAAGGCATTCTAATTATTATTATCATTATTATTATTATTATCTATGGGTCTTGTGATTTTTTTAAAATTTTTCATACTAGCAGTAACAGTTGCACAATAAAATTGTATAATACATTTGTTAAAAGTGAATTTATTTTGATCGTGGGGTTGTTTTCCTCGCTAACGCTCGTTTCGCAATATTCTCCACTCACAAAATAGAATGCCACTTTCAACAATTGAATCAATCATGAATGACTATTTTAGGGTGTGAAATGTTAAGATATTCCATCACTTCCTACATTTTTCATCAGATATTTAAGATGTAGAATAGGACTACAAACACCTTTTATTGATATACCAATTGTATAGTACACAGTGTTGGAGATTTCAAATACGATAACATTTAAAGTTAATAATTCTGTTGTAAAATAATTTTGCCATCATCTGCAATCGTGAAAATAGTATAGTGTACAACGAGCTTGGAATGCCTATAATCCAATATTCTGTGCTCTTCACACAATTTATTATCACCTCCGATCGAGTAACACAACCTAGATAAGTAATATTCAGATAATACTGAAGGTATCATCTTTTCATGATGTTATCCCTCAAATCATGACAGTGTTGCCATGTCGCAATTTTTCAAGGATGCAATAAGCACGTCAGCTAGATTTTGATTTCTGTCGGATATATTCATGGCAACGAAAACCCAAAAATGCTGTCTTGGATGAAATAAATAACACTAAGAAGGCAGTAAAGGTATCAACAATGTTGAAAGAATACAGGGGTACCCTTCTCTCTAAGCGTTTCCACAAAGTGGAAAATAAAGGCAAACATCTGTCAGAAAACAACTACTTCCCTGACTAATACCACGACGGATATTGAACTACAACTGACAGATATTTGTGCAACGTTCTTCAAAGAAGATCCAATTGCAAGTGCTTGTCTCATAATTTAACAGAAAATTATCCTTCATTTGGCTGGGAATGACCACCTGCAGACATGCATGATTCGAGGTTTATTGCCTCTCATCAGTGACAGGGTAGGTCGGACAACATTATAATTGTACTGTCCCTGCCAAATGAATAATAATCAACTGTTTAACTAATATTTCCCCACGGATAACACCACGATCTACAACCGAGTTGATCGAAGCGCCATCCGCACGGAACAAGACAAAACACTCCCAAGCAGCACAGTCTCCGGGAAGAGAAATCTGTAAACATTCGAACTAGTTCGAATATATTGTGCCAGAGAGGTATCAACAATGTTGAAAGAATACAGGGGTACCTTCTCTCTAAGCGTTTCCACAAAGTGGAAAATAAAGACAAACATTTGTCAGAAAACAACTACTTCCCTGACTAATACCACGACGGATATTGAACTACAACTGACAGATATTTGTGCAACGTTCTTCAAAGAAGACCCAATTGCAAGTGCTTGTCTCGTAATTTGTGGAAACGCTTAGAGAGAAGGGTACCCCTGTATTCTTTCAACTAAGAAGGCAACCGAAACGTTCATTGCAGCTTGTTGGGAGCATGTAAAACGATAGTATTTCCATCGCCGAACGGAGATTCTTCGTTTTCGATATAGTCTAGTCAGTACTGCAACGCTGCATTTGATATTTGACAGAACAACCACTAAACATTTCTGTTTGTTTTCATCTTTGGCTTATTGGAGTGTTTTTTCGTGATTAAAGGACAAATTCTGAGTTGATTTGTGTAAAACTATCGTTAGTTTTTATTATTAGGCAATGGTGAAAAGCATTGCAAATGTGAAAAAGACTATTTGAAGCTAGAAATCAAAATATGTCATTTCGTAGGTGAGCTACCAGTGTCGTAACTATCGAGAAAGGGAAGCCGAATTGGAAAAGAGTAAAATGAATGAATTATGAAAAACAAGTCAATTAGAGCATCGGCTGTTCTCAAAATCCTGTGGAGATTATTCCATCATAATTTCAGGTTTCCATTCCATATCGGATTTCCATTATTTCTATATTTTCGAACCTCAATATTTCTGTTAACAACGCACGACACTGCTGTCCCTTACAAAAAAAATTTAAGTTATCTATAAGTCTAGTTCCGAAATTGTAGATAGTGACGCATCGTACATTTTCTGGTTTTTACGGGATTTGAAAGTGCGGAGGGGATGAGCGAAAGTGGCAAAGTAAGACTTGATTCGAAAATAAAGTACCTAGCTCATTTCTGTTCTATTTTTTGTCCTACTTCATACGAAATATGAACCGTACAACCAATGAGTCACTATCTACAATTTAGGGACTAGACTATAGGGTGTGTTATTTATTTTGATCGGAGACTATTACGCCCAGTGGCAGTCTGACGAAAACAACGAATCGACGACCACATTCATCAATCGACCTACCTCGACCTGAGACAGGCTGCGATATCCAAATCTTCCGGGGGTGCGTCCAAGGGTAGACAGCCGGTCTGCTGTCCGACACTCACACGCAGGTTGTTGGCGTTATGAATTGTGGCCCAAGGACTGAGCGCGGTGCCGCCTAAAAGCACTACTCTCTTGAAAAGCCCTGAAAACAGAAATTGAGATTAATGCCACCTACATGTCGTGCATACTCCGGCAAGTTTAGCCGGTGAACGATGGATGATGGGATGGGCGGAATTTGGCCCCGGGGGCGAGGGTAGCTCACTCATTGAATGCTTTATGTGCGGAATTTTAATTGAATGTGAATGCATATCGAATATAGAGTAGTTGACTACAATACTGGATGACTATAAAACTGGAAAAATATCTTTTTCCTACAAACGCTTAACAAAGTAGCCTTTGACGCTTTCAGATTTCAACGCAAAGTTGACGTTTTCGTTAAATGTCATTTTGTGACAGCATTTGCGCTCTAGAGCAAAAATATTTCGAAAACGTTCGCTTCTCCAACGTGTTTCTGCATGATGATCGATGATAGTGACTGTGAATTATCAAACACTCCTCCTGAAGTAGCAGAAAGTTAAAAAATTGCTACTTTGAATCTCCTACCAGAGAAATCAAGGGGAGAATTAATGTTAGATGGATCTGTTGATCGTCCATCAGGTTCAGGAATAATAATTAAAGAGTGTCACAATTGTAGATTCAATTTTAGCATAGTCAATGGTAAATTAAATTAATATTAATCAGGAATGTATAAACTGTGTTCGATAGTCGAGTTAAAATGAAAGTTTGTTATAATGTTATGTACTTTTGTTGAATGAAGCATCTGGTGTTTCTGTTTCTGAAAACTGCGTTTGTATAAAAAATCATGTGTGTATTTCGAGTACGAAGTGTCATTGTCGCTCTCGAAAGATTACTCTTTGTCAAGCGACAATATTATCACTTTGTGCTCTTAATACACCAATAGCTATTTTCTACGACCGTGCATTTTTACCCACTTTCCCGCACGCATTTTAGTTCTGAAAGTATCACTTTCCCACACTAGTGCGAGAAAAATGGCTTTCTTGCACTAGTACGGGAAAGTAAAATATGTCAATTTAACGTTATTGCATGTACATTTTATTGATTCTACCTATATAATACTATTCAAACCAATGTAGGCTTCAATATTTTTCTTGTTTTTGCCATTTTTCATTAATTGGAATGAAATCAAAATTGGGTTACTTTCCCACTAACCTTCTTAATAAATACAATGTTTTCAACCGGTATCTTCCCAAATACATTCAAATTTTCCCAATACCAATTTTCAAGACTGTTAATAAATCCGCCACCGACAATTATCGTTCTATATCTTTAATCAATTCAAAATAATTCAATGCAGGCTATGCAAGTATTTCGAAAACAATAAATTTCTGAGCCATGCACAATTGGTTTTCGTAAAAACTGCTCCACAATTAAGGCTTAAGTTGTGGGAGACATAATCGAGGGCCTTGAGCAAGAACAACACACTGCTTCAACACTCTGTGATCTCTCCAAGGCTTTCAATTGCGTATCTCCTCACAGAAAAACTGAAATACTGCGGAATAAGTGTGTCACTTAGCGGAGTAAGGTTAGAATTCCTACCAGTTGGACATGATGTGCCCCAGAGCTCCATACTAGGATCGTTACTTTTTATTATCTATATTTCTTCGTCTTAAAGAATCCCTACTATATGCCGATGACACTTCACTCATAAATTCAGATGCTGACTATGAAAAGTTGATAGAGAAGTCCCATATCATTGAAAAATGCTGCATGGTTTTCCTCATAATCTGAAACTCGACGACAATAAACCCCAGAAAATAATATTTACATCTAACCTAAAATATCAAAAAGAGAAAACTGTTAAACTTCTAGGCATAACTCTAGATGATGAACTATCCTGGCATCATCATAATGAACTACTTAATAAAAGACTGGCTAGCATAATTCTGGAGACAGCTTACTTCTCATTTTTTCACTCTCGAATTATTTAGAGAATAACATTAATAACAGTTTGCTACAATCTCACCTGCACAGCTCGACAAGATCTACAAACCTCTTGGGAATATCCAGACTTCGTTTGACAAAGTCAGTAAAGAACTATTTGGACATAAAACTTTATAACATCCTGCCTGAAATCTGGAAAGCCCTCAAGCCACATATCTTGTTATTGATAAACTTCAACAGGAATTCATCGTCTTGTCTACTACTGTCAGGTAGCCAATGGTTTGTCCTTTAAACATTTAATGTAGTAGTTTTTGAAATTGTTATATTGTCTTCAAATTTAATATTTTCATGTTGAAATTCGCACTATATGAGCAAAATCACACGTTGATTACATTTTACAAATGAAACTAGAGATTTTTTTTTAAATCATCCATCTCAACTCTTTATGAACTTTTCAACTCGGAAACGGTTTAAGATAGAGAAATTCTGCCAATCGATTCAAAATGATAAAAATACACTTATATTCATTTCAGATTAAACGAAGAACCAAAGCAATTACTCGAAAAAAGTCCTGAAAAATACAAAATCATCAGATTCACTTGAAATTCGCAATATATACGTAAGATTTCATGCTGATTTCGAAAATATATGAATTGTGTATGCTCAGATATAAGGTTTGCCTTGAAAAAGAAACTAAAGAAAAAACAGACATTTTCATCTCGAAATTGCAGATGTTCCTCAAAATACCTACGAAATCTTCAAATGACTTGGAATTAACTCAAAATTTGGAGTGCTCATTCAAAACAAGGTTCAATATTTGAAAATTCACCAACAAAAAAAAGAAAGTTTTTGAGGAAAATGACCCTTCTCAACTATTGATGAACTTTTCAACTTCTTGATCGAAGGACAACAGTAATCAATCGAGAAATGTCATAAGGATTAAAAACCAGGAAAAACACAAACTTATTAGATCAAATAGAAATTTGCACCATATACCTACTCTGATTCCGAAAATGTATGATTTGAATATGCTCAGATACAAGGTTCAGCATAAAAAAATCAATAAATCTTCAGAATTTCCAGTGCAAAATAGAAATTGCGATGGTGCCATAGAAAACTTATGGAATCTGTTATCTACTCAGAATCTACTTCTCCATCTGCTTGAAGATATTGGGAAAGCGCATTTTGAGATGTCAACTATCTGGGATTTTTATACTGCGTACCAATTTAAAAATTTTAGATTCGGAAATTTATTCATAGCTTGAAATAGTGATCAACTCGTGCTCGTAGAAATGTAGTTCTAGCCCAAGATGTTTCAAACGACATTTTTATTCGAAATCCTGTGTAATAATGTCTCATTCACCAGCAATTGAACTTTCGTCTGTTTACCAATAAAAATTGAGCTAGGAAAATTGACTTTTAGTGGGTTCGTTGATTGCACCAGGTAAAAAAGTGCTGTTTCCAAGAGATCACCATGTTGATCTCTTCTCTCAAATATGAAGCTGAATCACAACTGTGAATCACAAAGATACTACTTAGGAATTTTTTTTTGCATCGTACAAACTGTAGATTTTAGACAGATCTGCACAAAAGAAGTGCATCGATATGATGCGACCTACAAGTTGGCAACAATGTATTACGAGTTGGACTGGCTATTTGGGGAGATTGGGGAGAAACGGGTGAGGACTGAAAATAATTCATGGAAGCACGGAACGGATGGAGGTTTCAATAATAAAACAGATGTCGTTAAGGAAGTGGTGTTGATTTGAATAGCTTCTGAGTTGGGAATGCGGCAAGCAGGAGATTTACCGAATAGTGTATTCTAGCGGAGAAATTAAATTTGTGTGAATGATTAATGTGTGAAGGAATTCCGGTGAACCTTTTCAAACTCTGTTGACGCTGACGGTAATGAAGTGAAACGATTTGCAGGTGAGTGGATTTACATTAAGGATAGATTCAGTTTGTGCATAGTCAATTAACGAAAAGAACTCCGAATTTGATGTGACTATTGGGGCTGAAATATATGAAGGACGAAACACAGTACATTGAAGAATGTGACTAGATCTATAGTCAAATATGAAGTTACTGAAAATGTTGATTCTGTGGTGAAATGGAAATGACGAAATTATGAAATTTACCAAGAAAGGTTCGCTTCAGGCTTTCCATTATTGTAAATACTCGCAGTGGAGGGCCGAGCAGACCAGCTCATTTTAAACCTAACCTAACCTAACCTTTAGAGGAGCAGAGAAAAACCAGAAAGAGTTGATATAGGCAAAACCAACCTCTATATTAATTCTTAACTACCTCCTGTTCCATTCATTCAAGGGGGACTAGTTTAATTGCAATTTACGTACAGTGGTTACAATTTGGTGACAGGAGTCACAACTTAGTAGCCAGCTATTGATTGTTCTTGATTTGTTCCTTCTAATTTTCTGTCAATCTATTTTTTTTGAATTTCCAGATGCCGGCCCTCATTTTATTGTGTTTTCCAGATTAAAATATTGAAAAAATCTAGTTTTTCTAATATTTTCATGTTATCGTCATTCTGTTCCTGAAGAGTCTTCAGTTGATTTTGTTCCTCTTATTTTGCTTCATTCAACCCTCTTGTTTTTCTGTTCCTGTCAAGTTTCCATAAACTGATCATGAACTTTTTATCTTTTTTGGAGCCTTTCATCTTCCTGTCCTTGATAGAATTTTTGGAAGCAAGCATCATTGTTTTTTTGCGTCTTAGTCTTTGGGAACTTCATTGGAAACTTGATTCAATGATCACTAGCTCCTTCACCAATTTTTGCAGTCTGATCTACCTATAATTCGATGGAAAACAGCTTTTGTCCAATGATCACTACTTCCGACACCAATTGTAACAAACCGCTTTCTTCCATCCATCATAATACACTATCGTATTATGGGTTTCCACATTTCCAATAACTCGTTAGCTTAGAAAATGAATCGTCTCATAAACATGATATTCTATTGATCGACCATTTCCTGAACAATGGATGTGTCGCGACAAAACTGAAATACTGAAAACCTCGATATCTATTTAGTTTTTCCAGAAATATGAGAAGTCAATGCACCACTGGTGAACGGCAGGAAAGCCCGTGAAATACTGTAACGAGAATCGGTGAATAGAGCCGTTTTCAATCGACTGGAGTTGTTCAAAGCACGCCAATCATACATATCGCAAATACGACCTGGAAACGAGTGAAGTGGAAGTGCTCGAATTGGAGTCAAAGGGTTATGAAATATTCGAATGGCTTCTCTTCACATCAACACTGACCTGTCCTGATTGATTTTGTAGCCAGAAAACTCACAACAAAGGGAAATTTTTGTTGCAGCAACGATTCTCTGTATTATTTACGTTCGATTTATGAATGGAAACATTGATGCTTTTGACATATTGAGTGGCCTCAAATAGTTGATTCAGCCTAGTTGAATATAATAGTTATGATAAATATGGATGGTGACTGATGCGCTTCTTCTGCTATTTCAAGGTTTTCTTCCTTGAGGAATTTAGGGATTTTGAGGAGGTCTATTCGTGGTATTTCTCCAACAGTCAGCTGGTGTGATCCCAGTATATTCAATCTATTGTGATGTACAGCATAACACTCCATCAATATATGGTGTGGTGTTTCTGGATGTTCCCCACAGAATCTACAGGTGCTGTCTTTCTCTAAGCCTAGCTTCCTTAGGTGTTCTTTGAGTCTGCAGTGCCCCGTAAGAAATCCCGTGATTGTCTTTAGACTAGTTTTGCTAAGGTTAATCAGTGTCTTCGATCTTGCTCGATTGAAGTTGCCGAGGAGATCTTTGTCCTGCCTTAGCCCTGAAAGTCTTTGCCAGTATGTTGCTCTCATTGCTTCTTCAGTTTCATTGAGTTCGTCTTGGTGGTAAGATTTTCCAAGTCCGCAAAATGGTTCTGGCCCGATCAGTGACGTTGATGCCCCTTTTCGTGCCTGGGTATCTGCTTGTTCATTGCCCTCCACTCCAACGTGCCCCGGCATCCAGAGGAGGATCACCTGCCTAGATCATTAAGTTTGTCCAGGCATTCCCAAACCATTTTTGAGTTGACGGTATATGAGCTCAACGCTTTGATGGCTGCTTGACTATCTTGTTCCGGTATTTGCTGTCAAAGTTGAATTGAATGTACCTTTCTATGGCGTGAATTTCCGCTTGAAAAATACTGGGGAACAGGCCCATGAGTTCGGAGTATTTGGTGCGAGGCCCAAAGACTCCTGCTCCAGTTCCGTCGGGAGTTTTGGACCCGTCCCTGTACCATGTTATGGTATTCTTTCCCAGTGTTCGAATGGATTCTATCCTCCATCCACTCTTAGTATTCAATTCCGTTCGAAAGAGTTTCTCGAAACTAGTTTCGTCATTTGGGAGATCGGTAAGGTGTGCACTTTTGATGGGGGTTGATCCCCTTACGACGTGTGCTGTCCCTTTGAGGGGATACAATCTGCATTCCTTCTTCAACAAGGCCGAGAATCGATTGAAACTGTGGATATCCGTATGATTGAACTTTATCAAATGTCACGTGTTTTTGTTGATTCCTCTTGAGCCTCAGAATGCTTCGTATTAATCTCTTGATATACATTATTGTTTCCTGCAGGATTTTTGTTTGTGATTCCCAAGCTCAAGAATCATGACATGAAAATATTTAGAATAAATGAAGCTGTTTTCATGGAAGCTAAACATGTTATAACTCATTTCAGACTTTTTGTTATATATTTCCCACACCTGACACCAGATTTATTCTGTTTAAAAAATATGCAAATGAACGATTTTGTCGATTTCGGAACACTTTCCACCTACTATCCATGTCATTTATCACGCAAGGGAGAAGAAAAATTTACGACCAGTAAAACCCATAACAGTTTTCTCATCACAGTCACAAATCTTACCTTTGGACGACGGTGAGACGAAAAGTAAATTAACCAAAGCCGCCCCGGTATCGTGTCCCACTAGCGTCACTCGAGTGGGATCACCTCCGAATGCGGCGATGTTAATCTTGATCCAACGCAGTGCTGCCGCGACGTCCTCGATCCCCAAGTTGCCCCCCGAAGAGTCTCCCCCTTTGTCTGCGGCGGCTACGGAGGCGGCTCGGGTACGCAGGAAACCTGGAATAGAATGGAACGAAATAATGAAAGGAGCCAGGAAAAATCATAAACAAGTATTACAGAGGGAATGGAGTCGCAGGATTGCTCCTCTTAAAATATTTTCACTCAGCCAATCTTCATTAGGGGAATTCCGCTCGGTAATTTGATTTTGATGAATGAATGGGAAAAGTTGAGAATTTTGCTTTCACAAGGGAGTTCACGAAGTTGATGGATTCATTTAGTCGGGATCGGCCTGCTGGAATTATGTGAAAACAAAAATCAGGAAAAAATTTTTTATTTGTTAGATTTCGTTGGAGGGTGGACAGATTCTACACGGCATATCCACCATATTTTACTAACGGGGCTATAAACTCTCGTTAATACTGAGTTGATAGTTATTCAAACTTAGATACCAATAAAAAACTGAATAATTTATTGAAAATCAACTAAGGAACCGAAAGAAAGTTGATTACAGATTATTCTCGGCGCCGCCACCATATGACGCGAATGGGGCTATTGACCCTTTCCTAAATGTGAACTAGGTGTCATAGCCACCGGTGGTGGCTACTGAAACTCAAAAGTACTCAAAGCAACAATGGAACTCGGTAGGAAGTAGAATACAGAATTTTTCTGGCGTATCCACCATATGTCGCGACTGGGGCTTATAAACCTTTCCTGGATGCGAACTTGAGGTCAGAGCTATATATGGTAGATACTGAAACTGAAAGGTACCAACAAAGAACAAAAAAATTCATTGAATATCAACTATGGGACTTGTGAGAGGGTGAGAGGGTGAAAGATCATGAAATCAGATTTTAAAGTAGTATTTTTGGTAGATTATTCTTAAATCGCAATTCACCATAGTGATTTTAGACAATTCGGAAGATCATTGTGAAGTTTTACACCATTGAAGTAAATTGATTCATCTCTGATTTTAGTTTTAATATTCTGGTAATATATACATTTTCGGAATTTCTGGTTGAGTGATTGTGTGTCTTAGGTTATTTTTAACAAGATGAAAATATCTGCCTATTTTCAATTTGTAAGGAAAACCTTCATCCAGCAATTTTCTCGGTTTGTATAAATTTGCTGATCGAAATTGAAAATAGAATCAAAAATTTTGAAAAAAAGTTCCAGCTACCTTCATACTGAAATCAAGAATTGAATTTCAGAGCGTGCTAAGGAATAATAAATGGCTTGGAGATATTTGAGTGGAAGCAAATTTTTAATTCTAAATTCACGTTGTTGGTCTAGTAAATTTTAACTTAGGTTGTAGCTACTATAACCCATTCATAGTACAACATACAACAAATGGACAAAAGCTGAAAAAAATGCTCTGGAAAACGTTGCGAGTATTCAACAGCAGCAGCAGGACTACTCATGGCACAATCTCAATGCAGCAATGGCACCAAGAAAGCTAGATGGGAGAATGGCTGAAAATGAAGATCGAATGGCTTTGCGCCTGTTGTAGAGAAGAGGTTCTTCTTTGAGGAGACAACGAAACAATATAGGAGATTCAGTAAGAAAGCCACTGCACAGGCTAGAGTATCTCAGAACTGGAAATCGTGACGGAAATATTGACAAGAGCAGCAGTCACCTTCATACCAGAAGCAGGAAAGAAGATACAGAAAATTTCATGTTCCCGAAATCAATCAGCCGCAGATTAATTAGTAAAAACGATGGACAAAGCTGTGGACTGTTTTATCAAAACAAAAATGTTGGAATGGATGCCATTGCCAAGCAGGCAAATATAGGGATAGAGTTGAAGAATTGATGCGCATTTTCATTCAATTGCGTTATCAATTCAATTCAGTTTTTCGTCATTAGTAAATTTGAACCCACACTCAGTGTGAGATTGTATTTTCGGATTATTCCAGAATTGACATCGACAAAGTTCCAGAAGAACTGTAATCTCGTTACATTACAATTTCCTTCCCTTGGCTTGTGGAAAGTGGATCTCTTGCATTCAGACCGTTGGAAGCAGACGTTCAAATTCCCTGTTTTCGCCGAGATTGGATTATAATCGAGTTGCTGCAGTCGATGAATTATCTCTTCTTCAAACCAAAATAATTTAATCTGAGCGTCTAGAGTTTTAATGAATTTAGTGATTGTTTAATTAATTGATAATTAATTTTTGTAATTTGGCGGATTACAGGAACAATGAGATTCCACCGAGATTAAAAAATTATCATCTTTCATTAAACCGGCGTAATCTAATATTTCATAAATTACAGCGGAAAGTATTATAGAGTTTCATGGTTGAATGAATAATGTACACCGCCAGAAAAAAAATATACAGTTGGAATACATTGGAACAAAATCAATTGCGCATTCTGTCTTCGATGTAGTCAGTATTGTCCTTAGGGTTTTTGGAAAAATTTTGGGTTCAGTTTTCTTCTTTGAAGTTTTGTTTCAAGACTTCATTCCAGATAAGTGAAACCATTACAGTGATTATCGGGAAAAGAGAATGAAGGATTGTAGATTGATATTTTAAAGAAAACGTAACTTCCGATGTTTTCGGTAAGTGTTCTTGAAAATATTTGGAACAAGGCAGAATATAGCACAAGCTAGTGGATGCTTGACCTACGTCATAGTATAAAGCAAGGGTTCCCAACCTTTTTGCACCTGCGTACCACTTGACATTTTGAGAAATTTTTGCGTACCACAAGACCTAAATATTTTACTAAACGTATAATATTTACTCTTCTGTGTGTTCCAAGACTTTTTGAGATAAATTCCTCAGAAAACTTCCTATTTGATGGTTACATATTTGTTAACTTATAACATGTTTATAATGAAGGGGAAATGAAAAGATTGAAATGGTATTGATTAACAGTTTTATTTATAACCTATTGGTCTGAAAACATTCAAATAATGCGAAACTTGTTGAGTCCTCTTCAACACTTATTATGTATCTACGTAAGAAAATCTACTCTAACACAACTAACTTGTAACAAATGGCATCAAAAATAGCAGAGCTTGCCGAAAGAGCAAAGGGTATCCGGTTTTACATCTGATACAGAAGTTAATTGAAGATTTGACTCAAAATAATCTTTCCTGGAACTATCTTCTGTAAGATCGATAAAACTTTCTTTCAGTTCCAATTCATTTGGTGAAGTTCCCGAAAGAGCATTTCTGATCCAGTCCACTTCGGAATAATCTTCAGAGAAATACTTCTTGAAGCTTTTTTCAAGGCCTACCAGTGAACAATGATATCTGCAATTACATCTGGCATTGGAGATATTTCATTTTCTTCAGAAAATGATGATAGAGTGGAAAATGCTGATAAATTCTCCTCCTGCATTTGTGAACAAAAACAGCACCAACTTTCTCTTGAAGGAGATTATTTTGTCATCGGCTGTGAAGGCTGTTGTGCTTGGTCCCGGAAGTAACAAGTTCAGTGAATTGAATTTGCCAAGAATGTCTAGATAAGTCAATCTTGACAACTATCCTTCATCAGCAACCAGAGATAACCACCTCACTTTTGTACGCAGGAGGGAAGTTTCAAACTTGGCAGCCATTTCTTTACACATCAAGGACAATAATCTTGTGTTCAGAGCCCTAGCCTTTATGAAGTTAATAACTTTCACAGCATCTGATAGAACGGAGTTAAGATTTTTCGGCATACCTTTAGCATCTAATGCTTCTTAATGGTGACACAATGCATACTTTTGCGTTCAGGAGCATCTTCCTTTATTTTTGCTGCTAGCCCTGCACTGTGGTATTCGATTTAAGTGGTTTGCAGAACAAAAACTCTTTCATCACCTCTTCATTATAATCAAATCGCATGAAAACAAGTAGCTGCACCATGTTTGTTATTTTTCAGTGGTATTTTTTGAATTGCGCAGGCTGCCTTTTCTCCTAAAACGGCTTGTACAATATCCACAGCGGCCGGCAGTAAAAGCGTTTCACCGATTGTGTGAGGCTTTCTATCTTTTGCAATTCTTGAACTAGCAAGGTATGACTTCTTTATCAAGTTAGTATAAGTACTAACTGACGAACTTCGTCAAACTTGCAGAAAATATAATCATGTAAGGCAATTAATTACAAATTCCGTTTATACTTTGAAATTTTCGAAGTTTCAATTATATAATCCTATCCTTCAACAATTACGCAGAAAATCTCCAATTATCGTGCACAAGCAGTGGAAAACTGAGCAGATGCTAATGTTCATGAAAAAGACCGGAAAATGATAATTTGACCCCATCACTCGGGAAGCTGTGAAGAAGCGACAAAAACACTGAGAGAGTTGATATAAAAACTTTCCATTTTCTTCGTCATTTTTCACCGCCTAACGTCCTGGTATAATGAGTCGAGCACACATTGGTTCTGTAAAAGACGGTTTCCGAAAAACATCATAAAATTTAGAATTCACCGTTTCCGGACATATTACTTTGCATAATCCAAAGTTCCGTTTTTATGCTGGAATTGCGGCATTCCGTGGGTTTTTTTATCGTTTATGTTTCGTTTCATTGATATGTTTTTGATAGGCCAATTCATAAAATTCGCTTTCCGGGAGTTCGAACTTTTAGAATAACACAAGGATAAAAATATTTTCCTGCTGTTACATAATACATTTTTTCGCAACAGTGAATGATTCCACCCACGAGAGTAGTGTTGTCGGTTTATATTAGATATAGTATTCGAATTAGTTCCTCAAAATGCTACAGAAGATATAATCGGAAATCTCTCTTTTATAGATATATGCGTGGTTGACGAACTTTTGATAGTTTCCAGATGTTCTAAATGATACAGAAGTTGAAAGAATTTTCAATGAACACCTCATAAATAATGAAAAATGGATTATATACTTTCGTTGGAGAATATCAAACAAGATTCAAACTACTACCCTTACGACTGTTGAATAATATATGTTTGATACTTTGCGAAGTAATCAGCAAGAACTACTCTGCAATGTTCCAACTTCATTTAGAGATATTGCAAGCAGTGTAGAATGTTTTATTATTATATTTATTCCAAGATTTAGCGATATTTTTTGCATAAAGTATTTTCAATTGTTCATATCTTTATTCAATGATGTTATTGTTGGTAGATTTGATCAGTTTAGACATATCGCAAAGCATTTGGTCTTTAATTTCTGAGTTGAACCAAGGTTTCTTGTGCTGAACAATTTTGAATTTGATATGTATCTGGCAGGTGCGAACCTTCAATGAGCACAGTGTCATTTATTTATTCATTTATTGAATGAATAGCTTCCAGGCAGAACAAGTTCTGGTATTAGAAAGTTGTACATATGATGAAAAAAATTAACAATTGCAATAAAATAAATCACTGATGAACAATTTAATTTGAAAATACTTAATCTGTAGATGTTGATATTGAAGTTGCATACGTGTAGGGAATTCAATATGATTTCTCATGCCAAATTCATTGAGAAGCTTTCCAAGGTTTTTTGTTTCTCCACCTTCAACTAGGGTACCCAAAGGCAAAGCGTGAGCGGATAGAGAACGTTTATCTTTATTATTTGTTGTGGTGTTTTGGGTCAAATTATTGTATTTTGATGCCAAATTCACTTTAATGCAGTAAGAAAATCCAGAAAACCTACAGCACGGCAAATAATAATAGCCGCCCTCTACGAGCATAGGCTATGCCTTTGGGTACACAATACGAGTGTTTATGGGTTGTTTTTTCCATAAGGAATATCCCAGTCAGGCCTTGTCTCCGGATCTTCGATACAACCGGAGGGCGCGCTAGTATATCAACCCCTGTAAACACTCCCCATGTCCATGGGGTGAGTGATTACTTGGTCCTGAGTGAACGGAGTGAACCAAGAATTACGGCCTTCTGCATTCTTCGGGCTAGGTTTTCTGCCGCATCATGGCAAGCCGGTATGATTTTCAGATTCGAGAGCAGAGTGTCCATCATTCCACCAAGTACCCCTATAATCAGAATCACCATTTTGACAGGATGGTTTCGGTAAAGCCTCCTCTTTTCGGACGATGTTGGTTTCGCCTGGAGTCGAGAACTCTTTGACGAAAATCATCCTACTTTGATGGTCGAGGAGGACTTCATCAAGCTTGTATTTGCCTGAAGGTGAGGAATGAGTAATTCCAATAGATTCCGCACTTCTCATTGTCTACAACGGACGCAATATCTCCCGGAGCATAAGGCAACACCGGTGTCTTGTCTATACCGTACGAGTGTCGCAGGAGGTAGTACAACACTCCAAGCGCCGCGTTGTGCCTGTGGATATAGGCTGAGACCGCGTAAGCTGGACAAGCTGACAGCAAATGCATTATGGTCCCAGCTGCCTTACAAGACGCTCTGCATCTAATGTCAGGGAACTCCATACCCATCACGTGACAGTTCGGTGACAAACTTTGAGTTCGTCCGTTCAGTGTCGAATACGAGACTGAGAAATGCTTGAATCCCTGCTTTTTCATGGTCGCATACTAATCAGAGAAGTGGATCTGAACTTCTGATGTCTTTACAGGCTCCATCCAGGTCCATCCTGTTGTATAGACACTCCAAACTCAAAAGTCCAGATCCTCCCAATTGTCTGGGGAAGTATAACCGTGGAACGGGAGGTTTAGGATCCAAGCTCCTATGGAGATGCATCATTTTGCATTTCATTACTCCAAAGGAGTAAAGTACAATCGGAACAGCGAGCATATTAGTTGCAGCAACTTTGTTCTTCCTCGACAGTTCTGATGACCAGATCTGTCGGAGTTTGTGCTGATACCTGCCACGGAGAGAGTTTTAAACAGTAGCCACCTCTTGGGTGTGGCGTTGTTCCACCCCTAGGTGGGTATACGTCTCTCCGGCATCCAGATAATGTAGAATGCTTTCGTCTACGAGCTGAATGTCCTATCCGTATTCATCGCATCGTCCTCTTTTGAGATAAACCGTGGCACATTTGTCGATCCCAAACTCCATTCCGATAGCATGCGTGTCCTCTTGCACCACCCTTAAGGACTGATGAAGATCCTTTTCTCCGGAGGCATACAGTTTGAGGTCATCCATGTAGAACACATGGGTGACCTTATGCCTCCGGTTGCTGAGGGTGCCGCAGTTGTATCCGCGTGTTTTCCGTAGTACAACGGAAAATGGCAATGGGAAGATGCAGAAGAAAAGCGGGCTGACAAAGTCTTCCTGAAACACGACCCTTCTGAAATAACCTGCTCTGTTTGGACTCTGACTTGGGGATTAGCTTGGTTTTATTCTTATTACTACAACGGGTGGTCCATGTGCACTCCAAGCAAGCATTGGACGTCTCGAGAGATTGGCATCTGTGCTACTCACATTTTTTTCACACCAACGCATGAAACCGATTTTTGTAGACATGAAGACTATTGAGCCACCCTATCTCGAAGGAATTCCTCAAACTTGCATTTTGATAACAAGCTTGGCTTTTTGACTGACACCACCCGACTCCACCACAACAGTTGTCTCTCGTCGTTGTCAAGAAATAACCGAATGATTCACACATTCCTGTCCGTCCCTCGACAATAATATACGGCCTAGCGCGAATTCAAGTGATTGTCTTGTAACGAGCAAACGACAAGCAGCCACCAGCGAAACTGTGACGGTGTTCTTGCGGAACTCATTACCCTCGCGAGGCAACGTATTAATTGTCCCCCTTTGTTCTGCCCTTCATCAAGCCTACGTCGCGACCTGACCCAGTAATTCGCTTCCTTGCAAATTATCCGGTGCTGAATTATCTAAGACATGTTTGGGAGTCGCTTTTGTCTTCACCGCCATCTGTGTATTGAATAAATCTTGTCGATGTGGTGGTGGTGTCGTGGTCTGACTCTCTCGTATGACATTACGAGAGGGAGGGGAAGCCTTCGTGAAATTCTTCACGTCTAAAACGATGTACTTGTTGCCATTCGTGAAATGAATGGTGGACTAATTCGCTTGGTGTTTATTATTATTTTGGAATTGAAACAGAAAACAAATTACCAGAGTCTTGAATCTCGATGAAAGTTAATCTTCCACTTGAATTGTGTTCTTCTTCAACACTTCCACCCCGTAGATCTCTGGGTAGTAATTCTTGATGCAGATGAATTTCAAATGGTTTGAATTTGGCAATTTTGAGAATATGCTGAACAAAAAATACCGCTCTCCTGTTTGTTCTATGATTTTAAGTGTTGGAAATGGGAATATCCCTATAAGTATCCTGTCGATCTGGAGTTTTCGACGTTGGAAATATCCCTGTACATATCCTGCCAACCGGGGAGATTTTTGTGTTTTGTTCCTGTTATGACATAAATTTTGAAAAACTATAATATTATTGTCAGAAAGTATCTAAAAATTACATTTTCGTCGACCGTTTATTTACGATGTATTTTAACGCACTCAAAATCGTTGATTAATGACCCCTGTTAATGAATGATATTCTATTAATCAACGATTTACTTATACGCTACCCATCGTACATTTCTGCAATACATATTATTTTTATATAGTGACCTGTGGCGTATGCAACCAAACTTACCCGCTAAAACATTTATTTTGAAATCAAGTAGCTGTTTTAGAACTATCTGTCATTATATATTTCATTGTAATTTCTTAAAATTCTACGTTTATTTTGAAATTTATTTATTGGAAAAGATGGATAGTAACGAAGTTATGTAAAAAAAAAAATCAGAAAACATCAAATATACCAGTAAAGTTGTCAGTAGCATTAATAGTTAGATAGTCACGCAGCCGGCTGATGAAATGCTGGTTTGTAGTTCAGCAATAGGGAAAAGTGCGTGCAGAAATTAATATCCGAAAAAAGAAAATATAAGCTTATAGGAAATTAAAATTCAAGATGAGTTTCTATTTATAATTGATAAATATTGATTAATTTTAAAAAATATATGAAGTTTTCTCAAAAAAGAGGCTCTCCAAATATGGCAACTCTTGCTCGGGGAATGATACTACAGTAACGATTCAGGGATTATTTTTATCTGTAAGAGTTGTACTTTTCTATTATTGAACAAGTATATCGATTTTTTTAATTATATGGTCAAAAAATTACTTTAAAAATATTACACAGTTTTTTTACATGTTTTTTCTAAATAAATTTCTCAATTTTGTTTTTAAAGAAATGACTTTTATGAAAATAGATTCCTAGCATGATTTCACGTATTCAAAAATAAATTATAATCTTTTCATTTCAAAAAAATATGGAAGACGCAATAATCATCATACAGCAGTCACCTTCATGGGTATTGAGATTGAATACCTATATTTTTAATAAAAAAATACAAGGATATGTCTAGTTCATTTGCAATATTATTAATTGATGGATAAAGTGAGGCGTGCAAGTGCGGATCGCTATAGCTGTAGCGAACGGCGTAGTGGGGATAGCACTGAAATTTTATTTCTTGCGTTGTGGCTTGCGCTTGAACAATATTGAGTATCTCGGCTTCTGGACAACGTACAAAAATCCCATTGTTTTTAATTTGGGGTAGGTCGTCGAGAAAAAAACGAATATCATATTCACAAAATGATAAAATAACTTTTAAATTTATATATTAAGTTGATACAGATTCACGAAATTTCTTTTTTTTAATTAGAGGATTGTCCGCTGAATCATTTGACTCTTCTTCTTTTTCTTCATCTCCATCTTCCATATTGTGTGGGAGCAGACTATCCATGAATTCTTCTTCTATTTTGATTATAGGCGTCTCAAAATTCTCACATCCACTTGAATCACAATGTGTGCAAATACTCGAACATTGTAATAATTGTTTTCTGCAGCCACCTGTTCTTGTTTTGCAACCACTGCCGTCTCGCCTCAAATTGTTCATCAATTAATGATACTGCAAATGAACTAGACATATCCTAGTATTTTTTTTATTGAAAATATTGATATTCAACCTCAATATCCGTGAAGGTGACTGCCGTACGATGATTATTGCGCCTTCCAGATTTTTTTGAAATAAAAAAATTATGTCGGCTCCTAGTGATCATAGGAATTCATTTTTTTATGAATGCATGAAATCATGCTAGAAACATATTTACATGAAAGTAATTTCTTTCAAAACAAAATTAAGAAATTTATTTAGAAAAAACATTTAAAAAAATTGTGCAACAGTATGCTCTTCTTCCGTATCATTTTTTCATGACAGTACGCTTTCTATGAAATGATCCACTTGTTGCCTAATCCCAACGATTATTTTCGAATTTTTCGTAATTCAGTATAATATCCAGTTCCTCTCGATCAGTGAAGATATCATTATTTTCACGGTTATTCGAAAATTGGAAAAAAGCCAAAGGGGTAGACCCTTAAATATCACGAAAAATAAAAAATCGGCAAATTCTCTTGCAATTTGCACTAATTAGGCAAACTTTTATGCAGATTCCAAAAATATATGATTTGTTGATGCTCAGATTCAAGGTTTGGCATATGAAAGGAATACAACGTCAAAATTGTCACGAATAGAAGTAGAAAAAGTGATATGAGGGAAAAGAGCAATTCTGCGAACGCCAATCGATTCAGAATGATCAAATTAATATAATCTCTGAATTTCGAGACCATCGATCAAAAAATAAAAAAAATAAATTGGTATACCCCTAAAAATCATAAAAAATACAAAATTGGCAGCTTGAAAGGTAGAAAGATGGAGTACTACAGGTGCAAGTAAGATAAACAGCAATGGACTCAGTATCGATTCTTGTGATACACCCATTCCTAATTTCCTATACTGAATAACATTGCTGTTTCCTAATACCCAATCATGTAAGTCGAGCCGTCCATTTTATTCCATGCTCCTGAATTTCATAATCAAGTTTTTGCTCTTCAATTATGTTTCGATTCCCCTTAGGTTAGGAAAATATTTTCCAACGCTAATTAAAGTTCAACAGGAATAAAATTGCATCATTTTCCACGGACTTCTGAATTTTGTGCCACACCTGTGTATGTTTCAAAAGATAAAACAAATAATGATTATTATGGGAAAACTTTCATCAGTTGTACACCTGCCTAGTTCTTTGTTATTTACATTGAATGGAACAATTGCGATATAACTCTGTGGATTTACTATGGGATTCGTTTTCAATTTGTGAATCATAATAACTGGCATTGACTCTGGAACGTTCAGGAATCGAAATGAAAATGAATAACAATTTTCTAGTTCGAAGAAATCAACGGTTTCCAAAAATAAAGTATCGCCAAAGCTCCCATTAGTCGAAGAGTCTAGAAGTCTTCAGTTATCGTACTTTCTGTACCATTGGTTTACGATGATACCGTTGCCACACTGCTGGAGCATTGGCCAATGCGAAAGGCATACACTTAAAATAGTCGAGACCTCTGTTAGGGAAGGTGAAGCAGATTTTTAGTTCCTACCATACTCAACAATCTTGCTCCTGGTAGTCTGTTGAAAATTGCCGAGACTCGAGAACATAAGGCGTCCTTCTTGGTAACCTTGAGAACACGATGATGGACGCTGAATATGAATGAACACTAAACCCCTAAACCGAGAAACAGACCAGTGAACAGAGTTATGGAGGTTCAACATCGATATGGACAGAAGAAGGCCGGTTAAAAGTGCTTGGTGGAGGTTGCACGGTCTTCTTAAGATGAAACACTGATAAATATCACTATATTCGTCAATACGAGGTTGGATTTGCCATCAAGAATGGACACGTCGAATAACTTGATGCAATTCATTTCTGGAACAAGTGAAATACTCATGATATGTCGTCTTAAGCTTATCAACAGTCAGCGTATTAGTGTCACCAACGCCCTTATACCAAATCCTACTCGTAATGTAGATAAATAGGGACAATTCTACTCCCAGCTTGATACCATTCTGATGAACACACCCTCATCTGAAAAAATATTCCTGAAGGGAATTCAATGCTACAGTCGGCAAAAACTCTACACGGTAGCTTGACACTATTGGTCAATAGAGGGTATGAATGATCAACTCAAATGAAACTCCAAATACTCAGAATACGACCTCATCGTCACGAAAACTTTTTTCACCAGAAAGATAAGTTCGAAACATCTTTGCAACATAAGTTTCGTTGATAATATCAGTTTACGTTTGAGTCAGCAGTTCTTTCGACTTGCAAGGAGTCAGTCGGTTTTACCAAAGTAAAATGAACGAACTAGTTTTATGAGAATGACTCAGCTTGGTTTGCCATGCAAAACAATCCAAACTCAGCATCTAAAAGTCTCTCGTACCGAGATGCTAAAACTGCAGTCCAAAGAAGAACTAGAACTGTAAAACACCATTGGTGAAGAACACCAACTCTAAATGCAGACTCTATCATACAAACCATATTTTCTCGAAATCAGCAAGGAATTTTGCGTACATAGTGCGAATTTTTGAAGAACATGATGATTTTATATTTTTTATGATTTTTAGACCTCTTTGGATTCTTTTACAGTAATTTTTTTTCCACCGATAGACTCGAAATCGACAGTGTACAGTAACTTCATTATTCTGAACCGATTTGCGTACGCAAAATTGATCTATCTTCAACCCTTCCCGAGTTTCAAAGTTAACCTGTAGTTGAGAGGGGAAAATCCGTCCCAAACATAAAAAAATACCTAAATTCATAATTATTTTCGTTATTCTGTTAATCCACCATGAATGTGAAAAAATGGAATGGAAAAAATCATCTGAATATTCTTATGATTGTTTGAAAGCTGAAAAATAAAAAAATAGAGCACCTATTGAAGAAAGGCATAATTTCATATTTAATTGTTTTTTTTGTAACTATGAGTGACGTGAAAAATGCCTTTTTATTTTCCAGTTTCAACACCCTGTACCTCTGCAAGAAAAAATGTATGTGGAAATGTCATTGATTTTTTTTTTGTAGAATATCCAGTAAGTTCAACCAGTAATTAGGATTGTAAAATTCACTTCAGCCGAATATTTTTTTCGATACTAGTTATGTTTATATTCATAAAAGCGCAATTATCTTGAAAACGGTTGATTTTTCTGAAAACAAGTATACATTTTTTACTCAAAATTGAAAGTGGAATGCTAAAAATTATAAATTTTTCTGGTACGCCACTGGTACCAACTGAAAAAGTGTTTTCTTTTTCGAAATGAAGCACCTATCGAACACAAATAGCCTTTAAATTTTTTTTGAGAAATTTTCAGAACTGTGGAAGTTATGAATAAAAATAACTTTTTATTTTTGATATTCAACACTCTGTATCTCTGCAACGAACGACATTCGAGAAAAGAAATAGTAGGAAAGTCCTATTTATTTTTCGAGAGGAATCTTCTGTTTCAATTTGGCACCATAGTTTCGGGACACACTATATATTTATTTTATCGTTCCTTCTCTCATTTATTAGAATTGTTCTCGTCATTCTTTCAAACATTTCCATCAGACTTTATACTATTAATGAGTCAACAACATGTGCAAGTCCAGTTAGCTAGATCGGGAGTAAAGTTTTTTGCGTGAACTAATTTCAATTAGCGGCATTTTCCTAATTACAAAATTTGACCTGGAATTAATCCAAGCTGCACCGTATGTGAGCCCTTTTTATGAAAAGCTTTCCGAATCATTCCATTTACAGTTTCTACCCTCGCCCTACAGATAATGGCATGAATACGCGAAGCGAGAAAAAGTTCCTCGAAAAAAGCGCCGCTGTATTTTATTCAATTTAATTAGAATTTTAATTTCATTAAATTTGTTGCTCACTGGGGGGAAGTACATAATGATTGCTGTTTTCCATATAAATCGGCCTGACAAGTCGTACCTTTTAATTTTAATTTTTATCTCCGCGTTTGTTTTGTTTTGTTGCCGACGAATAAACAACAACGCTGTTTCGAAGATACAGATTACACGAACAAAAATGTTCGGGGAATAATCATTTGCAATGAATAAGGGTGGAATCATAAAACGCGTATTTACTGTGTATTCAAGAGAAAAGTGTATAATTTTCAATCTGAAATTACTAATGTCATTGCGAGATAGAGCTCTCACGATATTCTTTAGATCAAAACTCCCTCACCACTATGATAACCATGAATAAATATTTGAGGAACTTAACAAACAGAACTCTGAAATAAGAACAAAGGACTTACGTGGAACATGAAGTAAGGATTAATAAAAATAATTCATGGAAAGTTGCTCGTGACCTATAGTCTAGTCCCTAAATTTTAGATAGTGACTCATCGATTGCACCGTTCATAATTCATAAAAAGCAGGTAAAAAAACTGAACAGAAATAATATAGGCACTTTAGCTTCGAATCAAGTTTTACTTTGCCACTTTCGTATACCCCCTCCGCACTTTCAAATCCCGTAAAAACCAGAAAATGTACGATGAGTCACTATCTACAATTCAGAAACTAGACTATTGGACAAAAAGATCACAATGCAATACCGGAATATGAATGTTGATAAAAATAAATAACTTCTTTATAAATATTTCTAGATCCAGCACAAATCTTCACTGAACATCTTTGGTGCCGATGAAATTAGTATGAAGATGATTTTAATCTGTTGTCCAGTAATTATCCCTAATGTTATAACACATACATTCAATTATTGTTCAGAATTTGGCGAATTCCCTACACTATGGAAGAAATCTCAGATTATTCCACTACCACAAAAACATCCTCCAGATGAAATTGCAGATCTTCGTCCCATAAGGCTTATGTGTGTCATGTCAAAGGTATTGAAGAAAATCGTGGATTTGCAAATCAGGGAATATGTACCTAACCAACTCTAACTGCTTACCATCTTGTCAGTCTGAGTTTCGCAAGGGTCACAGTTGTGTAACAGCTCTCTTGGAGATAACAGACGATATTCACATCGCAACTGATGATATCAAGCTAACAATTTTGACGTTATTGGATTATTCGTGAAATGTTAGACGCAAAATCATATATTTTCGGAATCAGCATGAAATTTTACGTATTTTGAGCTGATTTCAAGTAAATCTCATTATTTTGTATTTTTCATGATTTTTAGGGGTACCCCTTTGGACTTTTTGAACTTTTCTCGGGTAATTCTTTTCTTTGTCAATTGACTCGATATTCACAGAGTATACTAATATCATAATCTTGAATTGATTGGCGTTCGCAAAACTGCTCTATCCTCAACCGTTCTCGAGTTGAAGAGTTCATCTGGAGTTGAAAGGAGTCAATTTCCAGCTATATTTCTATTTTAAAATTCCACTTGTGGAACCCAACCAAAAATAATTTATTTTCAGAATCAGCATGAAATTTTACGTATATTGAGCTGATTTCAAGTGAATCTGATTATTTTGTATTTTTCATGATTTTTAGGAGTCTACCCCTTTGGACTTTTTGGACTTTTTTCATGTCATTCTTCTCTTCGTCGATTGACTCGATATTCAAAAACTATACTAATTTCATGATTTTGAATCGATTGGCTTTTGCTGATTTGCTCTATCTTCAACCGTTCTCGAGTTAAAAAGTTCATCTGGAGTTGAAAGGAGTCATTTCCTTCTATATTTTTTTTCTAATCTTATTTTTGACGCAAAATAATATATTTTCAGAATCAGCATGAAATTTTACGTATATCGAGGTGATTTCGCGTTAATCTGATTATTTTGTATTTTTCATGATTTTTAGGGGTCTACCCCTTTGGACTTTTTGAACTTCTTTAGGGCAATTCTTTTTTTTGTCGATTGAGTCGATATTCACAGAGTATACTTATATCATAATTTTTAATTGATTGGCGTTCGCAAAACTGCTCTATCTTCAACCGTTCTCGAGTTGAAGAGTTCATCTGGAGTGGAAAGGAGTCATTTGGGTGTCGGACCCCACGGTAATCAATGCCCTTCGGCAAGCCCAGTACGAGCATGTGGCCTTCTAGATGCAATGAGCGATCTGCTCTTCCCAGGTCAGCCCGTCATCTATCACGACTCGAAGATAGTTTGTTGACCCATCGTATTAAACGGGGGCTAAGACCTCTCCTTTAGGACTTTCGATGAAAATCTACTAATTATTACTACTATTGATGTTGAAACACAATTTGTTGAATTCTGCAAATGAGTCAGAGTAGCCGAACCAGAGTAGTTAATTGGTGGTAACTGGATGTTAAGAGTAACACTCGTAGATTGCAAAGTGCATGAAGATGACGAAGACGGCATTGGTTGCAAATTGTCAGTACATTAAGGTAGTTTATTCGACATGGCTTTCTAGCAACTTCTAGCCTCCAAGACTTTGTATGTTGGTTATCCCTTAATCTGAATCTGCTGGAAATCTTGCCGAGGATCGTCGGGAACCTAAGTAGGTATAACGTTGAATTGACATATTTTACTTTCCCGCCCTAGAGCGTCGTAGAAAATATTTTTTTTTTTGATTCTGTACAATCATGAATCCAATATATGGCAAAAATATAGAACTTCAAAACGCAACTACAGTTGTCGTTACATTTTCAAGGGTCATGGATTCTCGTCGGATGAAGTAAAATAATAATTGGCAATTTGGCCGGTACTCATTACATTTAATTTTGTTGTTACGTTTCCCAGAACGCATTTCCCGGCTAGCATTGCGTGGTTTAATCACACATGTACGAAACTTCCAAACTAAGATACTAAATATTCCGGCTCGTTTGGAATTAAAACATATTAGAGTCGGCATAATATGTCCACAGTGTTGAAACTCCAACAATCTGTGCTCTCCACGAACAAAACATTTGCTGGGATGTGCTCCAACTAATTTCTGTATTCAATGAAAGCGCTTGGATCGGGAACTCGTTTTCACATTAGTTTTCATATAATGGTGGATATTGTGGATATTGCTTTGAGATGGTTGGTAGCTAACTTGGAATATTGCCAAGACAGATTTTCGAAAATTGACCTTGACTTGCCCTTGGCTTGCCCTTTACTGACCTTGACTGGCCTTGACTTCGTCCTTGACTCGGACTCTCACTTGAATTTTTTTTATGTTTTTTTTTTATTTCATCGTGACAGGAACATTTTTTGTAATATTTTCTTCATATAAATTTGGATCAAAACTTTTTGAAATTATTTTCCTTTACTTTTCGAGTGAAACAAAGAATATCAATGAAATGGACCGGGACCAGATTTTTGAAAATTGACCTTGACTTGGCCCTCGACTGACCTTGACTTCGACCTTGACTTCGACCTTGACTCGGACTTGAAATTTTTCTTTGAATTGTTTCTTTTGTTTCAATGTGACAGGAACATATTTTGTGATTTTTTTTATATAAATTTTAATTTGAAAAATAAAAAAAAAAATCTCATGTGAATCAAATTATTTCAATGATATGGACCGAGACAGAGATTTTTGATAATTGACTACCATGGCTCGGACTCTCGATTTTTTTTATTATTTTTTGTTTCATTGTGACAGTAACATTTTTTATTTATTTTACTTTCAATGTGGAACAAAAAATTTTAATCGAAACCAATTTGATTTTTTTTACTCTCCATGTGCAACAAAAAATTTAATGAAATGGACCGAAACCGAGATTTTCAAAAATTGACCTTAACTCATAGTCAGCACTAGCATAGCTAGCATAACTAGCATAACTAGTATAGCTAGCATAGCTAGTATAGCTATAGGTAGCTCATGGCTACCATAGCTAGCATAGGTAGCATAACTAGCCTAACTAACATAGCTAGCATAGCTAGCATAGATAGCATAGATAGCATAGCTAGCATAGCTAGCATAGCTAGCATACCAGCATAACTAGAATAGCTAACATAGTCCGAATGCAGCATAGCTAACATAGCTAGCATTTCTAGCATAGCTAACATAGCTAGCATTTCTAGCATAGCTAACATAGCTAGCATATCTAGCATAGATAGTATAGCTCGCATAGCAAGCATAGCATGATGACGATAGTCATAGCTAGCAAAAATTACAAAAAATGTTACTGTGACGTTGAAATAACGTTAAAAAAATCGAGTGAGAGTCCGAGTCATGGTCGAAGTCAAGCTCAGTCAAGGTCAGTCAAGGGCAAGTCAAGATTAATTTTCGAAAATCTCTGTCTCGGTCCATTCCATTGGAATTATTTGTTTCATATGAGAACAAAAATTTTTTGAATACTATTACTATGAGAAACAAATGTTAACAGATAATGTTCCTGTTACGATGAAACAAAACAAAACAATTTGAAAAAAATTCAAGTAAGAGTCCGAGTCAAGGTCGAAGTCAGGGTCAGTCAAGGGCAATATGCTTGTATGCTAGCTATGCTAGCTACCAGCTTTGCTTGCTCTTGACTGAACTTGACTTCGACCTTGATTGCGACTTGAATTTTTTTTCATTATTATTTTTTTGTTTCATCGTGACAGGAACATTTTTTGTGGATTTATTTGTCATATTAATTTTGATCCAATTTTTTTATTTATTTTTTTTACTGTTTATGTGAAACAAAAAGTTTCAATTGAATAGACCGAAAACGAAATTTTCAAAAATTGACCATGTCTTGCTCTTCACTTGCCCTTGACTGCCCTTGACTGACCTGGACTTGGACTCTCACTTGAAATTTTTTCTTTGATTCATCGTGCGAGAAAAATTTTCTGTAAACATGTTTTTCTCATACAAATTTGCATCCAAAAATTTTAACTCCTTTTTTCCCATGTGAAACAAATAATTTTAATAAAATCGACCGAGATAGATTTTTTAAAATTGACCTTGACTTGCCCTTGACTTGCCCTTGACTGACCTTGACTGACCTTGACTTCGTCCTTGACTCGGACGGAATGTTTTTTTTTTATTTCGTCGTGACAGAAACATTGTAATATTTTGCTAGCTATGACTAGATGGTGACTATACTATGCTAGCTATACGAGCTGTACTAGCTATACCAGCTATGCTAGTTATACTAGCTATGCTGCTATGCTAGCTAAGCCGGCTATGCTAGTGCTGACTATGAGTCAACAATTTTTGAAAATCTCGGTCTCGGTCCATTTTATAAAATTTTCTGTTTCACATGGAAAGAAAAAATTCGAAAAAATTTTTATTGAAATTTTTTGTTTCACGTGGAAAACAAAAAAAAAACAATTAAAAAAAATTCATGTGAGTGTCCGAATCAAGGTCAGTCAATTTTCGAAAATCTCTGTCTCGGTCCATTTCATTGAAATTATTTGTTGAAGTGAAATGAAAGAAACATTGAAAAAAATTCAAGTGAGAGTTGAGGTCAGAGTCAAGGTCAGTCAAGGGCATGCTATGCTAGCTATGCTAGCTATGCTAGCTATGCTAGCTATGCTAGCTATGCTAGCTATGCTAGCTATGCTAGATATGCTAGTGATGACTATGAGTCAAGGTCAAATTTTGAAAATCTCGCTCGGTCCATTTTATAAAATTATTTGTTTCGTATGGAGAGTAAATTTTCGAAATTCTCTGTCTCGGTCTATTTCATTGAAATTATTTGTTTCACATGAGAAGAAAAAAAAATTAAAATATTTGGATCCATATTTGTATGAGAAATAAATGTTTACAGAAAATGTTAATGTCACGATGAAACAAAAAAAGCTACAACAAAAATTTCCGAGTCAAGTTCGAAGTCAAGGTCAGTCAAGGGCAAGTCAAGGTCAATATTTGAAAATTTCGGCCTCGGAAATTTTTTGTTTCGCATAAAAAGTAAAAACAAAAATTCAAAAAATGTATGGACCAAAATTTATATAAAAAAAATCACAGAAAATTTTCCTGCCACGATGAAACGAAAAAAACAACAATAAAAAATAGGTCCGAGTCAAGGTCGAAGTCAAGGTTAGTCATAGGATAGCAAAGCTAGCATAGCTAGCACAGCTAGTATAACTGGTACAGCTTGCATAGCTAGCAAAGCTGGTATAACAACATAACAACAAGTATAACAATTAGCTGTGGCACCCGCAGCGACATCACTGTTCCTAGTATGAATTTCGATAACTGCTTTTTTAATAATTGTACAATCAAATAAAAATGTGTCCATTTTTAATGTTCCATAGATGAAGTTTGCATTGATATATTTAAAAATTTCTTATTAATTAAATTATTTTGCCGAATTTCACTCGATGTTTATATTGATATCAGGTAAATTTGTGTTGTTCAAATTCCTTTAGCAATTTGACTTGAAACGCTTTCAACCTCGTTTCGTGTTTTTAATAGTTGACAGTTTTTCTCGTATAATTGCTGGGCAACAGTTTCTCATTAAACAACCTAAATTTATCTGATAAAATACAAACCTCTCGTGCAATTATAAGTGAAAAAAAATTGCCTTCATTTCTCTCGTGGTTTATGATCGATTCCACTGAAATATGTATTTTGTAGAATTTATAATGAAGTTTCTCGAAAAATGAAATAGTTCTGTCTCTCAGTCTGTAAGAACTGTGTTTCGTGAAATACCTAGTTTCGTCTATTTCTGTGCGTCCACAAATTCGCGAGCAATCCCACCTCTTTGGAATGGTATTATTCACTGAAAACTAAACTTCTGTTTGATGGCTGACATGTTTGGCAACAACGTGAGATTACGGCACTGTGTATGTACAAAATATCAGCACGCAGAACTTGGAAAATAGTTCCGTGGTGTGATTTATGTCTTTCTTAATTGGGTTGGAGCGGGAAAAGCGATGAGAATCGGAACTAGAGCGAATGAGGCGGATTTGCTCGTTAGGCAGGCGGTAACGGAAGCGGCAGACTTGCAATTTACCGATTTTTGGAATGAAAGCTCACGTGCTTTCTGGGCGTATTCTATATGATGATGATAAACGAGCGAAAGCCTTGCCAGTGATGTCGCAAGATCGCCACTAGTCAGCTGTTCGTTGCTGAGCCCAATAATGCTCTTCTGTATTTTTTTTTGACAATGTGATGTTTATGTATTCATATTTTCATTCGAATCATCAAAAAGATGTACAACAATAAAAACTCCCAGTTTGTACGTAGGCGTAGTACAAACATGCCATTTTAAATATTAATATTTTCAACTTTGTGCTGCAACTTGAACACCAGGAGCAATAAATAATTTAGTTTTCTGTTGGTACCTTCAGTTTATTTCCCCGTATGTAAAATATGGTGGATGCGCCGGGTGGAATCTGTTTTTAACTTTCTCCTTGTTTCATGGTTGATGATGTTTTTTCTGTTGTCACCTTTGAGTTTCGGTAGTCACCATCTGTAGCTACTGTACTCACGTACGCGAACTGTCTTTCTTGTGAATTTTCTGCGAGAACCGATTTCCTAATGAAGTTTTTAGCATTGTGATGATTATTAATTCATTCTGTACAGTGTGAAGTAAGTGCCTAAATATGTTATAAGCTTGGATTTTTCAATTTATAAATACGTTGTCATAAGGACAACACACCTAAATGGTTTCTCTTTTGGGTTTGGTGAGAGAAATAATGAAGAATGTGGTTTTTGTTGGGTTGTAGTAATCGATCCAATCGAGATTAGCATCGGAAATTTCCAAATTTCTATACACACCAGGCCGAGTCTGGCAGAGACAGGTAGATGCTACTACAGTACAGAGACATGCTAGTTGGATAGCTGGATTTCATATATATATATATATATATATATATATATATATATATATATATATATATATATATATATATATATATATATTGTGAAATTGTGAATAACAAGAAGGAACATTTTATTGGACTAAGCCATCTAGTAAAAATGCAACCGTAGACACGTGTTTCTGTAATCTACTGTCAATTCATATTTCACCAAATAAACCTAGCTTCTCGACGAAGGCGATTGGTTTATTCAGCGTACGATTTTTCAGGTCCGAGGGAGAGACTGAAACTCTGTCAAACATCGAAAACCTGATTCTGTCAACGGTGGGGTATGCACAAAGTATGTGCTCTGCTGTTTCATCATCTTCAAGACAGAGACGACATGGCGGGTCCTCCGACAGTTTCAGTCTTGTCATATGATGATTCATTAAACGACAGTGGCCTGTGAGTAGGTCTGTAAGACATCGCAGGTCATCCCTGCTGGAGTTTAACAGTGTTTTGGTAGAATTCCTCGAGGAATGTTAAAAGCCTTGGAATGAGCCAATCCTGGTAGGTTTTGTCAGAAATCCAGTATATTTAGAAAAACTGTAACAAAATTGAAGACTCCATAAAATTGAACAATACCCGGATCTCAACCTAAGAAAGAACGGGATGTTTACCTGGCCCCTTCAAACTTAATTACGCAAACAAACGTACCTGGGAACAATAATCAACATGAACTTACGGTACCTGGAAACGTACCTGTGGACAAAATTACTTCTTCTGGTAGTGAGGAATCGGGTGTATATAATCTGAGACCAAGAGTACCACTTCAGTGATAGTAGAATACTTACACTCGTAATTTTCTGAAGAAGCCTACCGCACGTGTAGGCGAAACGTCAAAACCCAAGAAAAATGGATACACGACCGAAAACCCAAAAGCCATACAGAACATGGAATGTTTCAATTGTCCATTCAACTGCCGATGCTATGATAACTTTCTTACCTATCTCCCAATCATTCCTTCTTGGACGATTGGCGCGCTCAAAGAGGGGAGTTCGATTGTTATGAAGAGTCAAGCTTCCAGGGAAGTGGTTTTCTATCAAAAGCTGTAGAGTTTTTTTGGGGCCATGAATGTGCTGTCGGGTCATTTCATCGATTGGATTTTAGCAATCGACTCTGTAGAGAGAATCTTGTGGTTTCTTGTGAGGCGAGGTATGTCGAATATACTCTCACAGAACTTCCTCCAAGATTTCCGCTTTGCTTTTATGATCGCCTGGTTTTAGTTCGTTAGATTGGCCCTTTAGGGTTTCTAGTATCCTGACTCTTTAGCTCTTCGAATTTTTTTTCTCGATTTCTCAAAGCTTTTGTTCCACCATTGAGAGTTCCTGTCATCTTTTCTGGTTCTCAGTGGACAATTATCGTGATATAAGGAAATTACAGGACCACGAAGTGCAGCTTTTATCGTATCACAACTGTACGACTGAAGGGAATTTTTGTATCTGCTCCAGTCTGTAGCTTTCGAGTCACGATATTCCGCTACTGGTCTTGGACCTGTTTCAATATTGAATGTAATGTGTCTATGATCTCAAAAAGAAGTTTCAGAAAATACTGCTCATTGCCGTATCCTGTTGCTCAGGAAGTTTGAGCTGATAGTTAAATCTAGCATCTCTTGTATAGTTCGCAGAGTACTAGCAGTTTATTCGACATAAATTCAAAGCATTTCGTGGATACTATCAAAGAGTTCCAAATAGGACGTGAAGATCGTTTCATAAGCTTTTACGAAGAAAAAATTGACACCATTTCCCCCATACTGAGTTCCTGAGTTACTGCAGTTCTGCCTGCCTACATCATTCATACTTTCAGAAAACAGACCATTTTTTCTCACATATTTCCTTCAAAGATTCAATATCATTGAGGTGTTCTGTAGTTGCATTAATATCAGCGAACTGCCAAGGTCTGTAGAGACTATATGTGAGTGCCTGCATCCATAACCCTCATTCTTGTTCATCGACGAAACACACACAGAGCAAAACACAATAATTCCCATACAAGTTTCCGTGCGTCCTTGCGACAATGTTCAC
This sequence comes from Chrysolina americana, assembly GCA_958502065.1. Classification (NCBI taxonomy): domain Eukaryota; kingdom Metazoa; phylum Arthropoda; class Insecta; order Coleoptera; family Chrysomelidae; genus Chrysolina; species Chrysolina americana. The sequence continues at coordinate 65,897,480 of OY293417.1, read as the reverse complement.
TCAGGCGTAGGAGTTTTCTAGAATGTAATAACGCAAAAAACCGCAAAATCCGCACTTCGTGCTGCTTTCGTCCTTTCAATTGTCCTGTGGTCAACGCCGTCCAGACTCGTTTGGTGTAAGCCGATTAACCGTCTTTAGAACGGCTTTATAGTGGTCGGGCCTCATTTGTGCAGAATTTTCGTTTGAAATCGTTGCAATTTCGCCAGTGGGATCGCTTTCAAACGCCGAATGATTTGATCTCTCATGCGAAATCAGTGCCTGTGTGTTTTCTTTGAGTAGATTTCAACAATTATACGGAAAGAGTGGGCGTTCGTGTTTCCTTCAGCCTTGAGAGAGTTTGATTATTGGAATGATACGCTGGTCGTATTCTCTTATGGGTCAGTATGTCTTTAACGTATAGGATCGAAATGGATTATACTGAGTGGTCCTTTCAAATCAAAACCCGACTTTTCCAATAGTGGGGACCGATTGAAATAAATTTGGTATTGGTGTTTGGAATGAGTAAATTTTGACAGGATGAGTCGAGTTTTAAAATAAACAAGTTTTCGTAAGCTGATATATACGTTCCGAATTTTTCGACTGAAAATCAACTAAGAAACTTTTGGCGTGATAAAGAAATGATTTCACTTGCAACAAATCACTGTTAGTTATTCAGAGACACTAGAAGACAACATGTTCTTGTAGAAAGTGCATCTTGTGGACTTGAAAAGTTATCAATTGGAAGCAGGAGTTACAAGAAAGGGAACTTGGTGTCACCACACTAGGAAGAACTTGATTCTTCAGAAAAACTCCCGGAAAGCTTGATTTGAGTAGAATAAGATCTCGAAATTCTTTCATTCGAAGTTTCTGGAAGTGATGTGAGCATACTTGACAGTGCAATATGGAAGTGCCAACAGGAAGTGAAAATTTTTGAGCAAAAGCTTCATGATGAGGAAATTTGAGATTGAATAGCGCTTTGTTGCCTGTTCAATGAATTTTTGCCAATAAAGAAATAAGGGACAATTTCAGGAAATTATTACCCTCCAGTATTCTGCTCTCTCGCAAAGCACTGGTTCAGCTGATCCATCTGATGAATGCGACGATAAAGTGGCAACACTATCCAGATTGCCTGAAGAAATCTATGTGACGACCCCACTCCAAAGAATACTGTTTTTGTCTCTTGAGAAAAGGCTGAAAATGATCTCTGAAGTGTAATTCGGCTTGCGGGCGGGTCATAATATTGCCTCCCAGGTGCTACAGATAGTACACGGGGTGGAAGAGACATTCTATAGGCAACAGAACATGTTTTTGGTACTGTCGGACATGTATGAAGCGATAGCCACCATCTTAGTTGAAGGATTGATCATTGAAATGATTAGAGCAGGCTACATACCTCTATATATGGTAAGGTTGATCGACTTTTACTTCATAGGGAGATAGTTGGAAGTAAACAACGGAATGTTCGAATGGTATACGATTAAATAAGGTGTTGAATAAGGTAATCCACTCTACATACACACAATTTCCCTCCATTAAAAGCAATGAATAGAGCTCTATATGCAGAAAACACGTCATTCGTCCGAAAGCAAAACTGCTGCCTTGACGATCTAAGATCACTTGGACAGGAGGGTAGTGTCAGTGATTCCAAAGGACATACCACGAGGAAGTTGATGGTCAAAGGCGAGTCAATAGAGGAATCGATCTCTGTGAAATATCTGGGGGTTCTTCTGCGCATGAAACACCTTTAGAGGGGTCGTTACGAAGACCTAATCCATCATAGCTAAAACATCTCACATTAATCTGGAAAACAATATGCTTGTATAGAAGCAAATCATTGAGGCTAGGTCGTTGAGGTTTTTTTGAGTCTCTCTTACTAATTTGGACGTGAATATGCATGATCACAGAGCCTTCATTGTCACCTGGCTATCGAAGAGAATGACTTTGGGTTGCTTTCTAGGACCTCTCCTTAGAATCTCCCATATGAAGACGAAAATACCTGATACCTCGGCTTGGAATACGGAGGCTTGAATATCGAGACTTAGACTTGGTCTCCGCCCGCATATGTCAGCCACTACCCCATTGCTTGTGTTAGAGCCATTTGTTTACCAAATTTGCCTCCTTGAAAGCACTGGGAGGGTCCTTGAAGTGACTTCCCATCTTGAATGATGGTGGTGAATGTTCCATCAAAGGAGTGTGTTGGGGTCATTTTGTCCGATGGTATCTCAGATGCATCGATTCTTATGACCTATATTATATTCGTTTGGGAGTGATTTTTCAATCCTGCCGACTAGAGTGTAGAGCGCATTTGGGCAGGATTTCCCGGGTTGATAGACGTGTTGGTATTCCAATGAGATTGGATACTCTGTAATATTATCTCGGATATTTCTATCAACTAGATTTTCCATCGTATTGAGCATAAACGATGAGAGGCAAATTGGTCTGAATGCCTTGGGGGCCTAGAATGGTTTCTTTGGCTTTGGTATGAAGACTAACTTGGACCTTCGTCAGGTGTTGGGTACGTACCTGTGAGCCAGGCTCACCCTGAACAGCCCGACTAGGTTTGGAATCAGTAGATCTACTCCTCGCTGTAATAGCACAGGTTGGATTTCATCTAGTCCTGCTAATTTGAATGGACTGAAGGTTTCTAGAGCCCATTCGTCCTTCTTGTTGGTGACCTCAACTGTCCTATTACCCGTATTATTCTAATCAATTCGAGGCTAGTTATTTCACATTGACTACTTCAGCTACAACTTTTGAAGCTCCATTTGCAATGTTCAGTTTTGTCAGGAAATTATCCCGAACAGAACAATATCTATTTTCTGAAAGCCTTTTTTAAGCCGATTAATGTACTCAATTTCCTTCAATGTATATTTTATTCCAAACGAATTAATACATAACGGAATTCGTGAGTTGAATTTCGAGAAAGGCTTCGCAACTCTGGCGGAAATTAGCGATGGTAATAATCATTACCGACTCCGTTTCTGCAAAAATATCCGCAAGTCGGAGTCAGGGAAACGCTTTTTCGATTGGATAATCTAATTTCTCGAATGCCTTTTCAACCGACGATAGTTTCGCAGAACCATCTGCTTTAAAGTGAATTGAAATTTGTCCGTTTGGGAACAAAATTAAATAGGCGAACATTAGGAAGTTTCTGAATGACTGCTGTCGTTATCTAAGTTGGCGATGTCAAAGGGTCTCGGCAACATTCATACTATTCATGATTTTCGTTGCCGGCAGAAACTGTTAGGGATATCTGGAAAAACGTGGAAACCACTTGAAAAATGCATTCTAACTGTATATAGGCCTATCATTGCGAGGGATGTGAATCACTTATTGAAACTTGAACGAAATGAAAAAAAATAAAAAAAAATCAACACAACCCAATGAAACGCACTGTCATAATATGATAATAGTAAAAGTAATTTGTTTGATATCAGTCATCCTCAATTTCTTTATTGCTGTCGCTTTTTGCTGTTGTTTCAAGGGTGTGATTATATCGGTGACCAAATTAATACGGTTTCGATTATCAAATAAATAGATTTGTTCTCAAATGATAGATTTGACACCAACCTATTAACACCAAAATATTTCGAAACGAATATATATTAATTTATGTACAATCACCCGAAATAATCATTATTATTTTCAGAATGGGGAATTGTTCACAGCGAACCGCCGCGCCGCTTCATTTGTTATGCAAATGAGTTAACTTTTTTTTTCAATTTCGTTACAATACTCCCCTCTCAATGTTGATCATCCCGTTGTCTCCTTCATTTTGGCTCTCGAGCAGCGTTGAATCCTATAGACCATGTCGTTTATTCTCTTCACTATCGTATGGGGTCTATCCCAAGAGGGTGTTAATTTGGGATGAACTGATTTCTTATTAAGAGGGCTGTAAAGCTGATATCCTTCTTTGACTCCACCAACATTGGTCTTAAGATCGTGTCGAGCCTTTATTCTATCACTAGTTATCTTCAATATTTTTCTCGCAAATTCGTGGATCCCAGTCAAGATATCTCGTAGTTCGTTTGCATAATCCTACACCTCTTTTCCTTCAGCACATGGTGAACCGAACACCAAGTCACAGGGCAAACGAAGATCTCTCCCAAAGATAATATTGACTGGGGTGAGCTTCGTGGAATCGTGCACAGATGACCTATAAGCCGTTAAGAACGTTGGGAGATGTCGATCCCAGTTCTGTTGGTGCTTTTGTTGCTTTTGTGGCTCCTTCCTTGATCGGAATGTAGCTCCATTGACACTCCACACCTTGAAATCATGATATTCACCAGAGCTCTTGCTTCTCAGTCCATCTATGAATAATTGCACCGCTAACTGTACCTTAAATCTCCCGGTGCTTCTGGGTGAGCCAGCTGAATTATCCGCTAAAAATTCCTGCAGACTCTCACCTGATATTTGAGTGCGCGTTTTCGTTTGAGCCCGACACAGCTGTTCTCGATGTTGACCGCCATACCGCCACTCTAATGCAGTAAGCATGTCTTCATATTTATTTTGATGTTCGATAGGTATCGTCTGCAACATACCCAAAGCTAGCCCTCTCAAAGCTACTATAAGTGCCGTAGCTTTTTCTTTTTAGCCCCATCTATCAGCCACTACTTCGAATTGCCGGCAATACATAAAACAAGAGGACTGTCCATGGAAAGTCGGTGGTTTGACAGAAATTCCTGATGTGGCAACCCTGTTTAAACAATCTTTGCTCTTGAGGAGAGCTATCTGGTTTTCGAGTCCTTTCATCTTCTCTCGCACTGTATCCACTTCATTATTGAGCTCATCGTCGATTTTCTTGACGTCTTTCTCTAGTTCTTCTTTCAGTTCCCCCATTTGTACTTCGGTTTTCTATGACACATGTTGGAAAAACTTGACGTGATGTTCTAGAACCTTCTGGAAGTCTGTTTATGGTCAGTTTCGTATAGTATAGTAACAGTATATTACCACAATGATTTACTTTGTAGTATCCTGTGCATTTTTTTGTACCTATCAGTCCTTTCTAACATTTTTCACGATTTGTATTATTGTACAAATCAATTACTGAAACGAATGAATAAATGAATAAATAAACATCGGCTGCACGGTATGTTGCCTCAAAAAGGATTACTCCGATCCCTGGTTTTTGATGGTCACAGGCCAGCAAATAAGGGGATTTAAACTCTTAATGACTTCACAGGCTCCATTCTGTTATGTAGACACTCCAAGCTTAAAAGTCCACGGCTTCCCTGTTTTCTGACGATATAGGATGCAATCTCCTATGAAGATTGCATTATTCTGCGAGTGTTTACGTGGAGTTCTTGCAGCTCCTCCTGAGAAATAGATAAATGAATTCGAAGACACACTCGTTGTGAACTTATCCAGAATTGTACATTATACATCAAGGTACAGAAATGCAAAATTTGAGGGCGAAGCAGTATAAGAAAAATCAGAAATTATCAAAGAATAAAAATTAGGTCAAAGAGTTTTGTCATACTAAATAGTAGTAGTTTGTAGAATTCGTATCTTGACTACATGCATCTTGTTGACAACCCTTGGTGACAGCAAAAAACAAACTGAAATTTGTGAAAACAGCTTTGAGAATTGTTAACGGTGATGGAACAAGAAAACGAGGGAGATCCTCAAGAATTTGTTGCAATACTGCTTCTGCAGGGTTCTTTTGATACCAGTGGAATCCAGATATCTTTATGATGCAACTCATAATAGCTTCAGAGAATGGTGTTCCGAAAAGAAAGCGCAGAGCTATACAGAAAATGTAATATTGGTCTACTTTAATGAAGTTTCTAGAAAATACCAAATCATAGCAAAATAACGGAAATGGCTAATAACGTTGACGTTATTTTTAACGGAAGTGATAAAGCTTAGGGCTGATTATTGCAGTTTTTGAAAAGGAATTCGCAAGGATACCGGCAAAAAATACAAAGTTCTAACAAGAGACCAAATTCAAACTTTCTTGGCAACAATAGAAGATAACAAGGTATTTAATGATAAGAGTAAGAAAACAATAGCTAATAATTTGCAATTTTAATTGAAAATATTTCAGTTTTCCAGGTTGCTCTTATATTTGGAATTGCCGGTTTGGATGACTTGACAATATTCACACTTGATGGTCATCATCTAGGCAACATATGATATTCCAAAAACTCAATAAAACTGAAATGTTTCATACAAACACAGCTCACACCTGCAGGAAAAACCTCATTTTCGTTCCATCGGACCGTAAATAGTCCAGCAAGTGACAGTTGTGACGGTTCATAAATCAAAATACAAACCCACAAATGAAATGTTTGCTCTTTCCGCAAACTGCATCATTTTGTTGCCGATGTCCGAGAGGAGAGTCGGTATTATTGTTTTGTGTCCCCGCATACGCCACGAATAATGGGGAATTTTTCGGTCATGCAGTCTGAAATATTGCCGGTTCATAAATGAGAAACAAATGAAATATCGGATGCCGATCTGTATCCTGCATCAACGAAATTGGTTCGGAACTTAGTTCGCTATCTGTACAATGGGAGCGACCACGTCGAAAAAATGAATAGCTTTTTTCTGAATGTATCCTGAAGCTGATGAAATATTTGTCAACAGGCTCGGTTTGTGCGGAGAGTATTTAACAAAAAACTCCGTTGATGAGAATGGACTATCGATATTATTCAACGTACTGTGTACACTTATACAGCGTGACCCATTTGAAATCGGGCCACCTATCTAAAAGTGTTGTTTATTATTCCATTCAGAAGTTTTCCCTTCAATAGATAATCAATAGTTTTAGTAGAGTGATATGAATTCGAAATAGAAATAAAAATATCAAGATCTGCTTTTATTTATTCTCAAGGTTGGAAATCAAAAAACATACAAGCAATTTTTTAAATAAAATTTGATGACGCCACTGAATTTGTGATGCTTTCAAATAGGTGTGACTAAAATTTCATGATAAAATTATGTTTTTAACGAAAATATAGCATAAGTAAAATTCTTAAAATTGTTTCTGAATATTTCGAATAGTCGTCATAAATCACAATCTTTTTAAATATATCGTTTAAAATGCTCTTCTAGTCGTTAGCAGCCGAGTTTGTTAACAGCAGTAGAAAATACTGGTCAATTATGCAAGAAACTTCGTAGTGCTTGCTATAGCATCAAACAAATTCTTGTTACATTGTATTATGCCAATTTTCACTCCCACATGATGTACGGAATACTCACTTGGGGAAATAGTGCAAATGTAAACAGAGTTTTCATTTTACAGAAATACTTGTTAGGGATTATTGAAAATATTAACAGGAGGACTAGCTGTAGAGAAATTTTCAAAAAACTCAAAATCCTGGCATTTTATGGCGTAAATATTTTGTAGGTGTGTATATATTACTATATTAATTTGAATAACATCACAATGTGCTTGCCTGAACATGATCATGACACTCGTGGCCGCAGTATTTTACAGCCCAAATTTCATTGCACTGCACTATATTACATAGGGTACAACAAATTGAATGAAATAAAATAAAATCTGCACCAAATAGAATATTCAAAAATAGTTTAAAAGAATTCCTAATTGAAAAGTGCTGCTACTCACTAGACTAGAATTTTTATGTGTATGACATTTTTTATATGTGTTTTTATATACATACATTAATGTGTGTATATATTTGTTTAAATGTAACATATTTTATAATTTCACTTGTTTTATTTAGCTGACTAGACGAATTTTTCATGTAAATTGTAATTCATTAGTGTTTTCTTTTTGTGTTCCTATGGAACAAATATTATATTTGTGATATATATTTTTGATATATTGATGTATTGATTATAATGAAAAACTATTAGACTCAAAGTCAGTGTAAATAGTGAAGTTTGACATGGTAAGATTCCGTGGTAACAACGACAGATCCGACTGGTAAGTAGAATTTCAAATAACATGTATTAGGAGCGTCGAAATATTAGCAGAGACGAATAAACAAAATTTTCATTCAGTATGGAGCTGTTCGTAAACATATTTTGAAGAATGGTAATACTGTACAAAGACAGAGAAGAAATAATTCTGAACGAATTCGAAATTGCTTTAATAATAATCAGAAAACAAGTGAGAATTACAAGTTTGGACATTAACTCATCGCGTGAAACAATAGGGAGAAATCCTAGGAAATAATGTACCTTAGGAGAAGGCAATAGTGAAAAGCGGATGGAGTATAGTTCATGGGCTCAAGGAGAATATCTAAATAACTGAAACTTTTTGAAAAAATTTTTTTTCAGTGATTTGTTGTAAGAAAATTTTCCTAATCGGTGGATAGGGCGAAATAGTGCATTGATCGAGTTTTCCCCCAGATCCCCGGACTTGACTCCACTAGATTTTTTATTATACTTCGTTAAGGACAAAGTATACAAAACTCGCCCAACGAGCAAAGAGGGACTGCATAAAAAAATAAGACGATACGATAAATCTATCTAATTGAATGGAGATTAAGTAGAATAGTTCAGAATTTAATGTGTAGGCACCGTTATGTCAATACATTCTTTTGTAGTGGTTCATTTATGTTATTAATATTGGTTATTTAATTATTCAATTCAAAGACATGCATTTCTATTCTTTCATGACAAACTGTAGAGTCCTTATAGACATAACTATATCGCACATAGAGTTGTTTTGATCTGAAGGAATATTTTGTTATTCAAAATAAAAAATATTTGAATTAATTTGATAGTGATATCAATATTTCACTTATACTATATTTCGGTTTAAAAAACAAAAATTTTCGTGAAATTTCAGTCACACTCATTTGGAAGCATCACAAATCCAATAGGGTCGTCAAGTTTTTTGGATTTTTGATCTCGAAAAAATTTTCATTTTCATTTCGAATTCATGGCAATCAACTAGAACTATCGATGCTCTATCTCTTGATAAAGAACTTTTGAATCGGATACTCAATTACAGTTTTAGAGAGGTGGCCCATCACTCTGTATAAACCATTAGGCGGTGTCTGCATTTCCCTGAAATCGAATATCAAATGCAGAACCATATCAACTACAACTTGTGCTGAAGAATTCCGTTTCGAATTTTGTGCCCTTGTTTGGAAGTTGTCCTTATTGCTTCTTCCAGATTAACCTTGATAATCTTGATTATCTTTAATTGTGTACTTTTCAACGTGCTCAAACCGTTGTGTAAAAGGCAAAGTTTGCAGGAAGGGATGGTAGATAATCAGATTAGGTATCCACTGCTTCGACATTTTCCCAGTTTTACAATTTGACCCAAGCAGCCAAAAATCGTTTCAATCTGATTCGACCAATAAGTGGTGCTCGAATCCAATTCGATTTTGAACTGAAAACTGGGTTTGAATCACTATAGAGAGCCCGTGAAAAGTTTTCACTTTGATCTGGAATATTCCATGTCATTGCCCACTGTACAAGCTCATATATTGTGTGCATTTCAATCCAATTTCCAACGGTCGCATATTAATTGATCGTCAAAATTGAATAACCGCAAATAACTGAAATTTCGAAATACTGCACTGCGGTGGAATACTTGTTGAGAAAAGGAATTATACAATGGAATTCATTCAAACACTGAAACATATTCGTTAACCCATGAAGTACACAGGAACAAGATTTTAAATATGTGGCGGAGGCGGTCCACAATAGTTGGCGGGAGCAACTATAATATAGACGATTATAAATACAACTTTCACCATAACAATAATAGACTTTCAATCGATTCAAAATTGTGTAAACTTACTCAAAAAAGTTTCAATCGCACGAAAATCAACACATTTCTTCAATAAAAAATGTATCAGTGTCAGTAGCAACTTTCAACTTGAGAAAAATCATATATCAATTACGATGACATCTGGAGTAATTTCAAAAAAGTTTGAATTGCATGAAAATCAACTCAGTAAACATATACGGTTTTTGTATTCGAATTAAGACAGAATCTCTTTTCAACCTACAGAGGCAATTGTAGCACAGAAAAAATATTTTAAATATTTGGCGGATCGATTCAAAATTGTGTGAACTGACTCAATGAAGTTTGATTTGCACGAAAATCAATACATTTTCAATAAAAAATGTATCAGTTTCAATAGCACCTTTCAACTTGAGAAAAATCATATATCAATCACGGTGACATGTGGAGTGACTCTCTGAACTTCAATCAATTCTGTATGTTAAGATTACTCTATTTTGAAAATTGCGAAATGATTGAAAAACAATTGTTTTAACAAAATCGTCCAGAAGATATACACTAAAAAATTACGAAAGGCCTAGTCTGCGATCAATTGATCCAAAGTTCTCGTGAAACTCAGGAAACGGATACGGATTTTGTGTTCAGATTGAGACAATCTCTTCAACCTACAGTGGCGATTGTAGTAGAGAAAGATTTTAAATATTTGGCGGAGGCGGTAACCAATAGTTGGCGGGAGCAACTATAAAGTACAGATGATTATAAAACTTTCACCATAACAATAACAGACTTTCGCAAATTTCGAAAGTTTTTTGTTATATTCTCAATAAATATCTTGATGAAGAATCTTCTTCGCAAAGTTTTTTTCTTAAATTTTTGGTTTGTTTTTGTTGTATGTTGGCCTCTTCTGTTAAGTTATTGAATTTTCCAACTATGTACTCAGTTATTGTGAACTTTTCTTGGTTTTGTGATTACTTCTGCTATCATTTTCAATTTTTAAAACGACAGTTCGTTTTTTCTTTTTACAATTATGGCTTCAAAAAAAAACAACAACCTAATCAACGAACTTTTTTACCTGGAAACCGTTACTTTCTTTTTTACGTTAATTCAGGGCACTGACTTCACTTTTAATCAACATCTTTTGGTTTAAATTACCATAGTAATTGAATGTCATATTGTTTACACTAAATTAACCTATTGACTTATTACTGTGTACAAGGTTTCCCAATTTTCTTAAGTTGTTAAGTAAACTTCCTTTTTGCAAAATTTCATTTCATTACATCTGAAGGTTCTTTCTCTCTTTCGATCATAGTTGGCCATGTCAAATTTCTATACTGTTTGTTATTTTTGTATCAAAACTTCGGATCATATTATTTATCAAATAATTTTCAATTTGTTATTTTCATTTCTCATTTCAAATACTGAAGTATTTTGATATTCTGTGATTGATGTACTATTTCATTTTAGCAAAAATAAGTTGACAACTGGTTATTTTCACTTGATGATCTGTTGGAATCTAATTTACCCAATCTCTACATACAACAATTCTTTATAACAATACATTATCAAGAGTTTACGTAGGGGGAAGATTGATTTATCCTAGATCCTGTTTCAATGGCAGAAATGAAGTGAAAGTTCTCAATCTTCAATTTCATCACCCTCGTCGTAAAAAACGCCTTCTGGCTGTCGAATCAATCCGACGACTCAGCATATTGCATGAGACAGACATCTGGTGGTGTAGAACAAATCCAAGAATCCAATTTTACATTTCGAATAAACGATATCGCACCTCATTGAAATTGCCCGAACACTGAAATATCCGCAATTCTCCCCGAAAATCTGGGAATATTTTCCAGATACCTCATCGTCAAATCCTATTGTACGGTGTTCAAGATGCATATCGTTTAGCAGCAAAAATATTTGAAGGCGCGTGAATGTGAGATAGCATATTGGAATGGTGGGCAGGCAGGAAGCATTCGCAGTTTCTTCTACATAGTGGAAATTGGGGTATAATCTGGTGACACGCTCAAGAGCCCGTGTTATACCGACAACTAGAGTGAAGTTTTCAAACAGTTTTCGATGGATATTAAAACTCTGTAACCGAAGGGTTATACCATCAATACTTGTAGCTATCGAAACTTGAATGTGACTTAATATTGAGAGTCTGGTTACTGGAACAATATTAATCACGTTAGTACCAATTCTGTCATCAATGCAATAAGAGGTATTTTGAGCCTCACAGTTGTTATACGTGTGTATTGATAGCCTTAAATGGAAGTTTCGTACACTATTTTAACTGTGAAGAATTGAAAGAGACTTCCTGGTCGTAGTTGAAATTTTCAACCATCGAATTCATGTTATGTACTCAAAGATTTCACCTTTTTATTGAAGTAAGTATGTATGATGTATTACTAGATCATAATCCCTGATTCTAAACATGTAATGTTTCTTGCGACAATAAAGCTATTATTATTATAGTTTTATAGTTTATTCATGTGAGTATTCATACTATGTTAATGTTGAATGTATCACTCAGTATTTTTGTTGTTATAGAATTTCAATTAATTTGTTGTAGAGTGTACCAGAAGGCAAAGCCTATACAGGTGAAGCTTGGAATCTCCGGTTTGGTTTTGGTGAGAAAACCAATTCCATGAGATATTGTTCGGTGTTGGTTACCTTCCTGTGTATCAAGATGTGGATGGAACCTTGATATCTCTTAACTCTGCCCGATCTTATTGATGTCTTTCAGGAATGCTGCTATGAAACTGTCGTCCACACACACCAACAAAATTTACACTTATGTTTGGCTTCCTTGACCGATGGCCACGGTTACAAATGATTCCACGAATGCTTTGGTGACTATCGGTAATTATGGAAAGCCTTTAGGTAGTCCATAGAGGCAATTTTTTCCTGAAAGTAAGTGATGCATATGCTAATACTCAGCAAGTGCATTGTTAAATGGACCGGTAGGTCAGGTATGATGACCTTCGATGATGAGTTATTATTTGGAAAGAAATGTTTTTTGACCAACTATAATGCGAGTCAACCCGAATTCAATTTTTGAGATCACTTCGAAAAATAAAAGATTTGACTGAACTCCTCTGACGACCCGACCATCACTTTTGATGATGAGGAGTAGGAATTTGGGCATGGACGGATGTATTTTCATCAACCACAATGTGAACATATTCGAATAAAGTTTTTGGGATCACTTGAAAACATATAGAGTTCGACTGAACCCCTCTGGCGACCCGTCCATGACTTTTGATGGTGAGAACTTGTGATTTGGGCAGTAACAAATGTCTTCTTATAAACCACAAAGCGGGCCAACGCGAATCCTATTTTTTAAATCATTTCAAAATATTAAAAAATTTGACCGCACTTCTCTGACGAACCGACAATGTTCTTTGATAATGGAAATTTGTTATTTGGACAGGAACGAATGATTTTTGACCCACCACAAAGCGGGCCAACTCAAATCCTATTTTTGAGATCAATTATAATTATTTAAACTTTGACAACATCCCTCTGATGACTCGACTTTGATACTGAGAAGTTGTCATTTGGACTGGAATGAATGCATTCAGACCCACCACAAATCGGGACATCTCGTATCCTATTTTTGAGATCACTTCAAAATATTTAAAATTCGACCGCCCTCCTCTGACGTCCAGACAATGATCTTTGATGATGAGAAGTTGTTATTTGGGCAAGAATAAATGTATTTTGATCTACTTTTAATGGCGCCAACTCGAATCCTATTTTTGAGATCACTTCAAAATATTTAAAATTCGACCACACTCCTCCGACGACCCGGCAATGACCTTTGATGATGAAAAGTTGTTATTTGGACAATAATGAATGTATTCTGACCCACCTCAAATCGCGCCAACTCGTGTCCGATTTTTGAAGACACTTCAAAATATTAAAATTTCGACTGAACCCCTCGGACTACCAGACAATGACTTTTGATGATAAGAATTTGTAATTTATAGAGAAAAAAATGTTTTCTGACCAACAACAATGCAAGCCAACTCGAATTCAATGTTTGAGATCACTTCAAAATATTTAAAATTCGACTGCACTTCTCTGACGACCCGAAAATTATCTTTGATAATGAGAAGTTGTTATTTGGACAGTAATGAATGTATTTTGGCCCACCACATAGCGGGCCAACTCGAATACTATTTTTAAAATAACTTCAAAAATATTGAAAATTCGACCACACTTCTCTGACGACCAGACAATGATCTTTGATAATGAGAAGTTGTTATTTGGACAGGAACAAACATATTTCGACCCACCACAAACCGGGACAACTCGAATCCTATTTTCGACATCACTTCAAAATATTAAAAATTCGTCCGCATTTCTCCGACGACCCCACCATGATCTTTGATGGATAGAAGTTGTGATATGGAAAGGAACGAATGTATTTTGACCCACCACAAAGCGGGCCAACTCATATCCTATTTTTGAGATCAATTCTAATTATTTAAACTTTGACAACATCCCTCTGATGACTTGACAATGAACTTTGATACTGAGAAGTTGTCATTTGGACTGGAATGAATGCATTCAGACCCACCACAAATCGGGCAAACTCGAATCCTATTTTTGGTATCACTACAAAATATTTAAAATTCGACCACCCTCCTCTGACGTCCAGAATCTTTGATAATGAGAAGTTGTATTTTGATTCACCACAAAGCGGGCCAACTCGAATTCCATTTTTGAAATCACTTCAAAATATTTAAAGTTTGATCGCACCCCTCTGACCACCCGATGATGATGAGAAGTTGTTATTTCAACCAACTATAATGCGAGCCAACTCGAAATCAACTTTTGAGATCACTCCAAAATATGAGTTTCCTAGAATGACCTCAAGCAATTTTTCTATTGATACAATCTTGAAGATGTTCTCCTGACGGAGCAGTCTCCTGCTTGTAGTTCGATGCTTCTGGAAATGTCAATTAAGTGGCAGTAGTTGTCTTCGTGCTCAAAATGGTACGAAGGTACTTGACTAATTTGTTGGTTGGAGAGTTCTTGGACCTGCTTTTTGGCCATATTATTATTAGTTGTGATTCATCAGTGTGGCAGAAATGGTCCTTATATTCGAAGCTGAAGGGTCTTTTTGTATTGAATAATTATGATTGCCTTCCTGAACAACATACTTTTACTTCTTCTTATAGATCTCAGTGCCCATGATGACAATGTTGAGTTTTTGTTCTCTTTGGTCCCTTGGACTGTGTTTATCAAAAATATCTGGATCATGGCTCAGAAAAAGTGATCTCTTAATGTCTTTACAAAAAACCTGCTTCAACATGATCATTTTTGAATCATTGACATTTATTGACAGAGTGTTTAGATCATTTGCACAACGGAAAGCTCTATGGCAGACACAATGCCAACTCCCAAAACGAGTTGTGAATCAAACGAAACAACATAAGTTATTAATGCAAGTTGTGTATCTCCACGGAGTTTTGCAACTTATCTTACATGTGCTCCAGAACAGAAACTAATTTATAATTCTATTCAGCAAACGCCGTACTCCCGGTTGCCTTGTTCAACTCCTTGTCACACTCCAACTAAGAAATCCCGTGATAAATCAAACGGTAGCTGAACAATTTCTTTCTTCAAAATATGCTTCAACAATATACAAATTGGCTTCCGAATAAACTATGAAAGATTTCACAACAGTTGCTTACGAAAGGATTGAGATTTCGTCTTGGAAAGTGCGGATTCCCGTTCTTTCTTACGAAATGCTTATAAGCAACTGGTTTAGTCATTCAAGACATGTAAAAAAATTAAATAAATGAAAAAGTTATCGCTAAACAAGCGTGTACAAATATCAGCAGAATAACTCAGAGCTTTGAGTTCTATTAGTGAATTCGCTAATGATTATTTTTTCTTGATGATTATAGTAAAAAAAAATTACAGATGAGCTTTCAGGATTTATGAAACTAGATAATTCCATGACAGATTTATTCAACACATAAAATATTTTCGAATTGTGAATGATTTGAGAGGCTGTAGGAAAACAAAAAAGGGTAAGACGAGTATAAATGATGATGATATTGAAGAAATTATATGATTACTGTTGATTCCTTGGTTAATATTAATATCAGGTCTTTTGGGATTTTTTATGGTATACAAATTCAATAATCAGTAGCAATATCCATTGGACATTGATGATAGACGAGATAAATATTATGACAATCGGAAGCTCGTTCCTTATGATCTTGTGTTCTTCTTCATCGAAAGACCACAAGATCATCGAAGTATGGTTTTATAGAATTTTGATTGCTATGACCAAATTTTTAAGCAATTGTTGTTCTTCTACACCACTTTCTGCCAATCTGCTAATAGCAGTTGATCTATTCGAGAGATTTGTTATTTTTTGCCCATTACATTAAAGCCAATTGCCTCAGCAGCAGATTTAGTCCATCCATTTATTGTATTTTTTCCAACAGATACATTATCTTACCATTCGTTAGTTTTATTTTTCCAGTGTCGATTTGGTTTTGA
The DNA here is from genome assembly GCA_958502065.1 of Chrysolina americana. Lineage (NCBI taxonomy): Eukaryota > Metazoa > Arthropoda > Insecta > Coleoptera > Chrysomelidae > Chrysolina > Chrysolina americana. Next base: position 65,881,303 of record OY293417.1, on the reverse strand, counting down.
GAACAGTCGTGGTGGGGTAATATTATCGCCTCGATTATGAAAAAGACGTACATAGCAGCTTTGTCTTTCACTATTGGAAATCACCCGTTTACTACTTGTACAGCTTTTAGAACTACCTTGGCACGTTTTACTGAACACCAAATTGTATTCAATGCGATTTGAAAAAAATCCACCAGTCAAGCAACTGCCACTCCTCCTCGCCACGCTAATTATAAAGCAGCAATATTCATGCACAAGACCTTCAGGAGTATTTTTATCCCATAGCAATATTATTTTGATGAATTTAACGAAACAGAACTGGACTTACGTTTCAGTGGATCTGCTTGCAGTTTCTTCCTAATTACATAGCGGGCATCTTGGGCTGGTTTAAATACTTTAATATCAAAGTTTGCACGAAACGTTCCACATTGTCTTCACCGTTGCTTCTTTAAATTCAGTCCCATTTTGAACGAACATTCGCATTGCCAAAACGTGATACTAAATTTATTTGAAATGAAGTTGAAAGAATACAGGGGTACCCTTCTCTCTAAGCGTTTCCACAAAGTGGAAAATAAAGGCAAACATCTGTCAGAAAACAACTACTTCCCTGGCTACTGCCACGACAGACATTGAACTACACTGACAGATATTTGTGCAACGTTCTTCAAAGATGAGAGGCAATAAACTTCGAAACATGCATGTCTGCAGGTGGTCACTCCCAGCCAAATGAAGGATAATTTTCTGTTTAATTACGAGACAAGCACTTGCAATTGGGTCTTCTTTGAAGAACGTTGCACAAATATCTGTCAGTTGTAGTTCAATGTCCGTCGTGGTATTAGCCAGGGAAGTAGTTGGTTTCTGACAGATGTTTGCCTTTATTTTCCACTTTGTGGAAACGCTTAGAAAGAAGGTTACCCCTGTATTCTTTCAACATTGTTGATACCTCTGAACTAGTTCGAATATTTATCGATTGAAGTTGTCAAACTCAATCGTGTTGTCATAGTCATTCCACTGAATGCAATTATCGGTAAAAATTGCAGAAGTGCATTGAAATTACCGAGTATTTTGTAAGAAAGCGTGTTATCTAAAAACTGCACGTTTTTTTTTCATATTTTGGCGAAAGAATCCGACTTCGAAGGAGTAGGGATTTAGTAGTCAAATGGTCGGTAATTTTAATAAGCTGCTTCTCACCGACGCCATTTTTTGCTAAACTGTAGACCGTATTGAATCATTAGTTATCTTCTCGTTTATTGTATCCAGGCCAACTTTTGCTGCTTGTTGGGCTGTCCAAGAGCTCATTGTATTCCGTCCCACAGGAGTATTCTCATACCATGCTCTGGATGACTTCCAAGAGGGGTTTACAATGATAAAAAGTCGATCTGACTTAATCCCCTACCGCTTATCCAACATTTCTTTGTATAATCGTATGGGACACGACTGTAAATTCTTTTTATACCTAATTAACCATTTTAATGGAACACACGGTTTTTTCCCGTCTGTTTTTTGAAAAAATGGGTCGTTGAAGAATGACGTTGAACACCTGCTTCCTTTTCCACCACGCCAAGCTAATTCAAAAGCAAAAACGAAAAATAACCTCTTCTGCAACCCATCTGGTGTCTCTTCGTCATAATTCTGAACCAAATTTTTGTACTCATCCCCTTCGAGAAACAACGAACTTCTTTGGGCATAGTGTGGAGTTGCTTTCTCTTAGTTTGTTTAGCGTCCCTTGCTGTTTTGAATTTAATATCGGTGAATGGATCAAAAATAATATCATATTCCTTGTAATAATGTCCCATCAATAATTTTGCGGTAACATTCCAGATTTTCTTTATTGTGAAGTCCTTATAATCCTGACCATTCTGCTTGCGCATATTAAATGTCCACTACCTTAATATTTTTGCCAGTACGCTTATAGACATTTCTTTGTTCAGCAAATATCCTTTGGCCTTGCAAAAATCCATGAACTGTCGCCATACATACTGTCTGTTGGATTCAGTATTTTTTGATTCACTTTCAACGACATTTTTCCTCAATATATAGTATGGAGCACTCACCAATACGCGACATTTCTTCACTTTTTGAAGTATATCTGACATTTATGAGTATTTATAAGTATTGTCAGTCAGTGTTATTGATAGAACTGTCAAAAAAGTAATCAACCCTGTACTTCACACTACTGACTCTCCTATTTCACCATGCTCTTGAAAGGTAATTTTGAGGTTCGACTAGGGCTTCACAACTTCATAGACTTAGTATGAAAGGTTGAAGGAGTGGATGATAATCAGGAAAGTTTTTACAAACCATTTCCATTCATAAAGTGGGGTGGAAAAATAAACAGAACATTGAAAATTTTATTACCATAAAACATATAAAACATGATGATAATATCAAACTGGAATACTCAAATCCAGAAGAGAACAAACCAAAATAAAACCTAATGCGAATTTTTTTCTTGATGAATTCTCTCATAGAAATATCACCTTTTCACGCAAATAAAAGTTTGCTCTAATGTTGAATGATAACTCAAAATACCGAAAACCCACCACAATAGAGTCTTGAATCCCCTTTTCCACCTGAACTGAAACATATACCTAAATATACTAATTGAAAAAAAGAAAACCCCAAATTTATACCCAAACTAGACTCACTACACTGAAATAAAAATGATGCCACCCTCATCGCCCCTTCAAAAGGTCATTCCTTTTCGATGATAGTAGGAACAAGGACAATAGAAAGTCGTCTGAACCCAAATTTTCCGACGTTTGGAGGTATGGAACGAAAAATGAACAACAATGTGTTTTTCCAGTGAAACATTTTTATTTCGTCAATAATTCATGTTTGACTAACTGGGAAAGCGCAGGAGAAGACGTCAAATAATCGTCGAAAAGTCGGCAATCAGACCATTTCTCATTTTTCTTGTTTTTGTTACCCTAATCTCAACTAATACTGAACGTGAAATTTTCATCTTTGAATTTGAATTATTGAACGAAAATTTTCTAAATATCGACCATCGATACATTATGGTGCTCACTGACAAGACATTGAACTCTGTCTCTTTAATTGTATGAAAACTGAAAAGTAATTCATAATTCTATTCATCTGACGCCGTACTTCCGGTTGCCTCGCTCCACATTTCGCCGCCGAATCTAGAATATCTTGATAAATCACCTCAGAGAGAAATATCTCTCGACACTGCAAGAAAACTAAATCTTTCTATGAATAATCTAAGTTTTCCTAGCATAATTTTCCTTGCGATACGCCAGTCGGCTCTCGGCTGTTTATTTCTTAGTGAATTTTTCATGTGTGACCCCATTTCGATTCGCTAAACTTCCAAATCCGAGTTATCTTGAAGTTGAAGTTGAATTTAAATATAGTACGCTGCTGCCTCATATTGGATTTGCCTAAATAAGGTGAATTTATATTGAAATTTATAATGGTTTCCCATCGGGGAGGTTTAGTGGTACTAAAGTTTAGATACAACTTTAACTAGAAATGGAAAAAGGCCTGCACTCGGGGATGATACACTCTGTTTGAGAATTTCCGCCGAGACCTTCAAAGGATGCTTGTTGAGGGAGTTCGATGTTTGAATGAAATTAGATTATATCAGATTTATTTCTCAGCGAAACACTATATATTTTTTATTACTAATACCATCATTATATCATTATAAACGTTGAGTTGAGTTGGTGAATATGTTTCGTACTGCACATTTTTTCACACCTTTCAGTAGAAATAGTGCAATATTACTTTAAATTGAAGAATAATATACCGTTCACACATAACACACAAAAAACAATTTGTTGACAGTCGTATTAAAGAATAATCCCTCAGGGAAAGAAACGTTGCTTCAGTCCTAAACTAGTGGATATCTGCCATGCTCAGCTGTAGGGTAATACAAGTTTCCCTTTTCGGGGATACGATAGAGGTGGAAGCCACGAGAGGCTGCCCTCAGGGGTGAGTACCATCCCCACTTTTGGAAGGCCCAGACCAAGATGTTCGAAGACTCCCAAAGGGCGGGATTCTATCAAGATTATGCAGACGATATAGTAGTCGCACGCCCAAATAACGAGTATTGCAGAATGCACTAAGAAACGTTGAGGAATGGTGAAAAAGAGAAGGACTGGGGGCAAACCCCAGCAAAACTACACTCATTCCCCTCACACGCAAAATAATTCTGGGGGTATGAAACTACCCAAATTCTTTGACGGAACACTAATAGTAGCTCATTATGTCAAAAACTAAGGGATGTTTCTGGAAATTAAACTAACCTTTAACATTTACTGCAACATGTAATCAACGAAAATAAATCATCATTCATGTTGTTCAGAAGAGCTTTTGGGAAAACATGGGATGAAATAACGTTGAATCTTGAGTTCCCAGTTTGTCTACGTTTTGCTTGAAGCTTTTCCAGTGGAAAACACCAATAAGAACTGTATAGTTCTACAAATAATACTGAAAGTATTTAGAAGTGGAGTCAGATGAATGAGCTGTGTTTCGATCTGATGGATTGTTTTGTAGAAATTATCTATAATTCGTAAGAAAGAAATAATTATTTTTTGTTGTGAAATGGATGGTGGGGTTCTGGAAAGGAAATGAGAAGTGAAGGATCTACAAGCCATATTTCTTGTTTTCCAGTCATATTAGCAAGAATGTGAAATCAGCCAATTGGGTTTTAGGGTTTGTTACCATATACATCATATTTTTCTGATATAAATACCATCAAGTCAATTATTTCCTAATCAGAACTAAACCAGAAATTGTTTTTGTTATTTGCTTTGGACTAATTTAAATTAATTTTTAAGAAATGGAAAAAATCCAGATTAAACTTCTGATGTATTTATATTTCAAACAGCATCAATATCATCATCGTAATTGAGATGCGTATTCAAGATTATAGAAAAAAAATTATCATTATTATTTATTCATAATGCACTTTTATAGTGCGATTATATTTCCTATAGATTATATTGAAATTTGAAGCAAATACTGTTCGACGTTGTGAGAGACATTGACAAATATTCTCGAAACATTAAAACGCAGCAATAAAAATTATTGATGTCGAAGCGAGAATTCAAAAATATTGTTTGGTGAACATTACCCAATTTCTGGGATGGTTTGCAGAAATTTTATTTTTTAGTTTTTGTCAAATTTTTCTTGTCTCCCAGAAGGAGAAATTTCTTCAAAGCTATGGGGATTTTTTACTTGTCTGGATTCTGTTGAGTCGATATAATCATTCGTAAGTTCCATTATAGGTATAAAAATGGATGTGCTTCGTTCTAGTTTTTTGTAGATTAATGGGAAAACAACTGAAAATGTACCAAATTCTCCACTGTGATAAAATCTCAAGAGAAAACCAATCAGTCTTGAGAGATAAGTACACGTCAGTATCGTAAATCCTAGCGCCTTCTTGGGAAATCTAACGAAACAGAGATCGATTACGTTGGCCTACTTTTTTTTGGTTATTAGTGATTCAGTGTTCAGTCTCGTTAATAAAGAGGTTTACAATTACCGATATATCGCGATATCATGTAATTTTGACTTGTTCATACAACTCAACCTAATCAATCTGTTACGCGGAAGTAGTGTCGGATTATTGACAAGGACGCCTAACAGGAAATTCACGAATGGCTTTCACTACGAGTCACCCCATAAATTTTTGTTTTTGAGTGATGAAAAATGCCCCAAGCCATAGCGCCCTTATTTTCTGTCCGATTTGATAATTATATTCCCTAATGGCATAGCCCGTGCGGGAGAGAACGAGTATCATTATCACTATTATTATTTGTAGGTGACCAGCGAATATATTTTCTGATAATCGGCCCTGATTTTCAAATAAATATATCACCTTTTTTTAACTTTTCCTGATAGTTTTTTCCTTGAATTCACCGTTGGAAAAATAGATTCTCGTGCAAAATAAATAAAAACATATTTTTTTCTTTTCATTTTTTATGTTACGTTTTATTCAAATATGTTGATCGACTTCGTTGAGTTCATTTGGAGGAAGGAAGGAGTAATTTCCCATAATTGTTTTTCTTCTATTCGTGACATTTGTGACAATGAATTTTTTTAAATGCCAAATTTTTACTCTGAGCATTAACAAATCATATCTTTTTTAAATCTGCATTAAATTTTGCGTATATAGTGCGGATTGCAAGTGAATCTGTCGATTTTGTATTTTTTCATGATTTTTATGGGTCTACCCCTTTGAACATTTTTCGATTTTTCGAAGTTCCCAAATTATACTGATTCATTCTGCAGATTGCAAGTGAATCTGCCGATTTTGTAGATAGATATGCTCTAATTTTTCTAAAATTTGGATAATCACTTGATATTTTCATATGACTGGGTAAGTGATTAAATATTCTGTATTTATTTTTAGGGGTCTACCCCTTTGAAGTTTTTCGATTCTACGAATAATTTTTTTTTCGTTTGTTTAGAAATTCTCAGATTATATTAATTTTATCATTCTGAATCGATTGGCGTTCACAGAATTGCTCTTAGTTAAACCGTTCCCTACTTGAGGAGTTCATCTGGAGTGGAAAGGAGTCATTTCCCTACATATTTTTTCCGGTCCTATTCGTGATAATTTTTGACTGTGTTTTTGTATGCAAAATCTTGAATCGGAGCATAAACATATCATATATTTTCGAAACCTGCTTGGAATTTTTTGGACTTTTTTATTCGATTTTTAGAATAATTTTGTTGAGTGTTTTATTTTCATCAATCTGAATCATTTGACTAGGAAGGAGTAATTTTTCTTCATATTTTTTTTCAGCAACCACGGATATTGCTTCATGACATTTCATTTATTTCATATGCCTAACAGAACTGTGGCGAGCACTCTTGAAAAGTACTCCAAAATTTTGATCACTGAGCACTTCTATTTATGAAATGCTCGCTATCACTGAGTACTTTCAAAAAGTAATTCTAGTCAGGTAAAACCACTTTAGCGCAGGCTGTCCCGGGGATCGAACCCGGGTCGTCTGGGTGGGAGTAAATGCTCTAACACCACGGCCACTTCGCTTTAATTGCAATGACAATTTAATACATTCACTAATAATTCTATGAGCGACTGTATCTTTCTGAGTCACTATGACTCAGCAATGATGTCATCGATAAATATACCGAACATTAAAGGGCCTAGGTGCGAGCCCTGTGGCATCTCCTATGTAGCGATAGAATCATCGGATATGCATCTGATGAGTTTGTTCTTAGCAATGAAAGTTTGCCCTAAGCTTCACAGCGAAAAATCTTAATTTGTAACTATTTATTCCTTACAGAGGAGTTGTTCGGACGACTATCTTTTCTCCTTCCCCCCTCCATATTATCCCGAGTGTTATGATTCACAGAAAACTGTTACAAAGCGTGTGATATTGCTGTACATAAATTGCTTCCAATTCCACCACCGATGGATATTCGATGAAAATCATTGATACGAAATTCCAGTGCGGGTCAAAGCCTATCCCGTGAATAAATGCGAGTTTCATTGCATTACTCTGAATCCATTTCAGTGAAACTGCGCTACTCCACACTGGGTTGTCGGTTTTATTGTGAACAGAAAATATGGGTTTCTGTCATAAAGGATTCAACGGGGTGAACATAATGATTTATTCCCCTGGTTCATTCATTATAGGGGCTATTTATATTTTACCTAGGAAAAGGAACCGACAGGGAAAGGTGGAAGACGGGTTTTAGTTGAAATTATCACAGTTTCGTGTTCGAGAAACATGCAATCTGAAGAACAAAGCTGGAGAATAGACTGACTGTACTACAATCTAAACATTAACTCAGAAATGTGTGTTCAAAATACAAGGCAAGCACAATGAATTTATTTTCTACATGAATTTTTATTATTATTGTTGTTCTATCGTGGTGGCATCTAGTACGTGTGTAAATTCATCATGACTGATGAATATAGAGAAAATAGAAACTTCCAATTTACACTAAAAATATATACTTGTAAAGTCACGCTTACAATAGTTTCGACACACAGTGTCATCATCTGAGCTGAGTTATAAACTAACTTACGATAAAATCTTACCTTCCTGAATAACAGGACCTGTATAAAATTTCACTAATAACATAGTTTTCAAAATTTAATCCATAACAATGGCAGGTACGAAATTTTATTTGATAGAGAGCATTTGATGAGTGTTACTAGAGAGGTAATGTGAAAGAATACGGGGTACCCTTCTCTCTAAGCGTTTCCACTAATTGGAAAATAAAGGGCAAATATCTGTCAGAAAACAACTACTTCCCTGGCTAATACCACGACGGACATTGATCTACATCTGACAGATATTTGTGCAACGTTCTTCCAAGAAGACCCAGTTGCAAGTGCTTATCCTTCATTTGGCTGGGAATGACCACCTGCAGACATGCATGTTCCGAGGTTTATTGCCTCTCATAAATATACGTCAAACCAACAACAACTTATATTCATTTATTAACAACGCAAAGTCTGTATGGGATAAATTCAAGAGGTCTGGAGTTCACAAACTTGAGTGTGAGGATTGTAATGCAGTATATATAGGCAGAATTGTGGCATACAGGACGATTACTCGAAATATCTCGATGATAATAATAATAATACTCCCTCATAGACACTCCTAGAGTGTACCCAAAGGCATAGCCTCTGCGGGCAGAGGACAGCTATTATTATTATTTGCCGTGGCGCTAATATAATTAAGACGTTGATTTTTGCAATATGAAACAACTATTTCTTTATGAAAGTTTGGTAAGACCTACACCAATCGATAGAGCATAAAATGAGTGAGTTTTTAACAAAAATGCTATTAGAAAATAGACTGTACCATCACATGAAAGACTCGAGTTATGTTTTGGACTCGCAACTGTCATTAATTAATTTTTTATAAACATTTAAAAACAAAAAACGTATTTTTGCGAAGACGAATTGAAATTATTTCACAGGATTTTCCATCAAATGATACACATTTTCAAAATTCAATAAGGTTCTAATTCAGAAATATGAGCTGTTTTCGCCCAAAAAAACGAGATTTCGAAATTTTTTATCTTTTATTCTTCAAAAAATTACGAGCTGGTTCCGAGCTATCAAAAAATGACAGAAATTACCTTCACAACTCCAGATGAACTTTTCAAGTAGAAAACGGTTATGTGAACGCCAGTCGATTCAGAATGATGAAATTAGTACACTCTCTGAATTTTGTGAATTTCAAGCCAATCCTCGAAAAATCAAAGAAAAAAAATTACTTAAAAATCCCAAAGGTTAAATATATTGTAACGATTTCGAGGACAGCCTCGAGACTGGCCCTGATCATCTCATTACGCGTTCAACTAATTAAGTATGCGCACCTCAAGTGTAAACATTCCTGAGCTCGCAAACACATGAGTCACGCGTGGAAGAAACGCGAACTTTCTAACCGATGTTTCTAGGGACATCTAAGAAGTCGCCGGATAGACTCGATTGATCAAGAACTGTAAATGCGAGTATTTAAGCCGCTGGATAGCAGATGGCAGATATAGTCACAAATATAGTTCGAGAGACCGCTGATAGATAGCCACGATAGAAATAAATTGAAATAGTGAAGTCTATGTTTTAGTTGTATAATTGTTTTAAGTAGTGTTTTAAATAAATTGGAAAAATTAGTTTAGTACAGTTTCATTACAATATCAATTCTACGAATGCCAATCGATTCAGATAGATGAAATTAGTATAGTTACTCTGTGAATTTTAAGTCGATTGAGATTTGTTGAAAATATTTTGAAGTATGCTAACCTCTGCTGAATTGGGATACCAATCACATAAAATAATGTATATTTTCTTCTTCCAAATAATACTGATAAATAGTAATATCGTACGAATTCTGAAATCGAGGAAAAAGGCAAAGAAATGACAAATGAGTACAGAGCAAAGAGCGACAGGACAGAACCTCGGGAATTGGGGAATATCTTGATATTTGTAAATTCCAACAGAATATAACAATCTCAGAAGTAACAAGCTTGTTTTGAATAATTTCTTTCTCCTCTTTTTTATTTGGTTTCAATCATGTTGTGATTTTTAGGGGAAAACAGAAAATTCATGAAGCGAATTGAACGAATGAGGACCCGTCCCGAATTCAAATGAAAATGCGGCGAGTGCTTTTTCTCGAAACTTCCAAAGTAATTTGTTAGCGCCCTATCTGATTCTTTCCCGTGCCCAAGAATTTATGTTAGCTTTCTTCTCTTCGGAGGTTTGATTGAATTCCCAAAGAAAATTCAGTTATTCGAAGGGAATGTGGAAAGGGAGTTGATACCCGTTGAACAAAGTAAAAAATATAGCTGGAGGATTTCGAGGTTATTAGAAGTGATCCGAAAACTTTTATGAATGTTTGATCATTATTTCCAATTAATATATTATCGATTGATAAAATGTCAAACTCAAGGTGTTTTCGATCCAAAACTTCTTAGATTCGAGGTCGTTTGAATATCAGATTTGTCAATTTTTTTTCGTCTTGATGCATTGGCCTTGGTGGTTGTGATGGTAGAGCGCTTGTCTCTAAAACCAAATGGGCGGGGATTCGATTCCCAGTATGGTCACTGGTCTCGTGCATGGCATCACACGTTAAGAGGTAAGGGCTACGTCTTTCCTAGCTCGCACAAGTCTTTCGAAGACTTCTGTAGTGTATGTTGAAGTTTTTTATTCTTCCAAACGACTGGATTCATAAAAAAATTGGGCGGCATCTTCAAACGGGTCGAATTTGAAATTTGATATTTTGCAATTTTTCAAAAGTTTATAGTAGTGTTGAATCGATGGCGTAGACCACGGGAAAAATTCCAGAACCGTCGGAAGTATTTTTTGGTGGTTATATGGGTCAGTATACCGGATTAGCCGTTCGGAGGTGACCTGCGCCCTCCCAAAATTTTAAAAATTTTTGTTCATATCATATTCGTAAAATTCAATGTTTTTTCCATATTTCCACTGAAATTCAAAGCGATCGCTGGTCGAACATAGTTTCTGTAGGCGTTTCAACGAACGTCTGCATCTTCAAACGGGTCGAATTTGATATTTGATTTTTTGCAATAAATGTATCGTGTTAAATCAATGGCGTAAAATACGGAAAAAATAGTGAAAAAATTCCAGAACTGTTGAAAATATTTTTTTTTGGCGGTTATATGAGTTAGGATATCGCATTAGCCGTTCAGAGGTGACCTCCGCCCGCCAAAAATTTTTCAATTTTTATTCCATATGATATTTGTAAAATTCAATGTTTTTTCTATACTTTCACCGAATTTCAAAGCGAACGCTGGTCGAACAAAGTTTCTGTAGGCGTTACGGCGAACGTCTGCATCTTCAGACGCTTCAAATTTAAAATTTGATTTAACGAAATTTTTTCAAAGTGAATCGTGTTGAATAAATGGCGTAGAACACGGTAAAAATAATAAAAACATTCTAGAAATGTAAAAAATATTTTTTGGGCGGTTATATGGTTTAGTATACTGCATTAGCCGTTCGGAGGTGACCTGCGCCCGCCAAATATTTTTCAATTTTTTTTCCATATCATATTCGTAAAATTCAATGTCATTTCCATAATTTCACCGAATTTCAAAGCGATCGCTAGTCGAACATAGTTTCTGTAGGCGTTTCGGCAAACGTCTGCATTTTCAGTCAAATTTGAAATATCGTGTTGAATCGATGACGTAGAATAAGGGAAAAATTGTGAAAAAATTCCAGAACTGTCGGAAGTATTTTTTTAGCGGTTATATGGGTTAGCATACCAGATTAGCTGTTCGGAGGTGACCTGCGCCCGTCAAAAATTCTTAAAATTTTTCTCCGTATCATATTCGTAAAATTCAATGTTTTTTCCATACTTTCACCAAATTTCAAAGCGATCGCTAGTCGAACATAGTTTCTGTAGGCGTTTCAACGAACGTCTGCATCTTCAAACGGGTCGAATTTGAAATTTGATTTTTTGCAATAAGTGCATCGTGTTGAATCTAAGGCGTAGAACACGGCCGAAAAAATAGTGAGAAAATTCCAGAACCGTTGGAAATATTTTTTCTTGGTGGTTGTATGAGTTAGGATACCGCATTAGCCGTTCAGAGGTGACCTGCGTCCGCCAAAAAATTTTCTATTTTTTTCCATATCATATTCGTAAAATTCAATGTTTTTTCTAAACTTTCACCAAATTTCATAGCGATCTATAGTCGAACATAGTTTCTGTAGGCGTTTTGGTTAACGTCTGCATCTTCAGATGCTTCGAGTTTGAAATTTGATATTTGGCAATTTTCCAAATGTGTGTCGTGTGAAATATATAGCGTAGAACACGGGAAAAAGTGTGAAAAAATTCCAGACTAGTCGGAAGCATTTTTTTTGGGTGGTAATATGGGTTAGTACACCGGATTAGCCGTTCGGAGGTGACCTGCGCCCGCCAAAAAATTTTCAAATTTTTTTCCATATCGTATTCGTAAAAATCAATGTTTTTTTCCATACTTCACCAAATTTCAAAGCGATCGTTAGTCTAACAATTTTAACAATTTTTATAATTTCAACAAATTAAATTTTTTTTAAATTTTCAACAATTTTGAAAATATCAACTTGTATCTGTGAAATAATTAATGTTGGAATGTTTTATAAATTGCACCTATCGATTCGATCAGTTGAATAAACAGACCCATACAAGGTGAATTTAATTTTTCTTACTAGGAACAGTGATGTCGTTGCGGGTCACACAGCTTGTCGTTCCTGTAGTGGATGTTGAAGTTTTTTATTTTTCCAAACGACTCGATTCATAAAAATTTGGGTTTATCCTAGATTATGAACCTACTGGTAGATTGTTGACAGTATGGCTCATGTTGAAATCATCTTCGCTCTATTGAGAAATGATTTCAATATTCCAGTGTTTCCCTTCCCGCTGCCTGTAACAAACCGCCAATACTCCATATGTAAATTCATGCAAATAAAATGTGCTTTCTCTCAGGGCAGCTTTGTTCGTTTATTCTGTTGCACATTCGGGCCAAAAAAATTAAGTAAATCAATGTCGACCCTCACAGAATTTAAATGGAATAACTTATGCGACGCGTGCTCTTTCGCGGGAGTTCGGGAGTTACTTGTTTACTCTCCTTCTGGGATCAGGGATTAGCTTCTTCTCGTAAATGGGAAATTTATGGTTGTTTTCCACGCCGCCTTTGATAGATGGGAGATCGAACGGAACCGTTTTTTATCCAATGTAATTTTATTTTGATAGTGATGAACTGGAACGATTTGAAATGTTTGTAATGTATCGATATATTATCATTGTTCAGATAAATCAGAAGATTCACTATTATATTCAAAAATTGGACTACGACGATCATATTTGTTAATTTATTCATTTCCAGAAGGATATTCTGACTTTCAAAACAAAATTTGATTATAAAAATAATCCAGCCTTTCGCAAATTTTCCTATACAATAGGATTGTTGGCAAAACATCGAACAGAAATAATTCAACAGCCCCATACGACCGCCGAATCACGTCTATTCAACCCCCTAGGCTGTATGGGGCTGTTGAATTATTTCTGTTCGATGTTTTGCCGACAATCCTATTGTATAGGAAAATTTGCGAAAGGCTGGATTATTAGGATTATTTTTATAATCAAATTTTGTTTTGAAATTTATTGCCTTTCGTCAAGTACTCTTAGTTCCACATGAGAAATATTTAAATATTTTTCATGATAAAAAAAAAATTGGATATTCTGACGGTCAAAATATCTGGAAATCAGTCTAAAATAATGTAGAGAATTATCATTAATTCTTCAATTAATGGATTTTGATCTCCTAATGACCTCCATCAAACTGACAATAAAAAAAAGTCTGGAGGCGCCGGGCATCGATCCCGGTACCTCTCGCATGCTAAGCGAGCGCTCTACCATCTGAGCTACGCCCCCTGATACTAGTACTGCTCTAATAAATATATATGAAATTTTGGGAATTATAACTTATTGGGGCAAATTGATTCATTGCCCTTCTACACTCGTGCAGTTCACTTTGAAATAACATTTTCATTTTCAGACCGTGAAAGGTTGAAATTTTCAAAAAATGATGTCAAAAAATTAATATTCTCCATGAAAACAAACTTTCAATCAATATTCAAATAACGTTATACATAGAAAATTGAATTAATTGAATAACGGTCTGTATGAAAATTACAGAGTTTTGAGATTCATCTAGACACAAGTGTATCGATGATAATCGATGTAAAAATGCCTTTGATTTTGAGAAGCCAATTATGTTGCTTGAAAACCACACAAATGCCAAGTGCGAGTGTTGCCTACAACCTACCTATTAAAGGGAAGGAATTTTTGGAAAATCATCGATAAAACGAGTTGCAAGTGTTGAGATATGTTTTTTCATATATATAGACGTTTATTTTTGAATCAATATTCGTTATGTCAACTTACCGAGCACTCCTAGACGAAAATTGAGTGTCACGACGATGACGTGCCCATAGGATGCAAGCACGCTACCGTCGTAAGGGTGGCCCGCTCCCCACTCGAAGCTTTCTCCGTGGACGAATACTAACACTGCGTAGGGGGCCTCCAAGCCTCGGTTGCCTGCAAAAAAAAGAATTTTCATAACTTAACGGTAGGCAGTGGACTAAAGCGGGTACAACGAAAAAACAATTCAATCGGGGGTACCGCAAGGCAGTCTGTTGGGGCCTTTTTTATTTGTTTTACATTCGAATGACATTTGTTTGAGTAATACATATTGTGAATTCAGAAATATTTTCGCTAGCAAAGTTGAATGTTGACAAAACGTAGGCAATGATGATAACCAATAAATACTAATATTTTTTTTTTTATATATACTCTTTATTTACAGTAAATATAAAATACAGTTTACAGTAAATATACAATTACAGTTTATAGTAAATATCACAGAAGTAAGAATACACAATAAATAATACAATAACTTACACTAGATACATTTTCATATAATGCAAGAGTAGTTAAGCTCCTAATCAGCAAAAAGAATGCTGGTATCGGAGTATCGTTTTCCTTAATATGGTTTTGTGGTAAGTAAAAAATATTGAAGGCAAATCTTCATTTTTCTAGGATGTGCGCTTTAAGTTCTTTATTGTATTGTTTGTAGTTATCTATATTTCTTATATTTATTGGGACTGTGTTGAATGTTTCTATGCTTCTGTAGACTGGATTATTTAGGGCTAGATTTGATTTTACGTTTGGTAGGTAGAGGCTATTGTTGATCAGGTGTCTAGTTTCATGTTCATGGATATTTTTAACGTAACTGAAGGGAGTGTTGCTTCTTTGTTGATTTGTTATTACCTTATATATATACTTGCCTTGCTCAATTTTCAAAATTTTCGTGATGGGTACTATTTTTGTGTCTTGGTAAATAGTTTCTGTTGGTGTTCGATATTGGTAGTTGAAAAGTATTTTTATGATTTTGTTTTGTAATATTTGAATTTGTTTTAATTTTGTGATGGAGCATATTCCCCAGATTATGATAAGATATCGTAGGTTAGATAAGAAATAGGCATTGTAGATTAGGAAGCGATTTCGGTTATCCAGATATTCCCTACATCTGTAGAGAGCACCAATCATTGGGATTATTTTGGACGAGAGGTGGTCAATGTGTTTCTGCCAGTTCAATTTATCATCGATTACTAGCCCTAGGTATTTGATGTGGTCAATTTTGTTAATCTGTTCCTTATTTATGTTTATAGTTATTTCTTCAATCTGTGTGTTTTTTTGGTGGAATAACATGTACTTAGTTTTTTTAGTATTGATTTTGAGTTTGTTTTTCCTTAGCCATTTCGTATAAGTATTCATATCTTCGTTTACTGTTTCCTTTATTGTTACGATGTTTGTACCACTATATACCAAGACTGTGTCATCCGCAAATGTATAGTATTGACCAGTAATATGATCAAATGAACATAAATAACATCGAAATAATAATAATGATAATAATATTTTTCGCTCTATCACAAGATCAACTTTAACTGAAGTTCGAAGATCCATGGTAGATAGACTCAATTCGTGCATAGGTCAAAATAGATAATTTAAATATTTCCTGTGAATTAACGCTTTTATCTACTCCTATTGAGTTATATATTAATTATTCCACTGCTTTTGAGCAATTAATAGTGTCTTTGAACAAACAGCATGAGTTATAATCACTCACTGCTATAACTCACCCTAATAAATCGGAAAATTTCACACCTCACTCTTTTAGCCAATCAAAAAATTCGTTCTTGTTTAGATGCTATGGCAACCCAAAAATCTTCCGGAAATTTTTATCCTCCCAGGGACCGTCGGCGAAATTAATGTAAGTGAAAATTTTTCTGTCAAATATTTGACGTGGCCGGGTCACCGATATATGAGGTCAAGCAACGTTGGGCGAGGTTGGGCTTCCCATAGTTATAGAATTGTTGGATGATTTTCATTTCTTGGTGTGAAATTTTCTTACCGAATCTAGTGTAATTTTCGCGACTCGTGTAATTTTCAAAAAATTCATGTACTCGAAAAATTTTCGGCAATAATTCAAGCACTAGGGATATTATAAGTGAAAACATTCTTGGAATTATTTACGAACCGAATATCAAGAGGTGGCTTGTACTTCTGTACAAGCCGGTTAGTCGAAATGGAACAGTCTATTACCTATTGATATTGAGGGGAGTAATGTCACTAGAAATTTTGACGTTTTCAAATTAAATTAATAATATTGTTAATTTTCTACTGAAAAAGATTAATTCAGATTTACTTGAGTTCGGAAATTGTAGATAGTGGCTCATCGTCGGTTCGTGGGGTTTCAGAGTGCTGATTGCCTAGGAAACTCCGTAAACTGACGATGAGTCACTATTTACAATTTCCGAACTTGAGATAGTGAAGATGAATTAATATATAGACCTCCATCAGAAATAAGACAAGTGCTAATGTTACCATACTTGCATAATTCAGTCCCACATATTCAGTTTACTGGTTGTTCAAACTCTACAGTTGATTTTATTAATAAACAAAATGAGTAATTACAATTAACATTTTTGTAGCATTGTTATAGGTAACTATTAAGATTTGTGAATACAGTTCTTCCACTGTACTTGCATCTTAGTATTTATTATTATAGTCGTAGATAAAGTATAGTATTCTACTTGCGGTAATGGTCGTAACTCACTTGATGAATTACAACACTCGCCTGCGGCTCGTGCCGCAAACTTCATCTGCGTGAGTTATGACCTACATTACCGCTCGTTGAATAATATACTATTAAACAGTTTTTGAGATTATTTTGTGCCGTGTTTGTGCATCATTGAATACGACTATTCTGGTATGGCCTCATTTACAGAATGTTTCATTTGAAAAAACTGAGAATGAAGTTGATGAAAAAAGTGCCATTCGGTAAATTTATGAATATGTAATAAAAATACACCATTTTCAAAAAATAATTTTTCATTATTCATTATTAATGTTGAGATATTTGGTATTGAATGAACTCATTTAGGGACATGAATGTGACCATAACTTCAGAACCACCCGATGTAAACCCTATATTTTTGAGAAACACTCTTTTAAAGAAATTGAATAACGTGAAAATATATAAGATATTTCATTTAAAAAAAATAATCTTGATAATTCAAACATTTATCAGACACCCTATATATTGGTAGTTATTTTTGGTATATAGCTTCTATTGCTTTGTGTATAAAAATATCAATCTGTATCCACACTCTACACTCCACACTCCACACTCTACGCTCTATAGTTTTAAAGATACAGGTTTCAAATTTGGTACGTCTATATATTACTCAAATAGGCATATTTTGACTCCATTACCAAAAGTTGACCACTTCCGATTTAACCGGAAGTGACCCCAAACTTTTGTTTTCAAATGACACCCTCTACATTTTTTTCATTATCCGGGGGAACACGCAATTGTGATAACACTGTTCTTCAAAAGTGAAAATCGGTTGAAAAATGGCGGAGATACAGTTGATTCTTCAATCGAACAAAGTTGGTAATGAACCTTCAAATTCAAATCATCACAACTGACGAACGGCGTCAACATTGACGAGAGGAAGTTTCGAGGTAAGATACAGCTAAAATAATGAGCTTCTAATATAATTGCAGTAACCATATTTTCCAACAACTATCAAAAATCTTGAAACGGAGTATGTACCCATAAAGAAATGCTCACACTGCCATTTCTCAAATGGCAACATACTCTTTTCATATTGTCGTATTGAAAAGTTATGAATTATCCTAACAATTTTGTTAAAAGTTTCGGAGAATTCTGAAAGGAATCGAAGATACGGGATGTTTCATTAGGAGTGTTCGCAAAATTGAATATTCTTAAACAGATGCGGCTTGATCTTACGAAAGCTAGGCAAAAATCAAATCTTTTCATTCGAGTAATCTAATAAGTCATTATTTTTCAAAACCATAATGTGAAAAGAGTATGTTGCCATTTGAGAAATGGCTTTTGTGAGCATTTCTTCATGGGTACTACTCCGTTTCGAAGAAATTTTTGATAGTTGTTGAAAAATTTGGTTGCTACAAATACATGAGAAGCTCAATTTTCAGCTGTATCTTACCCGGTATACATAAGGCATAGTACTTTATAGATAAATTCCAAGATATTCCTGACTACAAAAAATATTCGGATCCACACGAAATCCTTTTTTGCTTATTTTCTCTCGTGCATCCTCTTCATCATTTATTAAAATCCAATTGAGATTTAAATCTGTTTACCAGCCCGAACAACGTTAATAAACTATGATTCCGATCTAATACCATCAAGAGCGAACCAATTGGCAATTATACGATTATCTTGTAGTCTGATTAAAGAAATAAATTTTCCTTCTAGACGTAAATAAGCGTTTGTTTTCGTTTTGTTGGTTATTCGGTCTGCGTGGTGCCCTGCAGAGGATTGTTTGGCGTGTCCAGAGAAATACTGTTGTTTTTTCTCCACTTTGATGAATGAACTGAAATTTGGGTTTTTGTCGCTGCCATCTTTGGCGATTTTGTTACACGTAACATGCGCGAATGTATGTGTATGTTGGTCTTCTTGTTCGGTGACTTCTTATGGCTTTGGAAGTCCTTGGTTACATTTACAATTTTTCTTTTTCAGCTGTTGTCTCACATCTGATACCAAGCGGGCAATGAATATTGATTTTGTAAAATAAAATGCTAGATATTGCAATGTGGCGTAATAATAGTATCAACTTCAACTGACGTCTCTGAAGGAGAATATCTATATGTCAGTCCTCGCATTCAGACTCATAGATTCGTACTGTTTCAGAATATTTATCTACGATTCAGGTCTATGTGTAAACCTTTGATTCCAACACAAAAATTGTGCCCTGCGTCATAGTTCTTAGCCATAAACAGTTTTGTGGGACATAATGCGTTTTGCTATGTTACTCCTCACATGAACTATCGTCGCTCCCTCGTTCACCCTGACTCCCGAGTCCTGTATCCTCAAATGAGCTACCATTGCCTCCTCCTTGATCCAGACCGGAAGCGGCGATAGTTTCAGCAGTACCTCCAAAACTGCGGTTGGAGGTATTCTCATTGCACTCGTTATTACCAAACAGGCAAACCTCTGCACCTTACTAAGTATTCGGCTGCCCTGTGCGCATGATCACCACACAGCTGACCCATATTGGATCTTTTGTCTCATGACTGCTGACTGCCGTGTACAGACAGCGCATAATATTCGGTTAGTTTTTCCTACAATCCTCCTCAGTTACCATATGATTGCTACTGACTTTTGTATAATCCTATCTACATGCGGCGTCCATGAAAGTTTGGAGTCCAGGACCACCTCTATTCGACCTGCTGGACTAGCTCCAGCTCTTTGCCAAACACGGTAGGTGGCCCGAACCCGTCTCTTTTTCTTCGTTTGGTGAACAGGATCCTCTCTGTTTTTATTACATTCACTGAGAGTCCTGCTTCACCGCATCATCTTTCGATTATTTTGCAGGCTGCCTGCATGTGGTCGCAGACGACTCCGATGAATCGTCCGCTGACTTGGACAACTAGGTCGTCCGCGTATGCTTGTGGCTCAAAACCTTCATCTGTGAGTTTGCCCAAGAATGCTTAGTCCATGACTAAGCACCATAGATGGGGAGAGAGCCAGCTTCCCTGAGGGCAGCCCCCTTACACCCCGGCATTCAGTCTGAGGTCACCCGGGGATATCTAGACCTTCCCTCTCGTTAGTGACGATACAATGCAGCTGACCATCGAGTGAGGCGCTCCTCTGGTCATGAGTGCTGCCAGTCTGGTCGCTGTTTTCGCCTTGTCAAACGTGCCTTTCACATCGAAGAACACGCCTGACGTTACCTCTTTGAAACTTAATGTCCTTTCAATCCTCCGCACTACAGTGTTTCTGTCGACCGCCCCTTTCTGTATGCTTGTTGATTTCTGTGGAAGGGGCTCACTCTTAGGAGCCCCTCCAACAAGAACCTGCCCACCACGTTTTCCAGCGATTTAAGCGGGAACGGTTTTAGACTGATGGGGCTGAAGGACTCTGCTATTTTGTTGTCTCTTTTTTCAGCCTTGGGTACAAAGACTACTTTCGCTGACTTTCAAGCCTTTGGAGCATACTCTAGCGCTATGCTGGCCCGGAATATCCTCCCTAAGATTGGGGTGAGAAATTCAAGGCCCCTCTGTAGCATTGCCGGGAAAATTCCGTCGGTTCCTGCTGCCTTATATGGGCCAAACAACTCTCTTTTCTCATAGAAAAGCGTTGAACATTTAATGATATATAAAGTACAAATAATTTTCTATTCCTGGTTCTTAACTAATCAAGAACATCATACGTACTAATATCTAATGATGAGTCGCAGAAGTAATAAAGAGTAAATAACAGTTATTTATGGGACTTCTAGAAAGATTTATACCACGAGGTCATCAGGCCGAGTGGTATGAATTCTCAACGCTCCACATTGGTCATTGCCTGACAAGGTCTCGGTGACTCTTTCGGCCAATGCAGGGGCTAAAGCCGGCGCTACATGATGCTACGAACACCCTCCAACGTTGGAGGCTTGACAGTGAGTGCGGCCCATCGTGTGACCGACCTTCAAACCTGCGAGCTACCAATGTCGAGCTTCCAACGTTCGCGTTGGAACACGTTCGGGCTATTGTCGGTATTATTGACCCGAGTCAAAGGAATTCCTAGAACGATGGAAGAAATTGAAAGATTATCAGGGAATCGAATAGACCATGGGCGTCGCCGGTGGTACTTGTTAAAAAGAAATCAGGTGATTGGAGATTTCGCGTTGATTACCGAAAAGTAAATCAAATAGTCAAAATAGATCGTTATCCATTACCTATCATTGAAGATTTATTGACAGCCTTGGAAGGTTCAAAATTTTTCTCTACTTTAGATTGTTTTTCGGGATTTTCGCAAATAAAATTGGCAGAAGAAGACAAACCTAAGACCGGTTTTATTATTCCAGAGGGGTTATTTGAATTCAGTTTTTTACCATTTGGTCTTGCTTGCAGTCCAGCCCATTTCTCTAGGTGTATGGACCAAGTTTTAGCGGGATAATTTTGAGGAATAATTCTCAGCTGTTTCAAATTTTCCAATACCAAAATGTGTCAAGGACGTTCAATCTTTTCTTGGAATTGCCAAATATTACAGAAAATTTGTTAAATCCTTCGCAGACATTGCTCGACCTTTGACATTACTCACAAGAAAAAATACACAATTCAATTGGAAAGAAGAACATTAAAATTCTTTCGACTCGTTAAAAAATTGTTTGTTTAAAGTCTAGTTCATACCCTCGCGAACTTCGCAATTTTTCTGCGAATAAAATGGCTGCCGACATGGTTCTGCATCAACGATTGGTCCGGCATGTCTGGGAGCCATTTTATTCGCCGAAAAATTGCGAAATTCGCGAGGGTATGAACAAGCCTTAATGCTCCTGTTTTCGATATAGTTGCCATTATTTTGCAAAGTGATGCCACAGGTACGCATCCCGTAAATACCACTGAAAAAGAGTATTTGGCGGTCGTTTACGGAGTAACGAATTTTAGGCACTATATTTGGGTGAAAAAATTCCGTATAGTAGTTGACCATCATGCCCTTTGTTGGCTGCATAAAAATCAGGATGCTTCCGGTCGGTTGGCGAGGTGGGCCATCCGGTTGCAAGGTTTTGAGTATGAAATTGTTCATAAAAGCGGCAAGAAACATCTCGATTCCGACAGTTTATCTCGAAACCCCATATCAAACCCTAATAAAAGCGACGAGGACAGCACTGACATTCCAATGTTAATCATAAACATTGACGACATGGCAAAACTCCAAAGAAATGACACAAAGTTGAACGACATTATCTTCACGTTAGAATACCCCACTAATGCTGACAGTGTTCGAGCCAATGTTCGGCACTCGCTAGTGAGTTATGAATTATAATACACTAGTGTGGTATTTGATAGTTTACTTGTCTAAAATGACATCAATGGTGGGCACACATGTATCTGAATCGGTCTTAGAGATAAAAAAAAACATTTTCGTTTGAACTCGGTTCACTGGATCAGTCGAAATTCTGTTGATGCTCAACTAAATCTGTATTTTTTGGAAGCATCTGAAGATTCCGGTTTCAATAAATCGAAGTTGGCAAAGTTGAAATAACACGATTTAGTCGGAGATTCACAAACGTCTGTAAGTGTGCGGATCTGCTTTCTCATTAGCTGCTTGAAAACTTTTTAATCCAATTTGAGTTTTTCGAGAGCTAATGAGAAAGAAGTGGTCGACCTTTCAGCTCTTCGCAGCTCGCAGCTTCTATGCATAGACTTATGGAACTCATTATGGGGGAATATTTTATTACACCGGTTTTTATGCCGGCAGTTTCCAAAGGGGATTTCGGCAGATACTTGGAAACTTTTTAAATATTTAATTTCGTGCTTTGTAAAGTGGAGATTAATCTTTTTGTTGTTATTTCTGATTCAAGGGATTTTTGCCAGTGGTGATTTCTTCTGGTTTCTATCTTAGAGGTAGATTATACACCCGAGTGTGGATTTTGAGAGGATTTGATCAACAAATTATTGGAAAATAAAAAGTTTGGCAAAATTTATCGTGCGAGGGAACTTTTGGAAAATATCAATATTAAAATTTTTGAAAAATTTTTCAGTTTCAGTGTCGAATATTGCATACTCAATTGTATATTACTCAACTGTAAATCTTTTAAAAACGTGAAATCATCTCGTATTTCGGAATTACAACACCATTTCACTTAGAAAATTTCGATTGAGAAATTTTGTCAGATTGTCATGAAAATTAATTTTTGTGGTATAATTCGGAATCAGTTCGTTGAGATACATTTAATGGATATTTGTGGTTTTTTGAAAAATTGAAGATGAAAATTTTCTAAAATTTCATCGGGCGAGAGAACTTTTGAAGTTTCATCCTTTTACCCTTTTTCTCTTGACTTTTATCGTCAGTATGAAATCTGCTCTATCTTCCACCGTTCTCCACTAATTCAAAATATGCACGTCGAGATGAATTTGACGGATCCTTGCCATTATTTTGAAAAAAAATAAAAATAATTTCGACAATCCTATTTTTGAAATAAATCACCATTTAGAAAATTATTAATTTTGTGGAAATATGCTTTTCGGACAAAAAACGTTTTGAAATTTTGTCAATTTGTCACCTGAATTTATTTTTGTGTTATGAATCGGAATCAGCTTGTCGAGATACATTCTAGAGGGATTTTAAATTTTTTAAAAAATGGTAAATGTAAATTTTCGACAATTTTATGCTGCGATGGAATTTTTGACACTTTATTCTTTTTTATGCTAAACCTTTTTTGGAATCAGATTGAAATTTGGCGTATATACTGCGAATTTCAAGTGGATATTTTGGATTATTTTTGAGTCATCCATTTTTTCGTCGATTTATTCTAAATTCACAGAATATACTAATTGCATCATTCTGAATCGATTGACGTTCGCAGAATTGCTCTGTCTTCAACCCTTAGCGAGTTGAAAAGTTAATTTGGAGTTGAGAGGGGTAATTTTTCGCCAATTTTTTATATAATTCATAATCAGTTCAACAAGATACATTTGAGTGGTCCGAAGATTTTTTGAAAGATTTAAAAATCAAAATTTTTTCAATTTCGTTATCTTCAATGTGGAATATTGCATTACTTGAATTTATTCATCTTTGAATCTATTAGAAACGTGAAATCATCTTGTACTTTTGAACCAGAAAGCTATTTTACTTATAAAATATCGATTTCGTAGAAACAAGCATTTTTCGATTGAGAATCTTCTGAATTCTGAATTCTGAATTTTTGTCAATTTTTCATTAAAAATTATTTTCAGCTTCGTCGAGGTACACTTGATAGATGTTTGTGATTTTTTTAAGAATGAATGAGAAACTTTTTCGAAAATTTTATTGTGCGAGGGAATTTTTGACGTTTTATCCTTTTTTATGTTGAATCTTGTAGTTGAGCATAAACAAATCATGTATTTTCGGAATCAGTATGAAATCTGCTCTATTCTTTACCGATCTCCAGTAATTCGAAATCGGCTCGTCGAGATAAATTTGACGGGGACTTGCAATTTTGTTGAAAAAACAACTAAAATCCTCGAAAATTCTTTTTCCTACAAGCGTGCGTGTTCCTCCCTATTCCCGCACGCAATTTAGTTTGAGAGGTGTCATTTTCCCGCACTAGAGCGGGAATAATTTTTTCCGCACGCCAAAGTTTGTTCAAGCGCGCTACTTGAGATGTTTCAATGCGCTTGTAGAAGAAATCTTGATCCTTACTCATACGGAAAGGTACTCTCCCGCACTCGGCTGCTTACCCGAACTCCGCTTTGCATCGTTCGGGTAACGGCAGTCGCATGCGGGACAGGTACTCTTTCCGTACTTGTTAGGATAATAACTATTTCTGAATTAGACCACCATTTCACTAAGAATAATGTTTATTTCGTGGAAATGTAACAAAAAACCTTTTGTAATTTTGTCAATTTGTTACTGAAATTTATTTCTGTGGTATGTTTTGGAATCAGCTCATCAAAATACATTCGAGGAAGGAATGCAATTTTTTGAAAAATGGTAAATGAAAATTTCCGCAAATTTTAAAGTGCGATGGAATCTTTTACACTTTATTCTTTTTTATGCTAAACCTTGTATCTGAGCTCATACAAATCATATATTTTTGGAATCAGCATGAAATTTGGCATATGTAGTGCCAATTTCAAGTGAATCTGATGACTTGCTATATTTCTTGATTTTTGGACATTTTCAATTTAGTCGATTTTTTTTACACGGATTGATTCGAAATTCACAGCGTAAACTAATTTTATCATTCTGAATCGATTGACGTTCGCTAAATTGCTCTATCTTTATCCATTTGCGAGTTGAGAAGTTCATCTGGAGTTGAGAGGGGGATATTACGAGATTTTTTTGGAATTTGCCCGTCGAGATTCATTTGAGAAAACCTTGTAATTTTCTGAGGAATAAATTTCTTCAAATATTCCATTTCTATCATCCAATTAGCTTGCGGTTGATCGATATTTAATAGGACTTGCATAGCGTTTTGAAAAATCCGGACAGCAGATTTGTAGCTAATTTTTCTAGAGCTCAACTCTTTCAATTCTATCAATACATATAAAGTGCCATTCAAAAAGTACGGTAAAACAAAATAATGGTGAAAAAAACTTAATTGTTTAGATTCCTAAAAAATACAGTTTTCAAAATAAGTAGAATCCCAAAAATTACATTTTTTGGAAAAATCATTTTTCAATGAATTCATCAAAACAACACATGATTCTTGGATTCTCGTTATATCGTTTAATAAGCTCCAACAAAGATCTTGAAAAATATCAAAATGTTACTTATTTTCCCTTTAGTATAAGTTTTGAGATTTTGCTAAAATGAAAATCGCTTAGTCCCTAGTTGATAACAATTTCTCTTTTGAAAAATCACAATTGAAGTATGTCCTAAAAGATTTGGCACAAAATATTTATCAATTTTTATTGAAAAAATGTATTTTTCCACTAACAACTCAACTCAATTATTCACTTAACTATACTATCATTGAATTACGTGGAGTGACCCATTCTGCTCTACCAGACGCAAATTTCTCCGAATGTCCCTCATAAATTCCTGAACGAAATTCACTCAGGCTTTCGTAAATTCGACAACTTGATATCATTTTGTTTTTATTGATATTGAAGCCAAATAATTTTGTATCAAAAATTTTAGGGCATACATTTTTTCCATTTGTAACATACTTTTTGAATGCCACTGTATATCATGAACAAGATTTCATAACAAGAAACAGCAATTCAAATGCTTTCAAACTTATCTACTCTACAGAATGCTCATTGATGCGTTCAACTATACAAACTTGAAATCTCAATCAACAAGACTACTCCGAAATTCTATCCAGTAAAAGTAATGAACATGAGTTTGGCTTGAAAAGAATCAATTCAGCAATCAACCAACATCCATGAAATCCCGGCATTGTCATCAAGCTTCATATTACGAACCATAAAATTTGCTGGGATATGATTGGCTCATTCAACCTACAAGGAGAAACGAGCCAAAAAGCATCAAATCTATTTCGAACTGAATTTGTCGTTTGCTTTTACTAGCTACTAGAAAGCGAACCGATATATCTCGACGGTATTCTTATTTCCACGATTCCTATGTGAATATAGGAAGAGTTGCGCGTATTTATTTTCAGACAGACTACGATGTGATGCTTGCTTCATACATCAAAGGCTTCAAACACTTCAAATTGATATAAGGTGTCAGTGTTTCACATCAGCCTCACTTTGAAATATAAGAGATATTCAAAATTGCGAAGTTCCAGTTTGAAAGTTGAAATTACGAGTCACTTCATTTCAAGCGATTGAAAGCTTAAATGGAAGTTGAGACCGACAAGGCGAGTTCTTTGTATTATAGAAGTTTTGGTAGAAAAATTGCTGTATCAATGGGCCATAAAATGTTGATGGATTACTTAGAACTGGTTAAACAGCTCTGGGTATCATACTAAGGAGATTCTGAAGCTTTTCCCTTTTCTATGGCCTCATCATATTATGGTTTCCACAATGAACAGAGACCCGTAAGTGTTGAGAAGGGGCAGATTATAATTATTTATGGCACTAGTGTGTTATGTTGAAAATAAGTCACGCGAGAAAGATTTTCCTCTCATCAGTGCAAGGATGGGTCAGACGACGACGATGATTTAGTCAAATGATAACAATAAACACTTGCAATTATGTGTCCGTGAGGAACGTTGCAAAAATGGCCGACAGATATAACTCAATATTCGTAGGGAAAAGTAGATATTTGCAGTAATTTCCACTTAGTGGAATTATGTGGAGAGACAGGTATTTTTCGGTTTTACGAAATATTTGTTCTATTGAAATGATCTCTCTAATATACATACTCGAACTTTCTTCGTTTTATTTCTTTCTTTCTCATTGTAATGACTATTTCACCTCTTCTTTGAAATTTACAGTTTTTTTTATACACAGTCAGTCGAAAAAGCATGAATTTGAAAATTTGTCATCATATTACCCCCCATAGGGTATATTTGGCAGATACTGGTATATTAGTGTCCAAAATATGTCCAAATCGGAAAGGCTATCCATTTTTCCGAGTGAAAATACCTAATAGTCCTTCCCGAAATTTCGAACAATTTAGCAGAGCATAGTAGGCTTTGAAAACAGAAATAATTCATATCTGTCAAGATCTTTGAATAGAGCTTGTCAAGCGCTACAACTAGAAATTTTAATTTTTCAAAAAAGGATCGTGGTGATACGATTTCAAATCGCACACACTGTATATCTTCACAATCACAATGATAAGATCAAGGATAACATGAAGTGAGAAAACAAAAACTACTATTGGAACGAACGTAACATAGTATCATTGAAATCCATTTTGTTCATTCTATTGACATCATCAAGCACATTCTCGTAATCGCTATGAAGTTGCAGTGCGACTTGAAAATATGGCGAAGTTGCCTGTTGAACGATTGTAAAAGTTAAATCCATTTATAACGTTATGGGGATGAAGTGATTGTCTTGGCAAGGCAATCCTGGATTTTTTTTTCATGATTATTCAATAGTAAGGAGTACCAGTCAGTGAGGTAACATACGAGAAGGTCGCATTTTTCGACCACAAGGAGACACTATTGTCAATAATATGTATGTATAGAAAGAAAGCTGAGAAGATTTCCTACAGGAAAATGGAATATTCGCGAAAATTCTTTGATATTAGGGTACTTTTACGTCGTCGAAGTTCGACTGGATAATATTAGTCTTCGCGGTGGTGATGGCATACGAAAAATGTCTTTACAGAATCTTGTAATGACTAATTCTATGGCATATACGAGAAAAATAGTGAAAAAATTCTAGAACTTTCGGAAGTATTTTTCTAAGGCGGTTATATGGGCAAGGATACGGGATTGACTGTTCGGAGGTGACCTGCGCCCGCCAAATATTTTTCTAATTTTTTTGCATATCATATCCGTGAAATGCAATGTTTTTTATATAGTTTTAAGACTATGAAGTTGTAATGCAATTATAAAATATGGCGAAGTCGCCTGTTGAACTATCAGAAATTTAATCTATTCATTATGTAATAGTGATGAAATAATTATCTGATGTGGTGTGCTTGGATTTCTCGTCATGATGAAATTATAAAACCCTTTATTCTCTCCTAAATTAAGGCAGATATCTGATAGGAAACAACTACGTCCCTGGCTAATACCACGACGGACGTTCAATTAAATCTGACAGATATCTGTGCAGCGTTCTCCCATTTTTTACTGAAATTTTATCTCTCTCTTGAAGCCATCAGACTTCGTCTGATATTTTCAAAAAAACTCTACCCCGAGTTGCTTTGGAGCGCTTTCTGAGGTTTTCTAGAGGTGCCGCTGCAACTGTCTTCTTACGAGACACCGCATCCATCTCAGAGAATCATTTCATGTACCAGCGAATTGGGTGGCATAACCAAGGGCTTCAACGATTGTAAAAGTTGTCGGACCTAGCTTGCACTGAAGAGGAGCAAAATACCTCGAAACTATTCTGTAAGTGGTCAACTCCTTGATCATGTCAGGCAGGATTCTACTACTTGATACAGAAAGCATTCGCTGCTGTCTCCCGGATTCTAGGAAGAACGCTGCACAGATTTAATTCAACGTCCGTCGTGGTATTAGCCAGGGAAGTAGTTATTTTCTGTCAGATATCTGCCTATATTGAGGAGAGAATAGGGGGTTTTCTTACTGAAATGTCTTTCTCTCTCCTGAAGCCATCAGACTTCGTCTGATATTTTCAAAAAAACTCTACCCCGAGTTGCTTTGGAGCGCTTTCTGAGGTTTTCTAGAGGTGCCGCTGCAACTGTCTTCTTACGAGACACCGCATCCATCTCAGAGAATCATTTCATGTACCAGCGAATTGGGTGGCATAACCAAGGGCTTCAACGATTGTAAAAGTTGTCGGACCTAGCTTGCACTGAAGAGGAGCAAAATACCTCGAAACTATTCTGTAAGTGGTCAACTCCTTGATCATGTCAGGCAGGATTCTACTACTTGATACAGAAAGCATTCGCTGCTGTCTCCCGGATTCTAGGAAGAACGCTGCACAGATTTAATTCAACGTCCGTCGTGGTATTAGCCAGGGAAGTAGTTATTTTCTGTCAGATATCTGCCTATATTGAGGAGAGAATAGGGGGTTTTCTTACTGAAATGTCTATCTCTCTCCTGAAACCATCAGACTTCGTCTGATATTTTCAAAAAAACTCTTCCAATTTGATACATGAAATATTTTCCATCAAAACCCTGTATTATCTGTTTGAAACTTCACACTCCCTCTCGTTGAGATCCTTCTACCCAACCACAATCGATAACGTCGTTTACATCACAATTCACTTGTCTGAGTGCGGTATGAAAATCGGATTATCTCCATTAGGTGGGTACTCTAAGCTGCTTATCTCGTTATATTTTTGTAGATGCTGGCAAAAATTATAGTCTGTTGGCTTAGCTCGTCTTCCATTACCGATATTGTTCGGTGTCGAATTTAAGGTTATTTTACAACAGCACGTACTGGCAATTTTTCTCTGTCTGTGAAAATCCATGACAATTTCAAGAGTTACAAATGGTGTAATGATACACAGAAAACTGGT
The DNA here is from genome assembly GCA_958502065.1 of Chrysolina americana. NCBI lineage: Eukaryota > Metazoa > Arthropoda > Insecta > Coleoptera > Chrysomelidae > Chrysolina > Chrysolina americana. The sequence continues at coordinate 65,851,210 of OY293417.1, read as the reverse complement.
CCAATAATTACTAATGTTAACAAAACTCATAAACCACTTCCTGCTGAACTTCAAGAAAATAAATAGCCAATTTCACAAAGTCAGTTAAAAACTACTTTTTTTTGAGGTGAAGGAAACCCTGCATGAGAAGGTTATGAGCCGACCATCTCAATGTCTACGGTGAGAGTCTCCTGTCTCCTTATCAGGCATACTCACTAGGAATTTTACTTCCGTTGACCTGACTCTATTGTATGATTACATCATCAGCTCCAGTATTTTTGTGACTTGCACAAGTCCCTTGATGTCGTGGACCACCACACCAAAGGGACAAATGTCATGGAAGGTATGACCACCGTGCTGAACAACCAGTGCGGCAAATGTTGTTTCAACTCCAATTTTCTTTCAAATGAACGTCTGGCCGTCAATAGTGATGCCACCGTTTTTTTTTGTTGTTTTTTCTATAACTATGGTGGTTCGAGTTAAGCTTGGAGTCAACGATTACTCCGAGTTATTTGACTGTATGTCTTCCACTCGAAGTCTCATGGGTTCCGGTCTCTCTGGTTTTTGTCTTTAGGTAAATGCTACTTTCATTGCCTTATTGAAGTTCAGCAATCCCAAATCCATCCATCTTGTAACCAGGTTAAGAGCCTTCTGTTTGCGATCTCTTAACCGTTGTGTTGCATTTTCTTTGTGCTATGACCACTATACCGTCAGCATAGCCAAGGGTTTGATTCCTAGCGTCATTCAGAGTTTCCAGCAGCTAGTCGTCCGCGATCACATTTCACAGAAGTGGGAATAATACTGCACCCTGTGGGCATCTTCTGGTCGTCTTGTCTACTACGGGCTCTTCTATTCAGCTGGCTCCTTAGCATTGAGTCTATTCAGGATACACATGGTTTCAGTTTCTAAGAGATCTGGCGATAATATTGTTGTCGAAAGCCCTTTCTATGTTCTGAAAGGCCGCTAACATTACCTCTTCATTTTTCAGCGTATTTTCCACCCTCGTTACAACTTGGTGGAGTTCTGTCTCCGTTGAATAGTCTCCGTTGAATAGCCAGTACAGTACACTAACATGCCGCCCAGTATATGTGCTATGGGAGTTCAAACGTCAATAACATGACACGTAGCGCTCTGAAACGTACGTACCGCTGTCATATACTTGATAGAAGAATCACTGGCGCCTCTCAACTGCAACTTGTAACTCCGAATATTCCATCTACAATCATTATTATTCGTATATTATTCAAACAGCGTGCTCTGGTGGCTGGAGAAATATATACCCTACATTTATACACCAACTTGTACGAAGTCTCCATGGAGGCAAGGCTAGCGTCATTCGCTACCAAACATAAACCGCTGGTTCAAACCTCTGCTGCAGAAATCTTTCTTCTTTTAAATTCAAATCAATTAATTCAAAATATTCAAAGTGTGCGCGCTGTATTGGCAAAAAGTTATCAATCTAAGGGATCTACTCGACTTAGTCAAACGATGAACGCAGCTAGGCTCAACGCAAAGCAGCTAGGCTCTGATCGTCTTCCCCCCCTCCACAAACAGCAAAAATTGGCAGAATGGAGCTTATCCTTTTCTTATGGGAGTTAACGTGGGGAGATATCCAGAACTCTCATAGCACATATACTTCGCCCCCAAAATGTGTGTTCACTAGGTTCCATGAAGTCTTGAGTACAAATGACAAAAGACTAGTTGGTTTTAGGGATTTTGCCGAGTCCTGTCCTGCTTTTCCAGGTTTCGGTATGAAAAAGACCCTGACGTGCCCATGATTTTGGTACATACCAAAGAGCCAGACTGCTTCTGAGTATTGCAATGCTTCGGGTCACTTCTGCAACATTGCAGGGTAGATCTCGTCTGGTCTCGGTGATTTGAAGGGTTCGAATGTGTCTACTGCCCATTGAACTCTGTTATAGGTCAAGATATCCTCTGCTTTTTCCATACGCATATTGAATTACATCTGACGCACAACTGTGCTTTGATGATTCGGCTACAAAATATCCAACAACTCATCATACCTGAAACAGTTAATCGTTTTCGTTGACAATGAATGATTTCGCTTCAAAATTAGCTATTTCCTTCCCAATGTCTTTCCACATACCCAGTTGGAATATCATTCGCATATAAATTCCATCCTCTCAAATCCATAACTCATGTAAATACCAGGAGTGGAAGTGATTATCAAATTTTTGACCCTTATCATGTATTACATCCCAACTGGTCTCAAATTGGTTTTCTCCTAAAGTGCCAAAACAATTTTAGTGAACGTTGACAAGGGTAGAACGTTTGGGGTTTGATTTAAAACTGTGGTTTTGTAAAGTCAAATGTGTCTTCTACGAATTCATGAAAGTGAAAATTCTGTTACGGAGGTGAAGATTACCCTTGCGGGCTGATATGGAAAGGGATAAGTGGGGCAGTTAGTTAGGCGTCATTTGATCTTTGGTCGTGATACAAGAATTCGGCCACACTCGGTAATTTATCAACGAATGGGAAATTGAGACCCCAGGCCAGGAAATACCGCTGTTTTTTGTTTGAGTAATTTCTCATGAATGTCAGCTGAATCAAGAATACGTGAGATGGAAATCATGACCGGGAACTGTAGGCAATTCTACATTTTTACGTCGTCACTGAAACTTGGATAAAACTATCGAGTCCAATGTGAATCGTATATTCAAAATATATACTGTTTTATTAACTTATATACAATGAAATCAACCAAGATGAGATTAATTATCACAGAGTAGTTTTCTTACTTTATCATCAACAAATAAATCGATACAGGTCGTTTTCCTGATCAGTTCAAAACCTTGGTTGTGACACCCATGTCGCTCACTCCAAATTTTTTAAATGATCATAAGAAACAGACTCTCTAGCTACTTGAATGAGTATGGACTGCTATCTGATATGCAGTCTGGCATCAGAGAAGGCAAATCTACTTGAGATGCCATAATCATTGTTCTTGTATTCAGTTTTATGGCTTGTTATCGGGGAGTGTTTATTGCAAATAAATTATTTGTTACTACGAATTGCTATCAATATTCACCTCTATATTTAAGAAATAGAATCAATAATTAAAAAATATGAATCTAAGTTTGGCTCTTATTCATCACATCACTATACTCGACAGAACGGAGATATACAATTACACTACCTTTATCGACTCATTCATTTACACTGGGTGAAAAATTTATTACCATTTTGCCAATAAATTAAGAGACATCGGAGTATCAAAGAAAATTCAGAAAAGCTCTCAAATATTCATTGATATATAGAACCAATTACAGTTCGAAAGAGTTTCTTATCGACTCACTGGTTTAGTGAACGTCTCAAATTGTTTTTTTAATATGTACATATTTGTGTGACTGGTCCATTAACTCAAATATATTTACATTCAAATTTTTATTTGGTGAGTATGACTGTTGCATCCACTTTTACGTGATTCTGACGGTTTATGCAATTTTTACATTTTGTCTTTTAGCTATTGATATTATAATCTTCAGCTAATAATATCAATACCTATTTATGTATTTACTTGATTCAGGCTTTGTCAATTTCGATAATAAAGCATGTTTGACTTTTGACTATTTTCCGTTATAATTTATTTGACATACTGAGAGGTACCCACTACTATGTTCATTGCCTCTGCTGATGCGACTAATTCCCTCAATGAGTAAAGTTTCCTCTTCATCGAATGGCGTTCTACGTTCCAATCACATTCCAGTCCCATAACTGCATTCCACGGTATCGTGGATGTGAAAAGAAATTTATTCTCACGACGTGTATTTTTACTCGGAGTGAATTCTAACGCCTTTTACTGCATTTTCATACTAGCACAATGCAATTATACTAATTACTCAAGAGTGCATTCGGCGAAGACGGTATTTGCATGGGACGAAAGCTGCAATAAACTACGATCTAATTAAATAACAAAAACCAGCGATTTGTAACAAAAGGACGGCGGCAGTCAGTTGTTGCAAAGCGTTTGCTTCGCTCCATTTTATTGCGGCTCTTATTCCCTGTGTATTGTCTCTCTTATACTACTCTCGTTGCGTTTCACACAAGGGCGATTATTCCGCCGGAGGTGCTACATTCTAGAGCGATGTTCTCTATTTTCCGATTTAATGAGGCGGTCTTGGATAGATATTCCAGGTCATTTGTTTTTATAGGAACGTAATAATTCGCAGATTGAACGTTGGCAGATAAAAAAACTCATACGCCAATGGGAATGGACTATATCCGCTGAAAATACTTCTGGTGGATTATTCAATGTGGTTGGCATTCCTGGTTATGTTATTCATTCCTTCATTTATTAATTTGTCGAGGACATACAGGTATAAACTTAATGTTCTCGTTCAACTTGAACTGAGAATCAATTTTTTTAAAATAAAACTATAACTGAGTAAGTTCATTCACTCAGTTCATCATCCCGTTGAAAAGGTAAGAAAATCTCGAACACACACACTTTGAATTGAATGGCAAGAGATGTCGCGGGAAATAAGGAAACACATAATTTCCTGCATTCTCGAACGAAAATAAAAAAGCCAACTACCCACGCAGAGCAACCGTGTGTAAAAAACCCAAAAAACGACGTCGCCCCTTCTTCTCCGTTTCCTTCGAGGAACGAGAAAATAAAAAATATTCACCTAAACTCTACTCTCTTGCAAATCCTCAGACGAGATGCCAAGAACTTTATCACTGTGCCAGATATATGCATGCCTGGAATGCTTGATCAAATCATCAACGGGGATGCTCTCACTCGGAAATTTCAGAATTTATTTCGTTTAGTACCTTCCTTTCTGTCAAGTGGGGTGCAAAAGAATTCCGAGCCCGAAATTTCAATATTAGTGATATTCCAGTTCGAGATCTGCATCGTCAACTAGATGTTCATTTTGATATATTAAAAGGGCAATATGGAAGTCTGCCTTTAGGGCACAAAAAGGAAGTATTGGACACGTTTTCAGTTAAATCGAATAAATCATTCGAGAATATTCTCTTTTTTCAACGTTTTGAAATTGTCATTCACGTTACAATTTCTAAAAATGAATGTATTATCGAAAGTGCCGTATAAAGATTATAGAAACATGCTCAAAAAATTGATAATATGCTCAAAGGATGACTATTACAATAACAAACATGTAGAAGCTGAGGAAAGTTGCGAAAAGTACTGGAAAATCATTGAAAGAAACCCCAAACACACCTCCCTGAAGAAAACTCATCAACAATGAAGCAATAACAAATCTACGAGGGGAGCAAATAATTGAAAATGCAGGGAAAGCAGAAATTTCCAATGACAGTTTTGTCAGTATTGGAGAACAATTCACAAAAAATGTGAATAATAATATGGAGATTAAATAAACTTGCTAAAAAACTTGATAAAAAGCACCAAGGATGACTATTACAGTAACAAACATGTAGAAGCTCAAGAAAACTGCAGAAATCCTGGAAAATCATTGAAAACATACCCAAACACACCTCTCTGAAGAAAACTTATCAATAATAAAGCAATATTCAATCCAAAAGGACAGAGATAACTGAAGATGCAGAGAAAGCAGAAATATAATAGTATAATGTAGATTGAGCAAAATATTAAAGTTGGTGATCCTCAAGGCTCGGTTTTGGGTCCATTATTATTCGTGCTATTTTTCAGCTGGACTTGCTGGAATACAGAAAAGACTATCATACTACTATATTTGCTGATCATAGTAGTATACAAGTTTCTGGTTCAAATAATAATAATGTACTCGTCAACTCTCTGAAGGATAGACTGTTGCAAATTTTCGATTTAGGAGCATGAAAAATATTTGAAAATTTGATCGGGAGAATTTTTACGATTTATTTCTTCTTTAGAGTTTTCTATTTGGAAAGTTTATTCTGGAGTTGAAAGGGGTTATTTCAAGCGATTTTTTTATATTGTCAATTCTCCATCGAAATCAATTTGCTTGTAAGATTCATCATCATCCCGTCAAGATGGATTTGATAGACGTTTGTGTGAGGGAATTTTCGACTTTTCATTCCTGTTTTATGCTGAATCTTGAATTTGAGCATATTTTAATCATATATCTTCAGAATCAGCATGTAATTTTGCGTATGTACTGCGAATTTTAGATGAATCTATCTATCTTCACTCATGAAACCCTCCTTTTTTTTGCAGAGAAACCCATTGTCATCTGGCCTGGGTACCAGCGTAGAGATCAAGAGGACTGAAAATTTAACAAAAATTATCTTCACATTTACTTCATTCAATGTAAGTAAAAATGATGGTTTTTCATTCTCACGCAACATCCACGTACCATCTTCGTGAAAGGAAGAATTAGGCATGTTCTCTCACTGTCACTGTCGGCCAGAACTCGTTGCATTTTTTTATGATTGAAGAAACATTTTTTTTTCGAAATTTATTCTCGCGTTGGTATTTTTGACGTTTTATCCATTTTTTTATGCTGAGTCTTATTTCTGAGCATATGTTGATAACCTTTTTTTTGGAATCAGCATGGAATTTGCGACTGACTTGAAGATCATAGAGTATTACTGATTTCATCTTCCTGATTTGATTGCCGTTGGCGGAATATATTCATCTTCAACTGTTCTGGAGTTAGAGGGGTCAAATAAATCATAACACTTTGATTCTAAAAATCTATTGACAACCCAGCACACAGATAATATCATTTAAAACAAATAAACGATTTTTCTCAATCAAGAAGTCGTAAAACGCATTCTCTCAAATATTAATATATTTCTAACAATATTCTGAAGAAAATAAACCCCTTGCTCCCACTCAACAATCTCCACTATCCTTAGTCAACGTTTTTTTAGGTCTATACTGTTTGCAGATGCAGATGTTGAATCCCTTGCATGGACAAATAAATGAATGAACTGGAAATAAATTAGAATTTTCATATTCGATTTCAAATCGACAAGCCCAACTCCTTTGAGCTCTTTCTTTTGAACCAATGAAAGCCATACTAATTTATAACTTCAACGATTCACGATGGCACTGCATAGCCTACTTTGATTGGTATGTCACGAGGACTCAGTTCTCTACCTGCGAGTCTCCAAAAACAAGGAACTTCGTTTTAAAAGTTTTATCGAAAACGTCAAAACGTCATCGAGAATGGATTGGTAATCTGGATGCCACTCGTCACTTTGCGGAAGTGCCAAAATTAATTGACCCTATTAACGATTATCTCGCATGGTGCTGTCGAATTGGACTAAATCACGATTGAAACGGAAATTATTCTTCTCCATTGGTTTATCTGCGGAGAATTTCCCACATTCATGCACGACTTGGCTCTTAATGTTTTCCCGGCCGCCGTTCTTCCGACATCCGGAGAAAACTCTTTCATATACGGTGAATAGTCCGGTGGCACACGGTTGAAATAGAGCAAAAGTAGGGTTGGGTAAATTTATCGTCAATGTTCATCTAAAGACAATTGCGGATAAAAAAATATTTTATTAGAAGCATCCTTGAATTATACTCAGTTGTCTGTGAAGTCTAATTAACAGTGATCTTACTGGAAAAGACGAATTTGAGCTTGGAAAATTACAGACTTGAAAATTCATCTTGTTACAAATAGACAAAATTCTGACACCTTTCTCCTCAACGTGTAGTAAAGTATAATGGCCTTGCAAGAAGCTGCCGTATTCGCATTCGATACTGAAGCCAAACAAAAATAATATACCTTCAATATATTTGATTAGGGAAAATATCCAACACGGTTCTTACGAAACATATCGACTCGATTTGATGATAATGTAAAAAATGATGAAAAGTAACAGAACATGGTCTCTAGGTTGACTTTGTTTTGGTTGATTTCTTTCAATGAGACAAAAATACGAAGGAAAGGGCGTCTTATTGAAACTTTCGAAAATGTCCATAAAATGGACCTGCACGTCAAAATGTATTAGCTGATAAACCCGCCCCGTTTCTTTTGCGAATAATTTGCATGGTCCTTCTTGACAGATATCTGAATGTATGCAACACATTTCACAAGTCGTATAACATATTATGTTCCATAATTTAATAAAAATAAATATGTACGTTGTGGAATAAATGTTATTGGTTAATTACCATATTTGGGAAATAATCAGATCGTTTATCATCGAATAAATTTTGAAATTTCCAATCAAATATTTTTTTTTAGAAAATTCATCTCGTTAAATTCGTTAAAGATTTATGTTCAAGAGCTTGAAAGCTCTCGGGTTATATTCAGAACATAAATTCAACTCGACTTTCCAAACAAAATCGTTTCGTTCAAATTGAAAAATTTATTCGCTGATAAACGAGGTCCTGTTATATTACTCCCGAAAATTTTGTTATCATGACAAGAATTACCCCACAGTAACGGCTGAGATGAGAATCAAACAGAGCATATATATAAGTATTCTCTCCCCTCTGCTATGGTCACTGCTGGTGGATGATCTGCTGGCCATTCTCTCGCTGTGGGAGGTCGATCTGCAAGCATATGCTGACGATCTGGTCCTAGTAATACGCGGTAAATCCGAAGAGACGATCTCCTACGCCCTTCAGGATATATTGGACACCATATATAAATGGTGTGAGAGGGAGGAAATGTCCATTCATTATCCCTCACAAAATGGTCATAGTGCCGTTCACCAGAAAAAGGAAGCTGGAACAATTAATACCTCCTTCCATCAATGGTGTTACAATTCCTTTTGCGAGTGAAGCAAAATATCTGGGAATAACCCTAGATAAAATGCTAAATTGGAACTTGCATCTGGAAAAGACTATCAGGAAGGCTAGCCTATCATTATGGACATGCCGCAGAATATGTGGCAAAACACGGGGCATGTCACCAAAACAAGTGTACTGGCTGTACGTGACCGTCATACGACCAATAATCACGTATGGCTCTGTAGTCTGGTGGAGCAAGGGCCAACAAAAAATGGCCCAGGCTAAACTTAACGGACTACAGAGACAAGCGTGTCTGCCGATTACTGGGGCCATTCGCTCCACGCTAACGGCAGCAATGGAAGCCCTTCTCGGATTATCTCCTCTTCACATAGGTTTGGAGAGAGAGGCAAGATGGGCAACATACGGACTCTACCAAGCGGACTCTACCAAATGAAAATATTTCAATAAGATGATTGCATTTCATTTACAGTGAGTCTAGATTTTCAGATAATTTACTTTGGTAGCATCAGTTTTTCATCAATATTTTGAAATTAACGAGAACATTGCTGAAAACTGCAACTTATTTCATTGAAAATTAGGCTTTCTTGAAAAAAATTACAGCCTATTCAGAACAAAAATAAAACGTGTTTCTCCATGGAAAAGTTGCGGGTGATAAGAATTGAAAAATACGGGTTTCAACGTCTTCCTAGTTTTAGAGGTATTATTTCAGATATTTCAATTATTCACAACTCCTATATCAAACTTTTTTCGATAGGATGCATATTCTAGTCACAAATCGTAAGAAACCAGTATCCAACCCTCCAAACGTATATTTAGCCGTCCCCAGCCCCAATTCGAAACTCTCACTCTTGAGTCACCCTAACTTTTTCGATCATCTAAAACTGCTCCGAGTTTTTCTTGCTTGAAAAATTATTAGCTCTGGTTCAATAGCAATACATTCTTGTGATATATTGAATTCCGGGAAAATTCTACCCAAATCTGTGGTTTTGCTAAACGACGGCGGGTTTAATTACTTCATCCAGAGATTTGAGTCGATAATTCAAAATCGTAGAGCACCGGTACACCGTATTCGTAGTGACGAACGAGAGAGAGAGAGATCTTTTGTGTGTTTTTCACTTTTGAGGCCGGGAAAATGCGCGAGCACATCATATAGTCCAGTAAGAGTGGGAAAACACAGTCATATTTGCGATATTTCAAAGGGACCAAAAAAAAAAGAAAAAAATAAAATAAATAAAGACCTCTGTCTCTCTCTCGTTCGTCACTACGAATACGGTGTACCGGTGCTCTACGATTTTGAATGATCGACTCAAATCTCTGGATGAAGTTAAATAACCAAGGTTAGGAAACCACAGTCTCGACAATCCTCATTATTTACAGTCCGCTTAAATTCCGAATGTGAACATTCAAAACATTCATGTACGTTCAGACCAATCACAGCATTATTAAATTGGGAATTTTCTACCTTGAAAATTGCCACGGACATTTTTTGTGGTATTTTGATTTTATTGTGTGACAACTGATACTTTTGATCTGACGTCTGTCATCAGTTTGCATGAAAAGAGAAAAATGATTTGAAAACGGTTTAGTACATCCATCATTTGATGAAATTTTTAGAAAATCAACGAAAATGCATGTAAGAAAACTATTATGAGTAACGTGTCAAATTGGAAACAGTTTCAATTGATAATCTAGGGACAGAGAGAAAGCAATAGCTTTTAATCCAACAGAACAAAACAATGTAACGGAATCCTCCAGCCAAGGACAAAACATCCATAATAATTGTATATTTCATGATGAGAACTTCAAATTCCAAACTTCATTCTGTTTATAGTGACTCAAGTAAATTGTTGAAATAAAAATGTTATATGTATAGAGAATAGGTCTATAATTGGGGCATCAAAAAATAATCTATCGAATACCACACGAGAGTTCGATAAAGTAGAAAATAATTTTCCAGATTTTTTCTCAAATTTGTTGCCATTTGGCAATAGCCACTCGAGCCCTTTGGGCTCTCGTGTCTATTTGCCTGGCAACAAGATTTCGAAGAATCTGTCAAATTATTTTCACTTTATTCTCACTTTCTTGTGATATTACAACTGAAAATTGTTTGACAGTTCTAACAACCGTTGAAATTTTGTCATTTTGTGTCATATGAAACAATTTCACCCAATCATAGTGAAAGACAAAGTTACCCTGTACGTCTTTTTCATAAACTGATATGAAAACGAGGCAAAAATATAACCTCACCACGACTGTTCTTAAAACCAAATCGTTACTAGAAAAATAAAACTGACAAATGGTACGATAATGTACTTACTGTTGGAAGAAAGACACTAAATGAATGGACTGAATCTGCTGCTGAGGCTGAATGTCGAGGACAAAAGATAACAAATCACTCGAAATGATCAAGTATTGTTAGCGAATTGACAAAAAGTGGTGTGGAGGAACAACAATTGCTGGAAATTACAGGACATAGCAATCAAAATTCTATAAAACTACCCTTGAATCTTGATCAAGAACATCACAAGATCATAAATATTATGCATGGTAATGGATCTTCTATAGTACAGAACAGCAACGAACCTAGTGTTGAGTTAAAGTTTAATAAGTGCACTTCCACCAAATGTATTTTCAATGAATGAGTAAATGTTTCGGTTTCGGGTTGCTACCAAGGAACGAGCTTCTGATTGTCATAAAATTATCTCTTCTATCAGCTAGAGAGATTACTACTGAAAAGCACCACAATATCCTCAACATACTGTCACACACCAATCATAATTCGATTGTCCTTCAACCCAAATTTTCCATCGGCAACAAACAACTAACCTTGTTTTATCACAAGTTCGTGAGAATCCACCACCAATTCACGACGAGAACCCAAACGAGATTTTTTGTCGGAGACTCGAACGATTTTCCATTTTGATGGCAGCAATAAAACCGGTTGCTTGAAAGTTGGGTGTTATTTGTGGCCTGGGGTAGCAATAACGAGTCTCGATGCTCTCAAATCGAAGCCTCTCTAATATTCTTGTTCTAAAAGCGCTTGAATCTCTCGCAAGTGTTTCTCTCATTAGTGCCGATACCGACGAGCTGTCGATAGAATACATTTCCTGAAATTACGGAGTGCGAAGAGAACTGCGTAATGCTTTGTTGTAGCGTGCATTTGATATTGATTAGGTAGAAGAGGTGTGTAGCACAGACGAGTAATTTTGAGAGGAAGCGATGAAGTAGCATCAATGGAGGTGACAGGAGTTTTACTCTGATTGAATTTCACACAACTACGATTTTCACTCCATTGTTATAATGAGGTATCATATCGTACAAAAAACCGTATCCAGAACTAAAAGTGACGGTACCAAATGCTCACTCTGAAGGAGTGCAAACTAGACAAACCATCCGGATTACCCGATTACACGATTCCAAATATTTGAAGAATAGGCTCCCACAACAGAGTTCTTCGAAAAAGGGGGCAAAGGCAAGTTGGTCGGGCCAAAATGATGGAATGCCGATAAAGGATGCTTTAAGTGGGACGGTTTCCCCCACTGCTACGAGAGGAGCAGTGGGCCCGCCAGGATCTTCTTGATGTGAGATACCTTCAGAGCAAACTGTCATTCCCGCAAGAAAATCTTAGGGACTTTATATTTCATCTTTGGGTTCGAAGCTATGTTAGTAGGTTAACGAAGTAGCAGATATGCAATCAAATGAGATTATCCGAAATATTTTCAATAAGATCAAGGATAGCATAGGTAGGAAAACAAAACTTAGTATCAGAATGAACGTAACATAATCATGAGAACTAATCTAGTCTTTGTCGCTAGGCCTATCTGAATACTGAATCATTGCTTAGATGCATACTACACTATATCATTATAGGTATCATTGAAATGTATTCCGTTCATTCTATTGACAGCATCGAGCACATAATCCTTATAAACCTAAATTTCGAGAAATTGCATGCTATTCAAAAATATGGCGAAGGTGCCTGTAGAACTCTCAAAGAAGTCAAATTCATTCATACTGTAATTCTTTCATCGTGGTGATCCTGCATTTCTTGTCATAACGAAATTATCGGTATTGACAGTTGGTAACTATAACACGTGGAGTCAGTAATATTGGTGAATGAACACATAAAGATTATGAAATGCAATTTAAAAATATAGCGAAGTTGCCAGTTTAATCCATTGAAACTGTAACAAGGATGAAGTAATTCTCTGTTTGGTGAGTCTGGATTTCTCCTTCTGTAAACAAAATAATCAGAATTGCCAATCGGTGAATATTCAAACAAAAAGTTAGTAATTATGGTAAACACTCTTATCAATAATTTAAAAATATGGCGAAGTTGCCAGTTGAACTCGCATAGAAGTTTAATCCATTCATAATGTAGTAAGGATGAAAGCAATTCTTTCTGCATGGTGAGCTTAGATTTTCCTTTTGTAAATAAAATTGTCAGAATTGCCAATCGGTGAATATTCAACCGAAAAGTTAGTAATAATGGTTAACTCTTATCAATAATTTAAGAATATGGCGAAGTTGCCTGTTAACTCGTATGGAAGTTAAATCCATTCATAATATTATGGGAATTTTTTGGGAGAAGATTACTTTCAAGATAGTCATGATGAGTCTTTCACATGCATCAATAATAATAATAATAATAATAATGATTATTTTTTGAACCATCAAAATTCACATGAAATGAACTGAGACAAAATAAAAAAATAAGCAGAATCAGAAATACTTATTGTCATATAATGTTGAATTTTGTTGACAAAGTTTAGTTACATGTAAAACTGATAAAAATTCACGTAATCAAGATGAAGCATCATAAATTATGAATACATTTTAATGACTGAAGAAGTGATGACTAAATGCTATTAATAAAAATGTAGATTACAGATAATTCATTTGGATGAACACTTATTGAAACAATGATGAAACGCTCATAATTGAAATAATAATATCAATTCCTACGGAACTGTTTTATTGTTTTAAAATCTAACTAATTTATATGAAACTCTCAAAGAATCCTCTTGATCTCTGTCTGAAACTTTCAAATATCAAAAAAACAAAATTCCTGCTTTCAAATTGTTGTCCTTACGATCAACCCTCAGAATCGATTTGAGAGACCTGTAAGAGCTGAGAGAGATACCGGTGACCAGACTGGGATTTGAACCCTTCTATCTGTAGATAATTGGATTAAGCGAACGCTCTACCCGCGTGCCACCACGACCCATGGAGGAGTGTTTATGACGAAAAATCTCCTAGAGTGTACCCAAAGGCGTAGGCTCACCGGTAGGTGGGGCTATTATCATTATTTACCGTGTTGCTTCGGGGTAACTTATTCGACCTGGGAGGTGTTTCTCTTTTGCCTTTAACGAAAACTTTTCAAGATTTTGTTCATAACTCATGTTTCATCGTCATATTGGATAACAACTGGTGTTAAAAGACAATCAGACATTATGTCTAGATCTTTGAGGGGCGTCAATCGTGATATGATTGTGGAAGAGGTGAATATTTGAATTCTTCCACTGATTCCAAACCTCAATATAACTTGAGGAGTTCTTCCTGCCAAGAAGCATGTGAATAGCGGCGAATGTATACCTCTTATGGCAGGCAGTCAAGTTTTTCCAGGAGTATATCAAGTTTAAGGAAACCGAAAGCGTCAGTAAGATCGAAGTATATACCTGTTGATGAATGTTCTTTATCAATTGATCAACTAATTATTTTGGTAAATACTAGAATTGTGGGAAAGTTAATTTATTACCTCTTTACCACATACCCTGTTTATACTTATCGCAAATTGATTTCATAGAAGGTTGATTCTGCTGCTTGTATTCTCCTTTTTTGTATATTTATCCCTTTCTGTTTCTCCCCTATGACCATAATTTCAGGTTTTTCTTTATTTACTCCTGTTCTAAATTCTTCACAAAATGAATTTCAAGTTCCCAAGTTTTTCTGTAAATCCTTTTTTTCCCTGCAAAATCGTCTGCAAAATCCCCTCCTGATATATCTACTCAAATTCTGATGTCCCACGTGTTGTTTTGCCATTCTGCTGAAATACTTTTTTATTAATCTTCAACAGAAAATTGTAAATAATAGTGAACTGAGTCCTCCTCCTTACCTTAATCTTTGTTGTGTTGAAAAAGCTTTTCATGATTTGCTTATGTGTATTACACAATTCATGTAGTTAGTATGGATGTTTTCAATTATTTCTATTATTATGTTGTTAGCTTCCTTCTCTTCTAATATTTACTATAGCTTCTCCATTTTTACTGTATTGGAACTCTTTTCATCGTTTATGAATCCCATATAAACTCCTTGCTGTAAGAACTTCTCAATTATGTGTTTTACTGTAAATAAATGGTTCTGTATACTTCATTTTCTAAATCCACTTCGTGACCCTTCTAGAGTATTCCAATTATTTGTCGATCCTACTTTCAATGATTTTTTCATAAATTTTCATTTGAAAAAAAATCAAGGCTGTTTTTCGGTATCGTTTCACGCTTCATACTAGAGTCTTGAGAGTATTTTCATTCCTGTATCCTGCAGATTTTTTACATCTGTGTTGTTGATTCATCATGCTTCAATTCTCTTATTTTTTCTTGCAGATCGTTAATGGCTATATTTTCTTCTGTTTTTTTCATCACATCCTTTGTCTGTTTTCATTTTGTACTTTTTTATCTGCTCCTAGTAACAACTGGAAATATTCTTCTATTCTTCAATAGTTTCTTTTTCATTTTTCATCTTTTTGTCTTTTTTATTTTTTATCCAACTTATTCATCGAGCTTTCTCTTTTATTAGCGAGTGTAAAGTTTCGTGAAAAACCCCTTGATTCGATTTATCTCCTTGAATTTTTTCTTCAAATTCCCCCCAGTGATTTCCAGTCAAAAGATTGATAATTTTGGAAAACACCTCTTATAGCTTTGTCATTCATTGAAAAACCGAGCTGTGGTAGTTTTACATGTCTTCATAGTAAGTATATTTATTTATGACATGGATGAGCCAATATTTATATTATCATACTGATTTCTGTTTGCTGTTCGTCAACTCGTTATTCCAACCAACCCTTTCATCACTGACTTCGTCTCTATCCGCGTCATTGTTCAAAATCTTTGACTTGAAATTTAATGAAACCTCATTTGGCGTCGCTGTCGAATAACCACACATTCTCTCTGATAATTAGAGTGACTGAATATTCCATCAACTTCCTAGCAGTTTCCGGTGAGCAGAGTAATGCATTCCAGAACTGCCTTCAACGTGGATTAACTTCACTGCTCACTATCATCATAACTAGTTCCCAACAGCAAAGTGTTATAATTACTTAGTTTGGCACAATAGTATGAAACGGAGGTACACGTATGCATCGCGATGGTTTCAGCTGCTCTCAAAACTCATCTCAATGCAGTCTATGCATGCATTCTGATTCGAAGATTCCGATATTGTTAGGAATGACGAGAATTCCTAGTCAAAGCTTGCGTTGATCCAACTGTTATAAGGTCAAAGAGACGCATAGATGAAAGTCATATCGGAAGCATCGATGAGGATCAACTCAACTGGTGCCAATGGCAATAATTTTATTGCATGGACATTGTCATCAGTCTAATTTGAAAGGAGTATAAAACAATTTTTGGGAAGTGGTCATGACATGCAAACCAAAAGTTATGGACATATTACTTCTAATTGCTCGGTAGAAAATGGTTATCGTTCACTCTGTATTGGGATTAACATATAAACTTCTGTGATAAAAAGCGACATAACAAACGAGGAATAATTAGTAAGATTTATGTTTTCGACTACTAGAAAGAATAAGAAGAAATCAATCAAGTTCAAACGTTATAATTGTGAAAAAAGGTAATTTTCGTAGGAAGTGTTCAACGAATAAAAAACGAAAGAATGAGGGCAACTGATTTTCTACTAGGATCTGTAATGATGAAAAGTCCATAAGAGGAATTATGAATGCTAAAGCTGATGGGCAGTGTCGGATTATTGGCAAGAAAGCCTATAGGGAATTTACAATTGAGTCATTCATTAACTTTTTGTTTGTTATAGAGCTGAAGAGTGAATGATGAAAAATGTCCAATTTAATGATAATATTCCCGAATGTTAAAGCCTGTGCTGGTAAAGGACGATTATTATTATTATCGTTTACTGTGGGTGACCAGCCATTATATTTGCTGATAATCGGACCTGATTTCAATTTTAATATCAGCAATTGTAATTTTTTTTTAAATGTTGATTGACTTCATAACTTTGAAACTATGAAAAATTAAATAACATGAATTAAAACATGTTACTATTTATTTCAAATATTTGGTAAAAAATATTCAATCCTCGGGAGCTACCCCTATGTACGATCTTAACGATTCAGTTTGACTCATTGAAAGTTTCATCCCATACTTTTGGGGTATTTTTCCGAATGGATCATCATTTAGGAAACTACATTTAATGTTCATTAGTAGAAAGCCATTCCTTCAGTCTTTTTAGGAACCTCAGTCTGTTCGATAATCTTCGTTTCAAGAAACTCGAGTACATGACACAGTAGATACTTGTAGGTACCGTATACATTTTTTAGCACATTTTCTCCTGAGTACTCCTCAATTCTTTTAACTTTTTTTTGGCGAGTTACTAGGAACTGTTTCAACACTAGCAATTTTCAGTTTTTTTATAATAATATTGAAATAAAATCGAATCGGAATCTGCATGGAATTCTGCGTTAATAGTGCGAATTTCGAGTGAATCTGATGATTGAGTATTTTCCATGATTTTTAGGGGTTTGGACTTGTTTAGATTTTCCGAGTAATTTGTTTTTACGTCAATTGACTTGAAATCCACAAAGTATACTAATTTCATCTCTCTGAATCGATTACCGTTTACAGAATTGCTCTATCTTCAACTGTTATCGAGTTGAAGAGTTCACCTGAAGTTGAAAGGATTCTTTTCCCTTCGTAATTTTTTTCCACACTTTGAACAAGTAGGCTTTGGACGACACGGCGATAATTGATTTGAGGGGGAACTAATTTTCAGTGGTTAATACCCCCATAGCTTCAACCCTGTAGCTGGGGTGTGAACAACCCTAAAAACTTGAATAGGGAAAAGGGGTCGTGTCATACCTCGTTGTGAAGGTCTCATTGGGTTCTTCATGACCCTATTATTTTGCCTTATGATTTTCATCGATAACGAAATGACAAGTTGTCAAAATCTTGGTAAGATACTTTTGTTTTTGTAAGAAAATACCAAATAATTAGAGTTTCAAGTTCAATAAACAGGTGTAGTACACGTCAAAGTTATCGTACAATAATAAAATCGATGCTCTATCGCGTCTCTAACATTCTGCAAGAAGTCAAGAGGAGAAAGATCAGGAGATCTTGCAGGCCACTTAATAAATCCTCCACGGCCAATCCAATGTCCTCTAAAATTTTCGTCTAGAAAGTTCCGAACGGGTGCTGCAAAATGTGGTGAAGCTCCATCTTGTTCAAAAAAAAATTATTGTGTGTCAAGTTGTTATCTTCGGCAATGATCTGCCTTATTCTAGGAAAAATAGTTGTCTAACGTAAGTATGTAAAACATTTTTATCCCGATATAAATAAATAGACACCAATTGGACCCGCTCAGCTACAGTGTAAACCATACTTATCGAATTTCGCTATAAACTCTCGAACTAACGTTATATAAATGATGGTGCGACAATGTCTAGTAAAAACATGCTTTTTTCTTCAACGGCCAAAAAATCGGATGTTTCTGTTAGTTTTTATGTCAATAGGCGAATACTAAAATTCCTGCGGCGGAGATTATTTTTAATTATTGTCTGTTCCCTAATGTAACGCCTGAGAAAAACGGGTTGATTTTATTCTAGCACGAATGTTCAAGGCTGACATTTTGAACAGCTTGGAATTTAAATTTGACGTGTCCACCTGATTATTGAACTGGTAACTCTAATTATTTGGTATGTTTATTAAGAAAATAGTACTCTATTTCCAAGAGTTTGACAACCTGTCGAAGGCAAAATTATGAAGAACTCAATGAGGTACCCCTTTTCCCTATTCAAATTTTGAGGGGTGAAAAAAACTGAAAATTAGTTCCCTTTCAAATCAAATATCGACGTGTTCTAGCGTTTTTCAAAATTTTGATTTGAAATCCTACAAATTAGGGTGGAAACTTTCCATTGGCCTACCCTGTATAACAATTGTATGTAGATGGACATATCGAATAACCACGACGTAGAACGGGTTACTCGCGATCCATTCACCCTCTTTCGACACTAGTAATTACGGAGGTGAAGCCATTTAGTCAGAATGCCGCCGGCTCATCGGAATCCGTCCGACCCGACGCATTCGGTGTTTCGCAAAGACACGGTCAGTAAATAACGACGATTCACGGAATGCCACCTCCCTTATTTATTTCGAGTCACTTCCCGTCCGTAGTCAGAGATGCTCCGTTAATTGCGACTCTTCTCCCTTATGTCTTTTTCCGTGTGAGAGTGAAATAATGTCGTTCCACAACAAAACGGCATCACGCGTCGAATTGCCTGGCTGATGAAACGCATTGAGTTATATGCCGGTCGAAAAAGACCAAGACACAACATATCAGATGAATCAAGACATTTTTTTTCCAGATACAGATCAGACGAGTCATAAAATACACCTTATGAGGGGATAATATAAAAAATATATTAAATTTTCAAGTAAATGATACAAATAATTTCGACGGGGTCAAAATACACTCCACAGGATTCCACAAAGTGAAAAATTCAATGCAAATATCTGACAGAAAATAACTATATCTCCTAACGCATATTGAATTACATCTGACATCTATTTGTGCGATATTCCTTCAGCACATTACCCAATCGTCGAGGAGGACTACATCAGGCTTATTGGCTTTTATTTGCCTGGGAGTGGAGAATGAGTAGTTCCAATAGATTCGGCACTTCTCATTCTCCACAACGGACTCAATATTCCCGGAGCATAAGGAAACACCGGTGATTCGTCAATACCGTACGAGTGTAGCAGGTGGTAGTAGAGCCGCGTTAGCTTAATTAAATGGATTCCTTAACGAAAAATACATATTTGCTAACCATGTCAATCAAAAGAAAATAATAATAACAATTATAATAATAATCAGAACTGTAGAGGTATTTATAAGATTCATTAGAATTTCAGAAAAAATTATGAGGTCAGTATGTGATTTAAAATTTCTTTATAAAATGCTGACTGAGGTGTCATTTAATTGATTGAATTCGCCAATTTGCCAATTTTAGCAAAGCTGTAAGAGGTGTTCTAGGTGTGGACGTCGCGGGTCGCGACCGAAATATTTAATAGTAGCGAGTTTCGAGTATGGTACATGAAAAGGGAGTAGTTCTAGAAGTGTCACTGGATCTACCCTATTATTAGTCAATTAATGCAAAAATATTAAAACTGATCCAGCGCACAGTGTGGCACGATACCAAAAAAGTTGTCAAAAAATCAGAACCTTACAAAGAATTTTTTCATTCATGTATAGGGTACAAAGATGTCAATTAACTAGTTGATGCATGAAAAAAACGCGGAATTAAAATTGCGGTTAGATACTATGAATTAAGAATTTTAATAATGAATAAGTTTCTTCAATGGAAATAACGATCTACACGTTATGTACATACTTTGCTTTAGATATCAGGATCGGTATCATCATAAATTTCTTCTTCGTTCTCTTCCATCAATCACAAAGCTTTCACTGGCATTTTTTCAAGTTCATTCTTTTTAATTTTACTTATGCTCGTAATGACTGAATTGCTACTGATCAAAAATAAGTAAAATAGCTATATTACTTTTGGATCTATTACACTTCCTAGAATGATGTTTTCTGTATCTTCTAAAAGCTTTATTCCTTGCTTTCTGAGCTTCCTCACTCAACTGTCCGATAGGTATCAGTGCACAAGATATGATCTCAGGTTCATGTATTGAATATTTATGCATGGTTGGTGACAAACTGTACCAAAGAATCTAAGAGGTTGAAACTGTTGAATTTCTTTGGAAAAATTGTTTCATCTGTCAACCGGCTGCACCCTTAGGAGCAACACTTGGAAGACTTATGCGAGCTAGGGAAGACGTAGACCTCCTCTTTTCAAACATTTGATGCATTGCACGAGACCGGTGACCGTGCTGAGGTTCGAACCCATGCATCTACAGTTGATTGGATTAAGAAGCGAGCGCTTAACCAGCTCACCACCACGGCCCATGGGTAGGTAAAGTACCTAGCTGTTTCATGAACATAATATCGAATTACATCAAAATCAGTTTTAATACTATTTGCGACAGCTTTCATTACGTTATGCAACAAAGTTGATCTAAGTATGCAACATGAGTTGCCACAACTTCGTCGATACTTTGCAGTAATCTTTGTACAGTGTGGTTTAGTAAATCCTGTAAAGGTACATCCACTGATGTTTCTGTCGCTTAAATATATTCAGAGTAACAATTTTTTCAAACTTCTTATCTCGCTCAACTCCTTCAATTTATATTTTATTTCAATCATGGTATCGAGACCTTTTCTTTGATACACTATATGATGGAATTCAAATGCAAAATATTTTTTGGGCTACATTTTGGGCCGCCAATTATCATTATAAATCCCAAACACTTTATTCCCTACATGAGAATGAATCGAAAGAAAATATAAACAAGCTAGTTGTATGAACCTCGGGGCGGAATACGTTGTATTTCCAATAATCATCAATATTACTCATACGAAACTAATGTCTAATTGATTTAAAAGGCAAAAAAAGGCAAACACGGAATAGCATATTTTGAAGAAGACTCTTCAAGCTTTCCACTGGATTTAAAATAAAAGCGGTATCTGGTGGAGCTCAACAAAAAAAAGCTCCAAGATATGTGAAATTCAAAAATATCAACACTCTCAACATGTAATATATAAATGCATTATTGACCAACTCATTTCGAATATATTGTAACATTTAAATAGTAAAATTATAAGAAACAAATATTTCGTAAAACCGAAAAATGCCTGTCTTTCCACACAATTCCACAAAGTGGATATTAAGGCAAATATCTGACAGAAAACAACTACTTCCCCCTACGGATATTGAATTATATCTGTCTTCTATTTGTGCAACATTCCATTAAGGACACATAATTGCAAGTGTTACTTATTATAAAGCCATTGAATATTAATCGTTAATTTTTGTTGGAAATGACCACCTACATACATGCATGTTTCGAGGATATTTTTCTCTCACTCTCATCAGTGCAAGAATAGATCAGACGACAATGTAGTAGTCTTGTTCCACAAATATGAATGATAATATTCAAAAGCCTTATAGTATCCGTCTACGAATGGAGCTGCGACTCACAATAAAGTAATTTGCAGCGCCATCCGCCAACAGATCAAGTAACCCTCCTGGTAGCATAAAATGTTCACAACGTAATAACCAACTAACTATTCAAAAGTTGAGTAATAAAAATTTAATAAGGTTGACTGCTGACCGAAACATTTTGATACGGTGACAATCTTAGTCAACTGACACGTTATTACAAATCTCAAATGAGTTGAACGTATAGTAGTATAGTCAGGCCATCTCCTATATTTTCTGAGATACAAGTAACGAAGAAATTTGTTTTGAACTTTTTCCAAATGTTCTAAAGTTGTAACAAATTCTGCGAACCAAACTATTGAAGCGAACTCTAATATCATGAAAGAGGGGCGACACCACTTGACGGAAGACCATAAAACTAATATGAAATATGGTGGATTACGTAATCCAATCTTCCGCAGAAAACCTACACAATAGGTGAAGTCGTCGGCAAGTATTCAACAAAAAACAATTACTGCCCCCTACGACCATTGAATTATATTTGTTTAATACTTGACAAAGTTTTCTACAAGAACCACTTTGCAATGCATTTCAAATATCAAAGCTGAAATTATTTTTCGATTTAATTGGGGAAACACCTCCGTACCGGTTTCATGGTCATTGCCAATCATCAGCGAAGGCTAGTTCGACCCAATTGAATCGAAAAATCCTTTCATCCTAATTGGAAATCCCTGAGACAAACACTGAGGTATGAATTCAGCGCCATCTCTGGGTACGGTACGGTACGGAGGTGTTCCCCCAATTGAATCGAAAAATAATTTCAGCTTTGATATTTGAAATGCATTGCAAAGTGGTTCTTGTAGAAAACTTCTACAACATCTAGAACATCTTCAACGGACGAAATTTCGAAATATCAGCCCTTGTTACTTCCCTTGACATTCAGAATACCCTCGATTACCTTATCGTAGGTCGCATTGTCAAAAGCCATTCAATTTATCAACACACAGCGATTTTATTTATTTTTAAACGATTTGACCGCTGATAGGAATGAATCTTTATCTTACACTGAATGTAACCTTCGACCACAAATTAGCTCCGCACCAGGAGATATCCAAAATAATTCTTTTGATGTATTTATTTCCTCGACATAATTTGGTGGAGGCGCCGGTTGGAATCGTATTTTTTTTTAATTTTCCAGCCTAATGGTGCGACTGGAGAGGATGCAAACCAAAGTAGTCCGTATCGTCACGAACAGTGATAGATATATTTGGCTGGTAGATTTGCGGGATCTGGCCGATACTCAGTCAACAGAACAGGTCATAAAAACTATCTCTGGAAAGTTCTGTCGTTACTTTCTCCTCAGAAGTCCATTGACAAGAGATATTACAGCAGCCAGAGTCCACCCTTACAGGCCAGGAAAGCATGGTGGACTCATTTACAGGGCATTGGATATTTTCCATGAAGATCTAGAAGCCCGGATTTTTCTTGTTTTTCCGGAAAATCCTTAGGACACTGAAAACCCGATGATAAAAGTCCAATATCTAGGAGGAGGCAACACTGAGATGTATTGCGTATGGCGGAGGATAACCTACATAACAGCGTGGAGCCTGCTTTTGAGTAGGTGTGGGCAGGATTCAGACGGGTAGGAGCAAACTACCACTGTGGAATGCAGTCAAACTCCTCATACCCTGTGGCGAAGCGATAGTTTTACGGTGTTTCATTTATTCATCTGCTGTAATGTCACTATAGAATTTTATGCAAACGTAATCAATATACCCTTTTTGCCTTTTGCCTTTTGCGACTTCATCGAACGACCCAGACCCATTTCTCGAATAATCTCATCCATTATTCACATTTTGTCAACTCAAACATTCATGGGAGAACTCGCAGCTTGATATTCCGTAATGTAAAATCAATTCACGACTCGCTGACACTTCGCCATATTTCGACAAATTAATATTCGAAAAGTTCGTAATTTGTGTGAGCGGTACGAAATAATATTCGAAACTTAATTGAATTGTTTTTGAAGACAGAGAATTTGAAGTTTTGTGATTGTGCCGACTTTTCGAAAAGATTATTTTAATTGGTAAAGTTACAACGATTTCCATTCCGATATTTTCCGGTTCGTATGCTGCAAATAAGGAAATTCGAGAGGAAACAGACCAAAACATTTCTTCTATCGGATGGAATGATCGACAGTATCTAGTGGAAGTTCGGAAATGTTAGTCAAGGCATGAATGAATTCCTTGGAATAACAAGAAGTGTCGGATTGTTGGCAAGAAAGGTCTACCGGGAAATTCACGAATAGGGCATCTCAATTGGGCTTTCACTACGAGTCATTCAATAACTTTTTGTTTTTTGTATATCTGAAGAGTGACTGAAGAAAGTGCCCCAAGCTGTAGCGCTCTTATTAGCTGTACGATTTAATGACAATATTCTGCCTGTGCGGGTAGAGGTCGGTTATTATTATTATTATTATTATCATTCACTTTTGGTGGCCAGAAATCGTATCTTCTGATATGGGCCCCAATTTTAAGTTTAACGTCAGCAACTGTCATTGTATTCAAATACGTCGATCGACTTCATACCTTTGGAACTGAAAAATTCAATAACATAAATTGAAACATCTTATTATTCCAGATATTTGGCAAAAAAACCATTAAATCCATGGAAGTTTCTCCTATGTACAATGTTAACTATTTAGTTTGTCTTATTTAAAGTTTTCTCATCATCATTTAGTATAATATATTCACTGTTCATAAGTAGAAATGCCATTTCTCCAGTCTTTCCAGGACCCTCAGTCTGTTCGATAATTTTCGTTTTACTAAAAACGCTGCCAAGAAAGTCGAGTGCATGACACAGTAGATGTAGGTAACGTATACGTGTCCCAAATCTTATGGAACCATCACCATATATAACTTCCGTAATTTTAGCAATAGAATTCTGAATTTTGTAGCACATTCTCTCCAGAGTACTTCTCAACTTTTTCAACCTATTTTTGGTGAGTTACTAAGAACTGTTTCTATGTAAATTGCAGTGCTTACTAGTAATTTTCACTTATTTAGTTTACTTCGTTGAGAATATCTAGAAATTTGTAGAACACCATTCTGATGCCATATTGAAATGTAATAATATATCCATGATATTTCGCGTATATAGTGCGGATTGCGAGTGATTTTGCCGATCTTGTATTTCTCATGATTTTTAGGGGTGTACCCCTTTGGATTCTTTCGATTTTTAGAATATTTTTGCTTAACATTGATTGACTCGAAATTCACAGATTATACTAATTTGATCATTCTGATTCGATTGGAATTCGCAGAATTGCTCTATCTTCAACCGTTCCCGAATTGAAGAGTTCATCAGGAGTGTAAAGTAATTTCCCTCCATATTTTTTCATAGTCCTATTCGTGACATTTTTTAAATTATATCAAAATCAGTGTATTGAATGTTCAACACAAAGTATGTCTGTCAACTAAACCCCACCACTGACATGACCTGAAAAGTCGAGTGGTGTGAGATCAGGGCTTTGTGCTGGTCACTCGATTGTATCACGTCGTCTCATCAATCTGATTTCAAATGTCTTATCTAGATAATCCTTACTCGAACAGCCGGCAACCTTTTTTTTAGTTTAAAAAATTGCCAATTTCTGAACTTTCAAAAATGAAATAAAAAATAAAATACAGTTTCTATTTTCCTTTATCTGACATTCTTCTCAGGAAAATCTCAGGATTGGAGCACTTGAATTATTGTGAAACATTGTTTTCAATGAAATTCTCTCTTCGAAAATAGGCATCCGGAAAGTTATCTCCACGTATGCCACTGTCTGGTTCAAACCGTCATCGTTCAGAATATCCGATTGGCTACATTCTCTGATTGAGAAAAATTTCGAACAAATCAAGCGATAGGTAAGTGAATTACAGAGGTGGACAGAAAAGTACGAAACACACTGTATCTATAGAGAGAGTTGAAATAATATTAGTACTACTGGGATGAAAAAGAAACAAGCTTTTAACTAGACTAAACATGACAAAAAATGGCCGAAGACATCACTCATTCACCAATATCACTTAAAAAAAAATTAAGTCACAATAAGAAGCTGAGTAAAATATCATTTTAGTTTCATACGATTTTTTTCTTCAACTCTCCTAATAACTGAAGCGGGTCTATACATTCGACTAACTTCGAAGTTATAGAAAATGAAAATACGTGATGTGTTGAGACTGAACCGATAGTTCAGAAGGAGTGCCACAAGGTACAGTATTGGGACCGGTACTGTCCTTTAAATGTATGAAAAGTATCACAAAAATCAATAATTTCGAAGGTCATATGATAAAGCAATTATCTTTATTGGAAGAAGTTGGGATGAAGTAAACAAAATATCTGAAATAGCTTCGAAAACTATAAACATCTAGTTGAATCAGTACCTACTGATCCTACATGTTGCGAGAACAGATTCAGTATTCATACTCTACAATTGCTCATTAATTGAAATAGAATGAAGTAATTACAATTCAGATCTACCCTTTCTGAAATGCTCTGAGAAGGCATTTGCTTCACAATGAAGAATTATTCACTGTACACTTTTGCTGGTTACTCTTCAAATAATTCTGCGTAAATTATTTACGGTTTTTCATTTTTCTGTTCGTCACAACCCCAACCATATACAGCACACATCTAGGCGAATACTCATTCAACGGCCACATAAACCAAAAAGCGAACCCAAAACAACCTAATAAACGAATTTTGAAACGTCGTAGGAATTTAATTAAAAGTACACACCTCTCGTGCACTTTGTGAAAGTTCAAATGCAACATGGAGTGGTAAGCTGAGCCCTATTTAGTTGAATTCTCTCATGTATACGCAAAGTAAAGAACGATTTACATGAAAGTAGGTACACATTAACTGTTATCAAGCATTCACATCTACAGCAGGCGGGCTTTTTTGTATGTACAGATCCGACCCCGAGGTCAGGAGTCAGACGGGATTATAGATACATCAAAGGGTACATGTCTGGTAAACGACTGGATTCGTTTTTCGAAAAGAGGCATTGGAAAAATACAGGGTATTTCAATTTAGATGCAATCGTATTCAATTCCTTGTTGTTTGTATTCGAAAATAAACTCCTCCATTTCCGTCCAAATGGTCTATAATGAACCAGTTACATCGATTAATCATATTTTTTTTGTGTTGACAGTGTCAACAGCGTTTTCAAGTACGTACGGATGTGAAAAGAATGGAGCAGCAGAATCTTCTTCTACCAGAGACCCACTTCCTACGTAATAAACCATATGAAATGGTCGACAGACAAAAACACAGTCAACACGAGAGAAAAGACTGGAGGAGGCAAATAATAATGAATAAGTAAATGATTGAAAATTTTTTGAATCCTTCACGACCATTTAAATTATATAGTTCTTCAGTCAAACTTGGAAATAGAACAATTTACACCAATCTGCCTGATACAGACTTTTTGATCAGTGAAGATTGGGCTTTGGTAGAATTGTGCATTGTCGCGTTGTCAGAGGAGTGCGGTCAGATTTTGAATAATTTGAAGTGATCTCAAAAATAGGACTCAAGTTGGCGCGAATTGTGGTGGATCAGAATACATTCACTATTGTCCAAATTACATATTTGCACCCTCAAAGGTCAATGCCGGGTCGTCAGAGGAGTGCTGTCGAATTTTGAATATTTTCAAGTGATCTCAAAAATAGGACACGAGTTGGCGCGAATTGGGGTGGATCAGAATACATTCATTATCATCCAAATAACAATTTTTCATCATGAAAGGTCGATGCCGGGTTGTCAGAGGAGTGTGGTCGTATTTTAAATATTTTGAAGTGATCTCAAAAATGGGATCCGAGTTGGCGCGATTTGTAGAGGAACAGAATACATTCATTATTATCCAAATGATAACTTTTCATTATCAAAGGTCGATGCCGGGTTGTCAGAGGAGTGTGGTCGTATTTTATAGATATTTATGCAACAAGTTCAAAAAGTAAGTGTTTATTGCACTCGACGTGAAATTGTCCGACGAGGCCGTTAGGCCGAGTTGGACAATACGTCGAGTACAATAAACACTTTTTGCATGAGTTGCATACAACATTTTTTCTACGTTCATGCAAAAAGCAAAAAATAATTTCTTCAGGTGCGGCACTAGGTGAAGGAAAATGAAATACGCAATTCAAATAAATAATTAATACCATCGATTTCATCACCATCATCTAGTTTTCCATTAATATTACTCATTTTAAAACTTTCAGTTCTGTAATTGTTAAAATTAAATTTTGACTGACGTTTATATAACCACAGTTGCATTATAAAAATCAAAATCATAGTAGCCATGAGCGCGATGTTATCACGAGGTGTGGTCATAGTACAGACAGTTTGCTCTATGCAGGTAGACGGTTTAGATTATGGAGTTATTATCGGGAAGGCATCGTTTGTTCAACTCTGACTGCTAACATTAATACAAAATAATATAAAATATATAGCTGTTCAAAACGTATGGCCAATCTCACAGAATATCTGCTAAATATGTAGTGGGTTTGAACGTTTATGTTCATCATGATGACAGCACGTTGAAGTAGAATGACAGATGAGTGCAATAAAAACTTTATTGCACTAGTGCAATAAAGAGCTTCTTTTTCCACTGAATATAGTTCAATTAAGTTTTGCTTTTTGCATGAATGTAGAAAAAATACTTTGAAGTGATCTCAAAAATGGGATTCGGGTTGGCGCGATGTGTAGAGGAACAGAATACATTCATTATTATCCAAATAACAACTTTTCATCATCGATGGTCGATGCCGGGTTGTCAGAGGAGTGTGGTTGAATTTTAAAAATTTTGAAGTGATCTCAAAAATAGGATTCGAGTTGGCGCGGTTTTTAGTGGTACAGAATACATTCATTATTATCCAAATAACAACTTTTCATCATCAAAGGTCTATTCCGAGTTGTCAGAGGAGTGCGGTCGGATTTTAAATATTTTGAAGTGATATCAAAAATAGGATTCGAGTTGGCGCGGTTTGTAGTGGGTCAAAATATATCCATTATTATCCAAATAACAACTTTCCATCATCAAAGGTCATTGCCGGGTCGTCGGAGGAGTGCGGTCCAATTTTAAATATGTTGAAGTGATCCCAAAAATAGGATTCGAGTTGGCGCGGTTTGTAGTGGGTCAGAATACATTCATTTCAGTCCAAATAACAACTTTCCATCATCAAAGGTCAATGCCGAGTTGTCAGAAGAGTGCGGTCAGATTTTAAATATTTTTAAGTTATGTCAATAATATGATTCGAGATGGCGCGGTTTGTAGTGGGTCAGAATACATTCATTATTGTCCAAATAACAACTTTTTATATCTTCAAAAGTCGATGTCGGGTATCAGAGGAGTGTGGTCCAATTTTAAATATTTTGAAGTGATCCCAAAAATAGGATTTGAGTTGGCGCGGTTTGTAGTAAGTTAGAATACATTCATTATTGTCCAAATAACAACTTTTCATCATCGAAAGTCATTGCCGGGTCGTCGGAGGAGTGCGGTCCAATTTTAAATACTTTGAAGTGATCCCAAAAATAGGATTCGAGTTGGCGCGGTTTGTAGTGGGTCAGAATATATTCATTATTATCCAAATAACAACTTTCCATCATCAAAGGTCAATGCCGAGTTGTCAGAAGAGTGCGGTCAGATTTTATATATTTTGAAGTGATGTCAATAATATGATTCGAGTTGGCGCGGTTTGTAGTGGGTCAGAATACATTCATTATTGTCCAAATAACAACTTCTCATCATCAAAGGTCATTGCCGGGTCGTCGGAGGAGTGCGGTCCAATTTTAAATAATTTGATGTGATCCCAAAAATAGGATTCGAGTTGGCGCGGTTTGTAGTGGGTCAGAATACATTCATTTTAGTCCAAATAACAACTTTCCATCATCAAAGGTCAATGCCAAGTTGTCAGAAGAGTGCGGTCAGATTTTAAATATTTTGAAGTGATGTCAATAATATGATTCGAGTTGGCGCGGTTTGTAGTGGGTCAGAATACATTCACTATTGTCCAAATAACAACTTTTCATCATCAAAGGTCATTGCCGGGTCGTCGGAGGAGTGCGGTCCAATTTTAAATATTTTGAAGTGATCCCAAAAATAGGATTCGAGTTGGCGCGGTTTGTAGTGGGTCAGAATACATTCAGTTTAGTCCAAATAATAACTTTCCATCGTCAAAGGTCAATGCCGAGTTGTCAGAAGAGTGCGGTCAGATTTTAAATATTTTGAAGTGATGTCAATAATATGATTCGAGTTGGCGCGGTTTGTAGTGAGTCAGAATACATTCATTATTGTCTAAATAACAACTTTTCATCATCAAAGGTCATTGCCGGGTCGTCGGAGGAGTGCGGTCCAATTTTAAATATTTTCAAGTGATCCCAAAAATAGGATTCGAGTTGGCGCGGTTTGTAGTGGGTCAGAATACATTTATTTTAGTCCAAATAACAACTTTCCATCATCAAAGGTCAATGCCGAGTTGTCAGAAGAGTGCGGTCAGATTTTAAATATTTTTAAGTGATGTCAATAATATGATTCGAGATGGCGCGGTTTGTAGTGGGTCAGAATATATTCATTTTAGTCCAAATAACAACTTTCCATCATCAAAGGTCAATGCCGAGTTGTCAGAAGAGAGTGCGGTCAGATTTTAAATATTTTGAAGTGATGTCAATAATATGATTCGAGTTGGCGCGGTTTGTAGTGGGTCAGAATACATTCATTATTGTCCAAATAACAACTTTTTATATCTTCAAAAGTCGATGTCGGGTATCAGAGGAGTGCGGTCGGATTTCAAATATTCTGAAGTGATCTCAAAAATAGGATTCGAGTTGGCGCGGTTTGTAGTGAGTTAGAATACATTCATTATTGTCCAAATAACAACTTTTCATCATCAATAGTCATTGCCGGGTCGTCGGAGGAGTGCGTTCTAATTTTAAATATTTTGAAGTGATCCCAAAAATAGGATTCGAGTTGGCGCGGTTTGTAGTGGGTCAGAATATATTCATTATTATCCAAATAACAACTTTCCATCATCAAAGGTCAATGCCGAGTTGTCAGAAGAGTGCGGTCAGATTTTATATATTTTGAAGTGATGTCAATAATATGATTCGAGTTGGCGCGGTTTGTAGTGGGTCAGAATACATTCATTATTGTCCAAATAACAACTTCTCATCATCAAAGGTCATTGCCGGGTCGTCGGAGGAGTGCGGTCCAATTTTAAATAATTTGATGTGATCCCAAAAATAGGATTCGAGTTGGCGCGGTTTGTAGTGGGTCAGAATACATTCATTTTAGTCCAAATAACAACTTTCCATCATCAAAGGTCAATGCCAAGTTGTCAGAAGAGTGCGGTCAGATTTTAAATATTTTGAAGTGATGTCAATAATATGATTCGAGTTGGCACGGTTTGTAGTGGGTCAGAATACATTCACTATTGTCCAAATAACAACTTTTCATCATCAAAGGTCATTGCCGGGTCGTCGGAGGAGTGCGGTCCAATTTTAAATATTTTGAAGTGATCCCAAAAATAGGATTCGAGTTGGCGCGGTTTGTAGTGGGTCAGAATACATTCATTTTAGTCCAAATAATAACTTTCCATCGTCAAAGGTCAATGCCGAGTTGTCAGAAGAGTGCGGTCAGATTTTAAATATTTTGAAGTGATGTCAATAATATGATTCGAGTTGGCGCGGTTTGTAGTGAGTCAGAATACATTCATTATTGTCTAAATAACAACTTTTCATCATCAAAGGTCATTGCCGGGTCGTCGGAGGAGTGCGGTCCAATTTTAAATATTTTCAAGTTATCCCAAAAATAGGATTCGAGTTGGCGCGGTTTGTAGTGGGTCAGAATACATTCATAATTGTTCATATAACAACGTTTCATCATCAAAGGTCAATGCCGGGTCGTCAGAGTGCGGTCGGATTTTTAATATTTTGAAGTGATGTCAAAAATAGGATTCGAGTTGGCGCGGTTTGTAGTGGGCCAGAATATATCCATTATTGATCATATAACAAATTTTCATCATCAAAGGTGGATGCCGGGTTGTCAGAGGAGTGCGGTCGGATTTTAAATATTTTGAAGTGTTCTCAAATATAAGATCCGAGGTGGTGCAGTTTGTAGTGGGTAAGAATACATTCAATCATCAAAAGTCATTGCCGAGTCGTCAGAGGAGTAAGATCATTACTTTTTAAAATGACCTAACGAATCACCCCTTAGGAACCTCAGTTGGGAAACACCCTGCATATCCACCTCTCCATTGAGTTATTTACAACTGAGCTTCCGGAACTCCACTCCTAATATGCCCATCCAGTACTCTTTTCAGTCGTTTCGAAACAGATGAGGCAGGCTCAAAAGTCTCAAAAGTCTTGAGTTGTTTATGGTACGCTCGCTATCGGAAATAGTATACCTCATTATATTTTCACGAAAACAAAGAGATTAACGAAAGTTTTGACGGGAATATGAATAGCTTAGTGGAAACTTTCTGAAGAAAAGTTGTTGCCAGAAAAATTATTGAAACGGGGCACTGAACGTTGATGTTTAAAAGTTCAATTATTACTGCACTTGACGTGTATCAGAAGCTGTTCTCCGAAGTTCTCCCAAAAACTCCTGCCAGCTACATCCTCGAATTTATCCAGCCACTCTCGTGAAACTACAGAAAGCATTGATCGATTAACACTATGAGTGCCCTTTGTCGTCATGGAAGTATGTCAGCAGGAATCCGAAAATGTTCATAATTGAATTGAATGAATCGGGTGCATTCTATACGGTTCAAATTCCTTTCCTAATGAACGTGCACACCGGAACTCCAACAGAGTGTCGGTTTTTGATTTGTGATTGTGGTTTTGCTAATTGGAGGAATCAATTATTTGGACGTTTCTATAATTTGCGCCCAAAATAATTGTTTGAAACAGATATCGGTTAGCTACATATCGATATCAGCACTTTTGTTGCTGAACTTACCTACTGAAACTCCCGTCAAATATTTAGTCTATTGAACACTACAAGATTTGATGTTAATCCCAATTTGATACCACTGAAACTTTAATTTATAGAAAACTATAGAAATTAATCGACAAACATGAAATCCTAGTAAAATGATCACGAAAATTCATGGAAAAACACAATGATGGTTGGAAGTGATTAGTATGAATATTTTTTGACAACTCTTGCAACCAATCGAAACCATCAATTCAAAGCATTCATGTACGTTCAGACCAATCACAGCATTATTATAGTGGGAATTTTCTACCTTGAAAATTGCCGCAGGAATTATTTTAAGAAAATTCACGAAAATGCATGTAAGAATACTATTTTGTGTAACGTGTCAATTTGGAAACAGTTTCAATTGATAACCTAGGGACAGAGAGAAAGCAATAGCTTTCAATCCAACAGAACGAAACAATGTTACGGAATCCTCCAGCCAAGGACAAAACATCCATGACAATTGTATATTTCATAATGATAACTTCAAATTCCAAACTTCATTCTGTAAATTCAAGTAAATTGTTGAAATAAAAATGTTATATGTATAGAGAATAGGTCTATGATTGGGGCACTAAGAAATAATCTATCGAATACCACACGAGAGTTCGATAAAGTAGACAATAATTCTCCAGATTTTTTCTCAAACTTGTTGCCATTTGGCAATAGCTACTCGAGCCCTTCAGGCTCTCGTGTCTATTGCCTGGCAACAAGTTTTCGAAAAATCTCTTGTGATATTAAAACTGACAATTTGGTTGTATTAATTTTTCATTTCAGAATAGTTATTGCTCTCAAGATTACAGACACAGGCTATTAGCACTACACCGTCAGCAGCTTTCAAAATCCTACTAGACCTACCTCCTTTCTACATCTTCCTGGAGAGGAAGGCTAGATGAGCAACCTGCAGAATCATGCATATTGCCTAACCTAACCTAATCGAACCTAACCCATCTATAAACCAGTGCATGAATGTTATCCAGACCACAAAGTTCACTATTCAGCTGTGAGCAGAATCTTGATTAATTTCAAACAGACAATGTCTTCAGACAATAAATAAAAAAATGAAAACAAACTGTATTTAATGAAGAAAAGTCATCAGAAGTACTTCAGGCAGTTGATGAAATCCCTAGAAGATGCACTCAATAAATTTTTGATTATACGGGTTGAAGAAAATCTCTGTTAGGAAGATTCTTAAGAAAAATAAATATCATGCAGATAAGCCCATCTTTATTTGCTCGTTTCAAGAACAAGATTAAGACTTCTGCATGTGGATTCAAGGACAAATAGAAGATCAACCTGATTTCCATCGACACACTCTTTTTGGGGATGAATTCACGTTCACAACAAATGGCGTTGTCTTCCCTAAAGTTTAGGTGGTGGTCGGATAAAAATCCAAATTTTTGCCATTGACAATCGAAACCAGTATCACCAAAAAAACAAACGGGTGGTGCAGTTTCTAATACTTAAATATTTGGAGTAAATAAAAATCACTTCAAATGAGAACTTTTCAATATCTTTTCAAAGTTGAGTTTATTCTCGTTGAAATAAACTTGAAAATTGTGAGTCCCCAAGAAAATTAAAACCTTAGTCAATTTCACATATATGCTTCTTCAATTTGAACAAATTGAGTAGTATTTGATTTGATAATGATTGATTTATGGTAGTGCTTAGGGTCCATCAAGTTTTCTGAGAGCAACGTGTCTTCTGTGATGGCATTGAGGATTATCTTCTGGCGAAATTTCGTTTTTTTCCAATAAAATATCTTCAAAGAGAAAGATAAAGTCATGCCGTACATAGCGAAAAACAAAGTAGTCCCAAATCAGGCGAAAACAGAGCTCATAAACTTCCCAAAGAAGATTAAATGCTCCAGACTGACAAGGCGGACTCCGTGCGGTACCTTGGGGTACAACTGGAAAAGTGGCTTGTCAAGCACGTCAGTTTGGCAACTCAGCGAGCTATAGCTGCCGTGAAAAGGACATGCTCACCTTGGCCAGAAATTCCAAGCTGGCAACAGGTCATCAGACCAGCTATGACCTACACCTCTCCAGAGTTTTGCAGTCATTCCAGATACCAAATGGTATGTCTGGAGAGAATGCCAATTAAAATACTACGAATATTCACTGAGTACATTTGGTCGACGGCACTGCGAGAGTTGGCCGATATAGAAAGTATCGCAGCACATATAAAGAAGTTGCCGGAAATGTTCTTCAGGTTTTTCATCCTGGGGAGCCCACTCACCAGAGACATGACGAACATTGGAAGTCATCATAATGTCCCGAGGCAAAATCAGGGGCTGATAAACCAGGCTCTGGATATTTTCTATGAGCCACTGAATGACGAGTAGAATTAGAACAATGTTCTGGACCCGTTTTTTTCATTAGTTTTTTCGGGGTCAACCGATGTTAGCAAGTACACTAAACATTCCTCCTGCATAATTTGGAGGAGGCGGGGAGAATGGCCAATCACGTGGATATGCCCCACAACATCGTGGGGTATGTCCAGGGACAGATGTGTTGGAAGGTTGGCCAGCCAACGGAAACGGAGATCAGGACTGACCCTTTTCACCCCTAAAAACCCTTTAACCCGTACCTTTTCTCCCTGTGGCCGTATGGGAGAGTTTTAATTTGTTCTTTAGATCTTTATATATGTTCGTGATGTGAGTATTGTTATTATGTTTTTGAAATGTATACAAATAAACTTTTTTGATTTTTCGCATTTGCGATCTATATCCGGGTGATTTTTGATTTCATGTTTTGCTGCCTTTATTTTTCCAAAGGCAATTTTTACAGCCAGAGGGCTTTCAGGTCACCTGCTCACATAACCTTAGATAAATCAGAATTCCAGGAATTTAAGACAAAATATGCAATGAAATTTGTAGAGCCTTGGCGATTTTTATGGATCGATAATATATAGTGTGTTCCATATGAAATATCGAAGATTTTGCACTTTTTTATTTGCAATTTTTGGCAATCTGATTTTTACACTCTGTATATCACAGGTCGATTTCAGATACATCGTTTGAGAGAGTCACCAACGTACACTATTTGAACACAAATAGATTTTTTATGGTTTGAAATAAACATTATGAGTAACGAATTTTGGCAAAAAAAGTTGTCACGCCAAAAGTCTAGAAAAACGCCACTCTTTCAAAAAAAAATCACCTAAAGTACCTTTTATTTCTTCTGAAATCATCCAACTATCTCTTACCATAATGGAAATATGGAAGACCATGGCTTTGTTTAACCTGATAATATCCCGAATCTCTCGGAATATCAGAATAACAAAATCGTTATGATAATCAATCTCGAATGAACGAAACCGTCGAGACCTGCGAAGGAATATTCATTATCACGGCAACCCCTGTATTATCCTTACAAAAACAGTGGCAATCCATTAACCTTGTTTTTGAGCTCGTGCATTTGCAATGAAATATTTGGACGTTATTTATGTAGTCTACACACGATTGTAATTTCAATTGTTTTCCATGGCAATGGCAGGTTTGAGCCATTAGGGACTTTTTGCGGAGTTGTGTTGGCGACTAGAAATTCAATTTCTGTTGGAGAAATGCAGTTTTGGATGCTTGGAGTCGTATGGATGCACGTTCAGAAATCCTTTTCTGATTCAGTGCGAATACAAAGATGCATATGAAGTTGTTTGTAATGAAGTCAAATACACGGGGTTTACTAGAAAAATCATGTACTTGTTCGGAATTTTGGATTTGTGGGATTTGACCTTCAATAAAATCAGACGGAAGCGGATTTGAAAATATTATCGGCAGACTTTGATTCCATCTCCAATAGATTTCCCCTGAAATCCAATTATTTACGGTAATAATTTAACCTCGTGTGATATTCGGTAAAAAAATTCCACGTCAGATTGTTTTTGAAAATGAAATAATTTAATAATAAGTATTAATTTTTTCTGAACAAATTTAGTTTGCGTCGCAGTTATGACACAAATAGGTTTCTAGCCTATAAATTTTGAAGAGCACGATTTTTTTAATTTACGTCTATTTGTATTTTTTATCTAAAACTGTTCGGAATCAGCTCGTCGAGGATATTTTGAGAGACGTTTGCGTTTTTTAAATAATGGATTTTTTTTTTTTAAATTTGATCATGCGAGGGATATTTTGACGTTTTGTTCCTTTTTTATGCTGAATCATATACTTTCGGAGTCCATATGAAATTTTGCGAATATAGTGCAAATTTCAAGTAGATCTAATGATTTAGTATTTTTTATTGATTATTAGGGGTTACCCCTTTGGACAAATTTTTCGAATAATTTTGTTTCATATCGATTGACTCAAAATTCGCAGATTATTTTAATTGAATCATTCTGAATCGATTGGCGCTAGAAATGAACTCACTGTACAAAAAGGGTCAACCTACGTGATATACACCGCACGCCAGCAACGATGGAATCACCCATTTTTACATACTAGGGGGCAAAATACGCTCAAAATTCTTTCAGATTCGTGATCAGCACCCCCAAATTACTATAAATACACCTGTCTCCTGAAAATTTTTCAGTCCTGAAAAATTCAATATTTTTTCACTTACCTCACGTATGATGACCCCTTTCGTGTTGAGAGTTCATCTCTAGTGTATCTATCAATCCTGAATCTTTCATGGTCCTACGTCGAAAATTACGGACGATACGGGGGCGTTTCCATGAGAAGTGAAACAAAATGGCTTTATGACACCATACAGAGTAGGCCAAAAAATATATTGTTCGTTCAAGAGTAAAGTACCCTTATTTCATAAAATATAGAAATATGTCAAAGAAAAAAGTTGCTTCGAATTAAAAGTTATGTTCAGATACGAAGTCATGGCCTGCCATTCGAATTTTTTTTTTCGTTTGTAAAATATTGAATTACCCCCGTATGATACATAATTTTACTATTTTGATTTAATATGTATGTGAAGTAGCCACAATCAAATCAGTTTGGACTATTTTTTATCAAATTAAAGTGTATTTATAAAATTTACTTGGATTTCTATTTTTTTAGGTAACCGTCAACTTCATGCTTGTTGCAACGATATTTAACAGAACTCTAGAATAAAACAAGGCAAATACTTTACTAAGTAAATGTTCATATGAATAAACTGTCAAAATTTATCGCGGATAGCCATGAACAAAAAAGAACCAATATGCGATAGTACAGAAACTTACAGTAGGTAACTGAACAGGTGCTAACAATAAAAATTATCGAAGCATCTCTGTATGTCCACCTTCTCTTTGGATGCATCTAATTGTTCGCTCATAAAATTCGTTTACTGTAGAGCAATATGCCTGTCTTTGCAGTCCTCCCACCCGTCGTACTACCCCTTCCTGCTTTGTCTTTGGCCACCCAGGGTGGGGGTAGGTTCAGGTTTCAACCGCTTTCAGGGTGAGATACTTTAGCCCTGCCCTCCTGTTTCCAGGGGGCAGGAAAAGTCGCCCCACATCTGTTCAGAGACAGACCCAACGTTGAAATATGAGCCATATGCACTTAAGTGGTTTGGTCTCAGCTTGGCTGGGGTGTTACATTACACCTCATTTCCAAGTCATCTTCTAGTCGCTCATGGAACAGGTCCAGTTCCTGGTATATAAGTCCCTGATGCTTTTTGGGGGCATTAGGGTAGCTTCGGATGATGTTGATGGTGATGTCCCTGGTCAGAGGGCTTCCAAGGATGTGTTTTCCATTAAATTTATCCGCGATCTTTTTTACATTCTCTTTGCCGCACCATCTGGTACGCGAAGAGGCTGCAGAATATTGGACAGACGTAGGTCATCGATGGCCTGATGACCTGTTTGTAGATCAACGTTTTTTTTTCCATCGAAAGCTTGGAATTGTCATTCTGACGTATTTAACGAGCATCAATCTCCTGTCCAATTGTACCCCCAGCTACCGCACAGACTCTGTCTCCTCGATCCGGGTTCTCGGAGCCTCACCCCCCTCCGTATTCTCCACGTTTCTACGTTTTCTCTTTTGAGTGAAGTTTATGAGCTATGTTAGTTGTTAAAGTGAAAAGAAAATACCGGAAACCACTATTTATTTACCCTTCATACTCGTTTTCCCCACATTTCTTTTAACGGGCTTTATCATTACTACGAGCTAAACGCAGTTGCTCTACCATATGCCGTTGACATCATCCTAATTACGATTAAGTTATACCAACCATAACGCTCGACAGAATGTTTTAATATCCATTCCAAAATTAAACAAAATTAAACCGATATAAAACGTTCTATGAATTCCCCGCGACGGCGAGTGGGAAACTCGGAAATTTTCTCGAAAACCGAAGCAAAAGCTTTCAAGGAGTCTGTTACTTGGATAACACTTATAATTTTCTCGTCTACAATTCATTAAAAGTATTGTAGAGATCTAGCTCAGCTCCCGGACTCCGATGATTAGAAATGTTTTATAGAATCGAAATGTGACGTCATATTCGAAATATCGGTACTATGCTTCCCATTTCTAACGTTCGAATATGACGTCACATTCTCGACACATTTCGATGCTATGAAACATTTCTAATCATCGTAGTCCCAGTGCTGGTCGGTACACAGCTCACTGATAAATTTAAAATCATTTCTCTCAGGAGTATCTTTTAGAATGGCACGGAATACTCTGAAGAACGAAATAAACTTGCAAACACAATGAGTTTTGGGATTTATACTACTCGATTCTTGCGGAGATAGGATACAAGCCACATTAGTTTCAGTTGTTCGTAAACAAATAAATAACGAGGTTTATAGTGCATGGGTTTGGAAAGAGACTTTCACTTGGAAAATTTAATAAGGTTTTGGATAGAAGGAGAGAAAATTTTACTGTTGAGCTGTATGAAACAGCTGCTTCTTAGTATTGTGAGTTCCGACCTATACTATAATAATCTTTATTTATCCTTTATGATCATTATATGATATAGGACAAGTCATAAAATGTATGTAAATATATATATATATATATATATATATATATATATATATATATACACCACACATATATACAGATATAGTACACAGTACACAAATAACTTCAAACATATCATCCTCACAAACAAGCAAACAAGCAAATTGACAAATTAAGATTTTATAAAATATTCATTTATGTCATAAAAGCAGGATTCCACTAAATATTTTCTCAATTTTGTCTTAAATTTATTAATATTCCTCTCATTTTATATATCACTGGGAAGATGATTGAAAAATCGTATTCCATTATAATTAGGATTGCTTTCGTAAAGTGAAGTACGGTGCTTTGCAACTCTAAATAAATCACCATGCCTCGTAGGATAATCATGAGAGTCATAATTTCTAGAGAAATTGCTGATGTTGAGTTTAACATATTTTAGAATTTTATAAATGTAAATTCCTGGTACAGTTAGTAACTTGAACTTTTTAAAATGATTTTTACACGTCATTCGGTAATCTAAGTCAAAGACTAGGCGAATTGGTATGTATGCATCTTTCAAAAATCTTACATATGACAGTTGGTTCAGTAATCGGTCTAAAATTTTCTAACAATGTTCGACTGCCTTTTTTATATAATGGAATGACAATACCCGTTTTTGATTCTCTAGGAAATGTATCATACTCAACACTCATGTTGATCAAATCTGCAAGAGGACTTGCAACAATGTGTCCTATAGTTTTTATGATTTTTGGTGAAAGACAGTCAATGCCCACAAAGAACGAATCACATCTACCACTTCATGACCATCCACAGGGGCAAATTAAAATGTATCATTAATGTTCATGGATGTGAAGTTATTGAAACAAGTGCTGTTGAAATGCTCGATCACGGCATTTTTTGCTAGGGATGGAAAAAAAATCAGCAAATACGTCAGTCATATTCTGCTATTGTTAATAAGAATTCCTTGAATTTCAATCTCACTAATCAAGTAAATTTTCATTTTACCTGTTTTTTCTCTAACTGATCTCCAAATATATTTCTGTTTCTGTTGAACATTTTTTTCTCAGGATTATTATGATAATAAGTGTTTTTGGCGTCAGCTATTCTGCCTATATAATTTTTTTAAAACTTGTATACCTTACGACAACAGGCGAGGAATTGTTCTTCAACCAGAACAGATTTTTCAGTTCAACTCGCATCTTAATAATATCATTAGTGATCCATCCCGGGGTGGATACTTTGTTCACTTTTTTCTCTGTTAGAGGACAAGTCAAATCAACATAATATATTATAGTACCAATAAACATATTAAACGCAACAATCGTCAATACTAATAATATTTTCGAAATCGTCATCACCTAGCCAATGTTGCAAGTTGAACAAATTTTGATCACATAAGTTTCTGGAAGTAACAATATTTCCAATTCCAGAATTCAAGCCATTTACTTTAATATCCCTCAAATCTATATCAAGGCCCAAATGGTCACCCAGAACGAAGTCCATTACATTCTCTGTATAATCTGAGGATTAATTTGTCAGAAAATGATCTAGAATAATTAGAATACATGACATTCATACAGGGTATATTGCAAAACGTATATTTTGGTCTCTATAGAAAATGCTTATTCAGAATTATTCGACGTGGATATGGGTGTACCACAAGGATCGGTCTTGGGACTTTTGATGTTTTCCCTGTATATGAATGATCTTCCACAGTATCAATTACACTCTTTGCTGATAATATTTCAGTTTCGGCAGAAGCCGACAGCATGAAGAGCTTCATTCCGCCTTGAATAAAATAGGTAAAAGATTAACCGTATGGTGTCGACAAAATAGGCTACTGGTTAATGCGGAGAAGAGTGCTACTAATTCAGTTCTTTGGTAGGAAAGCTACAGAGTCACCTTTCGCTGTTATAATTAATAATAGTACTGTACACCCATCGAAAACAACAGAATTTTTAGGTGTACACTTAGACACAGGTTTGATATGGCAACATCATATCCACCATGAATGTAAAAAATAGTAGTTTTCATACTCTGCTCCACAAAAAAAATTCAAATGTATAATTCGACTTCATTATATTTTATTTCAGCATACAAAGTTTTTTATACGGTAGATTTTTTCGAAAGAAAAAAATCCCTAGGGAGGAAAAACTAGAAAAACATATTCATGACACTTACCACTTCCCGGCACGTATATATTCAGAAACAAGCAGTTCTCCGATTGATTAACTAGCAGGGGCACCAACTTTTTCAGGTACTGATAGCGACCTCTCGGCATAAACTGCAAGGCAGCTGTTTTGTTACTCACATCCGGGTACTTCTGGGGACAGACAGCACCGAAACTATCAGCCAGTCTAGTGCCTGGCCAGGGCAACGGCGGTTGAGGGGCACGAAACCTCAGAGGGCCAACTGGCGGAGCTGCGTAGGGTACTCCCCGGAAAACCTGTAATATTCAACAATGTGCATTTTCAATACTCAATATACTTGTCGAATTCCTCGAGTAAAACACTTAGGAAAAATTATATTTGTCCATTATACTGCCGTGCTAATCAAAAGGGTGGTTGGGGGCAATTTTTGTAGATATGACATATTTTATAAACTTATAATATCGGCTAATATTCAATTACGACATTCAATGCTATAGTAAGATAGGCGTAAAACGATGCAGATAAACCAAAACAGTCCTACTTTCAGTACACACAAATTTGTCAGATACGCCATTCATGCTTAGCACGGCAGTATAGCTATTTATGTACCAAGTGCATTATATAGATCCTAATGCCCGATGGGCGTTAGGATCGAGTAACGCTTGTGGTGCATACAAGATTTTATTTTTCACGAAAAAATTTCCTAAACGACGTTGTTTACTTCATTAATTTTTCATTTTTCACGAATAAATTATCTTAAACAACGTTGTTTACTTCATAAATATCTTTCCATAGTTACTGCGTTCTGGTCTTGCCATGGAAACACTGAAGAGGTTGCTAAGGGTTGTTTATTTAATAAAATGACGCTGCATTTTTGTAAGAATGTGACGTTTGAAGCTGAAAAAGCGTTAGGAAATTTACTGCCGGTGAAATCCAAATACTTATACGAGAAGGAGTATGACCATTTTTTGAAATGGAAAGATAAAAACAGAGTGAATATCGTAAATGAAACTGTCTTAATGGCATACTTCCAGGACCTGGTGAGTTTATCTCATGAAAAATAACTGTATTTTTTATTTATTTTACATTATTTCAATCTGAAAAATATAGTGCATACCAAATACCCACAGCTGAATTCAACATTGATTGTTAAAGGAAACATTAACAAAACAGCATTCAGTCAACTGAAGGTCTTCTAATAGTTAATTCAAAAGGATACATTCCTAAAAAATCAAAAGTGCTGGAAGGTGGACAAGTATTAGTTTTCTTAAGAAATGCTCCAGATGATACTTTTCTGCTACATAAAGTTGTTCTGGTAATGGGCGTATCGTTCCGAACCAAACCGAATGCACATTGAGGAGTTCATCATCGGTCAACTCACAGAACTTGGTAATAATTTTTCAGGAATATTTGAAAATTGTAATTTCTATTTGAGAGAAAATAATTAGTCCCTTTTTTATGTACAATCTTAAATAAAACTGTTCTGAGTAATTAATTTATTGAACTACAGAAAAAAACATTTAGCGGGCGTTATGATGATATGGGTCTGTTGATAGCTACCGTGGCCAAGGTATTATAAAGCAGTAATGTACAAGTGAAAGATAAATAATGAATAATATTGTCACATAAAAAGATAATCAGAATTATATACAAGAAAAAAACTACGCAAGGGACGCACTGTGTGAAGAGAGTAAAATTTTCGACCCAACACAACTCTTTTATTCCAAGATTATACTCAACATTCACCAAAAGGTATTCAAATTGATCCCATTGAACATAGTCATAATACTCGGAGCAGGGAAATTGAACTTTTGGTGCCAAAATGTGAAGAAAGCCTAAGGTAACGTAGTATTGAATTTCTGACCCAAAAGGTATACAAGATAATTGTTATAATTGTTGTGATTTTAATTGTTATAATTGTTATTTCTGTCAACCAGCTGTACTCTTACGAGCACAACCTACAGAAGTCTCTGAAACTCACCTCAACCGGCTCCAAATGTCTGGAGTTCAACTCCAAAATAATCCCACGAATCGCGCCCGTCTGGATATCCACTATCCTGGAGCTATAGCGGGGTCCACTTCTAACTTGCCGAATTGAAACTGCTATGAGGACACAGAATATTACAAGATTACGCCTGGGTAGGCATATGGAAAGCATGGTCTGATGGTGGTCTATAGTGGTTGGGCATCCCTTTGTTTCTTTGTTTCTTCTTGAGACTTTATTGGTGTTGTATTTCCTAGGGGATCAGGATGAACCTGGAAAAAACACGATATTTCTGTGTGAGGCACTTATAAGATATTAAGTACAATTTAATCATATCCTACTTCAATCTAATTCTTTCTTTGCTCTGAATGGAACCTTTGGTATATTTATCTGTGATACATTTTGAATTACATTTTGACCTAATTCTCTTGTCATGTATGTGTGGTTCGCTTGAAGCAAGAAGACCCAATATCGATTTTCTACTGCCATCGCAGGTTATTAATTGTAAAATAAATGGAGAAAAATTAATAATAAATTGAATAAAATTTTTGTGTGAACCATTTTTGGAAGTATGTCTTTTTGTATGAAATTCCTGTTTAGATATTGCTTTTTTTATAGGAAATAAGGCATTTTGAATGGTTCTATTGCCGTTAGAAAATTTGATTTTCGTCAGATGTTTTTTTTTGTGTG
The DNA here is from genome assembly GCA_958502065.1 of Chrysolina americana. Classification (NCBI taxonomy): domain Eukaryota; kingdom Metazoa; phylum Arthropoda; class Insecta; order Coleoptera; family Chrysomelidae; genus Chrysolina; species Chrysolina americana. The sequence continues at coordinate 65,806,530 of OY293417.1, read as the reverse complement.
ATGATGGAAATATGGCGTTTTGAAAAATCTCTCCTCAATTAGTACCATGAATTATGAAAAATCACGATATCACGATACTTTGACCTGTCGAGTCCAGTATAAAAATTTCAGTGAACTAGTCCGGTAAAATTAGTTAGCAAGTCTAGTACGGTAACATTTTTAATTACGGTAGGTACTCAAAATAGCCAATAGAAAATTGAAAGCTACATTGCAACGATGTAGATTTCTAGGACTCAGAGCTCTTTGCAACCGACTTGACAAAATGTATTGACATTCCCTCTAAAGTTTACTCAACTCTAATAGGCACGTGGAAATTGAATACTATGGTATTGATAGAACAAACAAAATGTAAATGTGAAGTGAAAAAAATATTCGAGACAAGAAGGCGTTGTTCCAAGTATTTGTTATTAAAACTAGTTGATGATATCACTTGAAAGTCCTTGAAATATCCCTATTATCATGATATGAATTACAACAACTGATCCAATTATTTTCGTGTTTCTTATTTAATTTTTTTCAAACTTCTTATTGAAAGTTATCAATTGTTATCTCAGGATGATGCGGATTATCCACTGATTATTCTTTCAGAAGTGATTGATTACCAGATCAATCAGATCATTCATCACTAACCTAGATTTAGCTTGGGCGAATGATAAGTAGTGACAATCTCAATCTATCAAGATTGCATATGATGTGATAACTGGTTCACTTTTGTTTCGGAGGTCCATTGCCTCGATAGGCTCAAGGACTATAGTCTAGAAGTTCGTAGCGAAAGGATGTTGTGATTTTCTAAAGGTTGGTTTGGCGAGAGTATAACATAACCTAAATGATAATGACTTTGAATTCATGTAGCCACTTTCCGGCAGAGGATGCTATTTTGCCTCTGTAAAAAGCCATAGATTCAGATTGATACATAGTTATTACTAGACAGACATTTTTAGTTAAAGGAAGTTTTTGAGACCAAAGACATCAGAGTATCAAAGGAATGGTTGATATGCACTTCATCAATGGCCCTGCAATTGAAAAATCAAGGGAAGATAAACGACTTCACGTGCTGATACTCTGGGTATTGGAAAGAATTTCGGTATCTAGCAATGAGAAGAGCCAAAACGGACACTTTCAGCTATTATTGTAGGGTGATTGTGAACATTTCTTTCCATTTCTCACACTCTAGAATTATAGTTTGGTTTATCTACAATTCCTGTATCTCAATACTAAGATACTAGCTCTTTTCCGTTCGTCTGTTATGGTGAAAAATACCAAATGATTATACCGGGTGACCCATAGCTTTCGGTGCAGGAGATATTCCGGTTAGATCATGACTTGTTCCATAAAGTATAGCTAAATCCCTCCAACAATCCACCCTCAGTTATGGTTTCTCAGATTGCACGCTCATGCAATAAGCTGATAATGAATTATAAAATAAACTTGGCGATAAATTGCTTCTCTCAATTCCAAACGAAGTTTTCAACTCGCGAATGGTTGAAGATAAAGCAATTCTGCGAACGCCAATCGAGTCCGAATGAAAAATTTATCAAACTCTGGGAATTTGAAATGGAAATATCAACAAAAAAAATTGTTGAATGAACACAAAAACATATTCTCGGAATTTTCGATTTGAAATTGTACAGGTTCAGTAAAAAGCCTATGAAATATTCAATTGACTCGGACTTGAAAAAAATCAAAAATGTTTTTGGGTAAAATGTCCCCTATCAACTCCAGATGAATTTTTTGATTCGCGAACGGTTGTAGATAGAGCAATTCTGCGAACGCAAATCGATTCAGAATGAGGGAAATATCAAACCCTAAGAATTTGTAATCAAAATATCAGAAGACAAAAATTGTTGAATGGACACAAAAGCAAATTTTTGAAATTTTCAGTTTGAAATTGTACAGTTTCTGTAAACAGGAGAAATGACCACTCTCAACTCCAGATGAACTCTTCGACTCGAGAATGGATGAAGATTGAGCAATTCTGCAAACGCCAATCAATTTACAATTATGAAATTAGTATGCTTTGTGAATTTCGAGTTGATCGATATGGAGAACAGTTACTCGTAAAACGTCCACAAAGTCCAAAGGGACAGCCCATGAAAATCATGAAAAATACAAAATAATTAGATTCACTTAAAATTCGCACTATTACGTAAAATTTCATGCTGATTCCGATAATATACGATTTTGAGTTGAAAATTTCAGGAACAGGCTTAGAAAAAATAAATATGGGGAGAAATCACTCCTTTCAACTCCTGATGAAATTTTCAACTCGCGAACGTATGAAGAAAGAGCTATTCTGCGAACGCCAATCGATTCAGAATAGTGAAATTAGTATACTTTGTGAATTTAGAGTTGATCGATATGGGGAACAGTTACTCGAAAAAAGTCCACAAAGTTCAAAGGGGTAGACCCCTAAAAATCATGAAAAATACAAAATAATTAGATTCACTTAAAATTCGCACTATTACGTAAAATTTCATGCTGACTCCGATAATATACGATTTAGAGTTTAAAATTTCAGGAACAGGCGTAGAAAACATAAATATGGGGGGAAAATTACTCCTTTCAACTCCTGATGAAATTTTCAACTCGCGAACGTTTGAAGAAAGAGCAATTCTGCGAACACCAATCGATTGAGAAATATGGAATTATTATACTTTGTGAATTTCGAGTTGATCGATATGGAGAACAGTTACTCGAAAAAAGTCCATAATGTTCAAAGGGGTAGACCCCTAAAAATCATGAAAAATACAAAATAATTAGATTCACTTAAAATTCGCACTATGACGTAAACTTTCATGCTGATTCCGATAATATACGATTTAGAGTTGAACATTTCAGGAACAGGCTTAGATAAAATAAATATGGGGGGAAATGACTCCTTTCAACTCCTGATGAAATTTTCAACTCGCGAACGTTTGAAGAAAGAGCAATTCTGCGAACACCAATCGATTCAGAATTATGGAATTACTATACTTTGTGAATTTCAAGTTGATCAATATGGAGAACAGTTACTCGAAAAAAGTCCATAAAGTTCAGAGGGGTAGACCCCTAAAAATCATGAAAAATACAAAATAATTAGATTCACTTAAAATTCGCACTAATACGTAAAATTTCATGCTGATTCCGGAAATATACGATTTTGAGTTGAAAATTTCACGAACAGGCGTAGAAAAAATAAATATGGGGGGAAATTACTCCTTTCAACTCCAGATGAACTTTTCAACTCGCGAACAGTTGAAGAAAGAGCAATTCTGCGAACACCAATCGATTGAGAAATATGGAATTATTATACTTTGTGAATTTCGAGTTGATCGATATGGAGAACAGTTACTCGAAAAAAGGCCATAATGTTCAAAGGGGTAGACCCCTAAAAATCATGAGAAATACAAAATAATTAGATTCACTTAAAATTCGCACTATTACGTAAAATTTCATGCTGATTTCGATAATATACGATTTTGAGTTGAAAATTTCAGGAACAGGCGTAGAAAAAATAAATATGGGGGGAAATGACTCCTTTCAACTCCTGATGAAATTTTCAACTCGCGAACGTTTGAAGAAAGAGCAATTCTGCGAACGCCAATCGATTCAGAATAGTGAAATTAGTATACTTTGTGAATTTAGAGTTGATCGATATGGGGAACAGTTACTCGAAAATAGTCCACAAAGTTCAAAGGGGTAGACCCCTAAAAATCATGAAAAATACAAAATAATTAGATTCACTTAAAATTCGCACTATTACGTAAACTTTCATGCTGATTCCGATAATATACGATTTTGAGTTGAACATTTCAGGAACAGGCTTAGAAAAAATAAATATGGGGGGAAAATTACTCCTTTCAACTCCTGATGAAATTTTCAACTCGCGAACGTTTGAAGAAAGAGCAATTCTGCGAACACCAATCGATTCAGAATTATGGAATTACTATACTTTGTGAATTTCAAGTTGATCAATATGGAGAACAGTTACTCGAAAAAAGTCCATAAAGTTCAAAGGGGTAGACCCCTAAAAATCATGAAAAATACAAAATAATTAGATTCACTTAAAATTCGCACTATTACGTAAAATTTCATGCTGATTCCGGAAATATACGATTTTGAGTTGAAAATTTCACGAACAGGCGTAGAAAAAATAAATATGGGGGGAAATTACTCCTTTCAACTCCAGATGAACTTTTCAACTCGCGAACGGTTGAAGAAAGAGCAATTCTGCGAACACCAATCGATTGAGAATTATGGAATTATTATACTTTGTGAATTTCGAGTTGATCGATATGGAGAACAGTTACTCGAAAAAAGTCCATAATGTTCAAAGGGGTAGACCCCTAAAAATCATGAGAAATACAAAATAATTAGATTCACTTAAAATTCGCACTATTACGTAAAATTTCATGCTGATTTCGATAATATACGATTTTGAGTTGAAAATTTCAGGAACAGGCGTAGAAAAAATAAATATGGGGCGAAATGACTCCTTTCAACTCCTGATGAAATTTTCAACTCGCGAACGTATGAAGAAAGAGCTATTCTGCGAACGCCAATCGATTCAGAATAGTGAAATTAGTATACTTTGTGAATTTAGAGTTGATCGATATGGAGAACAGTTACTCGTAAAACGTCCACAAAGTCCAAAGGGACAGCCCATGAAAATCATGAAAAATACAAAATAATTAGATTCACTTAAAATTCGCACTATTACGTAAAATTTCATGCTGATTCCGATAACATACGATTTTGAGTTGAAAATTCCAAGAACAGGCTTAGAAAAAATAAATATGGGTGGAAATGACTCCTTTCAACTCCTGATGAAATTTTCAACTCGCGAACGTTTGAATAAAGAGCAATTCTGCGAACGCCAATCGATTCAGAATAGTGAAATTAGTATACTTTGTGAAATTAGAGTTGATCGATATGGGGAACAGTTACTCGAAAAAAGTCCATTAAGTTCAAAGGGGTAGACCCCTAAAAATTATGAAAAATACAAAGTTCGCACTATATACGTAAAATTTCATGCTGATTCCGATAATATACGATTTAGAGTTGAAAATTTCAGGAACAGGCGTAGAAAAAATAAATATGGGGCGAAATGACTCCTTTCAACTCCTGATGAAATTTTCAACTCCCGAACGTTTGAAGAAAGAGCAACTCTGCGAACGCCAATCGATTCAGAATAGTGAAATTAGTATACTTTATGAATTTAGAGTTGATCGATATGGGAAAGAGTTACTCGAAAGAAGTCCACAAAGTTCAAAGGGGTAGACCCCTAAAAATCATGAAAAATACAAAATAATTAGATGCACTTAAAATTCGCACTATTACGTAAAATTTCATGTTGATTCCGATAATATACGATTTTGAGTTCAAAATTTCAGGAACAGGCGTAGAAAACATAAATATGGGGGGAAAATTACCCCTTTCAACTCCTGATGAAATTTTCAACTCGCGAACGTTTGAAGAAAGAGCAATTCTGCGAACACCAATCGATTCAGAATAGTGAAATTAGTATACTTTGTGAAATTAGAGTTGATCGATATGGGGAACAGTTACTCGAAAAAAGTCCATAATGTTCAAAGGGGTAGACCCCTAAAAATCATGAAAAATACAAAATAATTAGATTCACTTAAAATTCGCACTAATACGTAAAATTTCATGCTGATTCCGGAAATATACGATTTTGAGTTGAAAATTTCACGAACAGGCGTAGAAAAAATAAATATGGGGGGAAATTACTCCTTTCAACTCCAGATGAACTTTTCAACTCGCGAACAGTTGAAGAAAGAGCAATTCTGCGAACACCAATCGATTGAGAAATATGGAATTATTATACTTTGTGAATTTCGAGTTGATCGATATGGAGAACAGTTACTCGAAAAAAGGCCATAATGTTCAAAGGGGTAGACCCCTAAAAATCATGAGAAATACAAAATAATTAGATTCACTTAAAATTCGCACTATTACGTAAAATTTCATGCTGATTTCGATAATATACGATTTTGAGTTGAAAATTTCAGGAACAGGCGTAGAAAAAATAAATATGGGGGGAAATGACTCCTTTCAACTCCTGATGAAATTTTCAACTCGCGAACGTTTGAAGAAAGAGCAATTCTGCGAACGCCAATCGATTCAGAATAGTGAAATTAGTATACTTTGTGAATTTAGAGTTGATCGATATGGGGAACAGTTACTCGAAAATAGTCCACAAAGTTCAAAGGGGTAGACCCCTAAAAATCATGAAAAATACAAAATAATTAGATTCACTTAAAATTCGCACTATTACGTAAACTTTAATGCTGATTCCGATAATATACGATTTTGAGTTGAACATTTCAGGAACAGGCTTAGAAAAAATAAATATGGGGGGAAAATTACTCCTTTCAACTCCTGATGAAATTTTCAACTCGCGAACGTTTGAAGAAAGAGCAATTCTGCGAACACCAATCGATTCAGAATTATGGAATTACTATACTTTGTGAATTTCAAGTTGATCAATATGGAGAACAGTTACTCGAAAAAAGTCCATAAAGTTCAAAGGGGTAGACCCCTAAAAATCATGAAAAATACAAAATAATTAGATTCACTTAAAATTCGCACTATTACGTAAAATTTCATGCTGATTCCGGAAATATACGATTTTGAGTTGAAAATTTCACGAACAGGCGTAGAAAAAATAAATATGGGGGGAAATTACTCCTTTCAACTCCAGATGAACTTTTCAACTCGCGAACGGTTGAAGAAAGAGCAATTCTGCGAACACCAATCGATTGAGAATTATGGAATTATTATACTTTGTGAATTTCGAGTTGATCGATATGAAGAACAGTTACTCGAAAAAAGTCCATAATGTTCAAAGGGGTAGACCCCTAAAAATCATGAGAAATACAAAATAATTAGATTCACTTAAAATTCGCACTATTACGTAAAATTTCATGCTGATTTCGATAATATACGATTTTGAGTTGAAAATTTCAGGAACAGGCGTAGAAAAAATAAATATGGGGCGAAATGACTCCTTTTAACTCCTGATGAAATTTTCAACTCGCGAACGTTTGAAGAAAGAGCAATTCTGCGAACGCCAATCGATTCAGAATAGCGAAATTAGTATACTTTGTGAATTTAGAGTTGATCGATATGGGGAACAGTTACTCGAAAAAGTCCACAAAGTTCAAAGGGGTAGACCCCTAAAAATCATGAAAAATACAAAATAATTAGATTCACTTAAAATTCGCACTATTACGTAAAATTTCATGCTGATTCCGATAACATACGATTTTGAGTTGAAAATTCCAAGAACAGGCTTAGAAAAAATAAATATGGGTGGAAATGACTCCTTTCAACTCCTGATGAAATTTTCAACTCGCGAACGTTTGAATAAAGAGCAATTCTGCGAACGCCAATCGATTCAGAATAGTGAAATTAGTATACTTTGTGAAATTAGAGTTGATCGATATGGGGAACAGTTACTCGAAAAAAGTCCATTAAGTTCAAAGGGGTAGACCCCTAAAAATTATGAAAAATACAAAGTTCGCACTATATACGTAAAATTTCATGCTGATTCCGATAATATACGATTTAGAGTTGAAAATTTCAGGAACAGGCGTAGAAAAAATAAATATGGGGCGAAATGACTCCTTTCAACTCCTGATGAAATTTTCAACTCCCGAACGTTTGAAGAAAGAGCAACTCTGCGAACGCCAATCGATTCAGAATAGTGAAATTAGTATACTTTATGAATTTAGAGTTGATCGATATGGGAAAGAGTTACTCGAAAGAAGTCCACAAAGTTCAAAGGGGTAGACCCCTAAAAATCATGAAAAATACAAAATAATTAGATGCACTTAAAATTCGCACTATTACGTAAAATTTCATGTTGATTCCGATAATATACGATTTTGAGTTGAAAATTTCAGGAACAGGCGTAGAAAACATAAATATGGGGGGAAAATTACCCCTTTCAACTCCTGATGAAATTTTCAACTCGCGAACGTTTGAAGAAAGAGCAATTCTGCGAACACCAATCGATTTAGAATTATGGAATTAGTATACTTTGTGAATTTCGAGTTGATCGATATGGAGAACAGTTACTCGAAAAAAGTCCATAATGTTCAAAGGGGTAGACCCCTAAAAATCATGAGAAATACAAAATAATTAGATTCACTTAAAATTCGCACTATTACGTAAACTTTCATGCTGATTCCGATAATATACGATTTTGAGTTGAAAATTCCTGGAACAGGCTTAGAAAAAATAAATATGGGGGGAAATGACTCCTTTCAACTCCTGATGAAATTTTCAACTCACGAACGTTTGAAGAAAGAGCAATTCTGCGAACGCCAATCGATTCAGAATAGTGAAATTAGTATACTTTGTGAAATTAGAGTTGATCGATATGGGGAACAGTTACTCGAAAAAAGTCCATTAAGTTCAAAGGGGTAGACCCCTAAAAATCATGAAAAATACAAAGTTCGCACTATATACGTAAAATTTCATGCTGATTCCGATAATATACGATTTAGAGTTGAAAATTTCAGGAACAGGCGTAGAAAAAATAAATATGGGGCGAAATGACTCCTTTTAACTCCTGATGAAATTTTCAACTCGCGAACGTTTGAAGAAAGAGCAATTCTGCGAACGCCAATCGATTCAGAATAGTGAAATTAGTATACTTTATGAATTTAGAGTTGATCGATATGGGAAAGAGTTACTCGAAAGAAGTCCACAAAGTTCAAAGGGGTAGACCCCTAAAAATCATGAAAAATACAAAATAATTAGATTCACTTAAAATTCGCACTATTACGTAAAATTTCATGCTGATTCCGATAACATACGATTTTGAGTTGAAAATTCCAGGAACAGGCTTAGAAAAAATAAATATTGGTGGAAATGACTCCTTTCAACTCCTGATGAAATTTTCAACTCGCGAACGTTTGAATAAAGAGCAATTCTGCGAACGCCAATCGATTCAGAATAGTGAAATTAGTATACTTTGTGAAATTAGAGTTGATCGATATGGGGAACAGTTACTCGAAAAAAGTCCATTAAGTTCAAAGGGGTAGACCCCTAAAAATCATGAAAAATACAAAGTTCGCACTATATACGTAAAATTTCATGCTGATTCCGATAATATACGATTTAGAGTTGAAAATTTCAGGAACAGGCGTAGAAAAAATAAATATGGGGCGAAATGACTCCTTTTAACTCCTGATGAAATTTTCAACTCGCGAACGTTTGAAGAAAGAGCAATTCTGCGAACGCCAATCGATTCAGAATAGTGAAATTAGTATACTTTATGAATTTAGAGTTGATCGATATGGGAAAGAGTTACTCGAAAGAAGTCCACAAAGTTCAAAGGGGTAGACCCCTAAAAATCATGAAAAATACAAAATAATTAGATTCACTTAAAATTCGCACTATTACGTAAAATTTCATGCTGATTCCGATAACATACGATTTTGAGTTGAAAATTCCAGGAACAGGCTTAGAAAAAATAAATATTGGTGGAAATGACTCCTTTCAACTCCTGATGAAATTTTCAACTCGCGAACGTTTGAATAAAGAGCAATTCTGCGAACGCCAATCGATTCAGAATAGTGAAATTAGTATACTTTGTGAAATTAGAGTTGATCGATATGGGGAACAGTTACTCGAAAAAAGTCCATTAAGTTCAAAGGGGTAGACCCCTAAAAATCATGAAAAATACAAAGTTCGCACTATATACGTAAAATTTCATGCTGATTCCGATAATATACGATTTAGAGTTGAAAATTTCAGGAACAGGCGTAGAAAAAATAAATATGGGGCGAAATGACTCCTTTCAACTCCTGATGAAATTTTCAACTCCCGAACGTTTGAAGAAAGAGCAATTCTGCGAACGCCAATCGATTCAGAATAGTGAAATTAGTATACTTTATGAATTTAGAGTTGATCGATATGGGAAAGAGTTACTCGAAAGAAGTCCACAAAGTTCAAAGGGGTAGACCCCTAAAAATCATGAAAAATACAGAATAATTAGATTCACTTAAAATTCGCACTATTACGTAAAATTTCATGCTGATTCCGATAACATACGATTTTGAGTTGAAAATTCCAAGAACAGGCTTAGAAAAAATAAATATGGGTGGAAATGACTCCTTTCAACTCCTGATGAAATTTTCAACTCGCGAACGTTTGAATAAAGAGCAATTCTGCGAACGCCAATCGATTCAGAATAGTGAAATTAGTATACTTTGTGAAATTAGAGTTGATCGATATGGGGAACAGTTACTCGAAAAAAGTCCATTAAGTTCAAAGGGGTAGACCCCTAAAAATCATGAAAAATACAAAGTTCGCACTATATACGTAAAATTTCATGCTGATTCCGATAATATACGATTTAGAGTTGAAAATTTCAGGAACAGGCGTAGAAAAAATGAATATGGGGCGAAATGACTCCTTTCAACTCCTGATGAAATTTTCAACTCCCGAACGTTTGAAGAAAGAGCAATTCTGCGAACGCCAATCGATTCAGAATAGTGAAATTAGTATACTTTATGAATTTAGAGTTGATCGATATGGGAAAGAGTTACTCGAAAGAAGTCCACAAAGTTCAAAGGGGTAGACCCCTAAAAATCATGAAAAATACAAAATAATTAGATTCACTTAAAATTCGCACTATTACGTAAAATTTCATGTTGATTCCGATAATATACGATTTTGAGTTGAAAATTTCAGGAACAGGCGTAGAAAACATAAATATGGGGGGAAAATTACTCCTTTCAACTCCTGATGAAATTTTCAACTCGCGAACGTTTGAAGAAAGAGCAATTCTGCGAACACCAATCGATTCAGAATTATGGAATTAGTATACTTTGTGAATTTCGAGTTGATCGATATGGAGAACAGTTACTCGAAAAAAGTCCATAATGTTCAAAGGGGTAGACCCCTAAAAATCATGAAAAATACAAAATAATTAGATTCACTTAAAATTCGTACTATTACGTAAACTTTCATGCTGATTCCGATAATATACGATTTTGAGTTGAAAATTCCTGGAACAGGCTTAGAAAAAATAAATATGGGGGGAAATGACTCCTTTCAACTCCTGATGAAAATTTCAACTCGCGAACGTTTGAAGAAAGAGCAATTCTGCGAACACCAATCGATTCAGAATTATGGAATTACTATACTTTGTGAATTTCAAGTTGTTCAATATGGAGAACAGTTACTCGAAAAAAGTCCATAAAGTTCAAAGGGGTAGACCCCTAAAAATCATGAAAAATACAAAATAATTAGATTCACTTAAAATTCGCACTATTACGTAAAATTTCATGCTGATTCCGGAAATATACGATTTTGAGTTAAAAATTTCACGAACAGGCGTAGAAAAAATGAATATGGGGGGAAATTACTCCTTTCAACTCCAGATGAACTTTTCAACTCGCGAACGGTTGAAGAAAGAGCAATTCTGCGAACACCAATCGATTCAGAATTATGGAATTAGTATACTTTGTGAATTTCGAGTTGATCGATATGGAGAACAGTTACTCGAAAAAAGTCCATAATGTTCAAAGGGGTAGACCCCTAAAAATCAAGAAAAATACAAAATAATTAGATTCACTTAAAATTCGTACTATTACGTAAAATTTCATGCTGATTTCGATAATATACGATTTTGAGTTGAAAATTTCAGGAACAGGCGTAGAAAAAATAAATATGGGGCGAAATGACTCCTTTTAACTCCTGATGAAATTTTCAACTCGCGAACGTTTGAAGAAAGAGCAATTCTGCGAACACCAATCGATTCAGAATTATGGAATTAGTATACTTTGTGAATTTCAAGTTGATCAATATGGAGAACAGTTACTCGAAAAAATTCCATAAAGTTCAAAGGGGTAGACCCCTAAAAATCATGAAAAATACAAAATAATTAGATTCACTTAAAATTCGTACTATTACGTAAAATTTCATGCTGATTTCGATAATATACGATTTTGAGTTGAAAATTTCAGGAACAGGCGTAGAAAAAATAAATATGGGGCGAAATGACTCCTTTTAACTCCTGATGAAATTTTCAACTCGCGAACGTTTGAAGAAAGAGCAATTCTGCGAACACCAATCGATTCAGAATTATGGAATTAGTATACTTTGTGAATTTCAAGTTTATCAATATGGAGAACAGTTACTCGAAAAAAGTCCATAAAGTTCAAAGGGGTAGACCCCTAAAAATCATGAAAAATACAAAATAATTAGATTCACTTAAAATTCGTACTATTACGTAAAATTTCATGCTGATTTCGATAATATACGATTTTGAGTTGAAAATTTCAGGAACAGGCGTAGAAAAAATAAATATGGGGCGAAATGACTCCTTTTAACTCCTGATGAAATTTTCAACTCGCGAACGTTTGAAGAAAGAGCAATTCTGCGAACACCAATCGATTCAGAATTATGGAATTAGTATACTTTGTGAATTTCAAGTTGATCAATATGGAGAACAGTTACTCGAAAAAAGTCCATAAAGTTCAAAGGGGTAGACCCCTAAAAATCATGAAAAATACAAAATAATTAGATTCACTTAAAATTCGTACTATTACGTAAAATTTCATGCTGATTTCGATAATATACGATTTTGAGTTGAAAATTTCAGGAACAGGCGTAGAAAAAATAAATATGGGGCGAAATGACTCCTTTTAACTCCTGATGAAATTTTCAACTCGCGAACGTTTGAAGAAAGAGCAATTCTGCGAACACCAATCGATTCAGAATTATGGAATTAGTATACTTTGTGAATTTCGAGTTGATCGATATGGAGAACAGTTACTCGAAAAAAGTCCATAATGTTCAAAGGGGTAGACCCCTAAAAATCATGAAAAATACAAAATAATTAGATTCACTTAAAATTCGCACTATTACGTAAACTTTCATGCTGATTCCGATAATATACGATTTTGAGTTGAAAATTTCAGGAACAGGCGTAGAAAACATAAATATGGGGGGAAAATTACTCCTTTCAACTCCTGATGAAATTTTCAACTCGCGAACGTTTGAAGAAAGAGCAATTCTGCGAACACCAATCGATTGAGAATTATGGAATTATTATACTTTGTGAATTTCGAGTTGATCGATATGGAGAACAGTTACTCGAAAAAAGTCCATAATGTTCAAAGGGGTAGACCCCTAAAAATCATGAAAAATACAAAATAATTAGATTCACTTAAAATTCGTACTATTACGTAAAATTTCATGCTGATTTCGATAATATACGATTTTGAGTTGAAAATTTCAGGAACAGGCGTAGAAAAAATAAATATGGGGCGAAATGACTCCTTTTAACTCCTGATGAAATTTTCAACTCGCGAACGTTTGAAGAAAGAGCAATTCTGCGAACACCAATCGATTCAGAATTATGGAATTAGTATACTTTGTGAATTTCAAGTTGATCAATATGGAGAACAGTTACTCGAAAAAAGTCCATAAAGTTCAAAGGGGTAGACCCCTAAAAATCATGAAAAATACAAAATAATTAGATTCACTTAAAATTCGTACTATTACGTAAAATTTCATGCTGATTTCGATAATATACGATTTTGAGTTGAAAATTTCAGGAACAGGCGTAGAAAAAATAAATATGGGGCGAAATGACTCCTTTTAACTCCTGATGAAATTTTCAACTCGCGAACGTTTGAAGAAAGAGCAATTCTGCGAACGCCAATCGATTCAGAATAGTGATATTAGTATACTTTGTGAATTTAGAGTTGATCGATATGGGGAACAGTTACTCGAAAAAAGTCCACAAAGTTCAAAGGGGTAGACCCCTAAAAATCATGAAAAATACAAAATAATTAGATTCACTTAAAATTCGCACTATTACGTAAACTTTCATGCTGATTCCGATAATATACGATTTTGAGTTGAAAATTCCTGGAACAGGCTTAGAAAAAATAAATATGGGGGGAAATGACTCCTTTCAACTCCTGATGAAATTTTCAACTCGCGAACGTTTGAAGAAAGAGCAATTCTGCGAACACCAATCGATTCAGAATTATGGAATTACTATACTTTGTGAATTTCAAGTTGATCAATATGGAGAACAGTTACTCGAAAAAAGTCCATAAAGTTCAAAGGGGTAGACCCCTAAAAATCATGAAAAATACAAAATAATTAGATTCACTTAAAATTCGTACTATTACGTAAAATTTCATGCTGATTTCGATAATATACGATTTTGAGTTGAAAATTTCAGGAACAGGCGTAGAAAAAATAAATATGGGGCGAAATGACTCCTTTTAACTCCTGATGAAATTTTCAACTCGCGAACGTTTGAAGAAAGAGCAATTCTGCGAACGCCAATCGATTCAGAATAGTGAAATTAGTATACTTTGTGAATTTAGAGTTGATCGATATGGGGAACAGTTACTCGAAAAAAGTCCACAAAGTTCAAAGGGGTAGACCCCTAAAAATCATGAAAAATACAAAATAATTAGATTCACTTAAAATTCGCACTATTACGTAAACTTTCATGCTGATTCCGATAATATACGATTTTGAGTTGAAAATTCCTGGAACAGGCTTAGAAAAAATAAATATGGGGGGAAATGACTCCTTTCAACTCCTGATGAAATTTTCAACTCGCGAACGTTTGAAGAAAGAGCAATTCTGCGAACACCAATCGATTCAGAATTATGGAATTACTATACTTTGTGAATTTCAAGTTGATCAATATGGAGAACAGTTACTCGAAAAAAGTCCATAAAGTTCAAAGGGGTAGACCCCTAAAAATCATGAAAAATACAAAATAATTAGATTCACTTAAAATTCGCACTATTACGTAAAATTTCATGCTGATTCCGGAAATATACGATTTTGAGTTGAAAATTTCACGAACAGGCGTAGAAAAAATGAATATGGGGGGAAATTACTCCTTTCAACTCCAGATGAACTTTTCAACTCGCGAACGGTTGAAGATAGAGCAAATATCAACAGACAAAATTTTTTGGATGGACAGAAGAATTTATCATATTCTGTATACTATAAAAAAAATGTTGGATTAACCAACGCATATTTTCGAATTTTTCTATTCAAAAGTGTGTTGTGTAAACATTTCTATGACTAGGTCAAATTTTATTTGGTGCTGTGATGATTTGGCAATACTGGAGTAGATAACGGCTTTCGAGTTTTTCAAAAATGATTCCGACGTATTCTTTCACTGTACCTTTCATTATTTAAACTAGTACATTTCCTAATTCGGTGCATGCTCACCCTGCGTTTATCACGCACGTCGACAGGTACAGGTATGCAGGGTTAAAATTGCATGGTGGGCAGTTTGAGAAAAGCTTAGTGCTACCTGACTAGGAGCCACAATAGGCCATTGGCCGCAGTGGAGGGCCTGATATGGACCCACTCACTTTCAAACCTAACCTAACCTACCTGACTAGAATTACTTTTTGGAAGTGCTCGTAATCGCGAGCATTTTATGAATGAGAGTGTTCAGTGCTCTAGGTTTCGGAGCACTTTTAATTTTTTGTCAGTGCCTGGCGCAGCTATGTGTATACTTTAATTAATATTATTATTTTTTAACTTAAATATCCAAGCCCACACACTGTATCGCGGCCCACTAGCCTATCTTTTAGAGTGCCACGCATCGAATCCACCGAAAATCCCCGTTACACTCCGACAAAAAATATGTCGACACCGGCTCGTAAAAACAAGGGACAAATCCACCGCCAACTTACTTTGTATCACGCGCTCCTCATAAACAAGCACCATCGGCACACAGAAACAGCTGTAGGAACTTTTAGGGAGCAATAAAATCCCTCGATTCGTTTAGTATGCACCCACTGACATCTGTTCTTCGGGGCACACCTTCGAAGTTGGAGTTGTAAAGTTGAAGGGCCTCCGAGGGGCCGTATTTTCCATCTTTTGGGCCCCCTATGACTACGGTGCGAGATTTCGTTTGGTATACACGCCTAAATTAAGGTGTTGTGCTCGTTTTGGCGCGGGAACTTTGGAGTTGCATCTTCGTGGAGTTGCCGTGGGGGAGTTTAATCGCCAGCATGGCCTGTGGGAGATTCACCGGAAGTTTGTTTTTGTTGGTGATCTGAAACAAGATATTTCACTTTTATTCTTATATCAGTCATATGTTTAGATTAAAATAATTTTCATGTACCCCCCGTAGTCAAGTGAATAAACCGGTCCTCAGATACTTCTACTCACATTCTTCTACTCATGTACAGTGTCACACATACAGTGTGTCCCAGCTAAAACTTGTCACCCCCCTAATATCCGAACTCATGAAAAAAATTGAAAATCGTTCAGACCCGTCGATTTTTATTTCAAGGGGGAACACTTTCACCAAATACACCATCATTGTGTTGTCAACCCCCTCAACCCCAGCACCCTCTACTTCAGAATTTTCAATGGGACTACTATACTTGTTATACATCATTTTGAAGGGAATTCAATCCCAAATACATCGGTGTACTGAAATTGAGGATCGATCAAGTGTTTAATGAAAAAGTAAGTTTTATCCAGATATTTTAATTTTTCATCACCTCAAATGTTAGCGTCGTAAGAAAGGTTCACTGTGGGTACGCCACTGTATTGAAAAATAATATGCTGTCAGAAATAATAGTTTCGAAGGTGAGACAGACGTTTTTATGAAAAAAAAATTGCCCTCATGTGTTTTTGTATACGCATATCTTTGTTTACGCCTTGGTAATTGATGTATTCGAGTCACTGCATTCAACAATTTGAAAACATTCGAAAATGGTTTATACTGTACAAGAGAGAATATCCATTGTAGCTGCGTATTTTGAAAACACCACATCATATCAGTACGTGCTTCAATTGATGAATAAGTTCTTGGAGTCGGGATCAGTGCTGAATAAAAAACATGAACGAGAGAAGCCTATGAGAAATGAAGGGGTCGCTGTTGCAGTTGTAGGACATGCAGTGATGGACAACATTCAATCGTTAAGACAACTTGAGACTATTTCTGGAGTTTCGAAAAGCAGCGTACATCGAATTCTGAAAGACGCAAAATTCCATCCTTATAAAATGCAGAATGTACAAGAATTAAATGAAAATGATCCTGACAGACGTACAGAGTTTTGTGAAATCATGAGTCAATTATTGATTGGTGATAATAATTACCTCTACAATGTGTGCTTTTCTGACGAATCTTCTTTTTATTTAAATGGGCATGTGAACAGGCACAACTGCAGGTACTGGAGTGACGTAAATCCCCATTGGTACAGGGAAACTCATTCACAAACTCCCCAGAAATTGAATGTTTGGGCTGGTATTCTGGGAGACCATATTGTAGGTCCATATTTTATTAATGGTAACCTCAACGGACAAACGTATCTTGAACTTCTTGATACAACTGTGAACCCCAGAATCACTCAGTTACTTGAAGACGATGATAGGTTACTTGACGGTCAGCTCACCTTTCAACAAGATGGAGCTCCTCCACATTTTGTTGCACCTGTACGTCAATTTTTAGATGACAATTTCACAGGGCGATGGATTGGAAGGCGAGGACCAATAGAATGGACGGCTAGATCTCCTGATTTATCACCATTAGACTTCTTTTTATGGGGTCATTTGAAATCCAGAGTTTATATTACCCAGACAACTTCTCTTGATGATCTACGCAGGAGAATTGTTGTGGAGTGTCGTGCAGTGACTCCAGAAATGTTGAGCAATGTGCGATGAAATTTCGAAGATCGCTTATACTTCTGTATGGAACTGAATGATTCACATTTTGAACCTTTCATACGATGATATCATGTTAGGTGATGAAAAATAAAAATATCTGGAAAAAATTAGTTTTCATGAAAACTTCAACAACACTTGATCGATCCTCAATTTCAGTACACCGATGTATTTGGGATTGAATTCCCTTCAAAATGATGTATCACAAGTATAGTAGTCCCATTGAAAATTCTGAAGTAGGGGGTGCTGGGGTTGAGGGGGTTGACAATACAATGATGGTGTATTTGGTGAAAGTGTTCCCCCTTGAAATAAAAATCGACGGGTCTGAGCGATTTTCCATTTTTTTCATGAGTTCGGATATTAGGGGGTGACAAGTTTTAGCTGGGACACACTGTATAGTTCGCGACATATGGAAGTTTTTTTATTAAAAGATATAAAGAAAATTTTACTTCGCAGTTAGTTTGTGCTTGAAAAATTAGTAAAATACAGCATCTTTCCTTTTTTCATGAGCTACTCTAAACCTGTCAAATTTGGCAGTAAAATTCGAAAAATGCCAAAGAAAAAAGTTGCTCGGTTTCCAAATTTGGACTCTCTACTGTCACTTCGAATTTTTTCCGTTTTTTTTCATT
Source organism: Chrysolina americana (assembly GCA_958502065.1). NCBI lineage: Eukaryota > Metazoa > Arthropoda > Insecta > Coleoptera > Chrysomelidae > Chrysolina > Chrysolina americana. Next base: position 65,788,210 of record OY293417.1, on the reverse strand, counting down.
TTTCGAATTTTTCGCTCTATCGATTCGAACGAAACATCATTCAAATTTCATAATTTTGATGAATATGAGACTTACCCACATTGGCCTGTTACCAGAAAATAAAAAAAATGCACCTCCAGAAATTCGTCTTTGTTGTTGCAAAGTTCATCCAGTTTTTTCATTAAACTGATGTGGATTTTCAATGTATGGACGTTAATATGTCAGTAATCGAATAAACAAATTTCTCTTCATTCTTAATATTCGTATTTCTTTTTTTAATAGATTTTTATTCAGTTTAATAATTTTTCTGACGAATAATTCAGTTACAGACAAACCCGAAATATCCTACTTTTCTGTAAACTAAACAATGACCTACAGTTTCATAACTATTCAAAAGACTTTCGTTCTAGCGATTTGTACTAGACATGATATAAAATTTCGAGATTTTAACAATACAAGACTAATGCAACATATTGGGAAGAAAATAGTATGTACTGAACAAATCGAAATAACATCTTCACCTAGTGGGCTTTTGAAACAAATTTTTAGTAATGGGTAATGTCAAATTATTGTGTTTAATAAATCGAGTTGTTTTGTATACAGATTTTCTCACATTTATAATTCACAAAAAGTTTTATGTGAGTACAATGTTATCCACACAAGACAAAGTGGAAATCGTTCTTTCATGTGGTGAGAATGTGCCATATCGAGATGTTGCTTCTATTTTCAATCACCGGCATCCAGAATAGACCAGGGTCGATAATTTTTGAAACCAAAAAAAATTACAGTAGGATGAAACCCATTAGAAAAGCAGGGAAATATGATCAAAATGAAAGGAAAAATTAATTACGGTCGATCCGAGTTCGGGAAGTGGGAGGGGGTGAGTTTTTAAGGGTAAAAAATTGCTTATCTTGATTTTCGGCAAAACTACAAGTCCTATGGAAAAAAGTTAAATGGCGAAGTTGTAGGTCATAAAAATATCTACAACTTTTGTATTTGCAATTTTTTCACATAACGTCAAAATTTAGGTGAAAAATTCAAAAAACCAAGTATTTGGTTTTTTATTTATATCTTTGTCAAAAAAAAAATTTTTTCTACGAAATTTGGTGAAAACTTCGCTTATTATGTCCCAAATACACTGTAATTTATTTGATTGAAAATATTTATTTTTTCGCCACATTTTAACTTAATATCAAAAAAGCATCCTAATTTTCAATCGAAAATTCTGACGTCAAAATTTCAGCTTTTTTCAAAAAGTTTGGGGGCTTTTTGTTCGTTGAAATATCTACTTTCTGATGGTGTAAAAAAAATATGCATTACTAAAGGAAATATTCTTAGAAAATGCAAAAAATTGAAAAAACCTCAAATTCGAAATTTTTTTTTATTACGGAACGGAACAGTTAGTTCCCAAAATTGTCGCTGGTGGTCCAACAATAATCCAAATTTTGTAATAGAATGCCGTGACCAATATTCATTCAAGACAAATGTGTGGTGTGGTTTATTGTATAACCAAATAATTAGAGAATTTTTTTAGAGAAAACTTGAACGCAGACATGTACAAAAATTTCATTATAAATCAGTTGTCTGAAGTTTTGGATAATCTGCCTCTAATTGTTAGACGAAATTTGTGGTATCAGCTTGACGGGACACCGATCTACCAAACGGTAGCAGTGAAACAGTGTCTCGGTCAGATGTTTAGGAAGAAAGTGATAGGTTGAGATTGGGAAGAGTATTGGCCACCAAGATCACCGGACTTATCTCCAATGGACTTTTTTCTATGGGGCTTTCTGAAACAAAAAGTGTATAAATGCAGACCTTTTGCAAACAAACAACATTTAGAGAATACCATTCGGGAGTGTTGTGCTAACATAAATCCCATATTTATTTAAAATGCCACAAAGTCTGTGAATGAAAGAACTATAATTTGTATAGAACGGGAAGGGCGGCATACAGAATAAGATTATTGAGATGGATCGATGAATTGTGAATTTGGTTATAGTTATTTTAGTTTAATGTTTTTTACACATCTAATGGTGGAAATAAAGAATATGAGATTTATGAAATTAATTCAAAAAACGAAAAATTATTGATGTTTAGAACGAAAGTCTTTTGAATAGTTATGAAACTGAAGGTCATTGTTTAGTTTATACAAAAGTATGATATTTCGGGTTTGTTTGTAACTGAATTATTGGTCAGAAAAATAATTAATATCGATACAAATCTATTAAAAAAAGAAATACGAGTGTAATAAGAATGAAGAGAAATTTGATTATTCGATTACTGACATATTAACGTCCATACATTGAAAATCCACATCAGTTTAACAATGAAATGAAAAAACTAGATGAACTTTGCAACAACAAAGACGAATTTCTGGAGATGCATTTTTTTATTTTCTGGTAACAGGCCAATGTGGGTATTTTCTGGGCAAGATATGACATTGAAGTCTCATATTCTTCAAAATTATGAAATTTGAATCATGTTTCGTTCGAATCGATAGAGCGAAAGATTCAAAAAATAAAAAAATGGAAAAAAGTCGAAGTGACAGTAGAGAGTCCAAATTTGGAGAAAAATGTATAAAATTGGAAACTGAGCAACATTTTTCTTTGTCATTTTTCGAAATTTCCAAAAAAAAAACTGATTTTTTGAGGATTTTCGAAATACCCGGATACCCTACATGAAAGTGATAGTTTTGTTCTCTAGAGACGAAAATGAAGCAAATTACCATTATCATGCGACTCGACGTATTTCATGGAAATCGTATTTGAATTGAGAGAAACATAATGGAAATGTATTTCAACCTTCCCTGTATGTAGGGCAGAAAATAGCCTACACTCCATGCAACTGAAGATATTCTATCCCTTGGATAGTGTTTACATTTGACCAACAAACAATACTCGTGGGATTAATGACTCTGTTGAAGCCTTTATCAATTATATACTGAAGAGCAGATTCAGAAGTCAAAAGAAATTTCCGAGAAATAAATTTGTCAGACTATTACCGAGAAACAGTGATCCCTGAAAATATAAAAAACTGCTCTTCCCTTTCTGCCTTTTTGAAAGCAATCAGATCCTCTTTGAAGGCAAATGAATGCGAAATAAGATCTAAAAAACACATGAAAATAACAAACGACCGTATCGATGGCTCTGCAGAAAGCTTATGCCTATTGATTGGGGATTTCTCGGGATAAGAGTCAGAAAAAATGCCATTCATTATTGAAAGAACATAGTGAATGGGGAAATGGGGGAGAACAAATCGTTTCAGCCAGTTGTTTGTCTTCGTCGATGATTGTTTTGGTATTATTCAGCGATTTATGTGTACGGTTTACACGGAAATAAATCGCTAGGAATTTCTATTCCTTCAAGGGGTTGATGCAATTTAAAGTGATAGGAAAAGACTTTTTGCCGTGATACGATGACGATCGAAATACGGAAATTTGTTCAGTGTTCGTGGTTGCTATACTGATTCATTTCAGAAGTGACGATAATTTTGTGAGGATATAGTTTAGGTATCATCTGGTTTGATTCACAGCGTGTTGATCCTGAAGGGCGATAACCCTTGGATAATTTCAACAAAAAAATTATATTTTCCCGCATTTTTCTAATGAAAAAATTTAACCATAAAATATTTCTTCAAATGAATATAATTTTTATAATTATCCTCTATAAAATATCATCAAAATAGTAGTTTCCGTTTTTTCTTTCAATGGACGTTTCTTGATTTGAAAATAAATTGCTTTGATTTTCCTCACTATGCGATTTTTTCCTGGTTTCAATGAATACCAATAATTTATTTTTTCAACTCGAAAAACGTCAGCCCGACGAAAAAATATAAAAGCACTATTTGTATGAAAAGACACGAGAACAAATATTATTATTATTTTCATCTTGGAAAGAAAATAGTGGCATATCATAATCATGAATTTCAACACCCTGTATTTCAGAATTAAGGCATTCGCGGACCTATGTTCATATATAATGAATTCTTCTCAGAATCACCCTGTGTATGCAGATTTGATTTACTACATGTTTCGGAGTCGGTCATTGAAGAACTACTAGCAATGGTACAAAAATTCGGCCCCTGAGACAGTCTCGATATGTTGAAGCTGGAATTATGTGCAAAACGGCGACCAAATTCTCGAAAGACTAACTAATTTTGATCGTTTTGCTTACAGAGCACAGTTACGATCGAAATTTCTTGAATATCCCAACTGGTTTCATTTGTTCTGCCTACTGCGCTAGTTATGATCCAAACTCCTTTACTGGTACCGATCGTTTTGTTTATATCGTCAAGTTACGATCAAAACTCTCCAGAGTATCCGTACTGGCCTCGATCGTTTTGATTACAACGCCAATATGCCACCAAAACTCTTCGAATATTTCAACTGGTCTGGATCATTTTCATTACAGCACCTAGTTCAGATTGAAACAGTCCCACTGGTACTAATCGTTTTGCTTACAGCGTCAGATACGATCAAATCTCCTAAGATTATTCTAAGAGGTTCCGATTGTTTTGCCTAAAGCGTCAAGTTATAATCAAAGCTTCTTCACTGGTACCGATCGTTATGCTTACAGCACAAAGATACGACCAAAAGTTTTCGAGTATCTCAACAGGTCCTCATCGTTTTGCTCACAGCGCCTAGTTACGACCAAAACTCTTTCAGTATCCTGAGTTGTCTCAATCGATTTGTTTACAGCAACTGGTTACGATCAACACTTCCTTACTTGTAACGATCGTTCTACTAACAGCGCCAAGTTACGATCAAATCTCTTAGAGTATTCTAGAAAGACTCGATCGTTTGGCTTAAAGCGCCAAGATACGACCGAAACTCTTTAAGTATCCCAACTGGTTCCGATTGTTTTGCTTACAACGCCAAGTCACAATCATTCTGGTACCGATCGTTTTTCATAATTACTTTTAGGCAGCGGGAGTACAAAACAATTTTTCTAAAACGAAACATTGTTGACCAATTTCAAATGAACATACTCATTAATTTCTGGAATTTGAGGACTGCATTCATGATCAAAATGAATGATAAATAATTGTTTATATCTCTCACGTAAAACTCATTTCTCATCGCCAGTTATTTAACAGCATAGTTCAGAGGCAGCGAGAAACAAATCCATTCAAACCAGACCCTGTACATCCCAGAAATATAACTTCATTATAAACTTCTGGTTGAGAACAGACGTGTTGTTTTCAAAGAAACCAAAGCGGAGTGAACTTAGCTGCAGATCTTCTTACGTAGTTTCTATGAATGCCAAAATTCGAAAACCTCGACGATACTTCTGACAAAGAAGTTCCAAACTCCGTCCAGATGAAAAGTTAGAAGAGAAGTTGTATAGCTCCTTGAGCAATTCATTTCGTTTGATTGTATTGAACTTAAATTTACCGAATGTCATTGAGTTCCGCGACTCTCCGCAATTATATTTTCCTGAAACTTCATTCATTATAGTTTTGATGAAGTATTATATTTAGTGAAATATTATTCGCACTAGGACAGAAAAGTACGAAAGTTATGGGTTTTCATAAGGAGGCTTGCACATTCTAGAATCGTGAAATTCCTATACACGATGAATATATCTAAAATGAACAAAATAACCATCAGCTATGATACAACCGATATTAAATTCGAAATTGTAGTAGGAGGCAAAACATACAAGAAATGTCTTCGGCACAGTAATGAGAAGAACTATTTCATCACTCATAAATTTCAGAAAAATCAATTCTCAGCGTTCCATTTTCCTTGAAAACACTTCTGTAACTTACGTAGTTTTTTTGTAGAATTGTGAAATGTACTATATCTATCGATGGATACACCAAAAATTTTCAATTTTACGTCGAAAATGAGTAGCATTACTCTATGAACAAATGTCGTAACGTAATCTAGACTCCACATTTCAAGTTCATAAAAAGAAATTCAAAGATGGTAACTTTATAATAATAGTATGTTATCAACTTGAGTGTTAAAAATAATCAGTCATAGTTGTAAAAATCTGAAACATTGGTCATGTGTTTAAATTGTATTGTACGCCCTAGGCCCTACTTGAATTATTATTATCATTATAATTCAGTACACTTATTCTTATGCATGATGCTCTCCACTGCCGATATAGGTTAGGTTAGGTTTAGGTTAGGTTTGAACGTGAGTGGGCCCATATCAGGCCCTCCACTGCGGCCAATGGCCTATTGTGGCTCACCCTATGGTTATATTTTTCCAGTATATCCAATCTCTTAACGAAATTGAGGAGTACGTTGGGAGAATAATTTACCAGGTTCTCTGGCCTTACTGTTGTATTGCCATATGTTGAAAATCTGGTTCTGGCCGCTGCATGGCATGTACATAAAATGTGCTTAGCCGTTTCATCCTCCTCCATGCATAGGCGGCACTCTGCATCTTGTGCAAGTCCGATTTTATGCATGTGGTATTTGAGTTTGCAGTGGCCAGAGAGCAAACCTACTATAACTCTGAGATGTGCTCTACTGAGTTCTAGCAGCTTGTCAGAGTCCTGTTTTTTCCTTGTGCAAGCAATAAATGCTTTGGAATGGGCTAGGCCTGGTAGACTACGCCAGTACTCGAGTCTTTTGTTGCCAGCGCTATATGCTATACCGATTACCGGTTCTGGCCCAGTTAACGTTGTTTCGGCCCCCCCTTTTGCTAGGATGTCCGCTATTTCGTTTCCTTCTAGGCCCGTGTGACCTGGTATCCAGACTAGGTTAACGTTGTTGCGTTGTGCCAGTCGGTTTAAGGTTTCTCTGCAGTTCCATACTGCTCTGGATTCAAAGCAATTGGATTCAAGCGCTTTCAGTGCCGCTTGACTGTCTGAAAATATTTTTATTGTTTTTCGTGTGTGGCGTCGATTTTCCAGCTCCTTGCACACATTTCAATGGCATATACCTCTGCCTGGAATAACGTAGCTAATTTACCCATACTGAATGAGCGTTTCACTACTGGGTTTATCCCGTATATTCTGGCTCCGACACCTTCCAAAGTTTTGGAATCGGTAAACCAACGTTCATTTGCCCTACATAGGTCAGTTTCATTCCGAACCCAGTTTTCTCTTTCGGGGAAGACCACAGTGTAGGACGTGTGAAGGTTGATAGTTTTAGGCATGATGAGTGAGGGCATTCCCAGAATGTTGTGAGCTGTTATGCCCTCCAGCATGCTGCTGCTTCTCATGACTACTGCCAGCGGTAGACTAATGGCCGCATGGTAGAGTCTGTATGTTGCCCATCTTGCCTCTCTCTCCAAACCTATGTGAAGAGGAGGCAATCCGATAAGGGCTTCCATTGCTGCCGCTGGCGTGGAGCGAATGGCCCTAGTAATCGCCAGACACGCTTGTCTCTGTAATCCGTTAAGTTTAGCCTGGGCCATTTTTTGTTGGCCCTTGCTCTACCAGACTACAGAGCCATACGTGATTATCATGTTTTGCCACATGTTTTGCCACATATTCTGCGGCATGTCCATAATGATAGGCTAGCCTTCCAGATAGTCTTTTCCAGATGCAAGTTCCAATTTAGCTTTTTATCTAGGGTTATTCCTAGATATTTTGCTTCACTCGCAAAAGGAATTGTTACACCATTGATGGAAGGAGGTATTAATTGTTCCAGCTTCCTTTTTCTGGTGAACGGCACTATGACCATTTTGTGAGGGTTAATGGACATTTCCTCCCTCTCACACCATTTATATATGGTGTCCAATATTTCCTGAAGGGCGTAGGAGATCGTCTCTTCGGATTTATCGCGTATTACTAGGACCAGATCGTCAGCATATGCTTGCAGATCGACCTCCCACAGCGAGAGAATGGCCAGCAGATCATCCATCAGCAGTGACCATAGCAGAGGGGAGAGAACCCCCCCCTGAGGGCAGCCCCCTGCTGGCTTGAAGCTGACACTTTCCCCCTGTAGAGAGTTCGTTATAGTTCTGATATGAAGCATAGTTCTTATCCAGTCACATAGTATTGGTTCAATTCCTCTAGGGACAGTGGCCTCATATAGGGAGTGAGTGAGGCGACTGCTACCTCCTGGTGTTCCAGGGCGTCGCTTAATCCTGAGACAAGGTTGTTGAGAGCAAGTTCTGTTGACTTACCAACCTGGTATGCATACTGGTGAACATTGAGTGGGTGCTTTGTTAGTACACCACACCTCATGTGCCCGTCCAGTATTTTCTCCATGCTTTTCAACAGAAAGGATGTCAGACTAATAGGTCTGAGCGATTTTGGGTGTGGGTCAGTCCGACCCACCTTAGGAATATAGATCACCCTAGTCGCGGTCCAGTTAGATGGAATATGGTTCCAAAATAAATTGGTTTTGAAGAGTCTTATGAGGATAGGTGCAATATGTTCCAGTCCAATTTGTAACAGAGCTGGAGCTATGCCATCCTCTCCTGGCGATTTGTAGTGTAATTATTTTGTTGGCAACCACCCAGTCATCTCTGCTAGGTCGTTTTATCCGGCCTATATTTGTGACTGGAGGTCGATTGTCTGACTGGGAGGTGGTTATTAGCCAATAGCTCTAATGTTTCTTTCCTGGAGGCAGTAAAGGAGCCGTCTGGACGTTTGAGCGATCCCAGCTCCTGTGTCTGATCTCTGGATAGAATCTTATGGATACGGGCTCCGCTTGATGTGTTCGACACATTTTCGCATGATTCTCGTTTAGCTTTCCGAATATCTTTGTTGTATGTGGTTAGAGCGAACCTATAGTTTTCCCATTCACCTGACACCTTAGCTCGGTTGAATAACCTTCGAACTTCTTTTCGTGATTTATCCAGATTTTTGTTCCACCAGGAAGCATCCCGGTTATCCTTTTTCTCCCTAAGTGGACAGTTTTCGTGATACGCTGAGATAAGTATAAGTATATCTATTTGATCACGACTATTTATTGTGGTCAGTCCGTTTTGGAGATGATTGATTGCCGATATAACGAATCATCTACATATACAGAATCATTATTATCAGCAACCAAGCTGTCAACATGATTCACACAAAGTATAGAAAGCAGAGGTCCTAAAGTTGATCCCTGTGGTTCTCTCATATTCATAGTTGAACTATCCGAGTGGAATTGGTGAATTTCATTATCTTCACCGTATTACTTCTGAATGCCATTCTTTTTATTCAGATATTTCCCAGTCTTTACACGAGATGACTACTAACTGTGTCAAATGCTTTTGGACAGATCTATAAAGACATATCAAGATGGTTTATTATTGATACATTTACCCAAAACGAAATATTTATATTCAAATATTGATGTGCTTGTGATCAGTCGATGTTAAAACATGATTACAAGAAAATAATGTGTATCTATCGTAAATTTTAGCTTGAACCTACTGACAGTTGAATCGTGGTAGGTAGAAAATTATCACCGGCAGTGTATTACAAAAATAAGATTTGTATGAAATATAGATGAAAATTTTATAATAATAATATAACAATAATATTCCCTCATAAACACTCATAAAGTGTACGCATAGCCTGTGCGTGTAGAGGACGGCTATTATTATTATTTGCCGTGGCGCTCCGGGGCGACTTACTGATACTTTCGGTGGTGTATTCACTTTTCAGCTGTAGGAAAACCCGGAAAACCTACAGCACCACCCTATACCAGTTAATTTTAGCCAATCAGATGCCTGCATTTTGACATGTTGCAATGACAATAACCTCATTTGTTTGCACATTTTCCTGCGTAGAGAAAAATTAATAAGTGGAAATTTCCCTCTGGCCTGACAGCTGTTATAAACACAGTGGCGTAAAATATTTTTTAGATATACAGTGACCGGCAGAAAGTACGCATCATATGGGAAATTATTTTGTTAATAAATTTTGCCAAATATCATTAACTTTTTGTTCTGATAAAAAATTCAAATTGAAATTGTGTAGAAACATGGTTCTTTATTAATTATTTTCTATAACGGGATTATAATGTCCTGAAGATATTTCAGTGACCTCTTATGAAGCAGCTGAACACATGGCAAATTCATAGATTTCAAATTTTCTCTGAATACAATAGATATAGCTTGTGAATCTCTACAAAATATTATTTGAAATATCACTGTTGTCATTACTAATGAGCTTCTATTCCAGAAATCTATTATTTCCTAACAGAAAAATTTTTATGGCAAAAAATTAATTTTTATTTTTTTATATCAGATTTCTTTCAAAACTAGTACATAGCTATAAAATGTCGTTCTGAACAACTTTTCCGAATAATATTTTTCGATATTTTTTCAAATAAGTGTGTTTTGAGACAAAAATTTAAAATTTTTGGAATTTCCCGCCACATACGAAAAGACGAACGGCACTGTACAACGTCTTCTAGGGTTTCTTAAGATGCAGAAGCGATTGCACGTATCGATATTTGTCAAAATCTATTAACAAAAGAATTTCCCATATGATGAATACTTTCTGCCGGTCACTGTATATTTATTTATAAGCTAATACATGTTCATGTTATTATCTTTTATTCAATTATTTATAACAGAGCATATTTAAATCACATTTCACTAGAGCATAGGGAAATTAAAATATTTGATATCAAATCCGCAAAAATAATAATTCGCAATTCGCTGTTGTGAGACAAAGCCTTAACAACGGCCTACTATGATGTCCGTTACATGGATAATAATATGTCACATAAGTATGTCACCAATTTAATTTCTATTTTAAAGAAGTTTTGGCATACAATTTCCTTACCGAATTTCCAGCGAGCATGAATTAATATTCCGGAAATTTTGCGGATTTTTTAAGAAAATTTCCGGAAATAATTCATGCTCTAGGGAGATTATAAGTGAAAATTTCTGTACAATTATAACAATGTTAATTTATAACTGTCAGCTTTTTGTAATTTTCCACAAGGTTAAATTCTACTATGAGTATTTTTGTGACGTTTATTTCGATCGTATGAATTATGCCTGATTGAGTTGCTCCACAAACCACAGCACACTTGATTACCTTTGGGAACTGGGAAACAATCCAGATTTCAATGTCGATTAGATATTGATTCCTGCAGAGTAACCTGATTTTGCGAAGCTATTTCAGATGACACGATGAACAATAATGAAAATGTTCTTTCAACATGAATGAGCAGTAACAGAATAATACATTGATAAGTAGATACTAGTGATAATAATATTTTTCTATAAGCGTGCGTGATTTACCTCATACCCGCATGTAATTCAGTTTGAGAAGTGTAAATTAATTTACAGTGTGTCTTTCCCAGGATTAGTGGGACAGCTAGATACTTCTTGAACCAACAGAAAATGTTTGAATAATGATTTCATGTCAGAAGTCTTTATAATAATAATAATACTGACATAATATATAATAATGATAATTTGTTTTTATTCGCATTGTTAAGTAGTTGCAATGTTCAATACACAGGATTAAAGAAAATTATATTAAAAATTCGAAAGGGCGGAATTCAGCCGCCCTATCTGGAGATAATGGTGAGTGTTGGGAGTTTTTCTCAGGTTTTCTATACAAGGGAAGCAAGAAAGGCCTACAATATCGAAAAAGATATTTTTTTATATTACCCATTCATTTCGACAAAGCTGTGTCGACCACTTTTATCATTGGATGTAGAAGTTTTTGAAGAAAAAACATTGCTCATACTTATTAAATTTCAATAGATTTATCTTTTTCGAAAATTGTACAGGTAAGTCAGAAAAATAATATGGCTTTGATGAAGTTCGAACTTCCTCTACCTTATCTGTTAATAATAATAATACCCCCTCATAAACACTCATTGACTGTACCTAAAGGTATAGACTGTGCAGATAGAGGACGGCTATTATTATTATTTATTACAGCTACAAGTTGTAACCTGTAACCAACCTTTAAACACCAAAATTGAATTTTTGAAGTTTGAGTACTATAAATCCCTGATTTTGAATACCCTGAGAAGAAAACGTACAAGGGTTTAAATCCGGCGAACGAGCCGGCTATTTGACTTATCCATTCGTTTCGAGCCATCTTTGCAAAAAAACAACGTTCAAAGAAATGGCCTGTCCCGATCCCAGCATCATGAGGTGGCATTCCATTCTGCTCGAAAAATATTTCTCTGCAGTCCCCAAAAACACCCATCAAGATAATTAATGAACGTGTTTTGACGATATTCCTTGATAAAAATATGGTCCAATCAAATGATTCTTGAAAATTCCACACCAAACATTCACTCCTCAGATCAACAGCATCATGGATTCTGATTATCATTTCAAAATTGAAATCAGTCAATTGGTATCAAAGCTTGAATTAAAATAAGGTGAATCGTTAAAGATTTTGGATTTTCCAAATCCTACATACGGAATTCTTCGGTATACCTGGATCCTCAGGAACTAGTATTTATCTAGTATCAATTGTTACCTGAAAAATATGAATGAGTACACATCTGCGATTCCCCGAAACCATAATCTGTTATGATTTTCAAGGAACCACTTCAATTCTGCTTTAATCAGATTCTCTGTATTGAATTTAATCAGCTTACTTTCCATGAAATCATTCATCTTATTATGTACTCGATAAGTATGGCATTGAGATTTCGTTTTAACCTTATCGATTAGATATTTTCCAGAAATTTCAATATCAATGAACCAAAATTTCTCATGAAACAAGTAATAATCGATGCATTATTGAAATCGATAGCCAAAACATGAATGAAAAGGGTGTCTCTGAAAAAGCCGTTTTTAATATGTGGGATGAATCCTCGTAGAGTTACTGATACAATGGAAAATAATGATAATTTGAATTGGTTTGTCAAGGGGTGAACCGTGCTAATCCCCAAAAAAAGGAGATTTGTCTGATCCAAAGAACTACAGTCCGATATCATGTTTGAACGGATGTTATTTTTAACACGCATCCTATACATACGAAAACTCTCCGCAGTTGATCCGGTGTATAAACGGATGCATGAGCAAAGAGGGTCGAAGAAGGAGGTCTCTGGGTGTAAGAAGAACCCTCCTCGATCATCAAAGTAGGACTATTTTTGTCATTCAGTTTTCAGCTCCTGGCGAAACGAATATCGTCCGAAAAGATTAGGAAAAACGAAATAAATATCGATACCTTCTTTTTGAACTCCGCAGGCTTTACCCTATTTTGAGGACTTTCAGCACAGTATTCTTAGAGTGTTCGGAAAATTAGGGAGGAGGGAAATTTATCGTGCAGTGAATAATATTTCCTGGGTGATTCTGTCTCCGTAATTTTTCATTGGCTTTTCAAACGAACCAAACTCGATGTGATTTCGATCCAATAACTTAGTTCATTGTGGTTGTCATTTTTCGGGATCCAAGTTTAAATTCATTTCAGATACTGTTTTTATTGTATTTGTGATAAAGGACCCCACACTTCTCTTATGGAAAATGGCCTTCGTTTAAATTCCTTGAAATTTTAGTATGCTGAAGTATTCAATTACCTTATGAAAAGTTTCCATTGACTCGAAACGATTCTATGTCTAGTTTTCGTGATATGGAGTGTTGAAATTCAAAGTGGCAATATTTATTTCAATATTTTTTACGCTATTAGAAGATTCTATAACATTTTTTTTGGCAGTCACCATTCATTCAATTCCAAACAGTATTGTGATGCTTGAATGAGACCTATTATTCATTTATCTACAGGGTTTTAGGCCATCAATAACATTTTTCAGTGAAAGATATATCAGGATATGATAGTCTCTTACCGGGCGATTCAAAAATTTCTACCTTAAATGGCTCAGCATTTTTGAGTCATACCGTATATCTCGAAATGGGTACGATTTCTATAAAAAATCAATTCTCCATATAAATCAATTTGGAAAAATCCACCGAGTGATTCGAAACAAATAAGCAAAATAAAATTTGAAAATCGGGTTTTTTACTGAAATCACCTCATATTTTCAAATTTCATCAGTTAAATTCTTTGATATTACATCAGTTCATCGAGTGATGATATTGCAATCTACATCATCCATGTCATTCACCATCAATGGCTACTTTTTGAAAGTTACCACGTACATGGGTTGTGACAACAAAACGTACCAGCAAACTTTCATACAGGAAAACAAGTTGGTAGAAATCTGAAAAAATATTGTACATAATGAAACATATATGAAGACAACTTATACATACATCAAAAACTAGTCATAAAAAAAAGCTGAAAATTCTACTACTTCTAATCAACAATATTCTGAATAGAATAATGAAAAAAAAATGATGAAAAATAATGTGGTTTTCTGATATTTTCGTGTGGTTTACATCGGTTTTAGAAATACTTACACCCTGTATAGTTTCCTCAATGACATATCCTTGAAAACTGGAATGAATACAATTCATCAACTCAAACATACAAGGAGGGAGAGAAAACTCAGGCGAAATTGATTACGAAATTTATTGGAAAGGAAAAATCTAGTTCTTTTCAAAACAGAAAGAATCTGTTGTAGCGCTCATATGAAAATATAAAGTTGATGATGGTGGCTGGAAGACGAAACGTCGGATAGCAAATCTGAAAATATCATTATGTAACAGGGGAAAAGTGGCAGGCAATGTGGAAGTGCCATTAATTTCTGAATCCATCAAAAAATAAATCCAGAAAAAAAATAAAAACCGTATTCCAAAATTTCTGTTTTTCCAGATATCTCCGGATATACTCGGAATTTCAGAACTTTCTCAAAGGCATATTGTTAGTCAGTTAAATGCGCAACTTTGCCCCAATTTAACCATCTTCGTACTTATAGTTTCCGAGATCCCAATGGTAGGGATCGAATTTGAAAAACCCTGTATAAACATGTAGGTTGTTACCCCCCAACATCATGCATTTTCAATGTTGGCTCCGGAGAAGGATCAATTTCTATTTCTCAAACCTCGAGCTCCTATTACCTCCTTCTCTTCTGCTGAATCCGTTCCGTAAATCCGAGTTCGCACGCTATCACCCAGCATCAAACTGCCGTAAATCAGCCCGCAGGAGATGGTTTCCAGCACCAGTTCTTGAAGTGAAACACAAAACTTGCCATACGTTCTACATTTAAAGTTTGTAGATTTCCTCGAAACAGCAATAACCGTAAATTCGCCAGGTAGAGACTTTTTACAGCAGTTTATAGTTTTGGTAATTTCCTCCCAACAACAGCCCGGCTTTTTATCTAGATTAGAATTCGATACAATGTGTTGAGTGTTTTCAACATCGTCTACGAGGGTTGCTAGAACATTCTTAAGACAGATTTGAATCGTATGTTTTTGATAAAAATGTCATGTGGGAGTGTAATTTTGAACACTGATAGGAATATGCAATTACTAACAGGGTTTGAGGACAGGAAAAGGTGTCGCGAACCTCGTGATGAAGAGCGTGCCGTATATTATATCCCTTCCACAGAACTAATATTCGATAGAACATACCAGCATCCACAGCTGCTCTATAGAACCCCGTGGACAACAGGTTGACAGCTGTGGATAAACAAGTTGTTCCAAATTAAGTCGGCACCATTGCCAACTCCATTATTATTGATTCTACGAATTCGGTTAAATGTGCAAACTGGTAGCATTTTTAATGGCGTTCTTAATGCCGAAAACAAAAAAAATTGACAGTCGCGTTTTCAGAATATTTCACAAAATGATATTGTTTTCGATGGAACACCCTATATTTGTTCATGCATTTCGATTCGTAATAACATTCTCAACAACAAAGCCCATATCACCTTTCTTCCTAAAGTGGAAAATGAACGACTTATGTGGAAATATTTATTTCTTTCACTGGTACAAAATTTTTCTTTGTTTTGGCGACACCCAATTTTGGTACTTATACGAATGACAATATTTTGTTACTAATAGCAAAATAATGTCGCACCACTCAATTGACACCACTGAGCTATTTGGTATTAATGAACAAAACGATAATTTCCATCTTAAAGCCATTCCGCTAGCCGCATTTATCTTGTTAATCAAAATATATCTACTGTAATGATAACTTTGAAGCCGTTTTTGTACAGAACAGAAAATACTGGAAGGTCATATGAATGGGGTTGGAAAAAATGTGTTTGATTCGATAAAACATAATTAATATGAGCAATCAAGTTGCTTTGAAACTTTGTTGAAATAAAATTTGTCGAATATTCTCAAGTATATCATGACAATTTCATAAATTATTGTAACTGTCAACTACTGTTCGAATATTTTTCGAAATGCCGTTTTCCCATCAAGAAAAATGTGATATGTTAGAATCCTACTTGGTTTGCCAGAAAAATAGCGTAAGAGCACTCCAACACTACAGCAATTCGTTCCCCGATTGTGAATTACATAATCGGCGTTTTTTTACTGTGCTTCATCGTCGATTCAGGAACAATGAGAACTAAAAAACGTTTTGTAATATCTGAAGATACAGAAATTGACGTTTTATCCTACTTTGAGGTATATCCAAATAATTCCATCAGAGATTTATCTAGAGAAATAGCTGTTCCACTGTCTGGTATTCAACGGAATCTGAAGAAACATAAGATTTCTCGTTTCAAGTTAAGACCAGTGCAAACACCTGAACCTGGTGATCCTGAGAGATGATTGGGGTTTTGTCGGTGGTTTATGAATAAATGCAGACAAGATCCAAACTTCTATAGAAATATTATATGGAGCGATGTATAATAGAAAGAATTTTCATTATTGAAGTAGAAATAATCCATTTCTAGTCCATCCCCACAATACGCAAGGACGATTTAGTATTAATGTTTGATGTGGTCTATTTAGAATCAAAATTATCGGTCCATTTTTCTGCCATGGTTCTTTGAATGGACCCCGTTACATTATTTCATCAACAAGAGTGTTGGAAGAGTTTTCCGATGATCTTGATCTGAAGGCTTATTAGATGATCTATTTTCAGCAGGATGGAGCTCCAAGCACATAATGTCAGTGGCGTAAATAGAATGCCTGTGGCCCCCTAGTTCACCAGACATGACACCTCTAGATTTTTATTTTTGGGGATTTATGGAAAATGAGGTGTACAAAATGAAACATAATAATGTAGATGAACTGAAAAATTATATTGAAACTATAATTAATAGAATTGATGGCCGAACTGTGTTGAATGTCACACGTAGTGTCAATAGAATGGCTCAAATATTTGTTCAACGAGAAGGTGGTGTTTTTGAACATTTACTCGATATTTTATAGCACTTTATCGAATCCGTTTGTTATAAATATTTCCTGTTGATATTTTTTTCGCCTTAACGAAAAAAGTCAAATGAGATTTGTTGTTGAGAATGTTATTACGAATCGAAATTCATTAAAAAATATAGGGTGTTCCATTGAAAGAAATGTCATTTCTGTCATTTTTTTTTCGGCATCGAGAAGGCCATTAAAAATGCTACCAGTTTGCCCATTCAACCGAATTCGTAGTATCAATAATAACGGAGTTGGCAATAGTGCCGACTTAATTTGGAACACTCTGTAGATAGCCAAATTTTTCAATGCAAATTGAAGTAAACTCTAGAAGTATTCGATGGACAACATTGTGGTCATAGATGTCCCGGACACCCCACGCATCTCTCCTAAAATGGATTCGACCACCATCGAACCAGCTCTGAGGTCAGCAGAGGATTAAACCCAAGGGATGAAAGAGCCCTGCATGATTATTCCTTCCCTGACTGGAAGGAGTACAGCAAGATTATGAATGCAAAAACCATCTCAACACCATAGATAAAGAAACGAGTATCAAGCAAGAGACTCAGAGGAGGATCTTAGACATGCAAGCAGCGAGAGAAGCCATCACCAAGAAGAGAGTTGTGAGGTTGTGAGGGAAGACCGGAATCTCCTCCTAGGCTGAATCCTAGATTTAATCAAATTGAATAATAAAAAGAGGGAAATGTGGCAAACTACCCAAAAACAGAAGAGAGGATCGAGAACGATCATCTCATCTCACTGCTCAGTTCAGTAGCCAAGGTGGTGGATAGAATCCTGCTAAAGAGATTCCAGAAAATCGAAAAACAGCTCTTACTCATCCCGGAGGAACAGTTCGGCATCTATTGTGCGTGACCCTCAATCTATTCGAATCCCGGGATTCCGAGACTTCTTGTGAAGTTTATCAGTTTCCTGGAAGCTGAGTTCCTGATGTCGGAGGGAGTTGGGAAGGTCCCTTCCAAGAACTTGAGCCTCTTGCAGAAAAGTGCTCTGCATTCGCACCGCAAATGTTCTGCAGTTACCGCGAAGTTCTCGCAGTAGCGGCAACTATCACTCTCTGATTCACCCATCTTTTTGAGGTGATACCCCAGAGGGTAGTGTCCAGTGAGAAGTTTCGTTACCATCTTCAAGTCTTTCTTGTCCAACTTGAGAAGCAGTTTAGCTTTCTTTGGCGATAGACACACTTTGTCTTTGTCCTGGCACTTCCAGTGAGATTTCATTTCATCGGTTTTCCAGCGTACGAACTCTTCTTTCACGTGGGCTCTGGAGAGTCCACAGAAGGGTTCTGGGCAGGAAAATTGTGTGTTTGTCCCTTCTTTGGCAAGGCAATCTGCTTCTTCGTTGCTTTCAATTTCTCTGTGACCTGGCACTCACATCAGGGTTTCCCGATTTTTTACTGCCAGTTGTCTTAGGGATTATTTACAGTTCCATGTCAACTAAGACTCACATGTGTATGACCTCAGAGCTTTCAATACTGCTTGGCTATCTGAAATATACAGATTTCTGCCCTTAGAGTGCCTCTTCCATGGCATTCCCAGACACATAATTCCATAGCATGTAATTCTGCTTGGAAGATGGCTGGGGTTTTGGGAGCCTGAAATTTAGTCCTGTAATGCCCACTCCAACCCTCTCGTCCATCTCAGATCCATCTGTGTACCACACTGATGCATCCCTTCCCAGTTCAGGTCCATTCTCTGTGCAAGTTTGGTGGCTGTTTATGACTACTTCAAAGTGCATTGCGGAGTCGTACCTAACTGGCATGAAATCTGTCGGTATAGACATGGCTCCTGGGGAAATGTGTTCCAAAATCTCCAAGTGTCCGATCAGATCTCCTGCTTTTAAGTTTTTTGTCTGGCTCAGTCTGAGTCAGTTTTTGGTCTATTGTAACTCACGAATATTTCACCACTTTGGAAAATGTGCTGGGTTCCATTCAGAATTGGAGCTTCATGTTCGACTCTAGGAGAGGTAATTCAACGACCTCTCAAGTGGCCAAGATTTTCCTCGAGGTAAGGGAGGGCTCCAATCGAAATCTTGTTATTTTAATTGCCCTGCTGGAAATCCAGAAGGCATTCGATACCGTCTGGATAGAAGTTCTAGTAAGTCATGAAGTTGTTTCGAACAGGCATAGCTGCTCATATGGACTCATACCTAGTCGACAGCATTTTTTAGGTTATGGTTCAACGATAAAGAAGGCCGAAGTAGGTGTACCGCAAGGATCGAACTTGTCGCCCATGTACTCTCTATCTCTATCGGCATTGAGATATCTAACAGTTTGAGAAGTGCTCAGTGCTCAGTGCTCCCTGACTAGAATTACTTTCTGAAAGTGCTTAGTAATCGCGAGTATTTTATAAATAGAAGTGCGAAATTTTGGAGCACTTTTCAAGAGTGCTTAGTGCTCGAAGAACTTTTTCTCAGTGCTCGGCATAGCTCTCTCTACCCAGCTATCAGCTTATTGGAGTATGTGTACATACTGTCAATGGAGTATGTGGCCGATTGTACGTTAAAAATCGCTGGATTGGGTGTTATAGGCCATCATGGAAATAGCCCCCTAGTTCAACAGATGTAACCCCCGTTGGACCTAAAATATTCTCTGAACATGATTGTTTGATAAAATCAAAAACGCGAATTTTATGTAAATGTCTTAGTGAAAACATTTCACATATTCTCGCAAATCAAACTGATTTGCTAATCTTATTTGGTCTTATTGCTACATTCTGTTTTAATCTGATAGGATTAAATTGTAGTGAAACAATGGAATCTTCGTATGTAGATAATGTTCATTGATGAAATGATTAAATCTATAAAATGTCATTCTAACCAACAACATTTCACATTCGAAGTTGATTTGAAATAGTAAAGTGTTTCAAGTTCCAAGACATCATCATGACAAGTAAGTGATATTGATGATGATATTGATAATAGTAATAGTTTGTTCACTCAAACATGTCAATTCCTGTACTGTAATGCAGAATTTTTTGGATGTTGGATTCTGCTGTATGATGAACCCGATATTGAGATTCGAGACAGTTGAAAATTTGACGTTTGGAGTCAATCAAGATCGTTCAGCTGATTTTGGCCAGAGCTTGGAAGGAATTTACCCAAAAAGTGTGTATCGTTCATTCAAAACCCCGCAGAAACGTAACATTTGGTGATAAGAACAGTGAGTGGTAATGAAAAATAGAATAAAACGAATTCTTCTGCCAATGAATACGATGAGAGATATATCAGTAGATATATCCGAAGTTCTCAAGGAAGAAATAGATGTCGATGAACAGGAATAAGGAGAGCTTCTCCAACAATATAAAACGCCTAGTAAACCAGAGAAAGACGAACTAGAGATTGAGAGAGAATACGAACAAGAAGAACAACACATTATGAGGAAACGATGATAAGAGAAGCTAGAGTAACATTAGTCCAGCAACTACAACAACAACACGGTGAAGTTCTGCAATGAATCACTCAAAGTTACCTGTGCTTCTAGAACAAAATCGTGGAAATAGTCCAAGTGAAGTGGAAAATATATTCAACGAAGAAGTGGATAAGATCAAGGAGAGGATGAGAATGATGCACCTCCATACAAATGGGTAGCGAATATTTCTTCTGAAGAAAATATAGACACTGAATAACAGGTCATCATGTACAAACAATAAATTAATATTGATATTTACAAGTTTGGAAAGGCAATATGGTTGTTACTGATTCACTGTTTTGTATACACGTTGAATTCATCAAGGTATCCTAAGAATATGCAGGGATTTGCTTTGATCTCCCTATACCCGAAAATGTCAAGGAACTCAGAATCTGCCAATCCAGCAGCGTGGAGATTGCTTCAATCTCCGTTGAGCTTGCATACAATATTTTTTAGCATACTTCTTCTGGTTGATTCATGAAGACAGCCTCCTCCAACTTTCTGTAAAAAAAACTATTTTGGCGTCAAACAGAGCATTCTCAGAATCTTCTACTAAAAGTATTGCCAAATGAATTTTGATGCAGTTTATCCATTTACATGATACAGTCTCAATGTCTACTGGAATTGCATATATTTTCTCTTTCACCGCCAATTGAAGAGAAAAATACTTTAGAGGTTGAATTCTACAACGAGTTTCCGAATCATACCTCTTTCATTATTCACTTCATGGTTTTGAGGTTCCTTATCATATCAGAATCAATTCCATTATCTCCGAATATCTGCTCTATGCTTCAGGAAGCGTGTATTCTATCACCACGCCATCAAGAATTGAGACCCTGATTCCTTCATACCTTCGATAATCCTATGAACGAAGTGAATTTTTCAACCCAGATTTTTCAGTAAACTGTATCACATATTTTCATTGACGGATCTATTATTATTTTTCAGGCACTGCTTTCGCGGTTTTGGCAATTCTACTTGCAGTAGGCGTACGTAAGTAACATTTTGATATACTATACCGGAATAGTTACATCCGCCATATTTCGATTTATGAAAATTATATATTCAGTATTATGTCAGTGATTCATGATCACTTGTATATTCAACAACCAGAGATTTCCTAGTTCAATCAAGGAATGGTTTCTAGATACAAATTTAAGTTAGAAAAAAGAGCATAAAAAAGTCTATGTTGATTTTCTACTCATCTCCAACGCTATCCCCGTTCTAAGCTTTTGAGAAGCGTAATTTTTCCAAAACTATTTCATACAAATACTAAGTTTTTGTACACATGAAGTATCATCACTTCTACATAGTTATAGATCAGAAGAGGCTATGTACTCTGCCATTTCAGTTTTTGAGTCATCTGCCACGTGCCATACACACAACAATTTTTTTTATTTCTTATTATAGTATTATATTCTGTTCTTTGGTTTCAATAATATATTATTCTGTCACAGAACTGAATTCAATTGAACTACTACTCCATTCAACTATTCTGTCTTTTAAAATTTCAACACAATGACTTTCAATCATAAAAAGTTATAAATTGGACTGAATTAAATGTGTCCTGAACCACCACCAATCGCGCCAACTCGAATCCAATTTTTGAGACCACTTCAAAAAATGAAACAATTGTTTGAACCCTTCTGACGACCCAACAAAGACTTTCAATCATGAAAAGTTGTAAATTGGACTGAGATGAATGTTTTCTGACCCACGATCAATCGCGCCAATTCGAATCTTATTTTTTGAAACCACTTCAAAATATAATAAAATCGGTCGAAACTTTCTGACGACCCGACAATGACTTCCAATAATAAAGAGTTATAGAGTGGACTGAAATTAATGTTTTCTGAGCTACTATCAATCGCGCCAACTCGAATCTAATTATTGAGACCACTTCAAAAAATAAAAAAATCGGTCAAACCCTTCTGACGACCCGACAATGACTTTCAATCATGGAAAGTTATGAATTGAACTGGATTGGATGTTTTCTGTTGAACCACCAATCGTGCCGACTCGAATCCTATTTTTGAGACTACTTCAAAAATAAAAAAAATCGGCTGAACACTTCTGAAGAGACGACAATAACTTTTTATCACGAAAAGTTGTGGAATGCACTGAGATGAATGTTTTCTGATCCACTATAAATCTCGCGAACTCGAATCCTATTTTTGAGATACCTAACTTAAAAAAATCAAAAAATCGGCCGAACCCCTCTGACGACCCGACAATGAATTTCAATCATGGAAAGATCTGAATTGGACTGAGATAAATAATTTCTGACCCACTATCAAACGCGCCAACTTGAATCCTATTTTTGGGACCATTTAAAAAAATAAAAAAATCGGCTGAACCGCACTGACGACCCGACAATGACTTTCAATCATGAAAAGTTGTGAATTGGACTGAAATGAATGTTTTCTGACCCTCAATCAATCGCGCCAACTTGAATCCTATTTTTGAGACCACTTCAATAAATAAAAAGTTGGTCAAACCCTTCTGACGACCCGACAATTGACTTTCAATTATAAAAAGTTGTAAATTGGACTGAAATAAATGTTTTCTGACGCACTATCAATCGCGCCCACTCGAATCCCATTTTTGAGACCACTTCAAAATATAATGAAATCGGCCGAACCCTTCTGGCGACTTGACAATGACTTTCAATCATGAAAAATTGTGAATTGGACTGAAATAAATGTTCTCTGATCCAACACCAATCGCGCCAACTAGAATCCAATTTTTGAGACCAATTCAAAATATAAAAATTTGGTCAAACCCTTCTGACGACCAGACAATGACTTCCAATCATTAGTAGTTATAAAGTGGACTGAAATTATTGTTTTCTCAATCGCTCCAACTCGAATCCAATTCTTGAGACCACTTCAAAAAATAAAAAAATCGGACAAACCCTTCTGACGACCCGACAATGACTTTCAATCATGAGAAGTTGTGAAATGGACTAGAATAAATGTTTTCTGACCCACCACCAATCGCGCCAACTCGAATCCTATTTTTGAGACTACTTCAAAAAACAAAAAAGGCGGTCGAACCCCTCTGACGACTCGACAATGACTTTCAATCATGAAAAGTTATGAATTGGACTGAGATGAATATTTTCTGACCCACTTCCAATCGCATCAACTCGAACCCTATATTTGAGACAACTTCAAAAAATAAAAAAATTGGCCGAACCCTTCTGACGATCCGACAATGATTATCGAACATGAAAAGTTGTAAATTGGTCTGGAATAATTGTTTTCTGACCCACCACTAATCGCGCCAACTCGAATCCTGTTTTTGAGACTACTTCAAAAATAAAAAAAATCGGCCGAACTCTTCTGAAGATACGACAATGACTTTCAATCATGAAAAGTTGTAAACTGGACTGGATTGAATGTTTTCTGACCCACCACCAATCGCGTCAACTCGAATCCTATTTTTGAGACTACTTCAAAAATTAAAAAAATCGGCCGAACTCTTCTGAAGATACGACAATGACTTTCAATCATGAAAAGTTGTAAACTGGACTGGATTGAATGTTTTCTGACCCACCACCAATCGCGTCAACTCGAATCCTATTTTTGAGAGTACTTCAAAAACAAAAAAGGCAGCCGAACCCCTCTGACGACTCGACAATGACTTTCAATCATGAAAAGTTGTGAATTGGACTGAGATGAATATTTTCTGACCCACTTCCAATCGCGCCAACTCGAACCCCTTTATTTGGGACCACTTCAAAAAATAGAAGAATCGGCCGAACTCTTCTGACGACCCGACAATGACTTTCAGTCATGAAAAGTTGTAAATTGGTCTGAGATGAATGTTTTCTGACCAACTATCAATCATCCTTTCCAACATTTTTCATTGAGTTTCCTAGACATATATTCCAAATCTTCCTTTTCTAGAGTGAGTACTCAAAAAATATATATGAATACGTACGTTCCCCTGAAATTTTGCTGCCGTTTATTGAGAATAATCTTCCAAAATAATGCCCTAGATTGAAATATTTTCCATTGTTATCAAAGAGCAGCTTATCAACCAGTATTTGGATTCTATATACAGACAAACATATAGGAATCAAAAATTTTGGTTCCTATCAAGGGCACCATTAATATCAGATATGGGCCTCTGCAATATCACCTACGTATTTCTATGGCAAATGTCCTGACAACTGACCACTGTTACAGTAGTAGGTCTATTATCTATTATAGCAATGCATCTTCTGAGACAAATCATTTTTCTCGTGGTGAGACAAATCATTTTTCTCGATAGAAGTGTTTTTGCCCATTTTTACTATAGTAATTCGCGTGTTTTTATGTTGTGTAAGAATATTTGGCGAATATTTTTTGTTTCTACTCTCAAGTTGCGTTCATAAATTTCTCGATGGATTATTTTTAATAGTAGTAGAATGGATATTCTTCCACTATATGTTTTCTGTACAAAGAGGGCATATTTTCAATGAATAATCTTGACTTTGTATGTTCCTCAGATGCAAAGGATCCAGAATGTCCTGATGTATCCTATGTTGGTCCATCCGTTTTCGTTCCCGACTATTACAACTGCCACTGGTACTACGAGTGTGCAGAAGGAGTCAAGGTCCATATGGAATGTTCGTCAAATCTCCTATGGGACGACATTCTCAAAACTTGTAACTACCCAGATAAGACAGATTGTGGTAAGTATCTGTTATATATTCGTGTATTTTTTAAAGATCATTGGAGACATGGAAACGTTGGACCAAGAAATTTCAACAAGGCACATTTCAGGGATAATAATGATGATGGCCAGAGTACTTGAATTCTCGTCTAAGCTTTGGTTTGGATTATTCGGTTTTTTAACGATTTGATAAGTGAATAGCATTTCAAAGTTCCAAATATTGAAAGAGTCCAATAGAGACCAAGTTCTTCTACTTTCTTCAATTTTCACCCAAAGAATTATCCTGCAGCGAACTCTTCAGGTTTTTATAACTCGAATGGTAGAAAAAACATCCAACAGCTAAAGTAATCTGAAAATTTTCTAACAATACAAACATTGTATTAAAAAATTTGTTGAAATAAAGCAGTTCTAGAAAATGGTAGTGACATACTGGGTGTTCCATTTGAGAAAATCAAGTTTCCAGTTTTTGATATTTGAAGTCAATTCCTCTGTATAGAAAGTCTTATTTGACGAATGTAACTTTCCTTTCATAGTGATATTTCAACTAACTTTTGGTATTACACGCTATATATAATTTTTTTGCATAAGTACTAGTTATAAATTTTTTACGTTGGCATTTGTGATGGTGTGTTTTTCCGAAGATTTTCTTTCTTTTGGCAGTAACTTGACAACGCCGCAAAATTTTCTAGAAAATTGAAAATATTTAAAATTTTTTGCTCAGTTCAATGGTGAAAAAATTACGGGGTGATCCATGTAAAGAAATGATGATTTGTGTTGCCACGCATTTTAAGAAATACTCTGTAACTTTGAAAAATCTTTTTACTAAACAACAAAGTAATACTGTACCTCCCCGCACAAATGGTCCACCCTGTATATACCAAACACGTCAGGAAGATCATAATCTGAAATCTGCCACCAAGCAGGCATTCTTTCTCTGGTACAAAAACCCTGAATCTGAAACGAGATCAGAATACCAATGTTGAAACTAAAAATATATGCAATTCTCAATTTTCAAAATTCCCCACATCAATCCCACTTAAGATAAGAAGTCCCAACAACTGAGTCCTCAAAGTGACAGAATTATTTGTTTTTCTTATGGAAAAGGTTAATAAACACAGCTGTCTTAAATGACACTTGACTTTGAATGTAATTCAAATCTGAATCATAAAATTATTATTTTCAGCTCATACAGCTAGGCCATCAGGTGAGTGACATTTAAACTATATAGATGAACATAATTTAGACTTTCATCTCATTACTTCTTAGCGGTTATTCTCTCAGCCAAAATAAGATACTACATTAACATAATTATTCCGACTCAAACATATGTCATCCAAAGAATTAACCAAACTTCTCGAGGAGTTAGCATCATTAAAGCTGTGAAGCTTTCTGATTGAGAATAATCTCAATAGCTCAAATGTTGCATAAAGAATGTAATCGTATCACTGAAAATTAAGCTTTTGTTTGCTTAAATTTTCATTACAAATACACATAATACATAATTCATTAGTTAAAAAATATAATACATTAGTTACTTTAAATACCCTAGATACCAATTTCATTTCAAAATTCATTTATGGAAATTCACATGCATGTTTTGATAGTTTTCAAAACTGATAGATACAACTTCACCATTCTTGTCCAAAATGATAAATATGTCCGCTGAATTTTGGCAATCAACATTCTCATTCAGTTCGATGGTCTCTTTCGTACATGATACAGTATTTTTTACAGAAACGTCTCCAACTTGAATTTTTTTCACAAGCAATTCCAATTGAAAAAGCTACTTTCATCATCAAAAATGTCTTGTCTGTGGCAGTAAGAACAAATTCACTAACTTGCTCTTTCGTGAATACTTTCGCTCTACATTCCACTTTTTTTTCTTAATAAATCCTATCAAAGCGCTATATCTACTGTAGATTTCTGCTCTTTGCTCCAAATCCAAACAAGCTCGTAACAGAATATTTAGGCTACCAAGATGATGATGTTCCACAAAATAATCAAATGATACCGTTTCTCCAGCACCTTGAACCTGTTCTGTATTTTGCCTCTCACAAAATTCAAGATATTCTTTCTCGTATGGATTTTTGATTTATCCGGAAGCAACTCTAATCTCACTGTGTTAGCAGCCTCAAGTTCATTTTCAGGAATACCAATATCTACCATGATTTGTGACACAGTTTCGAATACGTTTTGATCGATACTATAATGTATCGACACCTTTGAGAATAAAAATAATAATTCAGCTCAACTGATACCAAACAATCATTATCTACACTTGATGCACTATCGCCTTGTTTCCATGTGATCAATTTTTGTTTCGATAGTACCATCAACAGCACGTCCAACACCACCTCCAGCACCAACAGCACCTCCGGCACCCACGGCACGCCCAACACCACCTCCAGCACCAACAGCACCTCCGGCACCCACGGCACGCCCAACACCACCTCCAGCACCAACAGCACCTCCGGCACCCACGGCACGCCCAACACCACCTCCAGCACCAACAGCACCTCCGGCACCCACGGCACGCCCAACACCTTCTCCAGCACCCACAGCACCTCCAGCACCACCAAGGCCAACAGATGCACCACTGGGTAAGATTGTTTTTAATTGTTTGAAGATATGGAATGTAGACTATCACTCTGGCTATTTGGTCACTATGATCTCACGTGATGAAACGTTGCGTAGGCCGTTTCATCTTTTCATCTTGCAGGCAGAACTAGAAACACTCCAAATCTCCGGATATTGAGATGATTCAAACGGGGAACAGACCAGAGCTATCTGTATTAATTGACCTACCCTTGCTCTGATGAGGGGCAAAACTTCGGAACTAGTTAGCAGTTAATTTCCTTTCCTGAATCGATACAAAATTCTGCTGGCTGGTTGAAAAAAGAAGAAAATAAAAATGAAAATAATTTATATTTGTCACGAAGTTAAAAATTGATGAATAATTTTCACTATTGTACTATGTTGATTACATAGATTATGTGATGACATTCAATAACAACTTCAAGTTTGACACTGTATTACCTCAATTTTTGGTAAAAAGTTTCAAATTTGTATCATAAGCGTAGGGCACATATTTATAAGAAAACATAGAATGGAATAGTATATTGTGTATCTAGTAGTAAAAGCAATACATTCCCGGACGACAATGTAAATTGTTGGCCCAATCCGGCTGGAACTATTTGGTAGAGGAGCACACGATCACGATTTATTACAATATCTGAGCCTTTCGATCGAATTGAAATATTAGCAGATGATTTTTATTATTTCATTCTATTTATTACTAGCAGACCCGGCCACGCATTGCTTCGGCTAAGGTTTTTATTATATTACATAGTAGTAAATTATTCAAGGGAAACGGTAGGAGAACACCAGTAATGGGGACTACCATGCTTTTTTACACAGATGCCATTTGTTAAAATACATGGCGACCGCCATCATTGATTTTCTACTACAGTTGATGTTGATTCTGGCCTTGAGTACCTCATAATCATCAAAATACATATATCGTACATCGTGATTTGATGTATAGCAAATATATAATAATAAAATATATAATAATATAACTACGTGGTAATACTTACATGTATATACTTTAATTAAAGATTGTTAAATAATGAAGCACTAATAATTAAAAAGCAAGAAGGATTCAACTGTATTACTTTTACTATAATATGAATTCAATTTATAATTCAGTCTAAATAACACGTGGCCGGCTATGGTAATACCAAAAATTAAGAACGTAAGAACAATTGAACTTCACTGTATTGCGTTTACTACGAAACACGTGGTGGTTATGCCATTAAATTGTAACTTATGTGAAACGTTAGTACTTTTAACACTGCGCCATCTGTTAGAATACTTACTCAATCCAGTCAGCACATACCGCCATCTGTTAGAATCGTTTGGGACTGTCAGATAATTGTGACTGTCGAATAATAAACAAATAATGCTTAGTAGACGATAGTGTGGAAACTACGAAGCATCGCACAAAGAGGAGACCGAGAACGTGTAATGTGTTCTGTCTCACTCTCTCGCCATCAACAAATAATTTGCAATAAAATAATGCGGCTATAAATTGAGATGTGAGCTATGCTATCTGTTAAGTTAGATCGAACTACACACGGTGTGCAAATTTGATTGAAATCGGTTAAGTAGTTTGGGAGTCTATAGCGGACAAACAACGTGACACGTAATTTATATATATTAAGAATATATTACTCTATTTCAAATATAAATATTTTTTTACAGGAAGACTGTGCCTGGAACACATAGATGGTGAGATTCTGCCGTATCCATATGACTGCTCTCAATACATTCAGTGTGTCAGTGGAAAAGAATACTACTACAAGTGTCCACGTGATACATATTTCGATAGAATGACAGGTTCATGCACCTCTGCGTCTCCTGACCGGTGTTAAATTATGAGGATAACTGTCATAAATTCAGAAATACATTTCATTAATTTTTTTCAGTTTCATTCCACTCACCTTAACCTGTAACCTTTGAAAGCTATTAGTGACGTTTAGATTGTATTTCGTATTGTTACCTCCGTAGATGCGCCACTGCATCAAAGGAATTGTGTAGACATATTCATGCTCTTGTACTCACCTACTCCTATACTGTTGTGAAATGACCTAGTGCAGAATAAAAAAGAATTTCTGATGGTCATCGTACAGTTTTTCTTGATTTGTCTTGGTTTCACAATCATTGCAAAACGATTACCCACTGTGTGTGTAGATAAAAACGAAAAAATTTTGGTATGAATTGAACAAGCAGCGTAGCGATACCAAATGATCATAGCATAATATCATTTTTCTACGACCATATAGAAATATGCCCATTTTATGTGCTTCATCGTTCAAGGAAGTAGGCCGATTGTATAAACACTTTCATTTCTACATCGCGAGCTGTACTGTAATGATCATTTCAGGCCATGGTACAGGTATTGCTGAAATATAAAGCCCAAATAGACCAGTCCGGTGAGGTTTTGCCCAGGATAATTTAAAATAGAATAGGGAATTCAATAGAAAATAGAGAAAATTCACCTTCAACTTCTAAGGATTGGTAAAGTCAGGAAAATTCAACTGTGAAAATTGAAACTAATGAAAGTCCAAATATAACTGTCAGTCATTGTCGAAACGTAACATTCAATATTGTAAATAATAAATAAACCAATGTTGAATAGTAACATATGATTTGAAAAATATAATCAAAGTTCATAGTTAATACTTCGTCATATAGTGTGAGACTTGTGAGTAGTAAAATGACGCTGAGGTCGTAGAAAAAGTATAGTATACAACGAGCATGGAATGTCCATTTCTCACTCTTATGATTTACGGCACTCACCTTCGGCTCGTACCGTAATTTTCATACTCGTGAGAAATGAGTGTCATTCCATGCTCGTTTACTATTATGTGGTGATATTAGGAAAAAATTGGTATCATCTCAGGTATTACGCTATTGTAGTCGATAAGTGAAAGGAATAATTGTTTCAATATAGATAAATTTGCACTCTCATCATTAATCGATATCACGTGATATCATAAAGCCATCAGAGATAACAAATGTTGGTCAAGGTGAGAAGCCGACATGAAATTCCTGATGAAGTTGATGAAAGTAAAATCGGACCAACTACTGTATTGAAAAATTCTTATAGTATTCAGTAGAGTTTTATTATCCACGTTACATTTCCATAGAAATCAGGAGAGTAGTGGTAATGTACAGTCGGAACAATAAGATACTTCCACTATGAATATTCATAATTATTGCACAAGCTTTACGATAATTATTGTAAC
This sequence comes from Chrysolina americana, assembly GCA_958502065.1. NCBI lineage: Eukaryota > Metazoa > Arthropoda > Insecta > Coleoptera > Chrysomelidae > Chrysolina > Chrysolina americana. Next base: position 65,757,225 of record OY293417.1, on the reverse strand, counting down.
TGATGGAAGAAATTGCTGTCACTATTGACTAATTTCATGATGAGTTGTATGATCAGTTTTATTTTTATGAATCTCTCACAAAGCATAGTGGACTACAAGCAAGGAAGAGAAAAAGACGAATATTTTTATTGAAATTATTGTTTTCACTATAGAGTCACTTGATTTGGTGTTAACAGAACATACGCGATGGTTCCGTAAAACTGAAAATTGGGAGATACTACTTCATCTATAATATATTTTCAGGTATACTTCAGTTCTGTTTGATTATTGGTAAGTAAAATAATATTTTCTGAAGGTTCCCTGTATTTGTTTTTGGATATATGTACAAAAACCGTCTTAAAAACGATGAACGAAACTGGTCCAAGTACTAATCCTTGTGGTACACCGCGTAAAACTGGCGGATCAGAGTTTCTATCATAAAAAAAAAATATGTTTTCTTGTTGTAAGATACCATTCAAAAAATTAGTATGGTCTGTGACTTCCGAATGGATTGGTGAAAAACAAAATTACTCGAAAAAAGTCCCAATGGGTAGACCTATAAAAATAATAAAAAATACAAAATCATCATTCTCATTTAAAATGCGCACTAGATTGGAAGAATTTATGCTGATTCCTTAAATATATGATAGGTATAATATGTCCACAAGGTTCACCATAGAAAAAACCTGATATTTGCAAGTTGAAATTGCAGATGTTCTTCAAAGAGGCACTAAATCTTCAATTGCTTTGTAATAGACTTCAAATTTGGTGCGCTTATTGAAAAGAGGTTACATTTTTGAGAAATTCAGTTGAAAGTCATGTAAAAATTTTTTTGTGGGAAATGGCCACTATCAACTCCAGATGAACTTCTCAACACTCGAACGGTTACAAATAGAAAAATTCTGTGAACGCCAATCAATTCAGAATGGAAAAATTAGTATAGTATTTGACTTTCAAATAGATTGGTTGAAAACAGAATCACGGGAAAAAAGTCTCAAGGGGTAGACCTCTAATAAGCATGAAAAATGCAAAATTATCAGTCTCGTTTGAAATTCGCACTATATACGCAAAATTTCATGCTGATTTAAAGTTCACCACAAAAAAGGTTCTAACGAAAAACTTGATATTTGCAAGCTGGAATTGCAAATGTTCCTCAAAGAACCTACTAAGTCTTTAACTGGCTTGGAATCGACGTCAAATTTGGTGTTATGCACACTAAATTTGAAAAGTTTATGGAAGATTTATATAAAAAAAGTTTTATGGGAAATTACCACCATCAACTCCAAAGGAACTTTTAAACTCGCGAACAGTTATTGGTGGGAACCAAATTGCTCGAAAAAGTCCCCTAAAAATCATGAGCACGATCTGAATTTCGGAAGTTTTTATATTGAATTTTTTGTGAATTCCTTTATTGAGAAAACTAAAGAAGATTTTCGGTCTAAAAGTAATGCAATATTCGGTATTGAAGTAAATCAAATATTTCAAATATTTTATTTTTTATTTTTCAAAAACTTGTCAGTCCTCCTTAAATGTATACCGATGACCTGGTTCCAAATTATAATCAAATTATGGGCCGCGGTAGTCGTGATGGTGGAGCGTGCGCTTCTCAACCATAACAGCATGGGTTCATATCTCAACACGGTCACCAGTCTCAGATCTTTTTCTTGCTCAACAAAATCTCAGGAGCTCCTGAGGGATTTCTCCTTACTGGAAACCTGGAAGATTCGATACAAAAAAAATACGAGAATTTCTGCTCTCCTCTTTACCACGTCAATCGAGTCAGAATAATGATGTCAGTTATTTTGAAAATACCTTCATGAAGTATTCTGTATTTCAAAACAAAAATGTCCAAATCGTCAGTATTTTTTCATGTTGTAAAATGGTTCAAAAATGTACCGTGTCTACAAATCTCTTTGCTGATCGCAATTGTCGTTCAAGGATAAGCTTCGAAAGTAGGTAAGCAGGTTAGTGAGAATGAGTGAGAGAGAGTTATTAGATGCTTTTTATGCTGACTATGATACTCGTGGAACATCAAACCCCATGTCCAGATCATAAAATATGATTTATACGGGTATGCATGTACACATCTAAGAACTCTTCATTGCAATGATTTTGCAAAGCGATAACTCCGTTTCAGTTTCAATGAACTACTTCGAATCTATTTTAATCAGATTCTCTAAATCAGATTCAATCAACCTATTTTCTATCAAATGATTTAAGGAACTATCCACTCTTAGAGCCAGATAAGCATGTCATTGAGATTTTGTTTTTGTCTTTTTGTCTTATTGAGTGGATATGTTCCAGGAATATCAGTATCATCCGATTTCTGAAGGTGATAATAACAATTCTACAGAAAAAAAGTTCAGCTATATCATAAATCTTGGATTGAATTCGCCGTTACTTGATGGAAATTCATAGTATATGACACTAAGGTAAACAGGATTAGATTTTCACAGATTTTTATTTCAATCGCGATATGTTTTGCGTTTACTGCAGTGTCATATACTTCATCATAAACTTTATTTACTGTATTCGCATGATTCGTATTTTTTTATTGATTCTGAAAAAAATCGTTCCATAACAAATATCGTATCTGAGAAGAATTCGACAAGGATATAAGATAATTTAAGTATATTTTCTATAATTTTCATATGAAAATCTAACTGACTGATCGAAATGCGACAGAAATATGAGCGGTAAGAAAGAAAGTAGTCTGAAAGTTCACTCCGACTACTCAGAGCACATGATTCTCGGACTCAGTAATCACTCACCTCACGGTAGTGGAGGATGTTTATTGGGGATGAAGCAGCGAGCCCTTCGGATCTATCTGGGATCCGGAGACAGGGCTCGAAAGGAACATGCCCCCCCCAAAAAACAAAAGATTCAATTATGTGTTAGATACACCCACAGCCCGGAGAGTGTGAAAAGGGTATTAGTTAGGAAGCTCGCGAAATGAGCTGCATCCAAAAATTGAACCAGTTCCCAGCAGCGGTGGGTGCATAACGGGCCCGAATGAGAGGCCTACATGCTGATGGTTCTGTCCGCACACAAAATATATTCTATTTATCTCCGCCTCTTCTGTTCAGAATCTAGGGACTATATATCTCATCTTTGAGCTATGTCAGAGCTCCGTCACAGCTGCTTAACAAAGTGTCAGAAGTGGCAAATATGCCACAAGTCGTTCTGGCTATAGAGGAGGATTGTATCATAACATCAAAGGAAGGCATCAAGACCTGCAGGGCGTTTCATAACACCAAGTTCTTAAAACCACAACAACTTGCACAGGTGGATGCGCATATACAAGAAAGTCTTCCGAAAGAGGCTGACATCTGGCATGATACCGTTCAAACACTGTCTCAACCAGACAGGAGAAATGATAAAAAGAAAATATGAATTAAATTTGGATTTTGTCATGCACCAACCATTAACCAGCTGAGCATAAAACAGTAGGCGATTTGCACGTGTAAGAACTGGCAACAACACTGCCTCTGTTTGTCTGTGACAGTTCAATTTAATATATATTTTTTTAATCCGCTAGGAATTGCCCAGACAGACCCTGTTTCCGGAGCCCCGACACTTCCGGAGGGCGCGCTGGTGTATTAACCCCAGTAAACATTCCCCACGTCCGTGGGTGAGTGATTACTGGGTCCGAGAGTCATATGCCCTGACAAGGCGGAGTGAACCAAGAATTGCGGCCTTCTGCATTCTTCCGGCTAAGTTTTCTGCCGCATCATAGCAATCCCATATGATTTTCAAGTTTGAGAGCAGTGTGTCCATCTTTCCACCAAGGACCCCTATTATCAGAACCACCATCTTGACAGAATGGTTTGGGTAAAGCCTGCGGAGTTGAAAGAGTAGATCTTGATATTTAGTTCGTTTTTCCTCCTCTTTTCGGACGATGTTCGTTTCGCCAGGGGCTGAAAACTCAATGACGAAAATCGTCCTACTTTGATGGTCGAGGAGGACTGCATCAGGCTTATTGGCTTGTATTTGCCTATTATTATTATTATTAGAATAAGGTGAAGCTGGCCATCGGCCAAAATGTAGAAAGTTCTGCATAGAACGTTACTGCTCCTCGCTGTCAGTTTCATCTCGTGAGTTAGGTTTAGGTTTGAACGTGAGTGGCCCATATCAGGCCAATGGCCTATTTTGGCTCACCCTATGGTTTTATTCCTCTCAATACATCCAATAAGTTGATGAAATTAAGGAGTATGTTGTGAAAACAATTTACCTGATTCTCTGGTCTTACTGTTGTATTGTCAAATGTTGAAAATCTGGTTCAGGTCATCTATGAAAAAATATCTCCTTGAACTCGTTATATACTACATTCAGGATTACTTTCTGATATAGTCAAATTAGAGACAATGCTATATTCTTAGTCAACCTTTCTACATATTCAGTAGTAACTTTTATTTATATTATAATTAATGTGACTGTGATACCTATATTGTATCTGCCTAACTTTTAACATTAGTACAAACTTTACTTTTTTATTATTAAGGTGACTGTGTTATGATATTGTAACTACTTTGGTTGACTAACTTTAATTTTTTAACAATAATAATTGACTGTGATAATTGTATTACCTAACAATGTTTTAGCAAAATTTTTTTTTAAAACTGTCTGTGAATGTATTTATATCTACACAAATACCAGGATGTATCCAGGACATTCTTGGCAGTGTTATGATGCAATAGTTTTTAATAATTTGTTTAATTGGTTTACTTAATTTAATTTATTTACTTTTATATATATACACCCACTTCGCTTTGTCAATGTCAAATGTTATATTTTGATTGATTGATTGATTGATTTTAGGCATGTGGTGTTTGAGTTTGCAGTGGCCAATGAGCAAACCTATTTTAACTCTGAGATGTGCTCTACTGAGTTCTAGCAGTTTGTCATGTTTTTTCCTTGTGCAAGCAATAAATGCTTTGGACTACGCAATACTCGAGTCTTTTATTATCTGCCCAGGATGTTATAACATTCTTGGCAGTGCTATGTGCTATACCAATTACCGATTCTGGCCCATTGAACGTTATTTCGGACCCCCTTTTGCTAGGGCGTCCGCTATTTCGTTCCCTTCTAGGCCCGTGTATCCTAGTATCTAGACTTAATTAACGTTGTTGCGTTGTGCCAGTCGGTTTGAGGTTTCCTTGCAGTTCCATACTGCTCCGGATAAAGCAGTTGGATTCAAGGGCTTTCAGTGCTGCTTGACTAACTGAAAATATTTTTATTGTTTTTCGTGTGTGGTGTCGATTTTCCAGCTCCTTTGCACACATTCCAATGGCATATACCTCTGCCTGGAATACCGTAGCTAATTTACCCATACTGAATGAGCGTTTCACTACTGGGTTCATCCAATATATTTCTCCGACGCCTTCCAAAGTTTTGGAACCATCGGAAAACCAACGTTCATTTGCTCTACATAGATCAGTTTCATTCTGAACCCTGTCTTCTCTTTCAGGGAAGACCACAGTGTAGGACGTGTGAAGGTTGATAGTTTTGGGCATGATGTCTGAGGGCATTCCTAGAATGTTGTGAGCTATTATGCCCTCCAGCATGCTGCTGCTTCTCATGACCACTGCCTGCGGTAGACTAATAGATGCTTGGTGGAGTCTGTATGTTGCTCATCTTGCCTGTCTCTCCAGAGCTAGGAAGAGGAAGTAATCCGAGAAGGGCTTACCTTAAGAATATACATGTAGGTAAAACGAGGTTACGAATATAAAAACATAAAACAACAAAAAGACTTCCGTGGTGGAGTAGAAACTGTGGTTCATTAAAAATAAGTTAATGAGATCGTGGTGAACATTCAAGAGAATCGATCGATCAAGTTCATTCTTCAACTGGAGATTGACTTAGTATGGTGGAATCGCCGGTAGTCAGCCACTTAAGCAAAATATCATTTTGAGATCAAGATAAAAAATAAAACCCGATGGAAAGTTACTAAAATTTCTACATCATTGAATTATCTGAAGTTTTTTATGTTACATAGACAATTCGATTTTCATAAATTCGTTATACTTAAACTGATGCTGAACTTTTTCTGAAAAAACTCGAAAAATCCTATAGTCAGCCGTTAAAATTCTTATTTCAGCCACTATGCATCTAGTTGTCAGCCACGATAACTGAAGGGATAGTATAATATATTATTCGGATGGAACATTATTTACTCAAACATTCAAAATCCTATAGAAAACTCCCCAAAATCAACAATACTTATTAATTATAATTTTTGAAAGGGCTTTCTTTGTCTTCTTTTGTGGCAATTTTTTTTCAACTGCGTTGAGAAAGAATTGTTTTCCCTTGCAGGAACCACATTTTTCTAATTAAGTAGGTATATTTGCAACATATTCTTCCTCTTTCCTAGTTAGAACCGTACTGGGTGCTATTTCCGTGGTCCTATCTTGTCTTGTGTGGTACCACGGCGTACACAATATTTAATTTTTTCCCTCGAAAAGGAAAATCCTATAATGTTTAGAGAACATCGTGAGAGCCGAAGAAAAGTAGATAAGATTTGGAGTTCCTCCTGAACAATTCCCAAGGCAGATAGTTCTAAAGAGGTGCCGTTCGTTGGAAGAACGAGCCCCAGGAAAAAGATGTTCAACACGTCTCCAAAGTGACGACAAATGGATGTGACGACAGATCGATGTGTCAGTCTTGATTGGACCGCTAATGGTTGAACGATTGTTGACATGAAAGTATCAATAAAACAGAGTCAAGTCGCTAAACTTTCTGTTGTGTTCCAGATAAATGAGCGAGTTTGTAAACAAAGTGTTACCGACAAGACAAAGTACACTCTTTAAACATAATCTAAAAATGTATGCGTGTATTTTTTGGCTGCACTCCATGTACGGAAAGAGTATTCCAGGACAGGTCAGATTTGTGCTTTATAAATCATAATCAGTTGACGGGTAAAATACCTCTTGGCACGAAATAGGAAACTAAGTTTTTAAAGGACATTTTCGGCAATAGATCTCACATGGTTTTTCCATGAAGGGTACTGCTGATGCTGAATTTTCACGAGAGTTTTTTGAGAGATTTTTCCCCTATCCACTGGAAAGTCTCTTGCATACATGGTCAATGTGATGCTCCCAGCTTAATCCTTGTTCCCTTGAGTAATTATGTCTTCTGCTTGCAACCCATGATACGGGTATAGAATTGTTCCTGTACACTTATCACATAATCAGTTCAAAGTCCCACATTTTTTTCATTCAACAGATGCCAACGGCTTCGTACCGCTCCTACCTGGTTGGGAATCGATAGAAAGGGGTTACCAAAATGTCGGTAAATTCTGTAAACCAAATTTTTGTTTTTTTTTTTTTATTTTCTGCCACTGTTTTTTGTTATGAAATCACGTTATGTACACACCACTCGTACGAGGGTGCAAGAGGTCCAATAACACCCTGTGTATCTACTAACCAAACTGATCTGCTAATCTCATTTGCTGAATTCTTGATCAGTGCCATTGATATATTCGAGTGAATTATCATCAAACAATTGAACCGGATGCAGATAATATTTATATCTGACGGAGATGTAACTATAAAATGTGATTCCAACCAAAACCTCATCACATTGGCAGTTCATTTCAAATAGTAAAGTGTTCAAGAACAAACCATGAAAAGTAAGTGAAAATTTTAGTTTTGGAAAAAAGTTTTTTTGTACAATAGTTTCTTATACTTAACTGGACTGTATTTTATCCACACAAGAATGTATGTAAAACACAAGTGCGACAAAAGCTTCCATTCAAAATCACATTCTCAAATTGGCAAATATAAAAAAAAATCTCATCAAACTGCAATTCTTTATCGTCCAATTTTACACCAATGGAATAAAGTAACTTTTGCTCTCGTGTGTATAAAATGCCACTTAATATACCTTAAACGAAAATGAATTGATTGTAGACAAAATTAATTTTTGAAAAAATCATAGTCATTTATATTGGTACCAATTCAGTAATTTGAAAAGCCTGTTGATCATCTATCCTATCATACAGTTTGTGTATTGTCAATACAATCAAGTATAATAATTAACTTGTGCTATCTTGATGCGTATGAAGCTTTGAGGTCATCGATATTTTGTGATCCATTTTTGAACACTACTTTTTGGGTATGCCTACAAAGAGTAATCAAGAAGAATTGAATCTGGTGACCTAGGAGGCCATTAAATGGATCCTCTTCGCCTTACCGATTTGGGTCCAAGTAGTTTGTCACTGAAACAACAGACTGGTGGGTTACAATCTTGTTGTATCCACATATCATATGTTATGTTTAAGATGAACCGATAATCATGTGGGAGGAAGGACGTCATTGAAAATGTCACATTTAATCGCGATCTTTTATTTTGGAGTTTCTCAATGATTCATATGAGCTTCTGGTTCTGAAAATTCAGGGAGTAATAATAATGATATTTCCCCACAAACAGTGTACCTGAAGTTGAAAACGGCTTTCAATATTATTATTTGCCGTAGCACAATTTTTAAGCAAAAATTTGAAGCTGTTATGTTTATTTGAGTTCGAAAAATCAATCACTGAAATGACTGTCGTCATTTTACGATGAATAATAAGAAATTAGCATTCAAACACCAGATGACTGCTTCCTCAAAAGGAATCGTCTGTATTCACACCTTGAGTAATCTTTTTGATGAAACGATAGATTGACATAGATTGACGACTTCATTTTTGTTTCACAGGCATTGTTTTCGCTGGTTTGACCCTCCTGCTTGCAGTAGGCATAGGTGAGTAACATTTTGATACTAGTAGTAGTAGAAGTGATTGTATTAATTGACAGGTGTCGAATAGTCATATGCCACCCTAAGAGAAGCTCTGTTGATTTGAACTCAACAGTAAACGGCGGTGATTCTTCCTGGTCGGTAAAGAAGTAAGTAAAACGACCAGGCGGTACACCAAGCGAAAATAAGTAACCATATGTTGTGGATTCTTTTGAATAGATGACAATTAACAAGCTCCAGTGAATTGAAAACCTTTTTTTGTCATATTTGACAAGGTCATATTTTCTGAATCCAAAAATGAACCTCTCCCAATCAAAACAGGGGCAGTATACAACAGAATTGATACTGCTCCAACGTCCTTTTCATAAATTTTTCAGCAACATATAACGATATGAGAGAGCAGAGTTGGCTAGTGAATACATTTGCCAAAATGATTGGAGAATTTCAAGTCCTTGTTGTCCATTATAACACCCAAATTGTCAACAATGTTGGTAACAGGTGAAATTAGGTTGTCTATTTCAATCTATATGTTATTATACGTTATTTGATACCTGTATTCGTATAGATTGATTTGGAAATTGTGAATATTTATAACTCTTCTCAGATTATAATTAATTTTCGTAGATTCCACAAGTGTCAGTGGTGTAATTAAAAAAAAAACAGGGTATCGTCAGCATACTGATGGAATGTACAGTGGCCTGTTACAAAAAATATACCTGCTGTAAATAAAATGAAGTGGCAACAATAAAAAACTGAGATTTTTGATTCTCAATGCACTTTTTGTTTTCTGAGACCATAGTGTTTCAATGTGAAAAGCACTATACCGTGATTGATATGTCCTTCTGAGGGTTGGGGAACTTTGTAGATACCAAAAACTATCATTTCATTCCACTAGAGCTTGTTGATAGTTCTTGTGGTAAGTTCTAACATTAGGTACCGCTATTTTGTTTGGGTTGAATATTTTGGTCTGGAATTTTGCCTTGAAATAAATCTTAAAATGGCCCATGACTATCAGTATACCAAAAAAAAACTCAAAGAAAAATGTCGATATGTTCCAAAGTTAACAGGGGGCGGTGTTCATCGTTTGCTTTCGTCTCGCGCTTGTAACTCCCCACTTTCAATTCTACCTTTGTTATATAATACTTCCAGTGACGATCTATCTTCAATTAAATTAAAAATTTGTATGTTCAATAGGTGCGCTGGATCCAGAATGTCCTGATCCATCCTATGAGGGTCCATCTGTTTTCGTTCCTGACTATTACGACTGCCACTGGTATTACGAGTGTGCAGAAGGAATCAAGGTTCATATGGAATGTCCATCAAATCTCCTCTGGGACGACAGTCTCGACACTTGTAACTTCCCAGATCAGACAGATTGTGGTAAGTGTACATGGGTATTTATTAGACGCTTTGTCAGTTCGGTAAAAATTCATGTCAATTTAGAATTTTCCAATCGATTTTCAAGTGACTCCAAACATATTGATACTGATAATAATGATAATAATATCTTGGATTGAATTGGCCGTTACTTGATGAAAATCGAAAGGGTATGACACTAAGGTAAACACAATTAGATTTCCAAAAATTCATTATAATTGTGACGTTTCACTACTTGCTTGCTTTATCAAGCTACACACTGAAGTTATTTACATTGAAACTTTGCTTAAGCACCCATATCATAAGTGAGGTTAGGTAGCTATAGGCACATAATTGGTAAACATTGTACCTGAAAAAACTAATCAGTAACTCACTAAGAAAATGAATTCAACGAAGGAGTGCTATTGAGATCAACTTATATATTTAGTGAACAAATTGAATTTTTCAATTTATCAATTTATACGAATTCTAAATAATTGAGTTTCATGCATTAATGAAGAATTTCAAAATTTTCATTAAACTTCTTCTAAAATATGGTGAGCATATGTTGAATTTGTTTTCTCTTTCACATTATTTATACGATGTTCGCATATGCGATTTTTGAACGGTCTACCTGTTTGGCCTATATATACTTTGGGGCAAGAACCACAATTCAGTCTGATTTCTTTAATTTTTGTGTCTTATCTTTATTGATTTTCTAAAACTTTTCCAACGTGTCATCTGTAACCCACGCACCACCATGGCCCGTTCTTTGCATAGTCCACGACTATGGAAAAGTAGAAACCCTTGCAGCCTATAAACTTTTTCTCGTATTGGACACTGCACGAGGTGACCCAAACTATCACCCTTGAATCATATTCTTCTGGTTATACTTTTATAAGCTGAACTTGATTTTAAATGTACCTAAAATCTAATTTCATCATTTTTATTTTCAGCTCACACATATCCGCCAACAGGAGGTGAGTATTTTTCGAAATACAATATGAAATGTTCACATGAACATGTGTCTGCAAATGTATCGTTTCGGCGATACAAAGCGTTGAAGTTGAAATATTATTTTTAATAATTTTGAAAAAGTTTTGCAAAAAAAAAATTCTTAACAAAGTTTGGTGAAAGGGTTTTTCTGAGATGATGAATAAAAATAAGGTATTAAACTTGAAGGGCGCTGCTAACATTAATATTATTTTAATCAGTCCTTAGTCTCTTGATCGTAAACTTTTGGGATTTTTGATTTCATTGTAATCAGCTGGAAATCACACTGACCGATCAGGATCGATCGTCCGCGATCGTTCAGCAATGTCCAAAAATTGAAAGGGATCATGAAAAATTACAAACTCACACTGATCGACCGAAATTTTCAGCAGATTGAAATTTCAAACATGGTCGTTGAAAACCGGTCGAAGACGATAATTCAGTGTGATAAGAATACACGTGTTGGAAATTTTGGTCGTAGTTGAACGATCGCGGACGGTCGGTCATGGTTGCACAGTGTGCCTTAGTCATTAGGTGAACCCGTTTAACTGTAACCTAGTTTTCAACGAGTTGATTTGTATGATACATTATAAAATATTTTGGAGATTGCTAAGGACCTGATATTTGTTTCCTATGGTCTTTAGGAACTTGACAACATATTTTCAAATCTAGGTATTTCTATAACATCGCATGTAAAGTTATTCATATTTAAAAAAAACATGGTCATGATCACATTTACCCGTTTATTTAGGGGAAGTGTGACAATGAAGTTCAGCTTAGTCAAACTGTTTTATGTTTGGGGCAAATGTGAATGATTAGAAAACACAAGGAAGGAATAATTTTTTAGTGTTTGCACAATTTTAATTCGCAAAAAAGAGAGTTAATAAATTTCGGGAATAAACCGACGAGATGCCACTAGTATTACTACATCATAAAACATTTTATAGCGAGTTACATTTGCCCCACAATCACACTTCCCCGGGTTTACTATATAACTTTGGAAGAAATTATGCTAATACTATCGATCATCCTGACTGTGATTTGTTCCAACAGTACCAACAAAAACAACAGCACGTCCAACAGGACCAACGGGACAAACTGATGCATCAACAGCACGTCCAACAGCGACTCCAACGCCACCATCTGCACCAACTGGGCCAACGGATTCTCCACGTCCAACGTCGAAACCAACTGCAAGACCAACGTCGAAACCAACTGCAAGTCCAACGTCGAAACCAACTGCAGGTCCAACCGATTCTCCAACGCCAAGGCCTACTGATGCACCACTAGGTACGTATTACAGATATAGGCAAATAATAATAATAGCCGACCTCTACCCGCCGTATTGATGAAGGTGTATTATCATTATTATTATGAAACCGGTTTTCTGGAGGATGCTGAGAGTTGATGTATACAATTACACATCAAGATGTAATAACGTAATCAGTATAAGAATAATTCCGTTGGAATCAACTTGTGATTTACTGAGCCCCTATCAGTTATAACGAGTGATTTACAGTTTCTTGACTTACAGCCCGCCATACCGACACGAATACATTAATTAAAAAAAAAGCTAATCATCGTCGAGTAGCCATTCACGGAAATAGCCTTGCCATACGTTCCCGACGGTGTCCAATGGCCACCATACCACCGCAAGGGAGTAATATTTTTTTTTGCTAAACGATTTGTACCAGCCTAAAACTTTTTTAACAGTTTTCTGTATGATCATAAATAGAAGTCTGATCATGCCATACCTGTGGGAGGTGGCGAATAGGTACAATATTTTTTCGAAGTTCTAAGATTTCAATCGTAATTCGAACGATTTGTACCAGTATTGCGTCACTTTTTCCCTCTACTAGAAGTATGGCGAATATAATATAATTTATAAAATTAAATAACATAATGAATGAACATTGCAAAAAAAATCAGTGACTTACTTGAAAATATCAGACGTGGCCAACTAGCCTTATTGCAAAATTGTATACAATATACAATTAAACAGTTTGATTTTTTTTCTACGGCACATCGCATTTTCATTTGAACAAAAATCATTTTGTCTTCAAAAAATATGAGTCAGTGCTCGTACACACGACACTGTTGAAGCTGAAAATTATTACGTGAATAAACGTCACTGCGTACTAATTATCATCAATTTTCCATGTTCAGTCACATCCTCAAAAATTCGCATATCATTAAGTAAGACCCTGTATATATCTCGTCATACATTTCGTGTAACTTGGCCGAGTTATTCCATTTTCATGAAATGTTCAGAGGAGGACTAATAAATATTTGTCTTTAATTTGAATTATTAATATTTTTACAGGAAAATTGTGCGTGGGAAAAATTGATGGTGAAATTCTTCCATACCCAAATGACTGCTCTAGATACGTCCAGTGTGTCAACGGTGGAGAATACTATTACAAATGTCCACGTGATACCTATTTTGACAGAGTGACAGCGGCATGCAGCTCTTCTTCTCCTGACCGATGTTGATTTGAGAGAATTATTGCTATAGGTAACTTTAAAACAACCTGAGAAATATATACAAATTTTTACCAATGCTTAATACTTTTATTCCTCTCACAATATCCAACTGAGAATCTATGACTTTTGTATTGTTGTTGAAATTCGGCAATTGAATCGTTCGATAAAAAAATAAATTAAACTTTTTTCATAAAAAATTGTTTTATTCTTAAAGGAAAAAAAGAAACTTCGAAGTGAATCAAACCCTGCAATATTTTACATTATAAGAGTTATATGAAATAAAAGCTCGTCTTTAGGGCATTTGAATGAAAGATTCTTCGAATTCGATATTTTTAATAATTTATGCGAATTTTTCCTTTTTTTATTTCGTAAATTTCCGCAGCTTCTATTTGAACGTGATGAGTCCGCGCCTCTCAACCGATTTAGTTTCTTATTGTAATTTTACACGTCGGAGATTGTCGAAGATATTTTTTCGAATTTCTTCGTCTTACAGCGAATACTTTTTTTCGTGGGAAAAGGAATATGTAGCAGCGTTTCCCAATACAATTTTATCGCCTATAATAATAGTATTAGGAAACCTTACAAAATAATAAGGTTTGTTCAATTGTAATAGAGCAAAACAAATCACTATTTTCTTCTCCACAAATGATAATCATAATATTAATTGGCTCATTGCTGTCCAGAATAGTAAGTATATCAGCCGATTGCCGTGATACGAATGTGTTATTGAGTTCTACTTTGTTAAAATGCTCAAAATGAACGTGAAAAAATTATTTCTAGTTGATCCCTGATGATATCTAACCATGAATGCTCACATGTTGGGTTTAGTCAATCTAAAGCGATAAAATCAATAAGGTCGACACATTGATGCTATTTTGCTTTACGTTATCTCAGATGAGCTATTGTAGTCAATAAGAATTCTACAAATAAAAATTCAACCACTTATGAATGATAATTATTACACTTGAGTACTTTTCAGAATCATCTTGTTATATCTTGTCAGAAACAGCTGATATCATGAAAAACAAAGCCATCAAAGATAACACCTCAGTGTGAGACTCTGAAATAGATTCACAGTTGGAGATAAAAGTTACATTACATTACATCAATGAATTGGTAGGTGAAGATCAATAGGTTCATGTTATAGGTGTTATACGTATCGCAGAAATTTTGGTAATAGCAATAGGGTAAACTGAGGGAGTTTTCAGTATTAATGGTCAATTGGTAGCCTGTCCAATATTTTTGAAGCATGAAATAACCATTTTTTGCGGATTATCTACATGAATTCAACAAAGTCATGAACCAAACCAAACCCTCCAAGATAAGGGTAACAGTAGTTCCTAAAGTAATTTTTTCGAAGCGAGTAACTAATGATTTCACGAAAACATTCTTGCACTGAACTTGATTTTGTAAATTCTTTGATATCAGGATTATGTTAACACGTACCAATGTGTGGAAATGAAAACTTCATTGTTGCATTATTATCATCAAATTCAGTATGGGGAAACTCAGTCCAGATAGAGGTGGGTGCAGATAATGTTAATTCTTCTGCAATAACAATGAATGAATATATTTAAATAATCTCATATGGCAACTACCACTCATATAACTCGCCTTTCCACATCCACGTTCAAAACACTCTAAACGACCGGTCGGTGGTTATAACCGTCTCGAACTGATTGCCGGAACATCCTGTGTAGGTCTCCACGGCACTAACTGACACTTTAATTAAATGTCTTCCGGGACGTGGATCGGTTACACCGGCTGATCTTAGAAGCAACTCCAGAGTGCTCAAATTGCGAGATTCGGATATTATAGCGAAGCAGCACACATATGAAAGTTTTTTCCTCATGTTCTGGTGACTTTGTGCAATTTTTCCTGTGTTGATGATCCTGATAATTATAAGCAACTAGAGTCACAGAAGGGGGTCGCTAGCTGCAAGAACCACCTTTCATTGGCACGGATCAATGTACGCAAAGTATTTGATGAATAAAATGAGCCTCATCATAATAGCATAGTCAGAGGCAAACTTCAGACAGGGCATGTTCCAGCCCTCTTCTTTTCTGCATCTTCCTATTGATACTTGGAGTGTCTACATAACAGAATGGTACTGGATGGAGCCTGTGGAGTCATCAGAAGTTCACACCCCCTTCCAAGCATAGTATGTGTGGACATGACCCACGAGGAAAAACCTCAAAGTTGATTCCCGAACAACTGAGATTGTTTTTTCTATCAGATAGAAAACCTAAAGACCAGAGTCGAAAAACCTGAGGCTGAACCTATACTCATCTGGAGCAAATATCTGAAAAATAGTGTTGACAAGGTCGAAAACATCACTTGAGAGACCCAGACGGCCTTTGGTAAAACATGAAGACTTGGTGGTCACAAACAAAGGACTCTCTTTAGTCGCAGACGAAAGTTAGGCCTCTTATAACGTATGGAGCCCTCTTGTGATGGTCGACGGTAAGGTAAGTATCTGATGCTATGTACATTATATGGACGGTTATCCACAGGGTGATCCTGAACCTTTTTCCATCGCATCTACATATGTTAGCAGGGGCAAAGATGAACCTGAGTGTCTGAACCATTGGATAAGAAAAAACCGAGGCCATTTCAACGTAATAGAAACGATACATTTGAGATGCAGTCGGACGAAATCATTCCATTTCACTCCTTTGATAAACTGCCATCATACGAGATGTGGAAAACACATCAAGGGCCCTACCAATCTCCGATCAAGTAACAGAACCTAGATGAGTAATACTCAAGTAGAACTGTAGGTAACATCTTTTCATAATGTTATCCCTCAAATCATGACATTATTGCCATGTCGCAATTGTTCAAGGAAACAATGAGCACGTTAGCTAGATTTTGGTATCTGTTGAGTATATTCATGGCAACGAAAACCCAAAAATACTGTCTTGGAAATATATGACAATAAGAAGGCAATTGACACGTTTATTGCAGCTTGTTGGGAGCATGTAAAAACGATAGTATTTCCTTCGTTGTCGATATAGTCTGATCAGTACGGCAACGCTGCATTTGTAATATCAAATGTCAAATATGACAGAACATTAAAAAAATTCTCTGTTTGTTTTCGTCTTTGGCCTATTGGAATGTTTTTTCGTGAATAAAGGGCAGATTCTGAGTTAATTTGTGTTAAACTATCGTTAGTTTTTATTACTAAGCAATGGTGAAGCATTGTGAAATGTGTAAAAGACTATTTGGAGCTGGAAATCGAAATATGTCATTTCATAGGCGAGCTTCCAGTGTCGTAACTATCGAGAAAGGAAAACCAAATTGGAAAAGAGAAAACTTAATGAATTATGAAAGAACACGTCAATTAGAGCATCGGCTGTTCTCAAAATCCTGTGGAGATTATTCCATCATAATTTTAGGTTTCCATTCCATATTAAGTATCCATTATTTATATTTTATAGAACCCCCATACACACAAATTTCAATGCGTGTGCGGCGAGTTACTCATCTAGGTTGTGTTATTTGATCGGAGCTACCAATACTGTCAATTGGAAAGGCTCTAAAATCAATAATGAGGTAGATGTTTGGGTCTATGTTTGCATCAGAGAGATTCCAAGGAAACAACAAATATTCATTCCATCCAACAGTAATGCGGCATCAAAAGCCCTAAAAACATGAAGGTTTCATTCAAAATCAATTCGAGACACACACGAAAGCCTCAAAAACTTAGGAGCATATACCAAGGAGATGATGACAGGAGTAGGACACGAACAAATGGGCTGTGAATCAACTACAGTTTTTTTGTGAGGAAACCTCAGGCTATATTCAGAGAGAAATGATAAGGATGGGACCAACCGACTGGCTATCAAGACATCCTCTCCAACTGAAACAGAAATTTCCTAGGAAGATGGTACGATCTCCTGACAGGGTACTGTATATTTGCTAAGGATACACCATGATTCTTCTGTACTATGCAGGTATAGTAATGAAGAGGAAAGAACAGCATTCTTCGATTGCAAAATTCTGGTTCCCAGGAGGATGGATAATTTCCAAAATAATAACTTCATCAGAAATCTCTAGGAGTTTATCAGAAGATCCAGAGTACTCACGAAATAGACCTTACATAGATAAATGAAAGGTACTTCGCACATAAACACCTGCTGTTCAATGATTATTGAGTGGGTTGAAAATCAGGATGAGGATTGGATCCAGCTCAATGTCTATTGAAAATTGTAGCAGACTTCAAACACAAACCAAGTCACAGAGTAAGCGAAATTGCAGAAGGGTGATAGCATGGATTGACCAGTGATCGTTTCCACCGCGAATTCTAAGAAAATAGTTGAATCAATGGGAGGCTGAACGAGGAAACTGGAATGAATTAACACGGAATCCAGTAATAGTTTACTATAGTCACAATTCTACGAATTGACGAAATCATCTCCACCTATTTGGCTAACAGTGCTCTAAATCTGGGCCGCGTGAGCCAGCAAACTGCGAATATGAATTCGACCAAATCCAGAATATCATCAGTGAGTTCATGCACGAAATCAGAGATTGGCCGCTTGTCTAACACCATAATTAGGGCAAGCTGAACTTCCAATCGGATCTTGATGGCGAATTCATGTCTCGTTCGTTTTCTGGTTGTGATGGTGGCGTTTTTTGTTGTTTCACCAAGTTCGTGACATTTGTCGGGACTGGAATTAGAACGAAGTTCCCGCTGACCATAATGCTGGAGGGTCAGAGACTGTGGTTTCGCCTCGATGACGGTGACAAGGGCATTTCGCATTCGTTCTTGCTCTAACATGATCGTGTGTATTTCAGCTGTTTTTTCGGCAGTCTCTTTCATAATCGATGGATATTTTGTGATGCGAAACGAAACATATTCATGCGTCTCATGGAGTTTGAGTAGGTTGTAAGAGGATAACAAGAAATCAGACTAAGTGCAAGATGATCCCAAGATAGCCTTGTGTATGAGCTGTCTGGGTGAAAGTAGGTCATATTCCATGATGCTTTTGATATGAGCTTGAATATGTCTAGAAGCAAGTATCCATTAATTTTATTAGTTTTGGTCTGTCGGTACTGAAAAGGCGACCACATGCCTTGTTGAAAGTGAGTGTGATCTGAATTGCCTGGACGCAAATTCTGCTGTTAACGAGTAGCCTAGATTACACCTGCAACCTAGTGTGGTGGTATAGATATTTTCGGGTTTTCCTAAAGCCTGAAGCGCAATGACGAATGGTAATACTGTAGGATATTACCTAGTAGATGAGATGAAATGACATTGAATGACAAGTAGAAGACGGGAGTAAGACGAGTCAAGACCTTATATGTATTGTGTTACATTTTCCAATTTGCACATTTTTATATTTTATATTGATATATACACTTTCACTCATTAAACTCGCCTGAATCCCATAAATCATACAATTAGACGTGCTAGGAATCGCATATAATCCTTAGCTCGCACAAGTTTCGACTTCTGAGGGCTGTCGTTCATAGGGAGATGACAGCTGGTTAACGAAAAAAACAATAATTATTTTTCAATTTTTTTTTTAACTGTAATTTTTTAGAAGACGAGATAAATACGAAGAGAATTAAAGACGTATAGATGAAAGGATTCAAAGACGTGACGAAGAAAGAACTCAAAGACTTAAGATGGAAGGATTCAAAGACGTGGAGACGGAAAAAAAAAGACGTGACAAAGAAATAATTCAAAGACTTGAGACGGAAGGATTCAAAGACGTGGAGACGAAAGGATTAAATTAAATAAATTCAAAGACGTGACAAATAAATAATTCAAAACGTTAGATAATTTGAAAATGTAAACACGAAATAAATTAAAGATGTGTGGATGAAGGTATACAAAGACGAAGTCCAGGATAAGAAGACGTGGAAAAACTATATTTTACAAATACGAAAAGACGAAAGCCGGGATAATTAAAATACAAAAACGGTATTTGAGTTGTTAATAGGGCTAAAAATGAGAAATAGAGCAGAAACTGAATAAATAATAGAAATAGAAGTGAAAGCACAAGCTTTGTTTGAAGAATCAAGAGATGACTTGAGAAAAGAAACGTAAACTCAGCAGCTGAAGGATCAAGAAGAGAATATAAGATGTTTAATTTGAGAAGAAGAAACACAGAGTTTGCGATTTGGTAGCAATAAACTCGCCTGAATCCCATAATACTGCTGTTTCTTTGCTCATAATGTTCATAATATGCTATGAGATCGTTATTATTGGTATATAATTTTCTGATGGTGTGCAAGCATTCAAGGATTTCTTCATTCCCATCGTGACTCGATAGGTTCTTGCGTTATCACTTGATGAATTTTGTCCTTTTCCGGAAAGGTCTACGCCAATGACAATTTCATATAGTTTTCTGCAGAATCCATCCCCTCAGTAATAGCTTGCTATTTTAGAAGGTAATAACATAACTGTAACTGCAGAATCATTGCAGTAATAACAGTCAATCACAGACAACAAAGCAGTTCAATTCTAGTATTATAACCCATTCCATTCATTTAAGTGTTCATTATCTAGATGCAGCAAGGATGGCGGGTTTGTCAGTTTCGGATGGGGTATATTACGGAGTATTACGGCGCAATACGAGTACGAGCGTCTGAATGTCGCTTCAAATAAACTCTCCAAATGCGACCTCATAGGGTAAGTAGTTTAGTTGATGCGATCCAGTCAGTTTCAACGAATTGAGCAAGCACATTTGCTATAAATTTGCTTCAAAACGTTCCGAAATAGGTAAGGATGGGAAAAAAAATAGTCAAATTGTCAAATAAGGATGGACATGATGACATCCCTGAGTCAGTGATAAAACAATGCAGCTTCGATTCTAGCTCTTACAAATCAACACAATTTATACGGAGGTCCAAATTGTTGGTAACCCACTCGTCATTCATTCTATATAATTACAGAAATCGAAACTGAAAAACGTATTAACGCACGCAGGAATGGTTGGAACGCACGAAAAACGGTTGAGGAAGCACGCAAAACGGTTGAAACGCACGTAAAATAGTAGAAACGCGCTGCAAACATATTCTGAATTCACGCAAAATGGTTGAATTACGCTGCAAAAATGCTTAAAACGCAAGCGATACGATCGAAACGCGCTGCAAAAACGCTTGAAATGCACGTAGACATATACAGAGAAATGCATTTCGAGCATTTTTGCAGCGCGTTTCGAACGTTTTGTGTGCATCGCAAGCGTTTTTGCTGCGCGTTTTGTTCGTATCGCTTGCGTTTTCAGCGTTTTTGTAAATGTTTAAAGACCGGAAAACGCAAGCACATAAAAAGGAAACACATATACCGGCGCCTTCGCCATAATTTAATGCTTGACGAAAGAGGCCTGGGGCCCGGATTCTCCAATATCTATTACCTTTTGTCGTAAGCGACAAAATATGTCCATCGCCTTTCTCGGATGTGCATTGATAAAAGCTGGGAACATTTTGTTGCATGCGACGAAGGGTAATATACATTCGAGAATCGGGCCACTGAGGCCAAATAGCTCTGCAGCAGGAAGCAATAGAAGACTGGGAAGCAATCCTGGTACCCCTTCAATCCCCAACACCCCCATCCTCCCATCGAAATTTTCAGACCTGAGGCAACCTGAGAGAACTGTTATTTGGACAAGAATTAATGTCTGACTAACCACAAAGGGGGCCAACGCGAATCCTATTTTTGAGATCACTTCAAATTATATAAAGTTTGATCACAATCCTCTGACGATTCGACGATCTGAAAATGATCTTCGATAAAGAGAAGTTGTTATTTGGCCGGAAATGAATGTCTTCTGACACACCACAATTGGGGCCAACTCGAATCCTACTTCTGAGATCAATTCAAAATATATAAAATCCGACCGCACTTCTATGACGACTCAACATTGACCTTTGATGATAAGAAGTTGTTAGTTGGACAGGAATGAATGCATTTTGACCCACCATAATGCGGGTCAACCCGAATCCTATTTTTGAGTTCACTTCAAATTATATAAAATTTGACCGCACTCCTCGGACGAACTGATAATGAATTCTGATAGTGAAAAAATATTATTTAGACAGAAATGAATGTATTCTGACCCACCACAAAGCGGTTCAACTTGAAACCAATTCTTGAGATCACTTCAAATATGACACTTCACTATATGACATTTGATCGCACTCCTTTGAGGACCCAATAATGATTTTTGATGATGACAAATTGTTATTTGGACAGAAATATATGTATTCTGTCCCACCACCAAGAGGGCCAATTCGAATCCTATTTTTAAGAACACTTCAAATCATATAAAATCCGACCGCACTCCTATGCGGAACTTTTAATAAGTGACATTGCCACTCCCCAAAAATCACTTTATTTGCTGATCGGCAATATATCACTTTGCACTCTGGCTACACAAATAGCTATTGTATACAACAACACTCTTTCATCTACAACCAACCGTCAGAAAAAGCTGTAAACTTCTTCACATCGGCATTTCGTCATCCTCTAGCCACTTCTCTCCTAATTTGCATCTGAACACCGCCATTATCCGTCGTCAGACGTCCTTATCTGCCGACTGCTATCCTGTAAAACATCACTGCATGTCCACGTCTACGCAGGGATGAAAGCCTGTCGCAAATTGGCATTCGGCGTTCGTATTCACTCCGGGTAGACCCTTTAGTTGCAGATATATTACCCTCTTAAAAGGCACGGCCGATTTAATACATCGCGTGTGTCTCACCTAGAGGATTTCTCACGTTCGCCTTCAGAGAGGGTATGCGAAATTGTTACGTGTACCCGCGTGCACGTGTGTGGTGTAGGATGAAAGGGTGAGATGGATCGTCGCTGGAAAACTTGAGCAGTTTTTTAATTACGTCGAGAATTCGTTATTACGCAGTGCACGTGTGAACTATTGATAAGGAATCATTAGAAGCAACATCAATTAATGTGAAAACGTTATCTAAGAACTCCTCAGAAGCCTTTACAATCTAATTCTAATTCTCGAATTCTCCCATTGTAGTCTTTTTTGGAAGTCCCCGATCTTATCTACACTGTCACAGCAAAATACTGAAGGATACTGTGGACTTTATCAGAACAACTTAATCTCATCATGCTGTATAATATTAAAAGAACCCAAGCGGATTCATTAATCAACAGTTGTTCACAAGGTAGAAGTATTAGAGAATGTTCGTTGATTATCTTAGCTCAGTTGGTAAAGAAGCTAGACATACGAAGTATTTCTACAGTGCACAGAAAAACACCTTACGTACACTCGCAAGAAAACGCCAGATATGGCACCAACATGCGCAAACTATTTGAGACCTCACCCAGTGAACAGTATCGACTGTTCGATATACCAGAACTGCATAACATTCCTTGAAGACTACCAAACGCAAGCACCAAACAGAGCAAAGATACAAGGATGTATTGATATCTAGTTAGCCTAGACCAGTTCCCAGAACAAAATATTGCGTTACCATAGCAAAAAACAATAACTTATTAGAAGTGTCAGTGTAAAGTTTGACGTCAAAAAAGTATACCAGAGTAACACAATAAATTGAAAGAAAAAATATGTCCACCAAAATTGTGAAAATCGAGCCATCATCAAGTACCTGTATTTAAAAGGGTTAAGAGGTGAGCAGATTTACGAAGATATGCTTAATACCCTTGGTGATCAATGTTTCTGCGTCAGTCCTCGAAAATATCGATGCAGTTCATGACATGATTTTAACAGACCGTCGAATTGGGCTAAAACGGATATCTGAAGCACTGAATATTTCATACGAACGCGTTCATCATATAGTTCACGTCAATTTAGACATGAGGAAAATTGCTGCAAAATGATCCCCAAATGTTTGAATGTTGACCAAAAGCGTGCAAGGGTACTAAGGGTAGTAGCATCGCTTTCGATCTGTGCTCGATTTGAAAACGATGTAGACTTCTTAAAGCGAATTGTTACTATAGATGACACTTGGGTACATTTCTACAAGCCAGAAACAAAGCAACAATCGATGGAATGGCGACACTCCGGTTCTCCCAAGACCCAAGAATTTTTGTGTCCAAAAATCTGCTGGAAAAGTTCTTGCTTCGGTTTTTTGGGATTGCCATGGAGTAATCATGATTGATTTTTTGGATAAGGGTAGAACAATAACTGGAGATTACTATTCGACATTACTGACCACTCTACGGGAAAAAATTAAAGAGAAAAGACGCGGAAAGCTATCCAAAGGTGTTTTGTTTTTGCAGGACAACGCCCCTGCACACAAATCTCATGTTGCCATGCAAAAAATTCGTTATTCAGGGTTTGAATTAATAGAACACCCCCTTCATTCACCAGATTTGGCTCCGTTCGACTATCATCTCTTTCCTCAACTGAAAAAAAAATTAAAAGGTCGTAAGTTTTCTTCAAACGAGGAGGTAATAAAAGCTGTGGAGGTCTGGTTTGCAGAGCAAGAAGAATCATTTTTTTTGAAAGGTCTAGAGACGTTGCAGGTTTGCTGTAATAAATGTATCCAATTAAGAGGAGAATATGTTGAGTAATGAAATATTTTGACATTGAAATTTTGTTTGGTTCTATAGTAGGCTAAGAATTTTTCATTATATCCTCGTATGTACCGGTGCCTTCGCCAAAAACCAAATGTTGACAACAGAGAATCCACAGAGTGTTAAGTGAATAAGTGTGACAAACTTCAGAGGACGATTCTGTATGAAAAAATAATGACATTTTGCTTCATAACTTTTTTCCGCTGATGCTTCGTTTTCTGAGATAAAGGGTGTTAAAGTATTACTTTAGAAAAGCAATTTTATGTGTTCCATATTCAACGTGTGCAAGCTCTACTACCTAGAGACTTTCTTCCCCGCCTATTTTTTTGTTATTGGATTCTTTTCAAATCGCTCAAATTCTTAATTTTTTAAATGGCGTTCTGTTTACTGACGAAGCTTATTTTGGACGACAGTGTATTCGAAATTTCGATAAAAATCACGTCTGTGCTGAGGAAAATCCACATGGAATCTTTGAAGCTCGTTTCCAGCACCAGTTTTTAGTTAATTTATGGCTTGGGGTATTTGATGATCATCTATTCGGTCCATAGTTCCTCCTACAACGACTAACAGGCGACAATTACCTTCAATTCCTACAGGAAGAGTTCCTTGTTCTTCTTGACGAAATCCCACTACAGCTGAGACAACACTTATGGCTCATGCATGATGGTGCACCAGCCCATTTTAGCACGTAATCACTTAGATTCAGTATATCCAAATCGTTGGATAGGTAGGGGAGGGAGGAACATTGGCTTGCTCGATCGCCGGATTTGAATCCTCTAGATTTTTGCAATTGGGGTTTTCTCAAGTCGTTAGTTTATTGCACTCCCATCGAAAATGTTGAAGACCTGAGGAATCGAATTATAGCCGGCTGTGGGACAATAAGGAATACACCAGGCATATTTGCGCGAATACAACAATCAATGATGCAAAGAGTTGAATCTTGTATCACGTCTGAGGGAGGTCATTTTGAACATTTGTTGTAGCTTTGCGCCCCTTTGTTTATTAACGTTATTTTCTGTTATTGATCTGGTTTACTGTTATTGTATTAGATAGTTCTTGATGAAGTATTAAAAGAATGAAAAATACGCGTTTAGATGTTTATTTTTTTTGCATAAAAACGGCGCCTCACACAAAAAAAAGGCAACAGAGATTTTTTGTCACAAATAGAACGAAGAATCCAAAAATGATTGTTAGTTTGAAATATCCCAGTGGCGTGCCATTTCTTTCTTAAAAAATTTGAGATCATTGAACATAAAATTCTTAATTGCATGTCAGAAAATGCTCAATAAGTACCTCTTGAAACCCACCGAATTCAATTTGCATATCTCTGCCGGTTTCAAAGCAATAAATAAATAGTCAGTTTTCACGAGAAACTTCAACACCCCATATCTCGGAATACGAAGCATTTGCGAAAAAAAGCTATATAACAAACTGCCATCATGTTTTCATGCAGAATCATTCCCTGAAGTTTGTCGCACTTATTCACTAACACCCTGTATATTAGCGGGAAGCAGAATATCCGACAGATAATTCTTGTTGATGAACAAATGCAGAAAGATGAATTATTAGAATCGTATTATGCTTAAACAGTACTTTGACGACAATATACAATTGTCAACTATAATATTAAAATGCAGACTGAATTCTGTAATAACAGAAAAAATGTACATCTGTAAAAGTATGAACGGGTAATACAAAGAATTTCGAAAATATCAGAAAATGATTCCATCCAAAACGGTGGGCAACACATGAAACGCCCCTGGTACTTGGCGCTGTTGCCAGGCTGTATAATAATTATATATTCGAAGAGAAAATTAGTTTGTTATTCTGTTACTTAAATGAAGTGAATTTTTGACTAGAATACCACATTGGAAGTTTTGGTTTGATTTTTTTATATATGTAAATTCAATAATCACCTTCAGCAAAGGCTCTTAATTTTCAAGAAATTAGACTGTACTCAATATGAGATATACAGGATGATTCAAACGTACTTCGACAAACTTTGGTAGGTGATGCCTCCCAATTTTCCAATATGAATTGTCCGAATAAATATATATCTGGAAATGCTTCGTTTCCCAGATACAGGGTGTTGAAGTTTTACTTTTATTCTCGTGTTTTTTGAATAACTTTCGAAATACTGAACTTAATTAAACAAAAATTGGTATTGACAGGTTTTTTGAGGTGTCAAAAACGATGCTGTAGTTATGATTGCTCTTACAAGTTTTTTTTCTTCGCTCTTGGGTTTTCATCAGATTATTAATGCCAAAATGTCTCGTTAAATTATTATAAATTACAGTCGAAATTTTGTGGCAATGAAAATAGTCGACTATTTATCAAGGTCTTCTTATATTACATGATATGTGATATGAGCGGCTATTTAGGTAAACAACAGGATATTTAGGTAAACACGGCTATTCATGTAAACAAAGCTTTCTTTTGTTTGTATAAGTGTCAAGCGTTGACAACTCAGTCGCTCAAAATTGAAATGTCCCGTTTTGGGTTGTCTTCTATGACAGAAATCATTGCATATATAAGCAAATCCATCCCAGAAAATACCGTGGAGAATAAAGAGTATATGAACGAGTATATTTGAATGATTTTGTCCTGTTTATGAAATAATCTTCCTGAATATCACTCGACCATGACAAATAGAGACTATTAATTTCTTTAATTCATTTCGAGTAACTTGTATTTCGAGACAATTCTATTCGACCATATGAACATTAATAATCAAAGAATAACTCCCTCGAGCTAAAGCTCTCGGGAGTTATTCAGATTATTAATGTTCATATGGTCTCATTAAATTGTCAAAATACAAGGTACTCTCGATAGAATTATGAAGAAAATGATAGTCGGCTATTTGTCATGGTCTTGGGATATAACCAACGATAACTTTGTGTCAATTGCTCTTCATTTGGAAGCAACCTTGCATGCAGTCACACAACGTCAATAGTAATCATCATGAAGAAGTGGTTATTATTTCAGCCGAAAATGGCTTTCCAATAGTACTTTTAATAATTTGACAAACTGGACAAATAATTTAGCTCGTCAAGTTTTACATTTCATGAAATTAATAATAAAAAAGAAATGGACGCTTCTGTGAATTTTTTATTAAATTTTCATGAATTTTCTTCTTACAAAATTGAACAGACCAGGTGAAAAAACTCTAGCTTTTATGTAAGTATAAGAAAACTTATTACGAATGCAATAGGATGAATATCATATCCAAAAATAGTATTACGATCAACATCACTCTTTTTTTCTATTTGCACCGAAGTGAGAAAATGTCTGCATACTGCCAGAATAAATAACACCGTTTGTGAAAATGTTACATTATTTGATTCTCTATGAAATGCTAGAAGTGTTATTGCGTATTATGGAGATTTATGTCAGTAGAAATGTAACCTCGCGTACCACATTTCAGTTCGAAAGTTTCTTTGTATGCATATAACCGGGCACATTTTAATTTGAAGTTTAATGGCATTTGCAGCATATGCCAAGTTAGTAATCTGAAGAAATATTTGCATTTTTACAACTTTCAAGTTATATTTGAACGTAAAAAAATTATGTACTTTCTGTTTACGGGTAAGGTGTATATCAAGGGCGTAGCCAAGGGGAGGGGTATAGTAGGAATAATTTTACCTTCAGAATCGACATCGAGAGTGAAAATTAGTAACTTATCCATTATGAAAAATGAGCTTGTGAAAAATGTTTATTGATCGGAACTATTCAATCTAGATCATTTCAATGAATCATTTGCTTACTTTTATAATACGTAAAATAGTAGAAAATAGATATTTTTTTTGAGTGCGTAAAATGAGTGTTTTATTATGGCACATGAGAATGTTAAAATTCTCTCGAATGTACTATGAGTTTATACACGAAATCCAAACAACAATTATTTGTACAACTGTGAATGTGAATTTATATCGTCTGAAATATATTAAATATTAATACTTCCAACACATCTTGACGTGGTTTTTAATCCGATAAGTTTTCACTTTTAAACGACTGTTGTCTTGAAAATATTATTCAATATTTTCAGTAAAATCGTATTCATAAATGTTTCCTGTCTGGAAAAAATAAGTCCAAAAACTAAAAAAAAATTATCTGAAGGAAATATTTATTCTAGTCCAATTTGAAACTTTTCATGATTGGAAGTCATTGTCAGGTCGTCAGAGGGGTTCGGTCAATTTTTTTCATTTTTTGGAGTGGTCTCAAAAATAGGATTCGAATTGGCGCGTGTTGTGGTGGGTCAGAAAACATTCATTTCAGTCCAAACTACAACTTCTCATGATTAAAAGTCATTGTCGGATCGTCAGAGGGATTCAGCCGATTTTTTTATTCTTTGACATGGTCTTAAATATACGATTCGAGTTGGCGCGTATTGTGGTTGGTCAGAAAACATTCATTCTAGTCCGAACTACAACTTTTCATGATTGAAAGTCATTGTCGGGTCGTCAGAGGGATTCAGCCGAATTTTTTATTCTTTGACATGGTCTTAAATATACGATTCGAGTTGGCGCGTATTGTGGTTGGTCAGAAAACATTCATTCTAGTCCGAACTACAACTTTTCATGATTGAAAGTCATTGTCGGGTCGTCAGAGGGATTCAGCCGATTTTTTTATTCTTTGACATGGTCTTAAATATACGATTCGAGTTGGCGCGTATTGTGGTTGGTCAGAAAACATTCATTCTAGTCCGAACTACAACTTTTCATGATTGAAAGTCATTGTCGGGTCGTCAGAGGGATTCAGCCGATTTTTTTATTCTTTGACATGGTCTTAAATATACGATTCGAGTTGGCGCGTATTGTGGTTGGTCAGAAAACATTCATTCCAGTCCGAACTACAACTTTTCATGATTGAAAGTCATTGTCGGGACGTCAGAGGGATTCAGCAAATTTTTTAATTTTTTGAAATTGTCTCAAAAATAGGATTCGAGTTGGCGCATGTTATGGTGTATCAGAAAACATTAATTCCAGTCCATCATCAAAGATGGGCGACACTACTTGACGGAAGATCATAAAACTAATTGGAAATATGGTGGATTACGTAATCCACCATAATTCATTATTCATTCCAGTCCAATTTACATTTTTTCAGGATTGAAAATCATTGGGTCGTCAGAGGGGTTGGGCCAATTTCTTTATTTTTTGAAGTGGTCTCTAAAATACGATATGAGTTGGCGCGTGTTGTGTTGTTACAGAAAATAATAATTTTCATCCAATCCACACATTTTCATAATTAAAAGTCATTGTCAGTTTGTCAGAGGGGTTCGGCCAATTTTTCTCTTTTGAAGTGATCTCAAATATAGGATTTGAGTTAGCGCGTGTTGTGATGGATCAGAAAACATTTATTCATATTCAATTCATAGCTTCTCATGAATGGAAGTAATTGTCGGGTCGTCAGAGTGGTTCGGTCGATATTTTTATTTTTTAAAATGGTCTGAAAAATAGGATACGAGTTGGCGCATGTTGTGGTGGATCAGAAAACATTCATTCCAGTCAAATTTACATTTTTTCAGTATTGAAAATCATTGTTGGGTCGTCAGAGGGGTTGGGCCAGTTTCTTTATTTTTGAAGTGATCTCAAAAATAGGATTTGAGTTGGCGCGTGTTGTGGTGGGTCAGAAAACAGTTTTTCTATCCAATATACAATTTTCCATGATTTAAAGTCATTGTCGGGTCCTCAGAGGGTTTCAGTCGATATTTAATTTTTTTTTAAATGGTCTAAAAAATAGGATATGAGTTGGCGCGTTGTGATGGGCCAGAAAACAATAATGTTTATCCAATCCTCAAATTTTCATAATTAAAAGTAATTGTCCGGTCGTCAGAAGGGTTCGGCCAATTTTTTTAGTAGTCTCAAAAATAAGATTCTAGTTAGTGTGTGTTGTAGTGGGTCAGAAAACATTCATTTCAGTCCAATTCACAACTGTTCAAAAAAAAGTTAAATTTCATGTTTATTTTGTAAATTATTTTGGCAGTGAAAAACAAATCTTTTTTTTTCATGGTAAAAGAAAGTGAGTATTTACGCATTAATATAGATGCAGGAATGTCAAGTTTTTTTGACAGTTATAAAAAAATACTTCAGGTGTGTTCTATCTGCACGGTACGGGAATAATATCGAATTCTCATGATCCATAATATTCATATTGTTGTCATCTTCAAAATATCGGCAAAGCTCTGCTTTCAACATTCAATCTCCCCACACTGTACTAATAAACTCATCGTACTTGACCAGGTGGACATTACATAAACATCATGCCATACTCCATTCTGCCGTAATAACATTAGGGAGTATGAAACGAGAGAGAACGGACGGCTCAACAGCAACATTGCCCAAACATAAACTGTTATAATATGATCTTATACTACATAACAGGCAACGGATGCGCCAAATCGGATTAAATGTGTCCTTATTTGCCGGACTATCATCACGTCCTGTTTTAATACCTAGATTATGTAAGCTTAACACTCTGATATCCTCGACTAATACAAATAGAGTTTGGAGTTGGAAAAACAACTGGAAAGGGTGTGTTGTTCTTTGCCTGGATGAAGTCAAATCAAGCGGTTTTCCACTGATAATAAGAGGAGTACAGCAGTTATATGAACAGAGTAGATATCAGAGTGAATGCATGGGTTGTCGTGAAGAGTGGATTGAGTGTTCAGAAGGACCCTCAGAGATGTATTTTTTTATACAGGGAATTCACTAAGATATTACATTTTTCCCTTATTTCCATGACACTTTCCATATAATGAGACCTGTCAACTTCTGAGCTTAATGCCTCATCAAGATGTTCGAGTTGAAAGGTGCTAGTGACACTGATACATTTTTCAATGAAGAAATGTTTTATTTTCTTGCGACTAAACCTCTTATTAG
Organism: Chrysolina americana; assembly: GCA_958502065.1. NCBI lineage: Eukaryota > Metazoa > Arthropoda > Insecta > Coleoptera > Chrysomelidae > Chrysolina > Chrysolina americana. The sequence continues at coordinate 65,726,282 of OY293417.1, read as the reverse complement.
TCAGTTCACCCAATTTCGAATCGATCGAAAGTCTATTATTGTTTTGGTGAAAGTTATATGATCATCTGTATTTTTTAGTTGCTCCCGCCAACTATTGGTGACCGCCTCCGCCAAATATTTAAAATCTTTCTTCTGTACTACAATCGCCTCTGTAGGTTGAAAAGAGATTCTGTCTTAACCCGAACACAAAAACCGTATACGTTTCCTACATTTTACGAAAAATTCAGTTCAGTTGATGGTACACTATGGCTTTTCGTAATTTTTTAGTGTATATACCTTGGACGATTTTTTAAATATTTTTCCCTTGCTCGCAAAGCTCTGATTTGAAGGCGGATCCTCTGAAAACCTGGGTGATTCGTCAAGAGAAAAAAAATAGCACCGGGCCCAATACTGATCCTTGCGGAACTTCGTTCAAAGTGCAAGCATTACTTTTGGCCTCTTTTTTTATTGATAGGTTCATACTTCAACCGTTGTGCTTGAGTTTTTAGATTGAATTTTTAATTTCTTCTCACTTTTTCTTACGACTTTTCGCGAAGTTATGTGAAAAAGGGCAATTCTGTCTCTTTGCGAAATATGCCAATTTTGACAGGAAGCGAATATCAGTTAATGAACAGTGTGATAATTTTGGTCTAATTTTAAGCAAAAACCAATGCCAAAGTCCAATGGTGTAATTGTTTGTGTATGCGTTAGAATAACACTTTTTTTTTACTCTACTTGTTGACATTTTCTTATCCCTTCCTTTCCGAAAGTAGTTCATATTACCACAATATACCTCAACCCTAATACGTTTTCATTTCTGTTTATATATCTGCATCGACAAATCAATGAATTCATCTATGATTTTCCATGAAACCTCCTATAAACGGGATAACAACTATTCAAGTAACTTCTGTTGTCATACAACTATCCACCTGGATATTCCACTGAAGTTATACTGCAGTGGATATATTATTATAGCGATGCTTTTCGACTGCAACTTCGCGAAAGCAATTTGTCGTTCAATGTTCTCAATGAACCCATATCAAAATCGCACAAAGGCGCTGATATACAATCAACGGCTTTGATCACGATCTTTTTTGAGGTAGATTCAAGTTGCAATTGAAAAGGCTTTATTTCAGATGTCTATAACGAATATCAAGAAGCTCCTATTCGTTGATGAGAGAGTGTATCCAGTTAGTCATGATAGAAAATGAACCAAATTACATTAAGTATGGATTTACAGTCTGTCAATAAAATACTCTACGCTCTTAATTTTTGCATGGAATTATTGTTTCTTTGAGTATTTATTGCAGATTACAAATAAGTATATACTATGAAGTTATGAAAAGACTTGCACAACATAGTATCAGCCAAAAGTTGAAAACTGCTGTGATGCAATCACCTTATCTTTCAATTTGACAAAAACTAAATTGATATCATTCAGATGCTCGCTTAGTGAACTTTTTTTGACGATAAATCAATGGAAAAAAATACACTAAGTTTTAGAAGTATTCATTGACCTGAACTTAAAATTTGAAGATCATGTAAAGCAACTCACATGTAAAATCTCCTCAAGATGTTATGCTGTTGAGTTTATTTTCAACGAATTGTGGTTCTACACAGCCAAAATGGCATTGACTCTCAGTACGATACGGAATATCGTTTTAGGGAGCATGCATTCCAACTTTATCCAAGAGTTTACTGACTCTACAAAAATTTCCACATGTCATCTCAAACCATGAGAATCTTGTAAATTCTTTTTCACAAACAACTATATTTCAACGATATCTGCACTATACATTTCAAACGTCTCAAAAATTCAATTCAACAAAGGATTAAGGAAATGGCAATTTTCTTGTCGGAATCGCAAACATTGTCGTTATTTTTTTATCTATAATTTGTAATCAGCTTGTCAAGATACGTTTGAGAAAAGTTTGCGATTTTTCAAAAAGATGAAAATAAAAATTTTGGAAAGAAGGTTTAACTCGAAACTGCCACCAAATCAATTTCAAATTTGGTGAGCATATACAAAAAAGATTGAATTTCACGAATGTGGTAGAAAAAAAATTCAAATTTTTTTTGGCAGGATAGGTATAACTTCAGATGATCTTTTCAAATTGAGAACTGTTTGGGATAGAGCAATTCTGTGAAGTCCAATCGATTCAGAATGACGAAGTTAGTAAATAATATATTATAGTCATGAAGGTTGAACGAAAAAAAAAAATCACCAGTATTTGACATAGCTTCTTTCCTTAAATCCTTCGTTACAAAGTTACAAGTTCTTGAGGTATCATGTTTTTTTTTATAATTTTTTGAGTAAATATTGAAAATCAGGAAAAGACTTCTCTTGTTGGTCCAAATCCCAGAACTTTGAAATGACTAACATTTTTCTACATTTTCAAACGAAACAAGCCTGCTGTTGGAGAATGTTTCGTTCTCTTTTCGAAATTGGAACTTTTGGTTCCTAATGGACTGTATAATCGATAGTATTCGAGTTATCCTTCCTTTTTATTCGATAATTAAAGATTCAAAATCGTCGATGACAATATATTATTTTTATTCTTCAGATCTCTCTTAACAACAACTTTTTTTTACATAGATACAGAAAAAATGACACGAAATGAATATACAGCATGTTCAAGAAATTGAATATGTGATGCTTTAACACCTGCCTTCACAAATAGTTTTCTGAATGAGAGTTGTGTTATGTGAAGATGGTAGGATGAAATTGCATCTATTATATCATCTTCCCTGGCACCTCCACCATTATTTTAAAATATTCTCATTCGACGAGGACTTCCTCCTCTCGTTTCGGAAATGTCCTTCGAAAAATGGTATTCTTTGATCACATTTCGAGCAATTATTGAAAATAAACCAAATTTTGATGATTGACAAAACAAGTTCAATGCAATGAGATGTCATGCATGAGTCAGGTGTTCTGCTACAAGTCAGGAACGGACTGCCCCCATTGGCTTTCATCTCAAAACTTCAAAATGACTGAGATTTTTCTATGTTTTCCAAGAAAACAAACTTTCTTAGACAATTCTCATGTGTCCTTGTATGTCAGCTGTTTCAAATGGAAATTAATTTCGAATGTTTTAAAATATCTGATCCGGTCGTGTAGTCCTGGCCGCTAACTCTGGTCGCCAGCTTCAGATTCATTCAAAATTCTGAACTTTTTGGGTTTGTAAGAATTGGAATTTCGTTTTAAAGAAGAAATCAGGTGACTGCACTTACTCATGTCAACATTTTCTTCAATTAACAACGTGATCCGTAACATTGAGTGATAACTTCATAAACTGAAAGAATTTTTGTCATCGATTGTTCTTTGAAACAGGCTAAATCCGCTTTTTCATGCGCGAGATTATACAACAAGAAATCAATTTTTAAAAATATCGTAGAATTTTGTTTGAAATTCGGATCAAAAACAATCATTATGATCCTTATATCATAAATATCTATATATGAGGAATGGCTAGAAACATTCAGAACAAGTAATGTCAATCAAGCATTTCAAGCCTTTTATACAACCTCAAAATTTCATTGGAATAATGCCTTTCCCATGAAGAAAATCCAAATTGTTCAGCACAAAAAACCTTGGTTCAACTCAGAAATTAAAGACTTACACCAAATGCATTGCGATATGTCCAAACTGGTCAAATCTACCAACAATAACATCATTAAAAAAAGATATGAACAATTGAAAATAATATATAAAGGAAATATCGCTAAGTCTAAATTGGAATATGATAATAAAAGATTATATAATTCTAACAATATCTCTAAAGAAAGTTGGAAGATTATCAATGAAACAAAAACTCACTCTCGTGTTAAATCTCCTACAGAAATTATTGAAATTAATGAAATAATAATAAATAAAGATTCAATTGCTAACTATTTCAATGATTTTTTTATGAAAGTTGAAAATATCAAACCTAACATGGAAGATGTAATACTGGCCCCGTTCTCAAATTTTTCAATTTTCCTGTATCCATCCACACCACAAGAAATAAAAAATACAATATATAATACTGCACGAAAACCAGCTCCAGGTATTGACGAAATTCATGGTAAAGCTGTGAAAGAGGTTAGTGACATAATTTCCTTTCCACTTTCCCATGTTAATAATCTTACATTTTGTGAAGGGAAATATCCTGAGGATTTAAAAATATCGAAGTCAATCCCATTGTTCAAAAATAAAGGATCTAGGAAAGAGGTGAGTAACTACCGTAATATTTGCCTTCAATCACAGTTTGCAAATGTCATTGACTATACATACAACATACGTTTGAATGACGTCCTGGAAAAGAAACTTCTGATGGCAGATTGTCAACATGTTTTTAGAAACGGAAGGTCAACTGAATCTACAATAAGAGAACTATGTCAAGTCTACGAATATCTTAACCAGAAAAAAATCCCTTCTGCACTGTACTTTGAATATCAATGATATAAAAATTCCACGATTTATTCTATCAAATTTTCCAATCAATATTGAACTTCACGGGTTCTCGGATTCCTCAGAGTGTGCGTACGGCGCTTGTGTATATATCCGTTGTCAAGACACATCAGGAAGCTATTCATCCAATTTATCATGTGCCAAATCAAGAGTAGTACCTCTGATGCAAATTTCATTGCCAAGACTAGAACTTTGAGGCGCAAATTTATTAGCACATCTCGTGGAGAAGATTGTCAATTCATCAGCTATCAGGTTCAATAAACAATATTTTTGGTGTGATTCCGCTATCACTCTTGCATGGATAAAAGGTACGGCTAGACAATGGAAAACCTTTGTTGCCAATCGTGTTGGTGAAATCCAAACATTAACGGAACCTGCTGATTGGAATTACGTCAAATCGTCTGAAAACCCTGCGGACCTTATATCACGAGGAATGAGTGCAAAAAACATTATGAATTCTTCTCTATGGTGGCATGGTCCACAATGGCTGTTATTGAATGCAGATGAATGGAATATTATCAATTTTCCTACAAGCTCATTTGAAAATATACCAGAAAAACGTTCTGTTTCTGCAGCCACTACAATTTATCATGATTTTAATCTATTTGAAAAATATTCAAGCCTGTTGAAATTACAAAGAGTTGTGGCGTATTGATTTCGTTTTATGAAAAATGCCAAAATTACAATGATTAATCGACAATTTAGCAGTTTAACTCTTCCGGAACTTGAATTTTCCTTAAATATGTTATTAAAAATATCCCAATATCAAGCGTTTCCTCAAGAATATAATGATAATAAACCAATCAACAAAAATAGTAGTATTTTATCACTTTCTCTGTATATGGATGGTGATAAAATAATCAGAGTTGGTTGTAGAATTGACTGTTACAGGATTTCATCCTTTTTCCAATGTGGGTATTGATTACGGTGGTCCTATTCTGATTAAAGATCGCAAGTTGAGAGGTTCCAAATTATTGAAATCTTATATCTGCTTGTTCATTTGTATGTCAACGAAGGCTATTCACCTTGATATTGTAACTGATTTATCAACAAATGCATTCATGTCTGTGTTGAGACGATTCATTGGTAGAAGGGGTAGACCAGATCATATTTATTCGGACAATTCTTCGACATTTGTTGGTGCAAATTCTCAACCGAAAAATTTATATATGTTTCTCACATCATCAAAAGATGAAATCAGCAACAGTTTGTCCAAAGAATGTATTTTTTGGCATTTCATCCCGCCTAGGTCACCAAATTTTGGGGGAATTTGGGAAGCGGGAATAAAAAGTACCAAATGCCATTTGAAGAGAATTGTGGGTAACATGAAATTGACGTATGAGGATCTAATGACAATACTAATTCAAATTGAGGGTATACTCAATTCAAGGCCTTTGAGCCCACTATCATCAGATCCATGTGACGATAATCCTTTGACTCCATCACACTTTTTGATTGGGAAGTCCATGATGGCTCTTCCTGATAATAATTTTCTTGAAGTTGAAACAACAAGACTGGGAAAATATGAAAAACTTCAACAAGCCATTCAACATTTTTGGAAAAGATGGTAACGAGAATATATTGGGGAATTGCAGACGCGTATTAAATAGAAAACCAATTTTCTCAGTTTATTGAAAGTTGGAAAACTAGTCTTAATCAAGGATGACAATTTGCCCCCTTTGAAATGGAAAATGGGAAGAGTGGTAGAACTTCATTCAGGAAAAGACAATATTGTTCGAGTAGCAACAGTAAGACTTTCAAATGGAAGTGAAATTCAACGAGTTGTGTCAAAACTATGTGTACTCCCTATTGAACATAGTGAAAATAATTCCTGATAAAATCAGGAAATATAAGACTTTTTGAATGTTCGAAATATTTTTTATTGAAGGTACTCCATACCTGTCAATGCCCGGCGGTATGTTAAGAACTCTCTGTATAAGCATTTGTTCTATTTTGTTCATTATTGTAACCATGGAAAAAAATTATTATTACAAGTCAAGAATTGTCAAGTTGAAGGGAATAAATTCTTACAAATTATTATTCTCATATTTCTATTATACAATCAATCCAAAGTTCAAACAGTCCACTTATAATCATCGTAAACAGGGCTTTCACTATGCAAAAGAAGATAATCAGGTGTCTGGTTGGCGACCACCCTCGTGAAAGCCGTCGACAAATATTTATAAATCTATTACTTCTCACCGTACCATGTCTTTAAATATTTTTATTGATATTGAAAAAAAAGAAGAATCAAATCTGTTGAAAAATAATACGATTCATAACTATGATACCCGTCAGAGATATGATCTCCGCGTGCCATTTCACGACTTGCTGTTGCACAAAATTCACACTCTCAGCAAGGTGTAATCTGTTATAACCGAGCTGTGGGTATTCTTGGAAATATCAGCAGTTTTTATGTGTTTAAATCAAGACTGTTCGATTACTTGTGTGCTAGTGCTTTTTATTCAATGAAGGAATTTTTAGAATGTTGAATGTATTCTTTTTAATATAGATACTATTTATCTTTTGATCGTTTTTGAGACATTTGTATAATTACTGTTTTGACTAGTCTGATAAGTTTTATACTGACCTGTATAATACTTCAATGATGAATAAATTATCTTTATATTGCTTTCGAATTGGATGAGCTATCACAATTATTGTTAAAGCTTTCATTGTTTCTGCGAAACCTCTCATGATTTTTCGATTTCGACACGTCTTCAACAGCATCCATTTCAACTCGAGTAAACACTCCTAGTCAAGCATCTCGTATCCATCAACTGTTAGATGTATTCACTACCCACCCTGAATTGTTCAATGTTTCGAAAAGCATTAAGTACCACTTTACTAGCATCCCTATCAGGGGAAATGCAGAGCAGTATTGATTCGAGACTAGTTGACATCGTCCCCGTGATCAAATAAAATATGGATGTGTATATTGGTGAAATCGACTCGAACAAACTCCCAGGAGTTCGAATAAGTTTTGGAGGAGATGGAGGTTCAAATATGAACTTGTACAGATCGCTGGGGATTACTCGAGAACGTCTTCAGGCTTCTGAATCATGTATTCGAAAATCGACATAAAACTACTATATAAATCTCTCAAGGAAAAATTACATACATCTGAAGAAACAAGAGAAGAAGCATAGAACTTGAAATGGAAATATAATATTGATTTGCTTCGTAAGTGATCCTGATTTTAAAATCGGAATTGGAGAGGTCTAATTACAATCAGCAAAACAATGTTGCTAAATAAAATCATCAAAAAGATCACCATTTTTTGTTAACAATCTCATATCAATTTCAATGAAGCAGTGGAGTGCCACTTTTCAATTTCTAAGTGAATTAGGAGTTATAGACTGTACACATTCAAGCATGCATAAAACATCTGAGCATAAAGGCGAATACTGCGAAAGAAAAGGGTATTGTAGTAATAAAAGTTATTGTCAAGGTATATAGTCGGTGAACCTTATGAGAGTATCGTTGGAGGATTGTGGGATTCGATAATAGATGGCGCCACTCCATTGGTGCACTAAGATAGAGAGATGTTAGAATGAGGTGAATCAAGATTTGGGGATGGTAGCTTTCTGCAATTTTCATTGGAGCCAGGTTGTGAGTTGCGAGTCTTGGATATGTTTGTGATAGTCTTTTTTTTTCAGTGATCGTTGTCCGTTGATACGGTTGGTTGATGTTTGTAGTTTGACTTGGAATTTATGGACGTACTTTTAAGACAATAATAGGTATCCCATTTATTTATGAGGAAATCAAGAAAACGAAAGAAAGGAAGAGAAATAGTTTGATGAATTTGATATCATAGGGCACGAACGAAAATTATAACCCTAAAATTCTATTTACGCAAAAATGCTGATTACGAGAATATATAATATGTAGATATAATGTTCAGATCCAAGGTTTAACATAAAAACGGGATAAAATATCAAAAATTCCAGCACACAATCATATTTTCGAAAATTCTTATTTTACATTAAAAAAAAATCAGAATGACACAAAGTTTCGAATAATTTTTAGTAGAAAAGTTGCACCTATCCACAAAATAAACAATTTTTGGATGAAATGGCATTCATATTCAAAAATATAATCTCATTTCGCATTTTAAGTAATGTAATAATTGGTATTGAAGAAAACTGAATTTTCGAAAATTTTTATTTTTCACGTTTTGAAAAACTTGCCGGATATCTTCAAATATAATATAATGACGAGCTTATTCCGAATGAAAAACAAATTATTGGCCGGAATGTATTTACATTATTCAAAAAGTGGAAAACGTGGTAACAAAATGTTTGGCCGGAAATTACTCCTCTCAACTTCAGATACATTTTTCAACTTGGGCACGGTTGAAGATTAGTATATTCTGCGAACTTCAGGTTAAACAAAGAATAAAAGTAATTACTCGAAAAAAGTCGTAAAAATCCTAAAAATCATGAAACATGCAAAATCATCAGATCAACTTGAGATTCTCACTATATATGCAAAATATCATGCTGATTTTGAAAATATATTATTTGTTTAGGCCGAGAAAACTGTTTACCATAGAAAAAAAACTAACTAACTAAAATATTTTCAACTCTAAATTGCACACGCTTCTTTAAAAGCCTACGTAATCTTTAATTGACATAGAATTTACTTCAAAATCGATGTACATATTGAAAAATAGTTAAATTTTTTAAAAATCCGTATGAAAGGTATGAAAAAAAAGTTTTGGGTGGAAATGACATCTTTCAACTCCAGATGAATTTTACAACTTGATTACTCAAAAAAAATCGTAGACCCCTAAAAATAATGAAACATACAAAATCATCAGATTCACTTATACGCAAAATTTCATGCTGATTTTGAAAATATATTATGTTTTCGTGCCCAGATCATAGAAAAAGAACTAACCGAGAAAAGTGTATTTTCAACTCTAATTTGTACACTTTTATTTAAAAGCCTACGTAATCTTTAATTGACGTACAATTTACTTCAAAATCGATGTAAATTTGGGGGGAAATGACACCTTTCAACTCCAGATGAATTTTACAACTTGATTACTCCAAAAAAGTCGTGAGGGGTAGACCCCTTAAAATCATGAAACATGCAAAATCATCAGATTCACTTGAGATTAGCACTATATATGCAAAATTTCATGCTGATTTTGAAAATATATTATTTTTTCATGACCAGATACAAGGTTCATCATAGAAAAGGAACTAACCGAGAAAAGAGTATTTTCAACTCTAAATTGCACCCTTTTTTTAAAAAAGCCTACGTAATCTTTAATTGACATAGAATTCACTTCAAAATCGATGTACATTCTGAAAAAGAGTTGAACTTTTGAAATATCAGAAGAAAAAGTAGAAAAAAAAAAGTTTGTTGGGAAATGACAACTTTTAACTCGAGATCAATTTTTCAACTAGAGAACGGTTGAAGATAGATCAATTCTGCGAACGGCAGTTGATTTAGAATGATGAAATTAGTATATTCTGTAAACTTCAGGTTGAAGAAGAAAAGTAATTACTCGATTTGGTTTTGGTAATTAGTACGCCTGCTGCCTTCCTTGGATTAAGTCGCAATTTTTTTTCAGTCTCTTACTGGAGATTTTTCATCAATAAATTGAGAACTAAGAATAAAAAATAAAATTGTTTAAAAAAACTAAAAAAACACGCTTTTATAACACATTGAACTGAGAAATGAAATATATTCGTTTATGTAGGCAGAAAGTAATAATAAATGAAAAATATCAGTATCACTGTGAAAAATGCGTGGGGCGCTTTTTTTCATATTTTCGAATATCGTGCACCCCACGCTCTTCCCACAGTGATACTGATATTTTTCATTCATCATCATTTTCTGCCTATATAAATAATTATTTTTTAATTTTATGTGTTTTAAAAGCGTGTTTTTTATTTTTTCAAACTATATTTTGTTTTACCTTTTTTTTGATGGCCATTGGAAACGTTTCAGTTATCAGCTACCATTATTGTCATAAATTCTTACAAGTCCATCGTGCGTAGAGAAACGATGAAGTCACGTAGCTCGCTTTCTGCGAATTAGTGAATTTCAAACTGCCAACTCCATCGAAATAATCCCGCCGAAGAGTTTCGTCGTCAGATCTAATCTGACTCGAAGCATTCTCCATATTTATGTGAAGTACGTAAGGGCCAAAAGTAGCTAACAGCCCTTCATGAGGCTGTGGAACTTGCGCTAACCTTCATTACCTTCCCTCGTGATTAGGGGGAAAACTGAGATAAATAATTCAAAAGTACGCGAGCTTGGTGAATATTCGAATTAGGAGGGGTTGCGTGCCCTGACTGTGCTTCTGGCAGCGAAGTATTACTTGTTGCGGATATTTTGTGAGAGATTAAGTTTCCCTCTTTCTTATATTCAACATTGGAGTTCTAGTTACCAGTTTCACTCAAACTCAGCGAAAAAGTTTCGGAAATTAGTGTCTTAGTTACTAGCTCTTTTACTTTTTCCCTTCCATTTTTGTACTTTTCATATCTGTTTAATGCATTATTATTCAAATAAGTTTTCCTTTTATTTTTATTCATCTTTATTTGGTGTTTTATTTCTTCTGTCCACCTAGCAGTTTGATACGACTGTGTTTTTAAAGTAGTCCCACAATGCCTGTAGATAACTGTGTTTTACTGATTCTATTGACCTTTCAAACGTATCTACTGTAGCTCATAAAGTTGTTCGATTATGGAAAACTCTATCAATCAACTGTATTCATTATATTAGTGTATTGTATTGCCTCATTCAATATCAATTCTGATCATCGCATCGAACACATTTAATATTATTGTTAGTTATGCACATTCCTGTTTGAAAACTTTCCCAAATTATCGTTGTCAAAAATTTGTAATCAAGAAGAACTCTCAATCTGATACTCATGGCGAACCACAGGGTTGCAGTCTGGGACTGGTGCTTTTCATAGTATTTCTAAGAGGTTACAGTTAATTCGGTGTGCTACCAGGTAGTCCCCTTGAAAATTGATGCTGTATCACCTGCAGACGAAGAAAAATAGAACGGCAGAATGAGAAAACAATTTTTGGTCTCAAAACCGACCCTTGTGGAACACTGCTCTTGAGAAAGCCTCAATCTGATTCATGATGAGAGTGCTTATTACCAATGTTGAAGATGATTACATTCATTTTGTGATTAAGCATCTTTGAATGAAATCAACTGTAGATACATTCTCAAAGAGAAACACAGTCCAATTTCTTAGGAACTATAGTTCCTGGCCGAGGTGATTGAACATACTAGACAGGTCGAAGGGTTTTCTTTTTTACACAGTCCACATTAGGGTCGAAGAAAAATTATTTGAGGTTAATGTTGATTTTTCACTTACAGTTACACGAGAGTTTTTTTTTGTCGAAGTAAACTTGAAATTTCAGTGAGAATTTCATTGCTAGGCACTTTAACGGAAAACACTGTCTCTGAAAAATTTATGACAAAAAAACAGCTGCTTATGAAATAAACAGTTAATGCATTAAATTGTCAGATAAAACTCATTCTGTCGATTCGGTTGTTTGTTATTGATGGCCATAGTTGATCAGTACAAATTCCACTGAAAAATAAAACCAGTGAAAACCAGTGAGAATATTGAATAAAATCATTCCAAAATGATTGAATCTGAATTGAAATGCCATAGTAAAAATATAGTATAGATCATTCTTCTTGATTTCCTCACCGTTTGAAATGAAGGAGTCAAGGTTTTATTTCAGTCACATCCATGAGTGATAACTCATTTCAGCGTGATAAATTAAAACAACAAAGAAACCACGAAAGTGTGACATTCAAATGAATTGCCTTCTCGTGCATGTAATCCTGACTTATCCAATTAGGAAATGGATTAGAAACCTTTTTCATGCACTATTCGTCTCAACGCTGTGTATTTTCATGCTTTTCATACATTAATCTTGCCATACTAAGACCCCTAGTATTCTTGACAGCAAATCAATATGGCTCTTGCATACACTTTTCAGTTCACGAACTTATAATGGTTTCCAATATTGGAAAGAAAAATGCAAGTCATGTCATACTTATAGTTGATGTGGGGTTCTAAAGTTTGAACAGCAACATCATTTTAATTCTCGCGGAATATTAGTTTGAGAACTTGAACTTGAAGATGCCAGACTTTCAAAAAGGAAATATTCAGCTGAATATGGGTCACTCAAATATTTGATTTATTACAATAATATGATTTGAAGTTCACATTGTGAAGTCTAATGAAGAAAATTATTCTGTTCTGATTCTGAATTCACTTTCGACTTATTGTGAAATTAATTACACCGTTAAACACCATTAGGTATTTCAAAATTTGAATACTTATGATAGTTAACTATAATTCTCATGTGTGTGAAATCAAATCAGTGTTATTTCTAATAGTCTGGAATCGAAAAAGACAACAAGAATAGTAAAAATTCACCTGTGGAGCGGGTTTTCCACCCTCTGTTTCCCTACTTTTTCCACGCCCCGTTCAACAACACTGTATAATTTCCTAATCCAATTATTCATTAAAGTTTGTTACACCAAATTAGCTCTCGAATATTTTCACAGCAGCAAAATTTCAGTCGTGCAATTTCCTTTGATGTCGGATACATTATTTGACGACGATGAAATTCCGTCACCGGCTAAAAAACGATAAAAACTCCAAAATTGTATCGCATTATCCGACGAAAATATTTCAAAGGAAAATTCGGAAAATTAGAGGAATCAATGATTGGCGGAGCGTGAAACGATCCAAATATGCCTTTTTAAAACGCATTCCATATCGCTGCCAATGATAGCGCAAATTATTACGAAAGTCCCCATTCGAAAGGTATATTTGCTTTGATTTCACGCCAATGTGGCATTTGTGCTGAAATTTTCAGTTTAATAAAGCAAATTCTGCGAAATAATCGGATTTTGTGAGGGCATGTTATTTTTCCATTTAAAAGGCGTTCAATTGGGAGAAAATATGAAGCTAGGCATGGTGTACGAGGGTGAAACTGAAAAATTGTCAGGAACTGTAGTGAAAAAAACTAAGACTATCAGAACATGTGGCTGTTTTGTTTTCGAAAGTATCGGAGATAGCAAAAAAGTGACAGGAACAAAGTATTGAGATGTTAAGTGAGAGCGCAGTATATTTTCTAGATTAGATCTCCTATGGGGCTCGTTGGGCTCAGAAGCCTCAAAACCACGACTCATTAAGATCTATTGTGTATGCTCTCATGTTGTCTAGAGTTCTCTGTCATTTTTGGGTTCACGAGAGCCTTTAATAACGCCTGACTGTGTGTGCATATTTTGATCCGTGAATTGCGCTTTTCCCCTGAATATTCTTCTCTCTCACGTATTGCAAAATAGCGTACATCTACACCTGCAATGCGTAGGTGGTTGTTCCTAGACCAATCAGAGCACTTGTCATCTGTCATATGCCACCACCGACTGACCAATCAGTGCACTTGTCCTCTGTCATATACTACTACCGACCAACCAATCGTCAACTTTCTTCCACCTTCAATACTGACACCACAACAACCGTCCCAACATGGCTGTCACTCCATCATCCTTGCCAACACCAACCATGGTCTGTGAAATGACACATTGAGTTTGTTGGATGTTGAACAGAGGAAATGATCTGCTATGGATTCGAATTGGCGATCTTCTGTTTCGTAACTAGCAATCGTATAAATACAGCTATGAACCGTGTTACTAGGTGATATTGAATTGATTGTAGCGGCAAGCTAGACATGCCGTGAAGTCTTTGGTAAGACATGTGGTCTGAAACCTGGGAATCACAGCCGCTATATTTACGTATCCTAGAGGCAATGCTAAACCTTCCGCCATTGCACCTATATGTAATGAAAGAAGCAGCAAACAGTGCCTTCAGACTGAGCCAGACAAAAAACTCAAAAGCAGGAGATCTGATATGACACTTGATGATTTTGGAACACATTTCCCTAGAAGCCATGTCCAAACCGATAGATTTCATGCCAGTGAGGTACGACTTCAAAATGCAGTTTGAAGTGGTCATACACAGCCACCAAATTTGCACAGAGAACGGACCTCAACTGGGAAGGGATGCATCAGTGTGATACACAGATGGATCTAAGATGGAAGAAAGGGTTGGGTGGGCGTTACAGAATCAAATTTCAGGCTCTCAAAACTCCTTGGTAACACCCCAACCATCTTTCAATCATGCTATAGAATTATGTGTCCAGGAATGCTTTGAAAGGGGCACTCGAAGGGCAGAAATTTGTATACTGTCAGATAGCCAAACAACACTAAAAGCTCTGAGGTCATACATCTGTGAGTCTAAATTTACTTGGGACTGTAAACTGACAACTTGGTCGCACAGGCTAATTCCTTTGAAAAATGCTTTAATTTCTTTTTGAGGGCACACCCAGTGAGAAATCCATGATTGCAGTATGCTCACCGACAATTTCCAACCTCTTGCCTTTATAACTAGTACGACGCCTTTCGCTAGCATATTATCCGGGGCCTACACCCCAGAAATAATATTTTCAATATCGAGAAGATCAATCAGGGGGACAAAGGCCCCCTTTGAATACTCAGACACTTTGTAACTAGCGACACAAAGAAGCGTGGCGGTTTTTGACAGGAACGGCGCTAGAATTTAAGGTGGCGGCGTGAAACGCCAACGGCAAAACCTTCCGTATTATACGACGTTTCAGAGGCAATAAATCCAGCTGGGAATTCTGCATAGAGGTGGCATTGTATAGAGGGTCGTTTCTTGGCTCGAATTTATCGAGTGTACGAGACGTTCGGGGTACAGTGAAGCATTCAGCGTCCGATAGTTTTGTGGAGTGTTTTGTATGGAGGAGCACAAACTATCGCGAGATCCACCGAAGCGGAAATAAAGTCGTTCTGAAAATATATCAGGTGCTCGAGCGAGAAACTTATACCATTGATAAAAATTGTTGGAAGTTGCTTTGTCTATAACGTTGATGGAAAACGAGATTTCGTTTCTTCGCCAAGCAAACTTCATTTGGGGGAAAATCGACACTATTCATTTGTTGAAGTGGACAGTAAAGTATAAGATTCAATGACACTGCTGGAATTTGTTACCATCGGATTCACAGCTGTTACTTCTCGAAAATTATAAACAGATCATATCAAAGATTTTTCCTTCACATTCTCACCTGTTTCTGCAGAGACGGTGAGAAAGTACGCTTATGGTATCAAAAGCAATCCTATAGGTACAGATAAGATTTTCCTCCGTATGCTTTGTTTGGTAGGTGACCACGTTCTCAAACATATCACATATATAATAAATACCATTTTAATTGCTGTATTTCCTATGGCCTGGAAAGATGCCTTGGTCATTCCCATGCCCAAATGTAACTCACCATTAGACCTGTCAGATCTGCGTCCCATTAGCATTTTACCTTCCCTATCTCAGGTCGCCGAAAAAGCTATGAAATAACAGACTTCGCTGATGGAAATAACATCATAACTTCAGTACAGTCCGGCTTCAGACAATAGCACAGTACTACCACCGCTCTACTTCATATTTCGGACGATATTTTCAGAGCTACTGATGAAGGAAAATGGTCCTGTTTAGTATTACTGGACCACAGTAAGGCCTTCGATAATTTAGATGATGATATACTCTGCAAAAAACTTGTTTACTTTGGTTTCATCGATACAGCAAAATGTCTAATTTCGGATTATTTAAGCGATCGTAGTCAAAGTATTATTCTAGACGGAGATGTGTCCAGGCCAGTACGGGTGTCTAAGGGGGTACCCCAGGAATCTATTCTGGGACCTTTACATTCTTCCTTGTATATTTCGGACTTTTATAAATCGGTTACAATATGTACGCAATAGTTAGATAGATGAGACCCTCAGAAAGCTGCACCTCTTAACACTCACACATAAAATCTGAATTTCCAAAAAACCAGTTTACCTTCTCAACAAACCTTCTACTTTATCCTCTCGGAATAATAGGTTTGAGACTCGTAATAAAAATCTACATGTTATTCCCAAACACCGCTCTGCCCTTTTCACCCGTAGTTTTTCATATAATGCTTCAATGTTATATAATCAACTGCCCAGTGACTTTATATCTTACACTCTCTCGAACTTTAAAAAAAGGTTGAAGGTCCAATTAAGTATGAAATAATAAGCATAAAAATGAACTATGACCTCACCTATTTACATGGTAATAACGAATTTCGAACCAAGCTCATTTGTGTACCTTCAGATTAACTTTTGGAGTCAATAACATTTATGTTGAGGTTGAGTTGAAAAACAGCACCTGCTGATACTCCACCTGTTCATTATCTTTTCTTTTTTCACGTATTTTATCAGAAGGTATTTTTGTTTCTCTTTTTTATATTTGATTTGATGATGAATAAAGTCGATTTATTATTATTGATATTATATCAGCAAAGACATTGAATCTACTGAACTAATTAGATGAACTTATAGATTTTTCCGCAATTAATTCATAATTTCCCTCATATTATATAAACCAATCAAATGCCATAATTTTCTCATTTCGAACCAATGAGTACAGGAATTTTTGAAAACACTTCCTCCAGCCCGTGGTATTTTCAAAACGGTGTTCCGCTTTTAGCTTGTGTTTACATTTCCATAGTTACTACAATCACGGTAAATATAGAATCGTCAGTTTGACGGTTCAACTCTTCAACTGACATTAATGACACATGATGAACCGTTGTTGCAATACGCATTTAGTCCTCAATAATTTAATGTATTCGTGAAATTGTCTGATCGAATATACCTTCGAAATGCAGAATTTTTAAAATACTTTCACCTTGCCAGTCGCTCAAACTGTGTTGCTGTACAAAACACCACTCGAGTAAGCTCTCATGGTGTTCCTAAGCAACACAGTTTTCGTGCCAGCAAGGCGAAAGTATTTTTTGACAATTCAGTATTTTGTCGGGATATTACTACTGAAAAGTCTTGATGAAAAATACTATATTTTGGCAATTATGGATGTAAAAAGACGACTATAACTAAACTGTTGAAACTTTTACTGGGAGGCTAATTTCACTTCGAATGGCAGCCTATTTAAGGAAGAGGGACCCATAGATGACGTTAAAGTAGTAAAAGTGGTTGGAATAGGAGATTGTTGCTATTCAGAGCAAACTACAAATGCTTAGCTCATTGCAGAACTTGTTCAGGATGACATACTCTGATCTGAAGCTGGACCATAGTAATGTGACAGACGGAGAAGGGGGGGCAACCGATGATAGCGGCTCAGAGCCATCTGTCATACGCTCAGCACTTGTACTCAAATCAAAACCAAGGCAATTAATATGGTATGGGTTTCTGCTTCAATGCCGCTCAACTAACTGAAGCCTGTAATAAATGATTCAAGAAAGATTTTTATAACAGTGTCGATTTTCAATGAATTTGTCAATATTGAAAGTGGAATGTAGTCTTTGTCATAGGCAGACATATATTATCTAAATCAGCAAAAAATTTTGCGTGTATAGAGTAAGTTTTGAGTGGACTTTTGTCAAGTGATTACTTTCGTTCATCGTTCAACTTGAAATTGACAGAAAATTCATAATTCTAAATCAACAGCCGTTTGCAGAATTGTTTTACCTTCAACCGTTCTCGGATTGAAAAAATCATCTGGAGTTGAACAGGGTTAATTTCCTCCAGAAGTTTTTTTATTATTTTTTTACATATTTCTCAAAAATTCAACTTTTTGTGGATATGCACACCAAATTTAAAGTCAATTCCAAGTCATTTGAAGATTTCCTAAGCTTTTCAACGAACATCTGAATTTTGGAATTGAGAGAATCTATTCTTGAGTTGGTTTATTTTTTATAGTAAACCTCATATCTGGGCATAAACAAATCATATATTCTCTGAATAAAATTTTGCGTATATAGAACATATTTGAAGTGTATCTGATAATTTTGAATATTTTATTGTTTTTAGGAGTCTATATACCCCTAAGGACTTTCGTCGAGTAATTTCTTGAATTTTTTATTGAAATTAAAATTCACAGGACTTACTAAATTCATCACTTTAAATCGACTTTCATTTGCAGAATTGCTCTATCTTCCATCAATCTTGAATTTAACAATTCATCTAGAGTTGAGAGGGCTCAATTCTCTTCACAAAACTTTTTTCACTGCTTTCCTATCAATTTTTCGAAAATACAATTTTTTTTTGATATGTTCATCAAATTTGAATTCAGTTCCAAATCAATTAAATATTCCGTAAGATTTTCAACGAACATCTGCAATTTCGAGTTGAGAACATCTCTTTTTCAATTAGATTTTTTTTATGGTTAACCTTGTATTTGGGCATGAATAAATTATATGCTTTTGGAATCAACATAAAATTTTACGTCTATACTGCAAATTCCAACTGCATCTGATAATTTTGAATAATTCATGATTTTTAGGGGTCTACCCCTTAGGACTCTTTACGAGTAATTACTGTAATTTTTCATCAAACTTGAAACTCCCAGAATATACTTAATCCATCATTCTGAATCGAATGCCGTTTGCAGAATTGCTTTAACTTTGAACGTTCTCAATTTGAACAATTCATCTGGAGTTGAGACGGCTCAATTCCCTTCAAAACTGTGGTTTTACCGCTTTTCTCCATTAATTTTTCAAAAATTCAACTTTTTTTGGTATGCGCGCCAAATTTGAAGTCAGTCCCAAGTCATTTGAAGATTTCGTAACCGTCTTAACGAACACCTGCAATTTTTGAGTTGAGAATATCTATGTTTATCAAAAATAACCTCAAAGTTATCCTAGAAAACCACAAGGACTTTATTTTACTGTACACCGATGCCTCAAAGACATCTGAAGGAACCGGAGCAGCATTAGTAGGCAACAACTTATCCTTCCAATTCAGATTACTCCCTTCTAGTACCGTTTTTACCGGTGAAATGTATGCCATTTATCGAGAGACTACTTTCATTAACTCATCTGACGATCAGAAATTCCTGATATTGACCGACTCGCTTAGTTCACTGGATACTCTCCAACAAATGTACCCCTCACGCAGTAGAGATGAAAAATCAACTTTTCCTAGCAGAACAGAAGGAAAAAGTCATAAAATTTATCTGGATTCCGTCACATATAGGGATAGCAGGAAACGAAGAAGCGGACAGAAGAGTAAAAGAAGCCATAACGGATACAAATTCTGAAACGGTATCTCTAGCAGTGACAAACGATTTTTGCTGCACAATAAAAGACAGTATATAAACTGCATGGAAAAATCAATGGCGTCAATCCACCTCCAAACTACGTCAAGTAAAGACTTTAGTAAAACCATGGCAAAACCTACCTAAACATCGTAGTGACCAAGTGCTCCTTACCCGTTTGCGTCTCGGACACACCCGACTAACCCACGACTACCTCCTGAACAACAAAAACGAACCCGTCTGTGAAAGATGTAACAAAAAATTATCCATCAAACATATCCTGGCAGAATGTCCACTCTACACTCCGCAGAGAAATGCCAACAAGATACAGGGAACTCTGGAAACAATCTTAGGTCCAAATTGTATATTTCGCAATGTTGCAAGTTTTCTTAACATGATAGATATTAGAAACAAACTGTAGCAAATGTATATTGTATTGTGTCGCTAATAACCGAAATGGTTGATGCGAATTTTGTGAAATAAAAAAATAAAATATATCTATGTTTATGTTAGTTCCTTTTTTATGGTAAACCTTGTAGCTGGATATGAACAAATCATATATTTTTGGAATTTGCATGAAAATTTTCGAATATAGTTGAAATTTCAACTGGATCTGATAATTTAAAATTTTTCATGATTTTAAGTGGTCACTTTGGACTTTTTTCTAGTGATTACTATCGTTTTTCGTTTAACTTGAAATTCACCGAGTATACTGAATTCATCATTCTGAAGCGACTGCCGTTTGCAGATTTGCTCCATCTTTAACCATTTTAGAATTGAACAATTCATTTGGAGTTGAGGGCGGTCAATTCCCTCCATTTTGTTTTAATTTCTTTTCCTATCAATTTTTCAAGAATTCAACCTTTTTTTGAATATGCACACCAAATTTTGAGTCAATTCAAAGTTATTTGAAGATATCGTATGCTTTTTAAGGAAAATCTGCAATTTCGAGTTGAAAATACCTATTTTTACGTCAGTTTTTTTATGGCAAACTTTGTATCTGGTCATGAAAAATCGTCTTGTGTAAATCGTGCAAATTTCAAGTGGATGTATTCGTGGTCTCCCACTTAATCTTATGTCCAACTATTTAACAAATAGAGTTCAGAGAGTAAAACTTGGGGATGAGGTCAGTATGGAGTCAGTAGTGAGAATCGGGGTACCACAAGGAACAGTATTGGGTCCAAAACATACCACCGAAACAAATTTACAGAAGATATATGCATGGTTGAATTTAAATAAGCTCACCCTAAATATTGATAAGACTAAATTTGTGGCTTTCACACCAACAGTCGTTAGTCAACCACATAATCTGTCTCTGAAATTACACTCTGTAAACTGTCACAAAAACTTATGTGAATGTTCTTCTATTGAAAAAGTGTCATCAATTAAATACTTAGGAGTAGTCCTAGATCAACACATACGATGGACTGATCATATCATGAATGTAAACAAACGCCTTACACAGTTTTTATTCCTTGAGAGATATCCTCTCCAGGAAAAACCTCATTATACTCTACAACTCCCTAGCTGAATCAATCTTATCTTACTGCATCACAATATGGGGTGGAGCTTTCAACAACACACTAAACATTATTTAGACAACACAAATCACACTCCTAAAAATTATACTGAAAAAAGTAAACGCTTTTCCACCGATAAGCTATATGAGGAAGCAAATATATTAAATATAAATATAAAATATAAATATATATTATTATATTATATTATATATATATATATTTGACAAGAATGTTCATGAATCAAGAGAAATTCCATCAAAAAAGGATAAGAATAAACAGGTCTACCACAAATATGGATCTAAATATTAAACACTTTAAAAAACATTAACGCAAAGAACTTTCTTTTTCTTCGGTCCCAAATTTTTCAACACCTTACCGATTGACCTAAAACAGATTTCAAACGCAAAGAAATATAAAACTGAAACCAAAAAATTCGTTATAAAATACAAAATAATAAGAAATTTTATGATATACTGAATTCGACATCAACTTAAGTCTACTTCTACTACATAAAAAAAAAAACTTACCATCATTGGCATCCTCTCCCCTGTGTCGAACACTTCCGGAAATAAAATAAACTATGTAAACTATGTGAAATGTAGTATAAAAATTGTAATATTAATATTCTTACTCACCTTGTCAAATAAATGTACATTGAACTTAAAATTTCTCTGATCGAGCACATGGCAGACAGGCAATCATGCCTAGGCTAGTGTGCTTCGATCTTGAAATTTTACACGTAACAATTAATATGTAAAGAAATATGTACTATAATTTGAGGAAAATAAATTTGAATTGAATTGAATGTGATGATTTTGAATTTTTCATCATTTTTAGGAGTACACCCCTAAGTACTTCTTGCAGGCAGGCAGACATACGACAAGGATGATTTGAATAGAACTTTGTGATAATACAAGAGCCTTACATCGAAAACTATGCACGTCTAGGATTTGTATGAGAAATGTGAAGACTTACGGACATAAAGACGAATGAAATTGATCACATATCTTGTGGAGCTTGATCATATTGATGAAAAAAAATTAAAGTATCAGTCAGAATGAAATTGGAATGTTTTCGAAATCACCCGAAACATGAATCCTGAAAAACATACCCCTCCATTTACTATTTTAGTGACTGGTTTATACCTCAGTTGAGCCTTTACCCATTCGTGAAATACATGTGTCTCAATTTATATTATGAATTCATGCAACAACTCAATATACGCGTTAGAACGCCTCGGGGATGGAATCTATGCTTACGAAAAAATATCCCCATTTTCCCAAATAAGAGGGAGCTTTTTTGTTATCCAACTGAAGCGAATTTCTGAAGCGTGTTCAACGTAAGTGAGTTGTTGTATGTGGAATATGTTATCAGTAAGTGACGCTCCGGTGCTCTTGGCATTTTTCAGGCGAAAAAGCTCTATTAAATGCACACCTAGAGACTTTGAAGTATTAGAGGACGAGATGATCGTTTTTTCGCTGTTCTCAAAAACAATGAACTTTGTAGCAATATTCATATTTTGAATCATAAAGTTCTATAGTTTATTTTGTGGATATATTTCTGAATACACGTTTTCCTTTCTTTCCTTAATTCAATACACTATTTATATCTCTCTCAAAGGTTCGGAATAAAATGAGTAGAGGAAAGATTGGAGTTGGAATACTAAGGCTGGTAAAGATGCATTCTACTGACAAATTATTTTCATCATAGCACAAAAATGTATTTTGAGTTTTCGTAAAAAGCCTACGATATCTGTAATTGACTCGGAATGAACTTCCAATTTGGTGGATACCTATGTTCAAAAAATATTGAATTCAACAAAAATAAAAGAAAAACTTTATTTACAATATTTTTGAGGGAAATTAATTCTATCAACTCCAGCTGAACCTATCAACTCAAGAATGGTTGAATATAGCACAATTCCACAAAAATTCACACTGATAATTGCGTTCAAACTTTTCCAGTAGTATTTCATTTCATGACACAAGGTATTGAACGCCTTTGAGAGATTGAAGAATAAACTATGTATTACTGGGCGTTTCAAATAGATTCCGAACGGATTGAATATACTATCTACAGCCCATTTCAAGAACAAGCTGAAGAATCACTCCTTTGATCCAACGAGTCGTCAAATTTTCCTCAAGTTTCTCAGAATCGATGGCCGTCTACTTGTCTAGTTGTAAATCAAGTGTAATATGAGTTGCCTGAATTACAATCCCAACGACTAGTTGAATGATAATAATAGCAGTCCTGCACAGGTGGGGAAGGAGTATTATTATTCTAATCATCATGATAATTGTTTTCATCTTGTAGGGAATATTCTAGTCAGGCCCTGTCTTTAGAACCCCAATGCATCCGGATGGGCGCACTGGAGTGTCATTAATGCCAGTAGATTACTGGGTCCAAGAATCATGTGCCCTGAGTAGGCAGGGTGAACCAAAAATTACGCATTCTTCAGCATTCGTCCGGCTGAGATTTCTGCCATATCACGGCAAGCCGGTATGATTTTTGAGTTTGAGAGCAGTGTGTCCATCATTCCACCAAGGACCTCTTTTATCAGAACCACCATCTTGACAAAATGGTTTGGATAAAGCCTGTGGAGTTCAAAGAGTAGATCTCGATATTTAGTCCGTTTTTCGTCCTCTTTTCGGACGACGTTCGGTCCACCAGGAGCTGAAAACTCAATGACGAAAATCGTCCTACTTTGATGGTCGAGAAAGACTACATCAGGCTTATTGGTTTGTATTTGCCTGCAGGTGGATATAAGTGGTTCCAATATATTCGGTACTTCCCATTCTGCACCACGGACTCAATATCCCCCGGAACATAAGGCAACACCGTGTGTCGTAGGTGGTAGTACAACACTCGTAGGGCCGCGTTATGCCTGTGGATATATGCTGAGACCGCATAAGCTGGACAAGCTGATAGCAAATGCATTATGGTATCAGCTGCCTCATGACACGCTCTGCATCTAGTGTCAGGGACCTCTATACCCATCACGCGACAACAGTTAACGAGGGTGTTGAAGACACCATCCTGGCAGGCCATTAGGATTCTCTTGGTTTTCGACTTCAGCCCACTTGACCTGAGAAAATCAAATGTCAGGTTTCTGGATAAGGCAAGGCTTATCCCTATGTAACTGTAGGAACCTCTCACTCTCCGCTGCTTTGATGTGGGCTTTTTGCTGCATGGGTTCCAACTCGGTGACAGAGTTTGGGTTCGTCCGTTCAGTGTCGACTACGAGACCGAGTTCATCAGCTGCAGGGGTTGCTGCCTTGAAGAGAAATGCTCCAATCTCTGTTTTTTTATGATCGCCTATCTGAACTCCTAATGACTTTACAGGCTCCACCCAGTACCATTCTGTTATGTAGACATTCCAAACTGGGGAAGTTCAATCGTGGAACAGACGATTTAGGATGCAAGCTGCTATGGAGTTATAGTCTTTCCAATATCAAATGCAGAACATAAAAACTCATTCGGAACCCTTATACCGACAATTTCGTTTGATCTGGCGACACCCCATTTAAGTGATGATTTATTATCCGTCAGCCAACGATTTTGCATTTCAAGGCACGTTAATTAGGTTCCTTTGGACCGCGATGCTTCCTTTGAATCTATACGAGTTGTTGCAATTGATAATAGATGAACTATACATCATTTTGCGAGTTTTAACATCGATTTGTCGCAGCTCTTCCTGAGTCCATTTCATTACTCCAAAGGAGTAAAGTAGAATCGGAACGGAAAGCATATTAATTGCAGCAAATTTGTTCTTCCCCGACAGTTCTGATGACCAGATCTGTCGGAGTTTGTGTTGATACTTGCCGCGGAGAGAGATTTTAACAGTAGCTACCTCCTGGGTGTGGCGTTGTTCCACCCCTAGGTCTCTCTGGCATCCAGATTATGTAGGATGCTTCCGTCTACGAGCTGCACGACCTCTCCATATTCCTCGCATCGTCCTCTTTTGAGATGAACCGAGGCGCATAAATCGATCCCAAACTTCATTTCGATAGCATGCGTCTACTCTTGTACCACCCTTAAGGACTGACGAAGATCCATTTCTCTGAAGGCATATAGTTTGTGGTCGTCCACGTAAAACAAATGATTGACCTTATGCCGTCGGTTTCTGGGGGAGCCGCAGTTGTATCCGCGGTTTTTCCGTAGTCCAACGCACAATGGCATTAGTAAGATGCAGAAGGGGAGAGGGCTGAGGTAACCTCCGTGAAACACGCCCCTTCTGAAGATGACCTGTTCAGTTTAAACTCTGATTCGACCAGATGTTATAGTAAAGCGAGTCTTCCAGAGCGGCATCTGCTATTCAATACATCTCACTATTTGATCTGGTACCGCAAGGCATCTGAGCAAATGCTTGATGATCATGATTATTATTATAATTATTATTATTATTATTCTCTCGCCTCAGTTTATTCATATAAATTTGTCTATGGGTTCAGAACTTCTGTCAATGGAGTATTTTTAAAATACCCTATGGTGATTTCGATCTTGAGTTGATGCAGAGTCTTTTGTGAATAATTAAATCACCAGGTAACTTGTTTCACCAATTCTTTCTGGCATTGAAGCACTGAGTGATGCCTGAATTATGTAGAAAGTCGAGATTTGTTTCTTCGTTCAAGAAATCGAGTACTATATCATTGACAAGAATTAAAATTCATTTGCTTGGTTTCGTAATCACAGACAGTTGAGATCTGTCAATTTCCGCACATCAAAGCAAAGGAAACACTCAATATACCTGCTCATGTTCCTCCTGTACGTAACGCTTCACTAATAGATGCAAACTAATACCCATAAACCACACACAGTCACAAATACCGTTAATGAACCGCTCCTAATCGCAAATATTATTATCCTCTATTGCTCATCGCCGTGTATAATTGACAGGGTGACGACAAGGTCCTCACCAAGACATATACACATCTCCTTCGAGGGCCTGATGAATAATTTAATTCCAATCAAAGAGTAATCATCTGTCTTTGATCAAGATAAAGTGAGCTAGCTGATGGCTGTTTCCAGAGTATATGCTTGATAATCTACTTGACGTTATACAGACGTTAATTAGTGGAAAGTTTGCTCCCGTCGAGCCCAAACGGAAAGTATTGCTGTGACGTAATTGGTTCGGGAACAACGATGTCCGTGAGAAAATTTATGAGCAGGGATAGGCCGATGGAACACCGCCTGGGAAGAAAGTGAGTCGACCGCAAATGGCAACAAGCTAGCAACAAATTCAAATTAGATGGTGAAAAGTAGAAAACTCAAATTTTTATTTGAAAAAACTGATCGTACCAAGATCACGTGCAATCTTGTATAAGGTATAACTGCATCAAACTGTATAACTGCACAAAACAGTTTGAATTTCAGTGCAATAAACTGTATAATGGGATCAACGATTATCCATGGCACTGTACTATGTAAATCATGAGATACTGTTGGGAAAACTTCATCCTTACGGCTATCGAGAAATATACCTTTGCCATATAAGCAAAGCATCAACGAGCTTACAGGCTAGTATATAGTACAAAGATAAATGTGGGATACAACCCAGACATGAAGTGCTGCTAGCGGAAGACTTCAATGCAAGGAGATGTAGCGGAGCGCCCGGCTAAACGTCGCCACCGATCGGGTATGCAGGTAAAGGAAAAAATACTAGGACGACGACTCGTTGAGAAAAATGATTTATTATCTTCTTCATAAAAACGTTAAAGAAAATAGTAGAGGCTGACTTATTATCAAAACAATAGTGACTGCATTCGCAAAGCAAACAGAACAAAACAGAACCCAGTTATAAATAAGTTATAACTGGAATTCGTAAAGAAAAATCAATTATGCTTAAAGGTGTACCAAAACTCCAAAAGGTGGGTAAACAAATATAACAGCTTACCTTAAAGACGGGTACAACACCTCGTGAGAAAAACCCTCAAGTCCTTCAGGATTGAGGAAGAAAAATTCTCAATAAAACAATTCTGAATCGTACGAAGTCGATGCGAGATTTCACTTCAATAGCGTTCGGCAGTCACCGAGTCGAAACCGTAGTTTTTACCAAGCGCAGAAAAAAAAATTACAAAGTACCCGACCCGATATAGAGAAAAGTACGCGTATACCGGGTGTTCCGTTGCACAGGCCTGACTGGAACTGTGCCAATTACCACTAAGCGAATGGGAAAGTGCCCTGGAACTACTACCAGGATAATGAGGTAATAATAGACTTTCCTTATGCCCCAACGCATTTTTTCTAGAACTTTCAAACCACTACGACTATCGCGACATGGTGGCGAAAAAAAGGTTGGCATCCCAAAGCTCAAAACATCCCCTGAGATAATTTTGGACCACAATCCTGTAGTCTTCACAGTAAAGGTTGGACTACTCCCCAAGGTGCAAAGAATCTTATATGATTATCACACCACAGACTGAAAGGACTACAGGAGATTGATGAAGGAAAAAACGTCATTAACACTGCAAGTAAAATGAGAGATGCCAACACCTAGAAGAAGGACATGAAAGAGGATAAAGAACTTCTTCCATGCTACATCATAGGTCTCATTAAATTATCCTAGGTCTCATCGAATGGAACAACAAGAAATTGAATAAATGGGGTAGCAAACGAAACTCAACGCACAGAGAGAATATGATGAACCAAGGACATGAAATAAACGAGTACATAAAATGCCACAAAGATGAAGTCTGGAAGAGGAAACTTCGAAGACCTCAAGGTGGTGGCTACTCCCTTTGGAGGATCTGATAGCTGATCCAGTGAAAGAAAAGTTGTTTGAGGAGTATTACCGAAGCACATTCCGCAAGAGCACCGACTTCACCCTGGAGCAGTTTTCAGAGAAGCCAAAGAGTTAAAAGAAGCCACAATGGCAAAAATCAACGCTAAAGCTGATGACTAGTTTCGAGGAGGTAGAACAAGCCATAAGGAGGCACAAGACACCAGGAGAGGGCCGATACAGTTCTTTCCAGGAATATGTCAAGAAAGTCTCTCGTACATCTAGAATATATGGTATATATAAATGCGGCACTACCCGCAATGTTTGAAGCAGTTTTTTCAAATGAAAACAACCTACGATAAAAAGGTCATTTTTGAGTTCTAGATAATCATTAAGGTCTTGAATTCTTATGTACATTTTGAAATCATCTGCATTCAGTATACAGTCTGATGACACCACATTTGAAAGATCATTGATGAAAATTGTGAAAAGTGGAGGCTCCAAGTTTGAGCCTTGTGGTACTCCTGAGCGTGCCAAAAATGACTGAGATTTCTGACCTTTGTAGATAACATATTGACTTCTTTCATTCAGATATGATACAAAAATTTTTAATCAATATATTCTCAATCCGTAGAATTTCAGTTTAGCTGGTAATATATGAGGCCATTACTTGCAAAACTCGCTATTCGACGAAATCTCCAAAAATATTTTTTTCGTTGAGTTTCTTTCAAATTTTACAGATTAAGCGAATGATAAAATCAGAATTTACCGAAACTCTTTCTGTAGCATGCAAATACTGTCCAAACATCACAGCTATTTGCAAAACTCATTCTTTGCTTTGACGATTGACTTGAAATGTGCCCGTCGAACCACGTGACGAACACGATATCCTACTTACAGTACCGGAAAAAACCGCTGATCGATTAAAAAATGCCTAGAATGACTGTTGTTTCGTTTCTGTATAGGAGTCTTTTAAATTTATTTCGTTTTGTTATTAGTTCTATATTTCCTTTATAATATTATTAATGAAACCTGTCATAAATAAATTCTTTGAGTTTGAGCTATTTGTAAAATATTTAAATTTTTTCAAACAAAACTGTAAATGTTTTAGGCTGCAAAGTTCTCAATTCCACTTCTGATAACTTTAAGAATAATTTATGAATCACTTCATTCAGTACTACTAAGCTGTTAAACGGTTTTTTTAATTTCCAAAAAAAATGCTTCCGTGCAAACAGCAAGTTTTGCAAATAATGGCCTCATATCATGGTTGACTTTGTCAAACGCTTTCGCAAAATCTGTGTAAATACAAAGTACTTGTGTCATGGTATCAATGCTTTCAGATATTTCAGTACTAAATGTTAGTGAATTGGTCCTTATAGACTTTTTTCTAGAGGATCCATGTTGCTCAGCTGCAATATATATGATTTAAGGAAATTATATAGTTTCTCATGAATGATAAATTCAAAAATGTTACAATTCAGTACAGAAATTGGACCATAACCATTTATTTGACTTATTTTGCCTTTATTGAATATCGGAGTTATTCGAGTTTATTTAAATTATTTTTCAATGATTTTTTTATATATAATTATTATTGTTTGAATAAGATATTGCGAATCTAGATAGATGGTAGTTGAATATTATGAAAAATTTCAAATAAAAACTTTATATTTGTATCAAAAAAATCTACCGGGTCCTCTGTATATAACAAAAATTATCATTGGGCTCATACACCTACAGAGTATTCCAAACATCGTATTCCTGTGGGATTGTAACGCGATGATTTCTATCAAACCATATAATTCCTCCACACATCCGAAATGACGGTACTCCACCTGAAATCTCGTGGCCCGCCACCGTTGAGGTCAACCCTCTGAAACGACTTCACGGAAATTGCAGCATCCGCAGAATTTCCGCTGTCGCACTTCGAGATTTCTATCAACGAATCGGTGCATATGTACGGTTGTAAACTGCATTAATATCCTGCCCTTCAGAGCGGAAAACGCTGGGCGATAAACCCTTCACAATAGACCGCCGCATGTCACAGCTGATAACACGGAAGGTCCATAATTTTTTTGTTTCGCCTTTTGGATAACATGTTTTGAAGAAAATAATTTTCCTAAACTAAGTAAACAAAAGTGTCGGTCTCAATTTCCTCTGAAATTTTCTGTGCTAATAATACATAGGTTTGTCTCCACCATATGTTTTAATTGTCGATATTATAGTTGTGATTCAAGATATAACATATAAACTATAATTTGGTCCTGATATAAGTCCTTCTTTCTTCTCCTGAACGATTCACTCCATGCAAGTTTTCAATTCCTCCATTAATTCTGGTTAAGTAATTCTTGAATTTCGAAAACAATGCCATCTGGAACTGATATTCAAATCCGACTCCAAAGGATATAAAAAAATACAGTGCATTCAGTCAGAGGTACCAAAATTAAAAGAATTTTCAGTACGAATGAATTAGTTCCTGATGTACGTCCAATAATATACACACAAAATGTCTTTCGTGCAATTTTTATATATAATAAACGATATCAATGAATGGCAGCACTATAATCAATGTCTAGAGCAGGCGGTGATCTCCCAAGTCCTGAAACCAGGGAGACAAGATGCAGAAATCGAAAGCTACCGCCATATTTCACTGTTTAGTACTGAATTGCCAAGGAGGTTGACAGAATTTTCCTTAAATTTAAATAGGGGTCATATACATCCAAAACATTTTTTAAAATCATTTCTTGCTCATATTCGTGAAAATCAATATTTTCACAGATATCACAGAGTATATTGAACTTATCATTCTGAATCTATTTGCGTTCACAGAATTCCCCTTTCTTCAATATTGCCCGAGTTGAAAAGTTTATTTTGTGTTTGAAAGGGATCATATACGCCCAACACATTTTATTAAATTACATTTTGCTCATATTCGTAGAATTCAATATTTTTTCTGAAATCGATCAAGAATGCCCACTTTCTCGGAGCAACTTCAGGCCTCAAAATACGCTAATCTAGTATTTTAGTCCGTTGCTAAGCAACGAACTTTCCCGTACCGTTTTCGGCACTGAATTGTACAGGAAAACACTTTCCCGTATCGTAAACGATCCGGGAAATTTTTTTGACAGGTTCTATACATTTTAGACAGTGAATGAATGCACGCAAACAGTAAGTATAATTCCTTAATTTATGATAATGCTGAATGCGATTTCAGAAAAAATAGTATGTGTACCTCGTAGTGAAAGCACATTCCCAGACTTCAATGCTTGTTGGCCTCGGCTTATCGCCTCGGCCAACAATGTACATTGTCGTCCGGGAATGTATTGCTTTTACTACTGGATACACAATATACTATTCTGAATCTGCACACCAAATTCAAAGTCAATTTCCAGTCAACCAAG
Organism: Chrysolina americana; assembly: GCA_958502065.1. Taxonomy (NCBI): domain Eukaryota; kingdom Metazoa; phylum Arthropoda; class Insecta; order Coleoptera; family Chrysomelidae; genus Chrysolina; species Chrysolina americana. Next base: position 65,695,057 of record OY293417.1, on the reverse strand, counting down.
GTTTTCATAGCCTTTTTACGGGACCTCTGCAGTTTCGAGCAGAAAATTTTCGAAAATCTGCTAACGTGTTAATTAAAAAATTTGTCTGCATATATTTTCAATTCTAATTAACAGAGTATACTGAGTTTATCATTCTGAATCTATTTGCGTTCACAGAATTGCCCTATCTTCAATATTTTCCGAGATGAAAAGTTTTTCTGGGATTGAAAGTGATCATATACATCTGAAAATATGTTTTTTAAATCAATTTTCAATATGCATACCAAATTTTAAGTTGATTCCCAGTCAACTAAGGTTTCCATAATCTTTTCACTGAACCTCTGCAATTTAAATCTGAAAATTTTCGAGAATCTGTTGAGGTGTTAAATCAAAAATTTGTTCACACATATTTATAATTCATATTCTCAGATTATACTGAACTTATCATTCTGAATCATTTGCTTTCACAGAATGGCTCTATGTTTAGTATTACCCAAGTTGAAAAGTTCTTCTGGGGTTGAAAGGGATCATAGTACGTCCATAACATTTTTTCAAATAAACCCATATCGTGAAATTCAATATTTTCTGAATATGCAGTCGATTCCTAGTCAACTGAGGTTTTCATATACTTTTCACGGAACCTCTGCAGTTTCGAGCTGGAAATTTTTGAAAATCTACGAAGGTGTTCAATCAAAAATTTAATGAGATCGAGCAAAATACCGAATGCACAAAAGTATTCTTCAATTGAACTACTTTTTCCTTCAAGAAGGCCTTGCTGAAAATCATTGAATAAACTATGTGTCTTATAGAAATTCTTGATTCTCATCGATATGATTGATCACTTCGAATAACTTTGAAAAAGCTGATAGCAAACTAGTCTGTAGTTAGTCATGTCATTTCGTTGACCTCTTTTGTCCAGGGCTATAACTACAGCCAACTTCATTTGATCTGGATAGATACATATTGGGCAATCATTGAAAATGTGTCATAGAACTGGTGATAAGAATGTTACACACATTTTTTTAGTTTTCAGGTGGTATATTATTTGTCACTGCTCATTTTATTCTCCAGTTTGGAGCTTGCTAGAGTTATTTTCTCTTCGCTTACTGAATACGGAATTCACAAGATGAACATTGAAACCATTTGCTAGACTTATACCATCCACATGATCGTGAGGTGAAGAAGCTGTGCTGTTCACAGACTCATTATTGAGAATGTTTCACATTCAAAGTTGTTTCTGATTTGTTGTCAGTTTTTTCAATCATAAGTTTGTAATCACTACTTATTCATCACTTTTTATTTCATTCAAAAGTAATCTGTGGGTTATCTGTATTGTTGTATATATTTTAAAATTAATGAAAAGTAACTTTTGACATCTAGAGTCTCTAGTTTGAAACTTAATTCGACACGAGCCATGGAATCCAAAGGTAGATGTTCACTTACAACTTGGAATTGAATCGAAAATACTGTATTCTCTTTATTTTGAAATTATTCATTGAATTAAAAATATATATTTACCTAATGAACACTCAGTATATTTATGTCCTCTCAGTTTCTTTAGGAAATCAATATAGTAAAATATCCGATATCAAGTGATCCAAAAGTTTCATGTATAATTACTACAATTTCCAAAGGTTGTAAAGGATGAGGTGGGGACATTCATCATTAAGATCGTCGTAAAAGTTCCCTCCGAATAACTCCTGATAATGAATCATCGGATTACAGCAAACGAGGTTAGGAGTTCAAAGCCAGGCAGTGAATCAACTTTCGCCCTATTTTCGCAAGTCAGTTGCGGTGAACTTTTCTTTCGATATCTCGCGTTTCACAAAGGGCTTTCGGTGTACACCATCGATTTTTTGTCGTGTCCCACCCACCTTGCAAAACGAAGCTTTTCTCTTTTAATTAAATTGTGTCAGCAACGCGGTGCTATGTTTGTTGCTCCAATGAAAATTAAAAGCTCTTTCGGTGGTTAGTGTGATTAGCGTCATATTCCGTGAGCTGAAGGGAGGCTGGCGAATGATGATTAGTGTCTTTAGGAGAAAATTGGTCTACTGCAATTATCAGGACAGTTGATGCCACACAGAGGTGGTGGTGATGTATAATGTGTTAGCTGACGAGAAGATATTTCTTTCTTCCAACGATTTTTTTGAGAGGTACTATTTCGTGTAGTCTAGTTCAACATCCCGAACTGTACCAGACTTACTGGATCTATAGACTTAAGTGGGTCATAGACTAGCAGAATTTTTTTTGTAACAATGAGAAAACCGTTATTAGGTGAAACCAATAGACCAAAGACTAGCAGAACTTTTTTCGTAACAATGAGAAAACTGGTTAATAGATGAAACCAATAAATAGGACTCAATTCCAGCAAAATGAACTGTATGAATCTGATTCATAATCCGGAAGTTAATTCAACTGATATTCATTTTTGAGAACCGATGCATTCTGTTCCATTTTCGAAAATTTAAAATCCTTTGCATTCTCTGCCAATAGAAGTTTTATTGAAGTTTTACCATTAACCATTTATTAGTCGAAAATTATCATGAAGAAATACAAAATAACCCAATCACTAATATTACTAGCTAAATATCATTTGAAAACTTTTCACAAACTATCTAGACACACAAACTTATTATTATTACACCTAATGAATATTTTCCTGGATTTAACACATGGTAATATTTTGTTGTTCAACTCTATGTTCTGTTGCATCCAGTAGTTCGGAAAAATATCTGCCATGTGCCGTTTTCTATTATACAAAACACATTAAAATCATGGAAATACATGTTTGCACAAATTAAATTAAACTTGAATAAAAAATATTCAATAGTATATAACACTTACATATATATATATATATATATATATATATATATATATAAACATGCACACACATATTATACAAACATACATATTATACAAACATTTATGAATATATATAAAAGTTTACCCATAGAAACTTTTCGTCTCAATATAATCAAAAAATTCATCTCTTGAATAAAATTCTTAAGAGGATATAAAGTTTTTAACTTCATTTTTGAAAGTATTCAAATTTGAAATTGATTTCAACTCAGCTGGATGGCAATTGTATAATTTAGATCCCATATATATTGGCGACTTTTCGAAAAGTTTTGTTTTGTGTTTTTCTATTTTCAGCAAATTTCCTTTTCTTGTTGGATATTAATGCGACTGAGCATTAGTTTCCAAATTCATTTAATTTTTTTCATATAAACGATTAGGCTGTAAATAAAGATACTCGGAACAGTTAGAATTCTATCTTTTATGAAGTAAGGTTTGCAGTAGTCTGTTCTCTTCAGGTATATAATATTTAAATAACACCAGATCATCTTCCATCCCATCAAAATCCACTTCTCATTAATGTTGAGTGTGTATGATATAATTTCTCGAGTAGAAACTGAATAGAACATCATGTTCGAGGTTAGTTAAAATTATTCATAACAGAAGTGTAATTATTCCACTGAATTTCAAAGCCTGGCAAATTCCTCATTTGAATTTTTAACAGTTCCATAGTTGAGATTCAAGAAACAGTTTTGTTATACTTTCACATTAAAAAATATGGTGGAGGCGTCAGGCATATTCTGTATTTAACTTTCACTTCCATATCGGATGTTCAAGAAATTATCTCTTTTTCTGTATTCACCTCCAAGATTCAATAGCTACCATATATAGCTATGATCCCAAGTTTGTATCAAGGAAAGGCTTAACATTTACGAAATATGGTGGAGGCATCGGTCAAATCTGTATTGAACTTTCAGTTTCATTGTTAATACTCAATGAATTGTTTTCTTATGTTGTTTTCCTTGGATTACTAAAACCACCAAGTGTTGTTATAAAGCAAGTTCGTGTTGGGGAACAAGTAAACAGCTAAATTCACGAGTAATGGTGGAGGTGCCGCTGCCGGTGCTGCATTGAACTCTCTCAGTTCCACAATTGACATTCAATAAATTGTTCTTTTTTCAATCGTTACCTTTGAGCTTCAATGGCCATTACGTGTAGCTATATCTCAAGGTGGCATTCAGGAAATCCCATTCGTGACATATTATGGTAGCGCAGATAAATTCTATATTCAACTTCCTTCCATGGTTGATATTGAAGAAATTGTTTTGATATCTGTATTTACCATTCAGTTTCAATCGCTTTTATATATAGCTATAATCTCAAGTTTGTATTGAGGAGAGGGTTAACAGCCTTATTCGCAAAATTTGGTGAAGGCATCGGTCAAGTCTGCATTGAACTCTTTTTCAGTTTTATAGTTGATACTTGAGAAATTATTTAACTTTCTGTTGTTGCCCTTGAGTTTCTTAAACCAACATTTGTAGCTATAACCCAAATTCATGTTTAGGAAAGAGTAAACAGCCAAATTCGTGACATATGGTGGAGGCGCCCATCCAAAATGTGTATATAACTCTCTGTTTTATAGTTAATATTGAATGAATTGTTTTTTTCTGTTATTACCTTTGAGTTTCAATAGCTCTAATCTGTAGCTATAAACCATGTTGGCATTCAGGGAAGAGTAAACAACCCCATTCGTGATGTATTGTGGTGGGGCAGACAAATTCTATATTCAACTTTCTCCCAGTTTCATGGTTGATTTTCAAGAATTCAAGAAATTGTTTTAATTCATGTATTTACCTTTGAGTAGCAACCATAAATAGCTATAATCCCATGATTGTATTGAGGAAAGGGTTAACAGCAAAATTCTCGACATATGGTGAAGGCGTTATCCAAAATCTGTATTTAATTCTCATCCAGTTCCATGGTTGAAATTCAATGAATTATTACTTTTTTTATTGGTACCTTTGATACCGAGTAGGAGTTTTCCAAGCCGTCCGAGGCCTGGAAGATCATTCAGTTTCGATGTTTTTGTTTTTCCCAATCTATTATATTATTATGTATTCTTAACATCCACCAACTAAAGATATCCTGGGATTATCGACCGCTTGCCGGCATCTCGTGATCCACATCCGCGGAACTGACACTCGGCTTTGATTTCGGAGTAGAACGTAGTGAATAATCGCGTGTCAAGACTGTCAGGGATACGTCGCACATCATTTTGTGCGGTTAGAGTTAATCTTGGCGCGGATTCAATGGGAATGCGACACGCCACATCTGTTGCACCAGGAATAACACAGCGTTGATTGCATAGGGGTGCCGATGGAAATGCAGGTTCGCTATATGGTAATTGGTACAAGTGATGAACCGCGCAGTCTGGATTACTGGAAAACTCAATTTCGTGTTGACTAAATCATGTGTTTCTCACGAAGTTGAATGGGAGAATTGACATTGAAGGAGTGATATGTCAGAACGGCCCCATTTCATCTGGCAACACGAGTATTCAACAAGGTTACTCATTATAAATCAGACCTCTTTGCGGTAACCTCAGGGGCACCACAGGAGATTCATCTGGGGCCCCTGCTCTTCATAATTCACATGAACTACATTGGTGAAAGCTTCAAATATTGCAAATTCCTATCGCATTCCGACGATCTGAAACTATATCGTACTATGAAATATATTGGTGACTGTAACAAACTACAAGATGATTTAAATTCGTTTGTCAAAATATGCAAAAATTCCTGTTTGTAGTTGATTAGTTTATTTGGTGTAGAATCTTTCAGGTCCGAGGGAGAAAGTGAAACTCTGCCAAACATTGAAAACCTAAGTCGGTCCGCGGTGGGGCAGGCACAAAGTATGTGCTTTGTTGTTCCATCATCTTTAAGAGAGAGACGACATGTCGGGTCCTCCAACAGTTATAGTCTTGTTATGTGATGATTCAAATGACAGTGGCCTGTTAGACATCGCAGGTGATCCCTGCTGGATTGTTACAGTGTTTTGGTCAAATTCTTTGAAGAATGTATGGATGCCTTGGAATGAGCCATTCCTGGTAGGTTTTGTCAGAAGTTTAATACGTTCCTTGCTGTCCAAGTGTTCCATGTATATTTGGCAAAACTTGGTGAGATGACAATGGTAGGTTCAGGTCCAATGAATATTCTTGCGGCACCTTCTACAAGAAGAAACGCCGTTTCATTGCCCTCCATACTGGAGTGGCCAGGAATCCAGACCATAGACAATTGGTTGAGTCCTCCTATTAAGGAGAGTTTTCTCTGGGAGTTTGACACCAGCCTAGTCTTCCCCAGCTCACACAAGTCTCTCAAAAACTCCTAATGGTTACTCTTAAGGGTGCAGCTAATTGAAGGATAAACAAATGAATAAACCCGCCCTAATTTTTTGAGTAATAAAAGAGAAACAAATAATTTCATATATTCTCAACATTTATGTCGATAAGTTCATTGATATAAATATATTAAGACTTGGGAATCAGTTCATAGGAGTACATTTGAAGGAACCTGGCGATTTTTTAAAGAATAAAAAAAATAATTTGTCTTTAAACTTTTCTTTAATATCGAACACTATATTACTTCTTGACTTTAATCATCAGTGTATTTCTTGAAAATACGAAATCATGAAAAATGTTGATTTTGTGGATAGGTGCATTCGTTCCACCGAAAAACTGTTGAAAATTTGTCAATTTGCCATCGAAATAATTTTTTTTGGTATGATTCAGAATCAGCTTGTCAAAATATATGTCAGGGATGTTGGTGACATTTTGAAAAATGGAAAATAAATATTTTCGAATAATTGATCGTGGGAGGAAATTATTAATTTCTCAAGAATCCAACATTTTTTTTATGTGCAAACCGATAAAAGCCCTATGGGGTATATATACCCATGAAGTAATTCTACTACTTCTACATAGGTCTACCCCTCGAGACTTTTTTCGAGTAGAGTATTCTTGACATACAAAGAATATGTTGATTTCATCATTTTAAATGCGAACTACCGTTCGCAGAATTGCTCTATTTTTAACCGTTTTCGAATTGAAAAATTCATCTGGAGTTGAGATAGAAATAGTTATTTTCAAAATTTTCTATTGAATTTTCAAAAATTTAACCTTTTCTGTATATGAACAATGAATTTGAGTCAATTCCAGATCATTCAAAATGTTTGTAGTCTTTTTGAGAATCATCTGCAATCTGGAGTAGAAACTATCCGTTTTTTCGTTAATTCCTTTTTTGAGGTAAATATTGTATTATCAGCTAGACATCAACAAATCATATATTTTTAAAATCGGCATGAAATTTTGCGTATATAGTGCATATTTCAAGTAGATCTGATGATTTTAAATTTTTCATGATTTTTAGGGGAATTTCTTTTGGTCTTCGTTAAACTTGAAATTCACGAAATATACTAATTTCACCATTCTGAATCGACTGCCATCCGCAGAATTGCTGTATCTTTAACCGTTCTTAAAATGACAAATTCATCTGGAGTTGAGAGGGGTCATTTTCCTTCGAAACATTTTTTTTGCACTTTATCAATTTTTCAAAAATTCAACTTTTTTGAATATGTATACAAAATTTGAAGTCAATTCTAAATCATTTGAATGTTTTTTAGTCTTTCGAGAGAACATCTGCAATATTGAATAGAAAATATTTGTTTTTTCGTTATTTCCTTTTTTATAATAAACTTTGCATATGGGAAATAAAAAGTCATATATTTTCGAAATCGGCATGAAATTTTGCGTATATAGTGCAAATTTCAAGTGGATCTGATGATTTTAAATTTTTCATGATTTTTAGGGGTCTACCCCTTGGGAATTTTTTCGAGTAATATCCTTTGGTCTTCGTTAAACTTGAAATTCACGAAATATACTAATTTCACCATTCTGAATCGACTGCCATCCGCAGAATTGCTGTATCTTTAACCATTCTTAAAATGACAAATTCATCTGGAGTTGAGAGGAGTCATTTTTCTTCGAAACATTTTTTTTATAAATTTCTCTATCAATTTTTCAAAAATTCAACTTTTTTGAATATGTATACAAAATTTGTAGTCAATTCTAAATCATTTGAATGTTTTATAGTCTTTCGAGAGAACATCTGCAATATTGAATAGGAAATATTTCTTTGTTCGTTAGTTCCTTTTTTATAATAAACTTTGCATATGGGAAATAAAAAGTCATATATTTTCGAAATCGGCAAGAAATTTTACATATATAGTGCAAATTTCAAGTGGATCTGATGATTTTAAATTTTTCATGATTTTTAGGGGTCTACCCCTTGGGAATTATTTCGAGTAATATCCTTTGGTCTTCGTTCAACTTGAAATTCACGAAATATACTAATTTCACCATTCTGAATCGACTGCCATCCGCAGAGTTGCTGTATCTTTAACCGTTCTTAAAATGACAAATTCATCTGGAGTTGAGAGGGGTCATTTTCCTTCGAAACATTTTATTTCACTTTCTCTATCAATTTTTCAAAAATTCAACTTTTTTGAATATGTACACAAAATTTGAAGTCAATTCTAAATCATTTGAATATTTTATAGTCTTTCGAGAGAACATCTGCAATATTGAATAGAAAATATTTGTTTGTTCGTTAGTTCCTTTTTTATAATAAACTTTGCATATGGGAAATAAAAAGTCATATATTTTCGAAATCGGCATGAAATTTTGCGTATATAGTGCAAATTTCAAGTGGATTTGATGATTTTAAATTTTTCATGATCTTTAGGGACTTTTTTCGAGTAATATCCTTTGGTATTCGTTCAAGTTGAAATTCACGAAATATACTAATTTCACCATTCTGAATCGACTGCCATCCGCAGAATTGCTGTATCTTTAACCGTTCTTAAAATGACAAATTCATCTGGAGTTGAGAGGGGTCATTTTCCTTCGAAACATTTTATTTCACTTTCTCTATCAATTTTTCAAAAATTCAACTTTTTTGAATATGTATACAAAATTTGAAGTCAATTCTAAATCATTTGAATGTTTTATAGTCTTTCGAGAGAACATCTGCAATATTGAATAGAAAATATTTGTTTGTTCGTTAGTTCCTTTTTTACAGTAAACTTTGTTTATGGGCAATAAAAAGTCATATATTTTCGAAATCGGCATGAAATTTTACGTATATAGTGCAAATTTCAAGTGGATCTGATGATTTCAAATTTTTCATGATTTTTAGGGGTCTACCCCTTGGGACTTTTTTCGAGTAATATCCTTTGGTCTTCGTTCAACTTGAAATTCACGAAATATACTAATTTCACCATTCTGAATCGACTGCCATCCGCAGAATTGCTGTATCTTTAACCGTTCTTAAAATGACAAATTCATCTGGAGTTGAGAGGGGTCATTTTCCTTCGAAAAATTTGTTTGCACTTTCTCTATCAATATTTCAAAAATTCAACTTTTTTGAATATGTACACAAAATTTGAAGTCAATTCTAAATCATTTGAATATTTTATAGTCTTTCGAAAGAACATCTGCAATATTGAATAGAAAATATTTGTTTGTTCGTTAGTTCCTTTTTTATAATAAACTTTGCATATGGGAAATAAAAAGTCATATATTTTCGAAATCGGCATGAAATTTTGCGTATATAGTGCAAATTTCAAGTGGATTTGATGATTTTAAATTTTTCATGATTTTTAGGGGTCTACCCCTTGGGACTTTTTTCGAGTAATATCCTTTGGTCTTCGTTCAACTTGAAATTCACGAAATATACTAATTTCACCATTCTGAATCGACTGCCATCCGCAGAATTGCTGTATCTTTAACCGTTCTTAAAATGACAAATTCATCTGGAGTTGAGAGGGGTCATTTTCCTTCGAAACATTTTATTTCACTTTCTCTATAAATTTTTCAAAAATTCAACTTTTTTGAATATGTATACAAAATTTGAAGTCAGTTCCAAATCATTTGAATCTTTTTTTATTGTCTTTCTAGAGAACATCTGCAATATTGAATAGAAAATATTTGTTTGTTCGTTAGTTCCTTTTTTATAGGAAACTTTGCATGTGGGCAATAAAAAGTCATATATTTTCGAAATCGGCATGAAATTTTGCGTATATAGTGCAAATTTCAAGTGGATCTGATGATTTTAAATATTTCGTGATTTTTAGGGGTCTACCCCTTGGGACTTTTTTCGAGTAATATCCTTTGGTCTTCGTTCAACTTGAAATTCACGAAATATACTAATTTCACCATTCTGAATCGACTGCCATCCGCAGAATTGCTGTATCTTTAACCGTTCTTAAAATGACAAATTCATCTGGAGTTGAGAGGGGTCATTTTCCTTCGAAACATTTTATTTCACTTTCTCTATCAATTTTTCAAAAATTCAACTTTTTTGAATATGTATACAAAATTTGAAGTCAATTCTAAATCATTTGAATGTTTTATAGTCTTTCGAGAGAACATCTGCAATATTGAATAGAAAATATTTGTTTGTTCGTTAGTTCCTTTTTTAAAATAAACTTTGCATATGGGAAATAAAAAGTCATATATTTTCGAAATCGGCATGAAATTTTGCGTATATAGTGCAAATTTCAAGTGGATCTGATGATTTTAAATTTTTCATGATTTTTAGGGGTCTCTTGGGACTTTTTTCGAGTAATATCCTTTGGTCTTCGTTCAACTTGAAATTCACGAAATATATTAATTTCACCATTCTTAATCGACTGCCATCCGCAGAATTGCTGTATCTTTAACCGTTCTTAAAATGACAAATTCATCTGGAGTTGAGAGGGGTCATTTTCCTTCGAAACATTTTATTTCACTTTCTCTATCAATTTTTCAAAAATTCAACTTTTTTGAATATGTATACAAAATTTGAAGTTATTTCCAAATCATTTGAATCTCTTATAGTCTTTCTAGAAAACATCTGCAATATAGAATAGAAAATATTTGTTTATTCGTTAGTTCCTTTTTTATAATAAACTTTGCATATGGGCAATAAAAAGACCTATATTTTCGAAATCGGCATGAAATTTTGAGTATATAGTGCAAATTTCAAGTGGATCTGATGATTTTGAATTTTTCATGATTTTTAGGGGTCTACCCCTTGGGACTTTTTTTCGAGTAATTTCCTTTGGTCTTCGTTCAACTTGAAATTCACGAAATATACTAATTTCACCATTCTGAATCGACTGCCATCCGCAGAATTGCTGTATCTTTAACCGTTCTTAAAATGACAAATTCATCTGGAGTTGAGAGGGGTCATTTTCCTTTGAAACATTTTATTTCACTTTCTCTATCAATTTTTCAAAAATTCAACTTTTTTGAATATGTACACAAAATTTGAAGTCAATTCTAAATCATTTGAATATTTTATAGTCTTTCGAGAGAACATCTGCAATATTGAATAGAAAATATTTGTTTGTTCGTTAGTTCCTTTTTTACAGTAAACTTTGTTTATGGGCAATAAAAAGTCATATATTTTCGAAATCGGCATGAAATTCTGCGTATATAGTGCAAATTTCAAGTGGATCTGATGATTTTAAATTTTTCATGATTTTTAGGGGTCTACCCCTTGGGAATTATTTCGAGTAATATCCTTTGGTCTTCGTTCAACTTGAAATTCACGAAATATACTAATTTCACCATTCTGAATCGACTGCCATCCGCAGAATTGCTGTATCTTTAACCGTTCTTAAAATGACAAATTCATCTGGAGTTGAGAGGGGTCATTTTCCTTCGAAACATTTTATTTCACTTTCTCTATCAATTTTTCAAAAATTCAACTTTTTTGAATATGTATACAAAATTTGAAGTCAATTCTAAATCATTTGAATGTTTTATAGTCTTTCGAGAGAACATCTGCAATATTGAATAGAAAATATTTGTTTGTTCGTTAGTTCCTTTTTTATAGTAAACTTTGCATGTGGGCAATAAAAAGTCATATATTTTCGAAATCGGCATGAAATTTTGCGTATATAGTGCAAATTTCAAGTGGATCTGATGATTTTAAATATTTCGTTATTTTTAGGGGTCTACCCCTTGGTACTTTTTTCGAGTAATATCCCTTGGTATTCGTTCAAGTTGAAATTCACGAAATATACTAATTTCACCATTCTGAATCGACTGCCATCCGCAGAATTGCTGTATCTTTAACCGTTCTTAAAATGACAAATTCATCTGGAGTTGAGAGGGGTCATTTTCCTTCGAAACAATTTTATTTTCACTTTCTTTCGCAATTTTTCAAAAATTCAACTTTTTTGAATATGAATACAAAATTTGAAGTCAGTTCCAAATCATTTGAATCTTTTATAGTCTTTCTAGAGAACATCTGCAATATTGAATAGAAAATATTTGTTTGTTCGTTAGTTCCTTTTTTATAGTAAACTTTGCATGTGGGCAATAAAAAGTCATATATTTTCGAAATCGGCATGAAATTTTGCGTATATAGTGCAAATTTCAAGTGGATCTGATGATTTTAAATATTCCATGATTTTTAGGGGTCTACCCCTTGGGACTTTTTTCGAGTAATTTCCTTTCGTCTTCGTTCAACTTGAAATTCACGAAATATACTAATTTCACCATTCTGAATCGACTGCCATCCGCAGAATTGCTGTATCTTTAACCGTTCTTAAAATGACAAATTCATCTGGAGTTGAGAGGGGTCATTTTCCTTCGAAACATTTCTTTTTCACTTTCCTTCGCAATTTTTCAAAAATTCAACTTTTTTGAATATGTATACAAAATTTGAAGTCAGTTCTAAATCATTTGAATGTTTTATAGTCTTTCGAGAGAACATCTGCAATATTGAATAGGAAATATTTCTTTGTTCGTTAGTTCCTTTTTTACAGTAAACTTTGTTTATGGGCAATAAAAAGTCATATATTTTCGAAATCAGCATGAAATGTTGGGTATATAGTGCAAATTTCAAGTGGATCTGATGATTTTAAATTTTTTTCAAAACAATTCCTTAGGAACCATGCTTGTCCATAGGTGCTAACTGTGCTCCACAAAATCAAGGAATTTCATGAAACAGTACATGCCAGCAAAACCCCATTAATGGGGCTACAAACTTTTTGTTTTATCAGGAGTCTCTGGTTTTTCGTATAATTTTGAAATATTTACAGGGCAGGAAAATGATAATAATCGTTTAGATAATGAAGAAGATCTGGGATCAAGTGCAAATGTGATAGTAAGATTACTAAGAGACATTCCACAATTCAAAAATTATAGAGTCTATTTCGACAATTACTACACCACAATGCATCTTTTGTCTCAGTTGTCATCACGTGGAATTCACTCATTAGGAACCATTAAAATAAACCGTATTCCGAACTGCCCTTTTCCCGCCAAAGAAGAATTACAAAATGCTCCAAGGGGAACCGTCTATGAATATGTCACCAAATTGGATAATACACCCATATCTTTTGTTGTTTGGAAAAATATCAAAACTGTTCACCTGTTATCCAGTTTTTGTGGAGCCTTGCCTGTTTCATCTGTGCGAAGATATGACCGAAAGAGACGTCAATATGTCCATGTCGATTGTCCCAATGTAGTAAGCCAATATAACAAGCATATGGGGGGAGTAGACCTTCTGGACTCTCTTATTGGTTGATACAAAATTAAAATTCGTTCAAAGAAGTGGTACTTTCGTCTATTTTATCACCTTTTGGATATAACCGTCGTTAATGCTTGGCTTTTATACAAAAGGCAAGATATTTCATTAGGAAAGACAACAATGTGCTTGGCGGATTTTCGAACAGAATTAGGAACATCCCTTTGTTCAATGGGTGCCTTCAATCATAGGGGCAGAAGATCAGAAGTCGAAAAAGAACTATCAAAAGTAAAGAGAAAACCATCAACATCACTACCTCCCGCAGATGTCAGGAAGGACGAGTTCTCTCATTGGCCTTTGCATATGGAAACCAGGCAACGCTGCAAGTACCCGAAATGTACAGGCTTCACTTTTTTAAATGTTTTAAAAAGAAAAAAAACTGTTTTAAAAAAATTTCATAAAAACTAACATTATTTTATATTTTCAAAAAATACAGTGTGAAAATCTTTATACTTGATGTATATGTCCCGTTGGCATTTGAATAAAATTTTATTGACAGTGTATTTATTGTTTTTTGAACAGTTAATATGCAATGGATAACTTTGTAGTTTATAATGAATATGACTCTAATTTTGATATTTCTTTAATTAAAAGTGAAATGTAGCACATATGCAGTATTGCCAAAATATGAAGAGTGTGGAATGTAGCATTTTTGCTACATACAAAATATTGACCAAAACTAAAAAAAATCGACTAACTGTAATTTTTTTCAATATTTTTTCCGTATTCTGGAGAAAAAAATACATAGAATACTTTTTTATGAAACAAAAAAAGTTTTTGTACAGTAAAAGTTCTAAAAGCCGGTATTTCAACTTGCATCAGTGCTTGTATTCAAAGTTCATTGTGAGTACGAGCTTTCTCCATTCAGAATCACCAACATAAGTATACAGCTACATTCTTTCCTCATTGTGTTAATAATAGAGCGCGATTCAATTGCAGATCGATAGCTAGTGCACTAGTGTAAAAGACCAAGGCAGCGTTGATGAAGCTTCAGAATAAATGAGCTTTAATAATATGGCTCAAGGAGGATTCGATGCGGGGACATGGGAAGTGTACTGATCGTGACAAGTTTGTGAATGGGTTCATTGTGTTTTTCCTCTCTTTGATTTCAAAAGACGAACAGACTCTTTCGCCTCTACTTACCGCATTCTTTCGTCCTGAAATATGAGAGGGAATTTATTCAAGACCCGCGCTTTATTTTCAATTATGCCAGGTTAATTGAATCACTCTGCGAGGGAATTGAAAGGAATTAAATTATTTGTTTGGACGTTTTCCAGATTACACAGAGTGAATTTCGATAATGTTTTGTTTTGTTCGAATTGGCATGAGGTTCATCTGGAACATGCCATCGAGTTATCGAGACAGGCTGAGAATCTTGAGAAGATTCCATATTCATAATTCGTTGGAACGGTAGAATCACTGGGTGATCAAGAAAGATATTTCCACCCAAAGAAACTTCATGCAAGACAAAAGTCATCGATATCACTGAGGACAACTTGTTTACGATCAACAGTGAAGAAAAATCAACAAATTCATTATTTATGAAACTGTTAGAAAGTACGCATAGTCACTATATAGCATCTAGTTTTTTCATATTATTTTAAATTGAATCGTGTCGACAAATTATCCTATCATTAAGTGTGGATAACATATGAATAGTCAGTTTTTCAGAACAGGGTTTGGTATGATATGATATTTTTTCGGACCTATTAAAGGTGTACTGCGTGAATCATGAATAACTTTTGAGAAAACTGGCATTTGTGGCCAAGCAAAAACATGGTACAAATGAAATATCTTACTAGCAGAACACAAATGTCGTTAAAATGGTCGAAATCAATAATTTTCAAAAAACTAGGAGTACCCTATGGCAGTGTATTTGGTCCTATTCTCTTCATTTTGTACGTCATTGATACGCCAAATTTGATAAAACATTCTCAAATTCTATCACCAAACTATGCCGAAGATATAAATATAGCAATACTGTTATTTATGACAATGCCCTCTTATTGAACACAAGAAAACCCATTCTATTTTGTTTGGATATGCCGAAATATCAATCTTTCTCCCCCAAATGTCTTCATAAAGGATCGAGAAATAACCAATAATTTGTACTATGAATTATCCTGGAAGAATATCAGCAGAAATTAATACTTAGGTATCAGTTCTCTGATGATATTATCGTAGCTGGAAATGAACACATATAGTTCGATTATTTTATATTTACCCATGCGTCATCAATATATGATCGAAGAAATCACACACCCTCTATCAAACATCTCTTTCTATCTACCACTATGAGCGAATCAAAATTCGTTAACATTTGTTTTCTGAGCTAAGAATTATGGTATTGTGATGATCGATTAAAACTCAGAACAGTGAAAAGAGATAGCCATAAAACCGACAAGGTTTTAAATTTCAACTAAACTTGCCCACCATCAATTGCGTCATTGTTTTCTGTCATTGGGGTATTGTTTGTCGCCAGTTTTACTTTGTTTTGCAGTCGAATATATTATAAAAACTGTTTTCTTCAAAGCTAAACGTCTCTTGGAATCATTACTTCCAAAGTAACTATAATACATTGTGTTTTATTCACAAATACTCTTTAAAATTTTTAACCTCACAATTGACAGTTGTGACTATAATCCCGTACTGCCGGGATATTCACACAATAGTTATTCATAGTTTAAAAATCCAAACGAGAGAAAAAAACATTACCTTATTCTATAAATACAGGTAGAAACATTCACAATATATTTGAACTCTTTTCTAAATTATGCCTGTAACTAATTCATAAGCACAACAATTTGTATTGAAAGGGGAAGAGCGAATAGTGGACCTTTTTTACCACTTTCATCTGTTCAAGAGGTAACAATTTAAACCACAAAAGAAGTGTCATAACTTTTCTTTACTGTATTTAAGAGAGTTGCAGATGCACTTAAAATATCTCGAAAAACAGTGTACATCAAAATAAACGAAAATAAACCTATTCCATCAATACACACTGAATCACTCATTGAGAAAAGGTATGAACGAGAAAAGCTCCTTTTCAATATGGTTATTAAACCCATTATTATAAACATTGGTGACAGTTCTGAATCTGAAAGTGATTAAATATATTAATTTTGTTTTTCCTTTCATAACTGGACATAGTTCTACATGCTCGCAATACATAAACATATTTTGTTAATCATGTGCTGAGTAATTCATTACCATTTATATTTCAACTGGTGTATTTTTACTTCTAAGATATTCATTTATCATAACAGTGTGTCCTTGCATCCATGCACGAATAGGTAATTGAAAAAGTTTGAATACCTAAGTCTAGAGTTTTAGTCATGTTTGAATGGAAACTCATTTTTTGATATCAACGTATGCAAAGGTTTTGGAAATATTGTACTCCAATTTAGTTTTTTGAACAACTTTTTTCGTTAACTATTACCTACAGAAATTGCATTAATGTGGATAAAATTAGGATTTGATGGATTTGTGTCAAACGGCTGCGGAGGTATGGATAAAACAACTTCCTTATTCCTATTCCTAAAATTAGAAAACAGTAGGGAGGTCAAAAGTTTGTATTAAATTCACTGGGCAAATGAGGAAATTCAATGAACATATCTCTGCCTCGTGTTTCATTATCCTATCAAACCTGGTGTCACTGGATTCGTAATAATTGGAATACACCGTGTGCTAGGAATCGCACGTTAAAAGATAAGACCCCGTTAATCCTTGGCTCGCACAAGTTTCGACTACTGAGGGCTGCCGTTCGTAAGGAGACGACAGCTGGTTAATGGAAAAACAATTTTAAACAGATTCATTCCTTTTTGCATTTGTTTCTCCAGCAATATTTTTGAAATTTGAAACATTGAATATGCTCACTGGACGGCACTTTTTGATATATTTGGAAAATGAAGGAAAAAAAGGAAATCACATACAAAAATGCTTATTTCAATATAAAGCAGTATATCAGGATCATAAACTCACCAGATACAAACTCTGAATCTTGTTATAAAGATGCTAACCTGAAACAGAAAAAAATCATTAATCTACATATTATGAAATATACCTATATTTTAGTGATGGTTTTTTATTGAATCAGTAAAATGAATCAGTAAAAGTTTAGTCTACTCTGTCAAATGTTATAACATTTTGTTGTCAAAACAACGCACATAGTTTTGTTCGCATAAAATTTCACTAAATTATCAGATCGATAATTTTGGTAGAGTTTATATTCTGTAATGTACTTCACTTCTTTATTTCCAGGTTGATATCTAAACTGGTTTCAATGTTCCTTCATGTACCATTTGTGATTCTATTTCAATTCTATGTTTTATTTGACATATTTATGTATTAGTTTATGATGTGTCGACAATTTCTCTCATAATATATAAACTAATCAAATGCCATAATTTTCTCATTTTGAATCAATGAGAACAGCACTTTTTGAAAACACTTCCTCCAGCCCGTGGTAATTTCAAAACGGTGTTTCGCTTCTAGCTTGTGTATACATTTCCATAGTTACGACAATCACGGTAAATATAGAAACGTCAGTTATTAATTTAATATATTCGTGAAATTGTCTGATCGAATATCCCTTCAAAATGCAGAATTTTCAAAACACTTTCACCTTGTCAGTCGCTCAAACTGTGTTGCT
Source organism: Chrysolina americana (assembly GCA_958502065.1). Taxonomy (NCBI): domain Eukaryota; kingdom Metazoa; phylum Arthropoda; class Insecta; order Coleoptera; family Chrysomelidae; genus Chrysolina; species Chrysolina americana. The sequence continues at coordinate 65,676,991 of OY293417.1, read as the reverse complement.
GAACAAAACACAGTTTTCGTGCCAGCATGGCGAAAGTATTTTTCGAAAATTCAGCATTTTGTCGGGATATTACTACTGAAAAACCATGAAGCAGATTGGAGGAGGTTGATATTGGCAAAATAAAGGACGAAAGTTCGTTTTACTCAAAGAAGTCATGGTAAGGAAATCTGCTAAGAAAATCAGAGAAACGAATACCACTTGATGTGTTGTTATGAAATGTATATTTATAGCGGTTTTCTTCGGTATATGAAGGGAAAGGAATAGTGATTTTTTTGGGATAGTAGACGTTTGTGAAAATTGCTACGCCGATTGATCACACTGCAAGAAATTCGCTGAATACATTATTTGTAAGAGAAATAGATATTTCGAAATCCTCACTAATTATCAGAAACATGCTGTTTGTAACTAACATGAACGAGTAATATACGTTCTGTTGATTATAGAGTAATTACAAATGCTCATTTCACTACTACATGAAGTATCTCAATATCTCCTTGAACGTTCAGAACGAATTTGTCACAATGGCAATACCTTAATGCAAATTCTAGCTTTTCAAAGGAATGAGACTTATTGCAAGAATAAGAGGATTATTCCTGTTTCCTGGAAACTGCCTCCATTCCTGCAAAGGTATTGTTCCTGCCAACTAGAAGTATTATATTCATGTATTACTATTGCAAACAGAATTCACATCGATATTGAAATTTTAAACGCTAACGGTTTATTCGAATTTGAAGTCATTGTAAAATTCGTTGGGTCATTGAAACCAGACGCTCCCATATCGGTACAGCTGCTGATAGTGCTGGAAGACTACTTTACTTTTTCTGCAATTTGTATTTTGTTATGGACCGATTCTTCTTGGTTTTCTTTTGCTACAGTCGAGAAATCCCATCCTCCGTGACGCTTCAGACGAGTCGCCGAAGACCTTCTCAGGCAGTGACCGGTGTAGAGCGCTGGTTCCTCCAATCTCAAAAACATTGCAATTCTTGAAGGTATCTTCGACAACGTATTTATTCCCACACACTGGCTGAGACATCTCCCATTTTTGTAAAAATACAAAAAAACCGGCGGTAAAGGTATAGAATATGGGTACAACTTGGATTTTGATGAAATTTTCACAGAAGTTTCGAAATATCATAAAAACACTACAGCAATGAAAATTTTTGGGCGGAAAGAACTTTTTCTTTTTTTTTTTAAATGTATATGGGTACTCACTTTTGAGAGACACAGAAACAAACTGTTGGACGGAATATTAACGTAATTTTCAATTAAATCCACTGTATTGAATCATGAACACATTTATCCACGCATATTTAGCATTGTGTAGGTAATATAAACCTATGAAAAATAGAAAAAATAAAAAACTGGTCTATATTCAAAATACATAAACAATCACTTTATTTAACAAATGACAGGCCACTTTGAACCGTCAAAATTAGTAATGCAACGTTGCAAAGGATGAGTTCAGTCAATTTTGAAATTGTAGAGTTACGAAAATAAAAATATAGAAAAATGAAAAATTCATTCAATTCTCAAATATCGATCGGGAACCAATTTAACTCTTTATGCTTGATTAGCCCATTATTGTGTCAGTTTATTAAGAGATTATGTCAAACAGCGATATTAATTGCCATTATAATAGAAACTATAGAGGCAATTGGTAAGGTAATTGGTGTATTTTGGGACTGTCCATTAGCGCATCAAGATGAATTTTGAAATATGTGGACCAAGCGAGCGCATGTGCGCACGCGCATATTTTTCGAAATGTTCGTGGTAGATGAATAGAAATATGGAGACCAGTAAGGAAAATGCGCGCGTTCGGCGGACATTTCGCAAATCCGCGCGCGCGGATTTGCGAAATGTCCGCCGAACGCGCTCGCTTTGCTCTCATAGTCTGTATTGTGATATAGTTCCCATTTCAAATCATATTATGGGTTGAAGGAAAATGAATTATAAAATATGTGGACCAAGCGAGCGCATGTGCGCATGCGCATATTTTTTGATTGTCGGCTAAGCGCAAAAGTGATGAAGAAAATGTGCAGATGCGCAGGTTCTCATAGTTTCGAATTTAAACATAGGTTCGTGCTAGATAAATAGAAAATATCTGCCGATCGCGCTCACATGGTCTGTTTAATGAATGATAAAATAGTTGATTATATTGTTTTTGTTATGTTTTGAAGCATATGTTGTAATTTTACCAAAACCATGATTTGTCTCCCATTTTTCACCCATTCCTATCGTTTTCATCTTTTTTTCAACTCAAATATAGTTATTCACCCATTTAATGCAATTTTCAACATGACAGGTAAATATTTGTCAAATATGATCAATAAGCAATCCTTTCAGTCCCTAAAGAATTTGTCGAATATAATATCTAAATCCATCATTTCAAGAATTGAATTGGCAACGTCGCAATTACAATTCTGAAGATTTCGAAGTTATGACAGATTGAGGGAGCCATTTTTTAACAAACAAATTGATTGTTTATGCTCATAAAATAAGGTTAATTCTTTTATCTTTTTCATAGGTACTTTTCAAAGTTCATGCCTCTCATAATTTTGCCTTAAAAGTGAGTGCCGACATACATTTTTTCAAAAAATAAATACCAAAAAAGTGTTTCCAAAATTTCATTGTTTCTATTGATTTTATCGTGTTTTAAAGCATCTGTGAAAATTTCATCATATTCTTTACCTTATCCTTATGGGTTGACTGGAAATCCTTCTTCAAGCATGGTGAAATTTCTCGATTCTATGATTTTAGTGTCTGGCAAAACTACGTCTTGACTATTTTTCATTTTCGAATTGACCAATTCATCGCATCTACAAGCACCGCTAAGCCCTATTACCAAAGCCACTTTCATCAAAAAGTACTCGTCATCGGGAGCTTCGTTCAAAAACTTCTCTTGTCTTAGACTTCTTTGGTTTGTATCCCTGTGATTCGCTTTTCAAAAAGCTCGTTAATTTGCAAAATTTTGCATTGTCTTTTTTTATAGAGGTGAATAGTCGAGCGAAGCATCGAGTATTTGGTCCGTAGCGACGATGGGCAAAGCCAATAGAATATTTTCATCGATACTTTTTATCTTCCGTTTTATTTTTTTTATTTTTTATTTATTATTTCAAGACTCAAACATTTTGAACTCCTTGTCGTAAGCATCTCTGGACTTTTCTGGCAAAATCTGCATCGTTGCTTCTTCCGCATCCGTAATTTTCATCGATTTCCTTCAATATGATTTTTTTTATGTTTATTTTTTTCCCGTTAACCAGCTTACGAACGACAGCCCTCAGGAGTCGAAACTTGTGCAAGCTACTTCGATTTCACTGTAGTGACATCAAGTAAGTTGCGGTTCCCAAAAAAATTATCATAAAAACTATTTCCCACGTACCGAATCCAAAATATGTTGTATACAGCAGCAACTGCATGCTAAACTACACCATCCCGATAAATCCGAAAGCAGCGGATCCCAGAGATGAATTTTAAATGATATTTAGCTTTCACGATATTACAAATTCATGACGCTGAAGCTCAGAGGAAACGGTTTGCTAACTATGAATAATTTTCAGTTAATCTTTGTTTAAAGGCTCCGAAAAAAGAACCGATCCTTGGTTCATAAAGCACGGGAAGGAAGCGTTAGATACGTGACATCCTCTGGAGAAGCTGGGATTAATTTCAGGCTGTCCGAAAGCATTTCTCCATTGAATGCAAACCTGCGATTTAGTTTCCGCACTAGTTCCGAGCGAGGAATTGGAAGATTTCGATTCAGTTGTGCATTGTCGAAATTAATGTATAATGGGAAGAAAAAACAACATATTTCGGAACATTAGATTGAAAACTATAATCATGAATAATCAATGATTTTTCATCGATCATTTTTCAATCGATCCTGTAAGCCAATCGCCATGAGCAAAAATTTTGAATTGACCGCAATAGCATCAAAATTACACTGAAATTTTTTTGACAGTTCTTATATCCATTAAAATTTTGTCATTTTGTGTTACATGAAAAAATTTCACCGAATCATGTCAACAATATACTGATAATAACTGCATTCAGTGCAATTATCAATCACTATGACAACACGATTGAGTTTGACAACTTCATTCCGAATAAATTTCAAAATGTAGCATTTGGCAAGGCGAATGTGTATAAATGCGCTAGCACAGAAAAAAAATCCCAGAGATACAACCTACAGTCACAAATATATTTGGCGAATATTCATGAAATTTTGCTGACGGAATATGAATAAAATGAACATGGAAGGTTAGAAGAATTGGCGTTGATACTAAAAGATGGGGCGGTCACTATGAGAAATAAATACGGGACCGAATTTTAAGTAGCAACGGTGAAGACAATGTGGAACGTTTCTTGCAAACTTTCGCAAGAAAAGTACTATAATGACCATGATATTATGATTGAAACAGCTCGAGATGCCCGCGAAGCAATCTGGTAGAAACTACAAGCAGATAAAGATATGCGTTAGTCCAGTTCAGTTTCATTAAATTTGTCTGTTAACAGAATAATATTGCTATGGGATTAAAATACTGCTGAAGGTCTCATGCCTAAATTTTACCATATTGCTGCTAGGGAATTAGCATGGCGACGAGAAGAGGCAGTTGCTTGTCTGGTGGATTTTTTTCAAATCGAGGAAAATAACGATAATTTGCCAAAAAGTCGCATCGGATACAATCCGGTGTTCAGGAAAACGTGTCAAGGTGGTTCTTAAAGCTGTATAAGTAGTAAATAGTTGGTTTTCAATAGTGAAAGACAAAGCTGCCCTTGCACGTCTTTTTCAAAAACTGATATCAAAATGAGGCGACAGTATTACCTCACCACGACTGTTTTTGAAACCAAATCGACACTGGAAAATTGAAACTGACAAATGGTATGATAATGTACCTGTTGGAAGAAATACAATAAATGGATGGACCAAAACTGCTATTGATGCAATTGGTTTGAATGTAAAGGGCAAATAGATAACAAATTAGTCGTATAGATCAACTGCTGCTAGCGAATTGGCAAAAAGTGGTGTAGAAAAACAACAATTGCTGAAAATTACTGGTCATAGCAATCAAAATTCTATAAAACCATACTCAAATCTCGATCAAGATTATCTCAACAAGATCAAGTCACCTTTGAGAAGTATCAGTTATATTAAGAAGAAGAAGAATAAATTAGAAGAAACTTTACAATTAGTCATTTACAGAAACCAACATGAACACGGAATTTGCTCAAAGCTTTGCTGATTCAATACAATTAGCTATCGAACAAACAACACCAATCAACACCAGAAAGAGCAAACATACAATATGGAAACGGTTTGCAGACTTTTGCCTAGAAAGTAATTATGAGTTTATTGCAACCGAGGTGGAACAATTCGCATCATTTATGAAGGACTGGGCATATAACATGCGCAAAAAAAATTGAAAAAACTACAAAGAATCTGTTGTCGTTTAAAAATATTTCAGAGATTATAACAAAACCATTGATCTGCGAGTAGCGCGAAATTGTAAAACTCGAGAACTTCAACATAGTTTCGAAAAAAAATATATTCTGCTTCTCGCACGAGAGGAAAAATAGAAAAATGTATAGCAGCATGGAACGAAAATACTCCAAATAGCTTATAGAGTAACTTTTACCACACTGCTAGCTACAATTTGGTATGGATGGGCAGATAGGCGACAAAAAAATAGTACAATATTTTAGAGAAGAAATAGATAATTATAGAAATCAAACTGAAAGTATAGAATATAATCTAATAATTTCTAAAACCACACAGGTTAACTGATAGCAAATTTTCAATGCCAATATCCGGTACGTACCTTTCGAAAATTGATGCCGGAAAGAACTACAAATACACAAATTGATGGTAAATTTTTGACACCCAATCCAAATTGGCAGCAACTTTTTTCCAATGGGTGGTAGAAAAATCTCCCAGTAGAACAAAACGAAATAGGAAAGTGGACCAAACAAGCGGATCAGAAGTTCGGCTTGGATTCTATCAGAATTGAAGTTACAAACTATTCGTCCTCCTACTGTAACACAACTCGCCACAAGTGGAGAAGTAGGTGAACATTAGACACACCAAATGGATACTAAAATACGTTCACCACTGCGTGATGAACAGATTCATTGCAAAGGACCCCGCACTTTTTGCTATATAAAATGGCGTTCTGTCAAATGTTCCAAATTTCTGGTATTTTGTAGGAGTCGGTCTCCTTAAGAAATATGTCCAGGCTCAACTCGATCCTATGACTACTATTCGGAATACAGGTTGTTAAGAAAAGAACTGTTTTCCGTTACAGGGTGATTTTTCGCATTTCAAAATATTGATGCTATATGGTTTGGAAACACTTGCAGGATGAAAATTATCACATTTAATCTTGTTGTCGCTTCATGTAATATCACCCCATGTCTAAATCATACAAGGCGATTCACAAATGCTGTGGTATACCGTAATCAATTTCGCTTGAGTTTTCTCTCCCTCCTTGTATGTTTGAGTTGATGAATTGTATTCATTCCAGTTTTTGAGTATATGTCATTGAGGAAACAGAGCATACAGGGTGTACGTTTTTCTAAAACCAATGTAAACCACTAAAATATACTTCAAATTGACGAGTATAACGAGGAACCCAATTTTTTGAGATTTAGAATATTTTCTAGGTTTGGGAATGCCACAAAACATATGTTGTGGGTAGTATTCAGGGATATTCATAGTGATAATTCAGAATATCCGCCTATTTAAGGATACTACTGCATTTGTAGGTCAGATGCTAGGACTCTAGGGACTTGTGCTCACGTAGCTAGTGTGATATGGCTCATGGGTCACGCAAGGCATCAAGAATATATAACATTTCCATCTTGTCGGCTCCTGAATTATATTTCAGATACTTCAGATCGAATTCAACCGGAAATTATGAATTAATTTGAGCTTAAGGACAATATCTTTGATACTTGTTTGTTTTCGTGAAATAAATTCAAAGTTATGAAATATTTCAGAGTGGACTAAGCCTAAAGGGAATACCACTGAGAAAAAAAAAACGCGCCGGAAACTCTACCTCTTGGGTGATGTGGAAACGAGTTTAAATATTAAATATAATATATTGATTTTTGTCACACACTGAGTGAACAATAATCATTAAATACATGATGTGAAATGACTACGCTATCAATTCGTGTAGTTGATATAGTCTTGTTCTTTCGAAAATTATCCCAATTTTCCGGAGCGATGAAATATAAATAGGCCACATAGTTCAGGAGCATAAAAGGTAAAAACGAGGTATGTAATGAGATTCTTCAATAATTTTCATTATCACGAAGGTAATATTCAAATCATGTCATTATTGCGAAAAATTCTATCCGGATATATCAGTTTCAACTCGAAGTACAAAGTACAAGAAAAAAAATCAATTTCCGTGAGGTTATAAAAGTATAAATTTTTTCAAGCATGACAATGTTTTCTAAATCTATCAAAAACTAGTCATAGAAAAAAACTGAAAATTCTACAGCTTCTAATTAACAATATTTTGAATAGAATAATAAAAAAAATACAAACATAACGGTCATAATTCCAAAATACAGAGTGATGAACAATAATGTGGTTTTCTGATATTTTCGTATAGTTTACATTGGTTTTAGAAATACTTACACCCTGTATACTCTAGTTTCCTCAATGACATATCTTCAAAAACTGGAATGAAAACAATTTATCAACTTAAACATACAAGGAGTGAGAGAAAACTCAAACGAAATTGATTACGGTATACCACAGTATTTGTGAATCGCCTTGTATGATTCAGACATGAGATGATATTGCATGAAGCGACAACAAGATAAAATGTGATAATTTTCATCCTGCAAGTGTTTCCAAACCATATAGCATCAATATTTCGAAATCCGAAAAATCGCAAGAGTATGAATTGAAATCACCCTGTAACGGAAAAGAGTTCTTGAGGTTTTTTGGGGAGGATAGTTGCCAAAGGATATTTTCAAAATACTGCATGCAAAAAATTCAAATAAATTGATTATCTCTAGAGATACAATATGAGGAAAAGTCGTCATTTCCCAACTTCAACACTCTGTATTTCGAAAACCAATCATAGGATCGAGTTGGGCCCGGACATATTTTTTAAGGAGACCGACTCCTACAAAATACCAAAAATTTGGAACATTTGACAGAACGCCATTTTATATAGCAAAAAGTGCGGGGTCCTTTCCAACCATTGGAAATATCACTTCCGTGATATATATATGATATATTTAGGTGAAATGCTTATGTCTACCAAGTATATCTGAAATATTTCACGAAAAGAATGTTCAAATACTACACGCTACGAGAAATTATCGTAAAATCCTCAAACCCTGCGATACATGCGGCTCCTCCGCCATTTTTTCATTTGCACTTTCACTATCTCTTTCCAGTCCATCATTCTCAGAATCACTCTTTCTGATCTGTCAGCACGTTCGGAAACTTCTGTGTCAGTTTCTTCATCCAATAAAAACTTTTCGTCTGAAGCAATCAATTTGTTATCAAAATGCAAGTCATTCCCAGATAAATGTCATCATAAAACATTACTTTAGATGGATGTGTTGGAAATCCACGCCGAATTATACAACATCCTGGCTAACCATGGTTTCCTTGAGATCGAGTTGTTCTATATTGAGATATTCAATTAAAAATTTCTGAAAGTGTTTGTTAGATTGTTAATATTATATTGAGTAAAATTCTGTTATAACTGCCTATTAATTCAGATACATAATCTAACAGAATGTATCTCAACAGATCGCTACCATAATATTCCGTTGAAATATTAAAAAGAAATAAAAAACCAAGTTGGACTCCTACGAAACCTTCAATAAAGTCTCGAAGTCAGATGACTTGCCCTTTTGTGAACTACGAAATGTTTTCTGCCACATAAATGAGTTGCACAGGATTTCAGTAATTTTCTTCAAAAACCGAAAGGAGTCCAAGTTTCTCAATAATGTGTTAGGAACTACTTCGTCAAACGCTTTCGAAGTTTCTCAAGAAACCACGTCAGTTTGTCCACTTCCTTCAAGTATTTCGGTTTTCTCATAGGGAAATCACATCGAGTAGGAAACAGTAGACAGCAGACATTTACGTCCTATTACTATGCTTATTCATTATTTTGCAAACTGATAAATGATTGGAATGTTTTCATGTAATAGAGAATCAAATATTTAATTTAATAGGGGGTCTATGTTGGACTATTTGGTTTTATCAATTTTCTGAAACAGAACCATTCTACAGTGTGTCCATTTGAGCACAATTATTCGATATTCCGAAAGACATTTCGAAAAACTTCTTTAATAGATATCGTTATTAATTTGCTTCAATTCTTTCATTACTTTTTTTTCATCTCAACATTATTATTTGGAAAAACATCACAACACAAAATATATATCATTTGGCAAATTTTACAATTCAAATAATATTCCATTACTACACGGATTTTGGTGGAAATCCAGCAAAATTTCAATTAATTCAAGGTAAATCTCATAAGTAGTATTTTAGATAATATTTGTTTGTTTTAATTCAAACTTGGTGAAATTGTAGATAATCCTATCGTAAAAATACACGGATGCTTCATGTAAAAATTATATTATATTATACCTAGGCATGTAATATTTCCACAATAGAAATTAATGAAAGAACTATGACTCAGAAATTATCCTGAAACAGTGTTGAAAATAAGGAAATAACTCATAACTTGACATCGCCCAAACCGATTTTGATTCTTTCCATCGATGAGAAGACGACAGATTTTGGAATGAACTTCTAATGAAAAATACAGGGTGTTTCTTTGAAAATCTCCAATAAATTTCGTCTGAATTTCACAATATTCAACGTCCAAATTTCAGCATCCTGGATTGGTGTACGTGAGACCTTGCAACACAGAGAAGATTTAATTATTTTACATAAATGTAAAGGTAAAACTTGGCGGAATGAATTTCGAATAAATACAGGATGTTTTATTAAAAAAAACTCTTCTTCGAGTCGTCCCGCTTTTATAAAACACCCAGTAATGCTGAAAATATTTTTCAAATGGGCCACTTTAGTAACTGAAGACGTTTGTTCTGCATTTTTTGTTTTTTTTTTTTATCTCCTTTCGTTCCTTAAAGTTTATCTCTAGTGGTTGTGGCTTCCGAAATATTGAAGAATTACGCTCTAAATAGATCCCCTGTGTAGCTGTCGACTCCTTCACGAATATGTCCAAAAAAGAACAATTTGAAACAACCGTCTCTGCGATCTCTCCAGCTATCCTAACCTTCTTCAAGTAATAATATTATCAAACCTCACCAAAGTTCGATATACATTTTCCATTTCATCTGGAGTGTTTATCTATTTCCATGAACTGAAAATGGAAATACAAAGGATCGTTCTACGGGATGGAACTCAAACAGAGTCTGCCACCGTTGGAAGAGATGATTCAATTAAGTAATGCATTCGGGCTTGATCATGAATGAATTTCCACAGAAAACGTTATTGGGTTTATTCTGATAGATTTTTACTTGGATCAGAATATTTGTTTATAGCCAGTAGTGGTATTGATGGAACTTGTTGAAAAAGGTGATGTTGATCATAATGAGTTTCTCATGGTTGAATACCTTACTGAGATAGGAAAAAGTCCTACGGTAGTAAAAAATATAGAAATTCAAAAAATTTTGTTTTATAATATTTTCAAGAATTCTGGGATATTTCAAGTTATTTCAGGAAATACATCTTCGAATTTATGTATAGTATTTTTGTGTAGTTATCCTCAGAGCTGGAGCCGTATGTTTGAATTTAACGCGTGCGATATTAATGTTATACCTATCTCTCTTCAATGCGCGGTGTTTGTATCGCTCTATTTCACTTCAAACGCATGAAAATGATTTCGCATGAACTCAAAGATACGGTCCCTGATACCAAATGAGAATAATTTCTCCAATACTACTTTTATAAGCTTCATTGCGACGTGCACTCATCTACCAAACATCATCAACTTTATTAGAATTTTAACCTTCCACAATCAAACATTTAGTCAATATTCGTATTGTATTCAAATCTAATTGTTGAATTCAGCAATTCTATTTCAAAATAAATACAAAATTGTATGTTTTTTAGTTCATATTCTTTTATCATAATATGGTACTGTGTTTTAAATTTGCTTTAGATACAGATTGTCAAGATTTTTGACGTTCTATCGCTATTTTATGGTACACCTCGTATCTGAGCATATCCAAATCATAAATTTTTGGAATCAGCATGAAATTTTGAGTATATGGTGGCAATTTCAAGTGATTCTGATGGCTTTGTATTATTCATGATTTTTAGGGGTATACCCCTTAGACTTTTTTCGAGTAAAAACTTTTTTACCGCCGATCGAATTGAAATTTATAGACTATACTAATTGTATCATTCTGAATCGATTGGCGTTCGCAGAATTGCTCTAACTCAAACCGTTCTCGATTTGAAAACTTCATCTGGAGTTGAGAGCTATTGTTTCCTGCCAAACATTCTTTTGAAATTTTTCCTCCTCATATTCATAAGTTCAATTTTTTTTTGTATAAGCTCACCGAATTTGAAATTGATTCAGGATCAAATAGAGATTTGGTAGGCTTTTTACGAAACCTCTACAATTTGAAAATTAACGTTTTTTCTAAAATTATTATTTTACATCTTTCGAAAAATCGCCTCTGATTTCTTACGAGCTGATTTCGAATTTTATATCAAAACTTGAATTCCACTGAGGATTAACGAAATGACTATAATATTTGTGATTTCGACCAATTCGTTTTTAGTTTTCAAGTGATTCTGTTGATTAAGTACTTTTCATGATTTTTAGCTGTATATTCTGAAATTAGGGGTGAACTATTCATAAAGAAATGTACATAGTAGAAATCAATAGTCGATGTGTCTCAGCGATTTTTTTAAGGAGAGTGCAGTAACTAGTAAGATAGGAGGGAGGGGGGTAACACTTATGATGCTCACTGAATACTGAATACTTTTGACAAATTGTTGATTCTCAGGTTGTTGCCACCAAACTGTCTTGCAGAAAAATTCGGCCAGGTGACATTCTAACCATTCTATGAATATTTTCTATCAATTACATTACAAATGAAGAAAAACAGTGGTCACATTTTGCCGAAATCTACAATGTAATCCATCGATCAACCAGGCAAATGATACGAAAGGAATAGCATGGGAAATTCAGTTTGATTTCCAATGGGTATCATAAAAGTAAAAACGGATCTCAACAAGAATCGGCTTCCTACCCAGTCGACCGTTTTTTGGTTGACGTTCGAACAACTGATGTCGCCTGGGGCAGATTTTCTCTGGGGAAGACGTAGCGCTAACGTTTTACACATATACCGCAAAACAGGACTTGATTTATGGAGATTTATTGCTGGATTCTGCGGTTTTTCGGTAATGAAATAGATGAAAGACAATACGATCTGATGCAAAAAGGAATGGGTGGTTGTGAATGAAATATGAATAGAAGTCAAGGGTGAATTATGTTTTTTATCAAGATGAACGAGGCGGTTTGCTTGAATTGTTTATAAGTGAATGTACGAGGATATCCTGGTTTGAATGCATAAACCCTGTTGGATTTGATGGAAATCCATGTTAATATCTATACTTAATGAAGTTTACAAAACCACAATTGTTTCGCTGTACAAAAGCTTCTTCAAGTGGAGAAGATATAATTCACTTCAAATACGTAATTATATTTGGAAAACTCTAACATTTTCAGCAAAATCCATTATGGATTTAGAGAAAGTTGTGGAATATTTTGAATTGACAATATTCCACAGGCTATCGGTGATCGGTTTTATGCTGTCAGGTTGGTAATGAATTTTGGTTTTTAATATTTAAAACACTGTATTTTGATACTCTGACATGTGCCATGCGTTAGCAATGACAAATGTCAAATTATTATAACCAATCCCCAGCCAATCCCTTGAATCTGACAAATGTCAGTGTATCAAAATACAGTGTTTCAAATATTAAAAACCAAAATTCATTACCAACTTGACAGCAAAAAAAACGATCACCGATAGCCTGTGGAATATTGTCAATTAGAGGATAGTCCTGCACGGATCTTTCGTGATCTCAACAAGGCATTCGACTGAGTTAACCATCAGCTCTCATTATCCAAATTGTGAGGTTGAGGAGTCTGGGGTTCAGCTCTTATATGGATTTCATCCTTCTCATCTAACCGACTGCAATACGTAAGCATACCAGAACTGATTTCTGGAACATTAAGACGTATCAATTCTGAAACTGAATTGGTAAATACAGGAGTTCCGCGAGGGTCTATATTGGGGAAAATTTATTTATTCCTGTTGTACAACAATGACCTTAATAAGTACTGAACAGGGTTCATGTAAGGATGTGTGCTGATGACACCTCTTTGATACTATCGGATAAGGACAAATTTGAAACACAACAAAAAAATGAAATGAATATATGAATGTTGTAGCTTGAATTTTCTGTAATTGAAAAAAACTGTTTATCATCAACTACCGTCTGAGTAAACATTGTAGTAAGAAACAATACAAGGGAAACGAAATTCCTGGGTTTGGTGATAGATGAAATTATTAAGTGGAAAAGTCATTGTATACAACTGAACAAGAAATCGAACTGTTTATGTTATTTATCTTAGAGGAGCCTGAGCTATTATCCCTGTACCACTTTCAGGTATCGTCCCTAATTAGATATGGTATATGTTTGTAAGGTAACTCAACTCGTATTCATGGCATTTTCACTTTGCAAAAAAGAATATTGAGATTAGTGGCGGGCGCTCCTTCAATCTACTTGCAGATGTTCTTCAAATGACTTGAAATTGACTTCAAATTTGGTGTGCATATTCAAAAAAGGTGAGTTTTTGAAAAATCAATGAAAAAAGTAAAAAATGGAGGGAAATGACTACTCTCAACTCCAGATGACTTTTTCAACTCGAGAACGGTTTAAGTTAGAACAAATTTGTAAATGGCAGTGGATTAAGAATGATAAAATTACTATAACTCGTGGATTTTCACCTTGAACAATGAACAAAATTAAATATTCGAAAAAAAAATCATGAAAAATACAAAATCATCAGATGCATTCTAAACTCGCTTCATATATGCAGAATTTCATACTGATTTCAGAAATGTATGATTTGTATATACCCAGATACAAGGTTCAGCACCATAAAAAAACTCAAAAATTCTCTCCCACCATAAAATTTTAGAAAAAGTTTAGATTCCATGTTTCAAAAAATTGCAAATATTCCTCAAATGTATCTCGATGAGCTGATTCAGATTCATACAACCAAAAAAAATTATGGTAACGAATTTCATAAGATATTTACTTAAATAATGCAACATTTTTCAAGTGAAATGGCATTCTATTTCAGAAATACTAGCTGAATTCATATTTTCGAGCGATTCACATACGATTGAAGTCAATTGAGGCAATACTGGATTTCGAAAAGAACCGAACTTTCAAAAATTTTTATTTATTATTTCTTTTAAATTCGTCAGATTCCCACAGATGTGTCCCCACGAGCGAATACAAATCATAGGAACGATTGGTGAAAATCACCCCTTTTAACTCCAGATTTCTTCTTTTAACTTCAAGTACCCGTAACTTAGTAACCAAGGACTTTGGAAAAAAAGTTATACGCAGTACTAGTAATATCTGTACCCCATCTATTCTTTACCGAGAGGAAGTTCTGGGACACCCTGTATATTATCTATGTGATGACTTGCAGGTATTATCCAAAATGTTACTCAAGGAAGCAAAATTATAACAGTATCATATTGGATACTTTAATGATAAATGAAAGAAACTGAAAATAATTTTTTTTTCTATTTTTGCTGCCATGATTTCATTGTGCTAGAATATTTCACTTTTAAATAACTGTTGCTCTATACGTTTGTTGAGGGATTCAATCAAAATATATTACAGTACATTCTAACACCGGCATGCCAAAAATGATACTGGTCCTTTTCCCAACAGTTATCCAGGTTGTCCATTTTCACCTGGCATCACAGTATTTAGATTGCGCTAACAATTTCGCATTTAAATTTGTTAAACAAATACTCGCTTCGACGGCTGAACAATGTTTCAGTTTTTCATCGAATCGGAAAAACAATAAATGATAGTCCTAATGAATTTATACTGCTATGACAACACTGAACAATACAGTATAACAAAGTTGAATTAAAATAACTAGTTGAATTATGTTGTTCGGAGCAAACGTGATTTATGAACGAATTTTTTGCAACGTGATTACGTTTTTGCCACGAAATATTGCGACCTACTCGCTAATAATTCGTCTTTATACAGCTTGCAGTTTTGAAATATACGAATATTTTGAACCTTTGGTGCGGATGAAAATAAAAAATTGGAAACTATCCAAAACACCTAAGCTACGTGAATTTCCCTTGACGCGTGTTCTGTTAACAAAGTTGGCATTCTTAAAAGCTCGAAGCATATTGAACTGCTAATGATATTCTGATCCCTTTCACAACATTCATCTGAGTGGCTGATAGGACTCATTATATCCTTTTACCCACTCTTCTGCCTACATTATAACTGTCTTCATTGAACTGTGAATCTTCTTCAAATAATTACTTGGGCCACACTCAATTTGTCCGATCTCAAAAAACGAATATGAGCAATGTGCTCTTTGAATCGCATTCTCATGGCCCCTCTAGTTTGACCCACATACTTCTTTCTACAGTCTTTGCAGCTAGCTTCATGTTTTCCCGACAATTTTTTTTGTCTCACTTTTGTATCTAACGTAATTGTGTTATCGCCAAGTGGAAGCATAACGTTCTTTTTTGGCCTCACTCCATGTATTCCTGCTCCAGTTCCTACTTGTTTTTGAGCCATCTGTGTACTAGATTATGGTGATTCTACTCCCGAGTCCAATTCGTCCCACTTGAGCTCTGGTTTTTCTTATGAGTATTTCCTGCTGCCGTAGAACAGAAAATATTCTTTCAGGTGCAGGCGATTTATATGGGTTGAAAGAGTTCATTGCCCATTTTACTTTCGGGTAAGTTACGATCCGCTTTGCCACTTCCCAATCAGCCCTGCTCGCCCTTAGTTTGAGGTTGACAGGGGTTCCATTGCTGGTATTTGCGACTATAGTGGATCCTGAAAAATGTGTGTTGGAGTCGTCCTTCCTCAACAAGGCGTATAGTACCAAGCATTGAAAAGAGTACAATGATGCCCTTCCGTCCTGTGGGAAACCTTAACAAGTGGGGAGAAGGAAGGCATGGAAAGATTTCTGCGAAGCACAACTGGATGCTCATGACTGAACAAGTTCGTAGTGGAAAAATGCTATCAAGGCTGGCTATGCATGTAGTCATCAACGATGTATCTAGCTTAACATCAGTCAGCTTGAAGATAATCTTGAATCTTCCCATTGAGTAAATCTGCAGATGCACATTGTATCAGAGGAAAGGTTGAAAGCCTCCAAAGAAAAAGAGGGGTACCAGAATGAGAAGAGGCCCAGTATGGGTCCTAGTATCAAGGGCTTCTATATTCCAACTATTCCAGGAAGATTTTACCGACATTGTAGCTCGCAAAGAAGAGATTTCAAGGAGAGGTAATGAAAACTGTACCATACAGGTATACTTCCAAATTAGCCTAGACGATACATGAAAATTTCAGCCATCTAGAAGCGCATAAAAGGGTTGAACTTGTGTGGGTCAAGAGGAATCCAGAAGAATGAGGCGTCAGTCGTCCTAGCAAAATCGGATGAAACAGAGCGCAGTACGAATAAATTGGTGAAGATCCATTATGTATTCTTCTAAAGAGATTCTCAGGAAGCACTATTATTGCATTATTATGTGTTTGGTCATTTTTTTCTCTTTGAGAATCATTGGATGACTTTAAAGAAGTCACCATACCTAAACAGGCTGTTGATGGATAGGATACTGGTTCAGCAACATTCTACAACCACAAAATACTCCCTGTTCACGCGTGTCCTTCACAAGAAAATCCCTACTGCGACCCTGAATTTGTGTACAGAGCACGTTTCAATTATAAAGCAATTCCACTTTATTAATTCAGAGCACACCATATAGAAGCACATTTCTCATTCAGCAAGAGGCATAAAGTAGGAATTATTCCCCCAAGAAATCCACGAAACGCCGAAAGCCATCGTAAAGTTTGCTCTCAATAGTTTTCTTATACGGTTCCCGATGTCTGGGATATATGAGAATTGACTCGGTGTTTTCCATTTACATGTTCCTCTGCGAATTCTTTTTTGTTGCCATGCCACAGGATCGGGAAAGTAGGCTCTTTACAGTGTTTTTCGGATACGTGTGTACATGGCAGTTCGATACTAAATATAGCAAGAACCGGGTTTTATTGTCAGTAATAACTGTCTGTTCGTTTTGAATTCAATTGAATAGGTGTTCTTCGCCATATTGTATCAATATTATTATTTCAATTCGAATTGAAATTAACAAAAAAGCACAATCTACCAAGACATGGCATGCTAGCTCTAACCTAGTTCCCTATCTGCCATTCTCCTATTCTGTAGTAGCATTTAGTAGTTAGTATTAACTTCATTTCTGAATAAATTCACGTCAAGCTGCTGAATGCTCTCTGGCAATTGGTTATAGAACATAATTCCTAGATAATGTCCTTCTTATTCAGCAGTTTTATGTTATGGAATGCTCAGAAAGTTTCCTCTTCTAGATATTTAGTAATGGTAGTAAGAGTTTGTTTTGATTTTCTCAATGTTGTCTTCAACGATATATAACAATCACTTCAATATAAAAATTTCCAGACGTTTGGCATTGATATACTGAGGCATATCGTTGATGAATAATAAAAGTATCAGTGGCCCCAGCAGAGAACCTTGTGGAACTCCAATGTTTGAATTCTGCTGCTCGCAAAAACAGTGTTGTCTCCTCACCAAAATATTTCTATCCCTTAGATAAATTGTGAATCCAATCTAGAAAAGTTCCTCCGAATCCAAGGTTATACAATTTATTATAATTAAATCGGAATTTATGGAATTAAATGCTCGTAACAGATTAAAAATAGTTCTGTCACCTGTTTACCATCGCCTAGGGTGATATGAATAGATCTAATCAAACTACAAGCATCTGTTTGAGTGAATTTTCCTTTTAGAAAGCAGTGAAAATTTTGAATTTTGATAAATAATTATAAATTCTCTCATATATTAACCGTTCAATAACTTTCGAGAATATGGATATCGGTTTGTAATTAACTATTTCTGTTGAGTCGCCTTTTTTAAAAAATGGTATATCTGCAGATACTGAGTGTTGAGCGAGCGAAGAAATCACTGAAATCAAAATTTCGGTTGAAATGTTATCAATGCCAGAGCTGCATTTATTTTTCAAATTCTTCACAACTATTATAACTTCATCCGAACTAATGGGATAAAAAAAATCTGTTGTTGACCATTGGTGACACTGTGCAATTCTTAGATCTCGTATCACCAAAATGATTCAGCTAACTTTTTTCAGTAATGTAAGGAAAGTAACCAACGAAAACTTTTTCCCTACCTAAATCCTGATTCGCTGATTGTCGAAGTCTCCAATTTTCAATTTATCAAAAATGAGTTAAGTAAATTATTTTAACTATATTTTGCTAATCTGTAAGTTTCTACAGAGTCACTAGTATTGATGTTTTTGCACAACCAGTATACGTTTTTGAGGTCTTGACTGGCCTTTCCAATATTGGTCAATGTTATTGTCTGTCTAATTTAGAGAACAATGAATGAGAAACTATCCAAAGAAGATTCGAATGCAGTATTGATATACCATTTTGTTGATCAGATTCTAAGACTCGACCTTGTCTGTTTTCGTTGAAACAAATGACGTACAGATGCGTTTTCATGCCAACTTGATGGATTTATCTCTGAATTCATTTGGTCTCTGGAAATAGATTCCTGAAACGAAGGAAGGTGATGAGAATTTCAGCAGTATTTCGTTGCAGGTCATAAACGTGAAAATCGATATATTTCACGATTCTTGACACTGGTGTATGTCCGGAAAAACTACCAACTACCACGTTACCTCTGGATTTTTTCCCAGATCTTTCAGTCTCAACCCTAGTCCATTGAGGCTGCTCATTCATTTATTTTGATTGGTTATCAGTACTCGTAGATGAATAACTTTAAATCTTTACTTATTTGTCGCTGTAAACTTGTTTCAGTTTCCAAAATGGCTTTGTTGACTCCTTCGGAAAAAACTTTTTTTTCAGTCGCTTCTACTAATACCCCTTTAGAGTTTGGTGGTGTCTCTGTTACTAGATTCCTAGATAGTACTGCTTCTTTGACTTGATGAGCCATTTTTTTGGGCATATGATATTTTCTCATGTCTGGTTTTTGTTTGGTGAAAGCCAATAATGCAACAATGCAGAATAAATCGAGCCAACATTTTATCAATACAATTATCAGTCCCCTTCCCAGAATCTGATGTCGGAAATACATACATCCTTATGACAATGAACTACTTCAGCAAATTGGCTAGAACCTATGCTTCGCTCACCTAGGAAGCCACTACTATCACGGCTTGGTAAAAAAGATGGTAAATGTTGATTCTGTGTTCCATGAGAGCTGCATCCAGGCCACGGCAAATATTTTGGTCGAATCTGTCCCAGGAAATGTGTCAGGAGCTGAACGACGAAATCCAATGCCCTACATCCACAGTTCTATTGAATGGTGGAGCAGATAGAAATGATGATGAACCATCACTCCTCCAAGGTAGTCTCTGATCACCGGGAAGATTTGTACCAGTACCTCCACTTATTCCTGATGGTCTATCTCTCTATGCCGATTGCTGCAACATTCCTGTTACCTGAAGATTAGGACGCCAACAGGATAAGATACTGCGGGAGACAACTACGTCAGCAAACTCAGGAAGAGAATGGATTATCCATGAACGAGTCCGTTTGAACATCCAGAAAGCCAGCTAAAGTTTAAAGGAGGACTATGACATGTTATGGAAATAGATATCACAAATATGGTGATGAGCTCAAACCCTAGGATACTTATCGCCTAGGTATAATAAGGATTTGCTTTTATTAATGCGCACTGTAAAAATTGTACCATCGGAGTACGAATTACTAGCTTGACTAGGTAGAAAAATACCTGCTCTCTGCATCTTGAGATACATCCTGCATCAAGAGATGTCATCGAAGGCTTTCTATATAGTCAACGGGACCATTACTTTTTAGAGGAGAACACTCTAGCACCACAACCACTTCGCAAAAAATTAACATACATAATTCGAATTTTTAAATATTCCTTTAGAAATTTTACTTTGTGAATCAACACTCTGGATATGACACCACCAGTTGGCACATAGGATTTCTTTCAATTATGAGAGACATTCCCTGATTTTGTCTTCCAGGTCCATTGTTATCAATGACATAAATTTCCTCTCCATCTTCAGCCAATTCTTAATAATAATAATCGCATCATCTGTTAAAGCGGGTAAGGAAAAACGTTGCGAACATTTTTATTTATATCTGTCTCAACAAAAGACATTCGTCTTTCTCCCAGCGGATCCATTTACAGACAAAAATAAATAACAAGGACAAAACGTGTAACAAATATCCTTGAGATAACGATACTTCTTGCTTCCCAGGGCATCGATGATTCTGTGTGTACACACGGGAATATTGTAAATAAAAATGACGCGACATAAAACATTTTATAGCATTTTTGGGGAATAAAATACGGACCTATTTGCGAATATGCGAGCCATATTTCACCAGTCAGAGGGAAAAATGCGGCGGCAGTTTTGATTTACTGCACAAAGCATGCCGAAGACTGAGATTAATCCGAAATTGGCGAGATATTATAGACACTCTCGGCTTTCCTTGTCTTATCGGGGTCTGAGTGCGGATGGAGGCGCATTATCCTCCACTCCTGATTTTTATCTCTAGGTCGAAAAAAAGTATTTATTTAGAGATAGTCGTCACATACAAGGGTGATTGAACGATATAAGTTTTGGAGATTGTAAATTTTGGGAAAAGCTTTCCCAGGCACTTTGTTGAAAGAAAGATTCCTGATAGGTGAATATTTGGAAGATTTACAGGCTGATGAAAATATTGAATTTGTTCGGTGGAATTTCCAAGGAAATTATCATGGACAATATTTCGAAGGAATATGGATTATTCATTAACTTAGAAGCAAACAACTTCTACTTTGCCCTTACATAGAAGAAGAATTGTATAATATTCTTGTGAGAAAACTCTTTTGGTGCGGATGAAATTCCCAATTTTCTAGTCACCAAAATTCTTTTGTGTATTATCAGGCCTATCACCTATTTAGTTAATTTGTCATTTTGCTATGGGACTTTTCCAGACAATCTAAAACTAGGAAAAATCATTCCGATACATAAAAAGGGGAACACACATAGTTTAGAGAACTATAGACCAGTAACAATACCTATGACTTTTTCAAAAATTTTGGAATATTCATATCTAGAGCGCCTACTTGAATACCTAAACGAATATGAAATAATTTCTAAAAATCAACATGGATTTCAAGAAAATAAAAGTACTATTACAGCCATCCACTCATTCTATGAGGATATAGTCAGACTGATCGACACGGGCGAGTGCCCTGTTGGGATCTTCTGCGATCTGAGCAGGGCGTTTGACTGTGTTGATCACAACATACTTATAAATAAATTAAGAGAAATTGGTGTGGCAGGTCCAGCACTCAACTGGATTAAAACATTTTTAAGTAACAGGAAGCAATTCGTAAGTATCAAGAATACGAATGAGGTGAATTTCCGTCAGAATATAAAATCTTCTTTACTTGATACAGCCATAGGCGTACCACAGGGATCAATACTGGGGCCAATATTATTCGTTTTATACACTAATGATATAGAGCACTCTTCTGATGATGTGTTCTTTACTCTTTTTGCAGATGATACTTCTTTAATAATATCCCATAAATCTGATGAAACTCTTGAAAGTCAGTGCAATAATACACTTCTGAAAATAAACGATTGGTTTTCTGAAAATTCCCTTTACATGAATAACAAAAAGACTCAATATATCAGGTTCCGTAGCACTAATAAAGTATGTTCAGAATTGAACATCAGATACAACGAAAATGAATATTTATCTGAAGAGTCATCTGTTAAATTTTTGGGTTTAAATCTGGATAATGTTTTAAATTGGAAAATTCACTGTAATAACTTGAACCGTACCTTATCTTCCCATAATTTCCTCATGAAAAACCTGCGGGGAATTTTGAACACGCAGCAATTATTGATGGTGTATTATGGCCAAGTTGAATCGCGCTTACGATACGGTATTTGCTTCTGGGGATGGTCAACCAATTCTGCTGAGGTATTCATTGCTCAAAAGAGAATTATTAGAACAATTTTGAATATGCCACGTACAAATAGTTGTAGAAATGTTTTTAAAGAATTAAAAGTATTAACACTTGCATGTTTATATATTTTCGAAATGTGTGTTTATGTCCATAATAACAAAAATTTTTTGAAAAATTCACAAATTCATGATTTCAACACTCGGTCAAAAGATAACCTACATCTACCTATTACTAAGAAGACTCTTACTTTCAAATCTCCCAACAATATGGGTCTTATGTTATATAACAAAATACCACCAAACATTAAATCTTGTTCCTCAACCAAAACTTTTAAAACAGAATTGAAACAATATCTATTGTCCAAGTCTTATTATTCTGTAGATGAATTTTTGTGATACTACATTTTGGTGGCACTTGTTTCTTGTTCCTGTTTTTGTTCTCATGCTATTCATGTCCTGATTGTGATATTAGATTAAGTTAGATTCTAGGTTTATAATGTGACGATTCCTATACAATGTATTTTGTCAGAAGGGAATAATAAAGATTGATTGATTGATTGATTGAAGAGAAATATCTTGCTGAATTTTCTTCGTTGATATGGAGAAATCAAAGTCGTATTTTGGTCCGAGTAACAAAAAGTTGGCCCCTCTCATTGTATCTTGCTCTAGTCCCATAACGAAGAAGTCCACTGTAGATATTACTACAGAGTATGAGAGAGAGAGAGAGAGAGAGAGAGAGAGAAATGATGGCACAATTAAGTTGATCGAGCTGAACACCCAGTGTATATTAATCAGCAATGAAATGAGATGAAATTTCATGTGAGAATAAATTATTCAATTTAATTTCTCCAATAGAAATTAGTTAGGGTTTGCTGAATTTTCATTACAATTGGTGTCAGAAGTGCGATTTTTAAAATAAATCAATGAAGTAGATTGAGGACCCTTGAAACGAGTGAAAGTAAAATGAATAATTTCCAAATTTCGAGAAAATTAACTGGCAAATTTTTGGTATGAAACAGAATGATATCTCGTGTAACAACTGTTAATTGTTCAGAGATAAAATGATTTCTCAAAAAGTGCGTCTTGTGGACTTGAAAGTTATTGATTTGAAGCAGGAGCTGAAAGAAAGCGAATTCAAAGTCACCACACTGAAAATCAGTCCTTACTCCAAAAAAGCTTGATTCAAGTCAGACCAGACCTTGAAACGTATTTATTTGAAGTTTCTGAAAGTGATTTCAGTTCAATAATATAAACGAACTCGATAGGAATACCAACGCTTTGAATGAAGTGTTTCTAGAAAATTGGAATTGCTTGAAGGAAGAATTATGGGAAAATTTTTAGAGACTGGAAGATACATTTTTGGAATATTCATAGAGTATAGAGAAAAGTCTTCAAGAAGATTCCAAGAGTGCGGAAGATCAGCTTCTTCATATTTCGAGGAATCTGAAAGACAAGCTTCTAAGCTTTTAAAGAACACACGAAGCCTGAGAGTGAAAATCTTCGAAAACACAAAAGTCACAAAAAAATTAGAACTTTGTGATATAACGAATTTAACAGGGAAAGAGTTCAAACCAACGAGTTCAAAAGAAAAAAAGTCTATGGGCAAATAAATGCCAAAAATGTTCAGCTGCATTCAAAGCAGATATATGAAAAGCAGAAGAAAGAGGTGTAACATTTACACTAGCATTGCGTGAAGAAGAAATGAATGCAATCATTGAAATGGTACAGAGAGTTCGAGCTAATTTCCAAAGAGGTCATCCTATGTGACAATGGAGGAGAGCTGGTGTTTGGTGCACAAAGGAGATATTTGATTCGTGTACTGTTGGCTGAGAATGTGAGCAACAGGGAGAGTAGATTTTCTATCCCATGCTCCATGATGAGGAAATTGGATGAAAAATTGCGCCTTGTTGCCTCTTTGATGAATTTGTGTCAATGAAGAGAAAAGAAACAATTCTGGGCAATTCTTCGTCAATTTCCTTTGTGATTTGAGGTAGTCGAGGTACTATTAGCCCACCCAACAACTTGCCTGCATGAATGGAAAAGTTGGTTGCCATCTCTTTCAAGGATATACAACCACCTCAGCAATCCAAATTGAGAGATTGGTGTCAGAGAAGGTGAAATGGAGGTGGTTCGTCTAGAAGATTACCTGATGCCAAGAAGAGAAGGAAGTTACTCAACCATCTGACAGTACTTGTCCTTTATCAGCCATACTGGTGCAGAAGAAAAACGAATCAACATTGTTTTCTTAATTGGACAGCCTGGGGAAGAATAGGCAACACCCTAGTTACGTTATCCGGTTCTACGACTTTCAATTCTAGATTCAGATAGTGAATCGATGAGTAGAGTTGGCCCTACCGATCAGGAAGGCAGCTATCACTATCGGCTCAGGATTGTGTCAGTTCGTTGGTATGCCATTTGGGATCAGTGATGGTCCAGCCACGTTCGAGAGATTGATGGAGACGGTTTTGAAGAAACTCTTCTAGAAGACATATCTAGTTTATATCGACGAAATAAATGTAATTGGCAGACTATCTGACTGAAATGGTTGCATTTGTTCAACCTGGAGTCTGTGATATCAAGGGGTGGATGGCACTACTACTGAGTTACTGTCACTGATGAAAGGCCATACGTGGTCATTTCCAACCGAAATAAGTTCCATATTCAACTGTTTGATTACAAGTAGCACTTGCAACGGTGTTTTCCTTGAGGAACATTGCACAAATAGACTCAATGACCGTAAGGTGATGTAGTTGTTTTCCGTAAATATTTGTCTAATATTTTGGCATTTGTATTTCGGAAATATAAATTTCATTCTTGTATGGTGTTGTGAAAGGCTGGATTTGAATTTATTCAGATGGCATTTCATTATTTTCTCGAAGAAAAGTCATGTAATGTTCAAAGAACATCGTGACAACCGAGTCATAGTACGTACGTATGTTTCCAAGTTCTGATAGAAGTCATAAATCGAATGAGTACATAAAATTCAATTCCTGGCATATTCCCATTTGTAGAACGCTTTGTACGCCTTTGTTCGTTATTACGCCTCTTTCTATACCTTGTTTTTCCGCCATTCGCCTTGTATGTACTTACTGCCATTTCTGGGATAACGACAAAGAGAAATGGGCTTTCATTATATTTAATCACAGCCAAAAGAACGTCGGACAGGATTAAATGAATGTGATACATTTTTCAAGGGATTTTTTTTTTAAAGATGGTGGTGTTTGTTTGTTGTGGTATAATAATGTTATCTCACCGCCGTTTCCGTCCTTTGTAGAGGAAGAAATGAGGTTTATTTGTATGAATGGTCTGCAGGCTATTGCAACAGATTGTTGAGTAGCCATCGAGAAATCCATAATGGTGATGGATAAATGTTGGTATTCCGGAAATTTGCTAGCGTACTTTGATTCGGAGTTATTCTATCAAAGATGATTCAACGAACTCAGTTTTTCCTTATCTAGTTATGTTTTGCAACTTTCCGAAATAGTTAGGTTAGGTTAGGTTTGAACGTGAGTGGGCCCATATCAGGCCCTCCACTGCGGCCAATGGCCCATTGTGGCTCACCCTATGGTTATATTTCTCCCAGTATATCCAATCTCTTAACGAAATTGAGGAGTACGTTGGGAGAACAATTTACCAGGTTCTCTGGCCTTACTGTTGTATTGCCAAATGTTGAATATCTGGTTCTGGCCGCTGCGGGGCATGAACATAAAATGTGCTTAGCCGTGTCATCCTCCTCCATGCATAGGCAGCACTCTGCATCTTGTGCATGTGGTGTTTGAGTTTGCAGTGGCCAGTGAGCAAACCTACTATAACTCTGAGATGTGCTCAACTGAGTTCTAGCAGCTTGTCAGAGTCCTGTTCATTCTTTGTGCAAGCAATAAATACTTTGGAATGGGCTAGGCCCGGTAGACTACGCCAGTACTCGAGTCTTTTGTTGTCAGCCCAGGATGTTATGACATTCTTGGCAGTGCTATGTGCTATACCGATTACCGGTTCTGGCCCAGTGAACGTTGTTTCGGCCCCGCCTTTTGCTAGGGCGTCCGCTATTTCGTTTCCTTTTAGGCCCGTGTGACCTGGTATCCAGACTAGGTTAACGTTGTTGCGTTGTGCCAGTCGGTTTAAGGTTTCTCTGCAGTTCCCTACTGCTCTGGATTTAAAGCAATTGGATTCAAGCGCTTTCAGTGCCGCTTGACTGTCTGAAAATATTTTTATTGTTTTTCGTGTGTGGCGTCGATTTTCCAGCTCCCTTGCACACATTTCAATGGCATATACCTCTGCCTGGAATTCCGTAGCTAATTTACCCATACTGAATGAGCATTTCACTAATGGATTTATCCCGTATATTCCGGCTCCGACACCTTACAAAGTTTTGGAACCATCGGTAAACCAACCTTCATTTGCCCTACATAGGTTAGTTTCATTCCGAACCCAGTCTTCTCTTTCGGGGAAGACCACAGTGTAGGACGTGTGAAGGTTGATAGTTTTAGGCATGATGTCTGAGGGCATTCCCAGAATGTTGTGAGCTGTTATGCCCTCCAGCATGCTGCTGCTCCTCATGACTACTGCCTGCGGTAGACTAATGGCCGCTTGGCAGAGTCTGTATGTTGCCCATCTTGCCTCTCTCTCCAAACCTATGTGAAGAAGAGGTAATCCGAGAAGGGCTTCCATTGCTGCCGTTGGCGTGGAGCGAATGGCCCCAGTAATCGCCAGACACGCTTGTCTCTGTAGTCCGTTAAGTTTAGCCTGGGCCATTTTTTGTTGGCCCTTGCTCCACCAGACTACAGAGCCATACGTGATTATTGGTCGTATGACGGCACGTACAGCCAGTACACTTGTTTTGGTGACATGCCCTATGTTTTGCCACATATTCTGCGGCATGTCCATAATGATAGGCTATCCTTCCGGATAGTCTTTTCCAGATGCAAGTTCCAATTTAGCTTTTTATCTAGGGTTATTCCCAGATATTTTGCTTCACTCGCAAAAGGAATTGTTACACCATTGATGGAAGGAGGTATTAATTGTTCCAGCTTCCTTTTTCTGGTGAACGGCACTATGACCATTTTGTGAGGGTTAATGGACATTTCCTCCCTCTCACACCATTTATATATGGTGTCCAATATATCCTGAAGGGCATAGGAGATCGTCTCTTCGGATTTATCGCGTATTACTAGGACCAGATCGTCAGCATATGCTTGCAGATCGACCTCCCACAGCGAGAGAATGGCCAGCAGGTCATCCACCAGCAGTGACAATAGCAGAGGGGAGAGAACCCCCCCCCACTGAGGGCAGCCCCTTGCTGGCTTGAAGCTGACACTTTTCCCCTGTAGAGAGGTCGTTATAGTTCTGTTAT
The DNA here is from genome assembly GCA_958502065.1 of Chrysolina americana. Taxonomy (NCBI): domain Eukaryota; kingdom Metazoa; phylum Arthropoda; class Insecta; order Coleoptera; family Chrysomelidae; genus Chrysolina; species Chrysolina americana. The sequence goes on along the minus strand of OY293417.1, from coordinate 65,649,314 downwards.
GAAGCATAGTTCTTATCCAGTCACATAGTATTGGTTCAATTCCTCTAGAGACAGTGGCCTCATATAGGGAGTGAGGTAGTGCATTGTTAAATGCTCCTTCTATGTCAAGGAATGCGGCGACTGCTACCTCCTGGTGTTCCAGGGCGTCGCTTATTCCTGAAACAAGGTTGTTGAGAGCAAGTTCTGTTGACTTACCAGCCTGGTATGCATAATGGTGAACATTGAGTGGGTGCTTTTCCGAAATAGTTATTTCTGTATTCATAATTGCATAAAATTTGTGTTTATTTAATAGCACATGAAAGTGTTGATTTTTGGCCAAGACCGCAGGTCGAGAAAATTATTAGACAACATGTGGGAATTAATAAACTAGGAGACATTCCCAGCTCGATTGCAAAATGGCTTGGAAAAGACATGTATGAGAGCTACTCTTCTGGCCAATGCAGAGGACAACATTACATCCATAAAACGTCACGGTGGCTGGAAATCGGCCTCCGTAGCAGAAGCATATATAGAAGATAGTTTTGTTAACATAATTTGAGATTTTTAACTAAATATTGAATTGCCCATCCTCTTCCAAACAAATTAAAACATCTGATAAACTTGTGGAATCAACTCTTCAAGAAATATCTAACGTTTCTGATCGACAGCAACATGGAACATCTTCGGGAATTTATGTTGGAAGTAATTGTTCAAACTTGACTATCAATTATTATTTTAATAAATGATATTGTTTTGTGATGAATAATCAATAAATAATTGACTCTGATAAAAATCAATCCTTCGATAGGTAATATTTCTTGTTATTTTTTTGTGAATTATTTTGGTAGTGAAAGAAGTAAACATACAGTGTCTTTCAAAAGTATCGGAACAATCTCATATTTGAAAAACGACCAGAAAAAATGTATGAAAATTTCGACAAAGTGGTTTTTGATGATGCCCGATTTAATGGTGATATCGGCAATGTAGCCAAATCAACCGTTTTTCAGATATTGAGGATAACTCAGTTTTTTCAAATGGAACACCCTATCTGTTTTCATTCATCTATCAAGTTTGGAAACAGGGCTTTTCTTTTATAGTGTCCAATTTGGCTCACCCTGTACAGTCAGTAATGAATTGGGATATTTCACCCCACAACACTCAATACTGATGTAATAATCTCGTGAAATTTCCAAACATAATATCGGATACCCACTATAATACTGTTTTATAGAACTTCAACAAACTTTTGCTTCCAAAGCAGAGATCCATTCGTACGAGAAACTCCAATAAGTCAGTTTTCACGCTCCTTAGAGCAATCAGGTGCTAATCGTGCCAACCGAAGCCATACAAGAACGCCAAATCCCCAATCTAGCCCCTTGAGCTGATAAATACCCTGAGTCGAGATACGCAAACCCGTGAATATCAACGAATCCGCGATAAATTAAGAAACAAGTTACCGGCACTAAATCAGCATCTATCTCTGTAGCCGTATCCCTTGTGGTGAGAGCATTGATTTACGCTAAGTTGCCAACACATCAGTGTATAAAACTATTCTGCAAATCGGTCTTTATCTTTCGCTGGAATAGCACTTAGAGAAATTGGGAATTTATGTTTCTGCTGTTTTGTATGTAAAACACAGAGTTCAATACCGTGGAGACGCGGAAAGTGGGATTATAACCATTTTTTTCTTTTGTGGAAGTGAAAGCAGTGCCTTTGCCAGCTGCCTGCCTTTCAGGCAATGATTTGGAGGTACAAATATTGGAGAATGTGCTACGATCTTCCCAAGTTCAACTTGGAACTGAGAAATAAACTTCAATCTATTTCAGCGTATTGAAGAGGAAAACTAGAGGTGGTAACAGTGAATTAGATTATTCTTCGAAAGTGTATGAGAGAGGTGGAATATGATGAAGACGATTTGAAAGGGACGATGGTTCCAATAGCCACAAGGATGAGAAACCATGAAAGAAGAGAAAGGAAAGTTTACACAGAAGTAGGAATAGACACTATTAATCCTTGACAGATTGACACTAAGGAAATAATCAGTTGTAACATCACAAGAGAGTGAAAATAAAGTGAAATAATTTGAAAGATTTTTCGAAATCTTGTTGCCAGGCAATAGGCTATGGCCAAATGACAACAAGTTTGAGAAAAAATCTGCTCTGGTCCGAAAACAAAAAAAAACTTTTCTTCCTTAGTTTCTTTTACTTCTCGTATTTCCCATTCCATAGAATGTGGGCTTCTTTCACTTGTCACTATTGAAAGCTGCCAATGAGGAGTGAATGTTGAAAATTTCACCAATTTTCGTAGGAAAGTTTGGCCATAGGAAAATTACCAAAAATTTTATAGATCCATCCCAGAAAGGTACTTTGAAAATATCTGATTGTTTTGATAAAGAAATTGTGGTTGGGTAAGCCTTTAGTCATTTATGTTTTGTTTTCTTCCAATGGAATTACTAAATTTGTAAATGACCACAACAACTCATAGAAACTGAACAAACTGAAGAAACTATGAAGAAGTTAATTACAATGCTTCAAATGACCTGGAATATCCAGAGGCAAAACTCCAACTGGGGTGATTGAAGTTAGCTTGACTGTCCGGAAAGGTGAGTTGTATGTTTCCATCTTATTACCTCGTCATTAATATTATTGTCATTCCAGATCTTCATAACGCTAATTGTAGTGAAGTCTCAGTGGAGAATACTGGACCCGTAACAGGAAAGAAAAATCGATATTGGAGCTATATCTCAAGAGAAAACACGGTTTCCAATTCATAAATTCGAATTGAATATTGTTGTTTTCAGACAGATATTTGCCTCAATTTTTTTCATTTTGTGGGAGAGTGCGAATGAGAGGGGATTTCAATCTGATGATTTTGTGTTTTCCATGCTCTTAGGGTGTCTACCCCTTTATACTTTTTTCGATTAATTTTTGTTTTACGTCCATTGATTCAAAATTCATAGCGTATTGATCTGTCTGCATCCGTTCGCGAGTTGAAAGGAGTTATTTCCTTCCACATCTCTTTTTCCAACTCCCATTCGTGAAATTCTTGACGTTCAAGTTTTTTACATGCAAATTATATATTTTCGGAAGTATCATGACATTTTGCGTATTGTATGATTGAGTGACTATCAATTTCACCATTCAGAATCGATTGCCGTTCGCATAATTTATCATTAATTGTTCTCGAATTGAAAAGGCTATCTGGAGTTAAAAGAAATCATATTCTTCCATATTTGTTTTTTCTACTTCTATAAGAGGAGAAAGGATTGCATTTTTCCCTATTGCATTCATTACCGATATAAATAATAATGATATTTTCAACAAATTATCTTGCTTCAATTATTTCTCGCTAGTCGAAACAAGAAGACAGGTTTTATTTCCTATCGATGTAATCTAAGAACGTTGAAAAATGCCATAACCACACCTTCAACTTTGAACCGATGGTCTTTTCTCTTCTGTACTACGGCCTGACAATATTGAATTTCGAGCGAATTTTGTTGCTCAAGCTACTATAATACATCATATCCGATGGAGAGTGGCGTTTTTGTTTAGTTTGTATTTTATATTCAGAAAGCCACTTCGCCGACAGGAAACGTGTCCGCCATTCCAAGAGAAGGGCTCTGCGAGATATGCAAGATTACCTGATGCCATTATTTAATATGATACCGTAAAAAGTTTGTTTATTTGGGGTTTTATTAAATTTCAGCACACAGAGGGCAAATGTTATATATGTTGCGTAAATAGTCACAGGAAAAGAGTTTTATACTTTTCAACCTTGAGTGTTTTCGCTGATAGGGAAAATGTCTGTCATTATTCACCCTTTTTCTTGCGTGGATAAAAATTGCAGTCTCCAAAATTATAGAAAATTACACACAGGTACACTCGAATCAATTGCCCATGTTTTGAAAACCAGGCACTATTATTTACAAAAAATCACCTCTGGTGATCAATTATGCTCATTGCTTTCTTCCCTCCTGATTCTGATGACGTATTGGAATTCTTCTCATGCATACTGTCAATTGAAATTTTATAGAGATCAAAAACAAGCAAACCTAACAACATGAAAATCATTCAAATCAGTTATTTTTGCGAACTGAGTATGTACTCGAGCTGGTTTCCGTATTCCAAGAATAAATCAGACCACCCGACCGCTATAAAAACTGAGTGAATCCGGCTTCATTAGATAGCAGAAGGCACGAGAAAACCGAAATCCTGCAATTCCCAATGACGGCTTTTCTCCCAATCAAAAGACGGAGACCGTGAAATGCAAACATCCGAAACGGCCGCAAAAACATAAAGAGACACCCCCAACGATACTGAAATCGAAGGAATCGAGTATTTCCAAGATTCAACACCCGTTGTGTTCTCGAACGAACACTTTCGTTTTATGGCGGCAATCTTTATCTGTCTGTAGAATACTTAGAGCCCTACTGAAAACAGGCAATCATTCTGACCGGCGGTATCGAAAGCTTTTATGCTTTTTCTTGGTGGAAAGTGCCCTCCGTGGCTCAATCTGGGAAAAATTAGAGAGTTGTAATAACCATGGCGGAACGAGCTGGTGGAAAAAAATGGCTACGATTATTTTTAAGGGCTTGAGTGGACTATCGTTAGGTGGGTCAGCTGGCCATTTGCTACAATCAGTTGAAGGAAATATTAAAGGAAGTGTTGTGTACTTCCTGAGGTTTGATGGTGTAACAGTATCGACGGGGGTAAATAAGAGGTTACAGAAAAGTCGGAACAAGTATATGGGAGGCTGGTGATAGTTCAAACAGGGTACAATTGATGAAAGAAATACCATGGGTATCTAACGAACTGACCACAACATTGTCGTCTTCTTGAGGATACACATAAAATAAACAATGAAGGTGCTGCTTTAGTCAAATGAGCAGCAGCAGCTGAATTTGGGCTGGTCATGTTCTTTTGTTGCAATATAATAGAAGAGAAAAACTGCTGTTGGTGATATCAGGACGTCTATTCTAATTCAGCTACAAAGCAGGAATTTTCCAAAAGCAAAAAAACAAGTTCTCGACGAGATCTTTTCAAAAATGTTGACCAATATGAATCATTCTTATTTTCAAATCTCTGCCCAATCAGTAAAAATTCCGAGAAAGACATGTAGGCATTTTTTTTCTCAAGAATTTGAATAGCCTATTCAATGGGCATGTTTTGGTCACCCATTTACCCATTTCAGCACATCACATATAGGGTGTTAGTTCTATGATGATAAAGGACCACGCACACTTCTTATGCAAGAAATCTTTGAGTCAAATTGTCCAAAATATCAATATGTTGTTGAACTCGGATTTTTGAACAGAAGTTATCATAGGCACACAAAAATTCTATGTATAGTTTACGAGATACAGAGTGTTGAAGTTGTAATATGTGACCTTCAGGTAATATCACAAAATCATTGGTAGGTTTTTATCTACACCACAGTATTACCAAGCATTTTATAAGCAATATACAGGCTAAATCACGACTTTTCAGAGTTACAGATAATGAAAATAATTTCAGAATGAAGCATCAACGTCATGAGTCGGATCGTACGAAAATTGAAGTTTTTGTCTTGAATATATCCGATTAGATCGGCTGAATTCTGGAAATATGTATTTATTTGTATATACAGAGGGTATTGAAAGTATACGTGTATCTGTTATATATTCTTTGAATTTCGTAATTGCATCAATACAGTGCACTAGTTATATGTGCCCTGTGGCCACTTGACAGAACGTAAATAAGGAATATAATGTAGTGTGACTCAAGTATACTAATAGTAAGAAAAATTACAGAAATATCCTGTATGAAGAAAATGGATCAGTTAATTTCCCTCATTTCTTGTCATTTTACCCAGGTTATATCATATGAACTTTTTGTGGAAAATACAGAATTTTCCTGTCTAGTTTTCTTTCAATATAAAAAACCAATATCATCACTTTCCAATGTATGTTTCCAATACTAATGAACTTTATTCTGTATCTGTATGAAAATTGATGTTTCAGGATATATTTGATAAGAATGGTTGAACTCGTAATACATGAAAATTCATTTTATATACAGGGGGGATTGAAAAAATGGGTATGTGTTTCCGTTATATTCGCTTCGGATCTTGTGATTCAATCAATTCAGAGCACTAATTATGTGTCACAAAATGACTTGTATATTCTGAGTAGTATACAGTGTGACTCAAGAATAAACAAAACCAATAATGCCAAAAATTACAGAAATTCCTTGTGAAAAAATAACTAATACATCACTCTTTCTGATTTTTCTTTCAATTCATAGAGAAGATTCAATATGAACTTGTGTATCAAATACAGAATTTTTCTATTTCTGGTTTTGTTTAAGGATGAAGATGCTGAAAAATCGTTTATAATTGTTTCGAAGCATATCTGGAATTGATTCCTGACAAAATGACACAAAATTTTTTCCTTGCTATGAGTGCTCTCAGATTATGAATATGCAGGATTTGTTCAAAATGAGGGGTTGGTCAGTGCATAATGTAATAACGATATAGGCATATGAAGTTTACAGTATGGTCGTCATCAGTATTAACATATTGATTGATACGAACAGTAATACGGGGAGACTTCTTACACCTCAATTATTGAAAAAGGCTCTCTTTGACCTATCACTTTTTTAATCGAAGATTTCAACAGATTTGAACACAGATTATTGGTAGTTTTTTATGATAATCGAAAACTGAACATAGGAAAATGTTGTATTTCCCACAAAAGTTCATATTATGATATACCCCGAGATATACCCTCTGTAAATTGAGAAGAAATCAGTAAAATTAACCGATCCGTTCGTTATACAGGGTATTTCTGTGATTCTTCCAGAGAAATTCAATGAAGTGGAAATATATAGCGTATTTCATTTAAAAAAACGTTATCTTAATAAGTCACACATTTATCGGACCCCTTTTATGTTGTTTGCTTTTTTTTTGAAAAATAGCTTTTATTGCTCTCTACAACTTCTATGCAAAACATTTTTTCCTATCTTAAATAGGAAAGCAGGTATCGTTTACCCACGCATCGTTGATACACCGTGTATTTATTTTATTAATAGTACGAAAGACTATAATTTTCATTTCCATACCCTTCTAGATGCAATCAAGCTCCATCGGAGCGAAAAATGCAAATTAAATTGATATCACTCTCAACTTCGACAATAATATATCCATATCTCGGATATAGAGCCATCAAACTCTCATCATAAACACAATACCTTGCTCTAGCGCTCATTTCGAACCAGACATTTCTCAAGCTGAACTATTTCTGTACTTGACAGAGCCATTACCGAGCGATTTTTCCCGCTGAACATCATTTTTGCGAGAAAACAAAACATCGACTGGTGTCATAAACGTGGGAGACACTATCAGAAAGCGTTCGTATTTTGAGGAAACCAAATTGAAGAAAGACTTCTTTTTTTATCTCGTCACAGCACAACATTGAATCAGCCTGTTGGATCATGAGTTTGTTTCCCTTGAAACATTCTTCAACATAACTGGCAGAACTTGGGAGCGCATTCTCTTATAGTATTTTCAAGGTGTTCTTGATCTCTGAAAGGTCTGTGTTCATAAACCTCGAATTTGAAATATCCCCATAGGAAGAAATCATATGGGAACAGATCGGAAAATCTAGGAGGTCATGAATTCACTGAATATAGGCCGATCCATCTACGAGGAAGCAGATGATCAAGACAATCACGCACTACAGCTATAGAATGTTCTGGAGCACCGTCATGTTCAAAATACATTCTATTGCGCAGGTGGTTCGGGTCGCAGTCGCGTGCGGAAAAGTATCACTTTCTGCACTCGTTAGGAAAATAAATATTGGCCGATTTCTCTAAGAGAGGTTCTTAGATTCTCGACATCAGTTTGCATTACCTGCAGTTGACGCTTGTTATCATTCATTCAAGGATTATGAGGTTTTTTAACTTATTCTCCACACTGACAGTTTTTCGGTAATTTTTCAAAATCTTGCTCACAATGGAGTAGTTAACATGTTTGGTGGAAGGTCATTTGTTGAATATCCTCGCTCCTTCCTTGTACGTCATATAATTTTCGCCAACAATTAGAACAAGCTGTATTTTTTCTTCTTGGCTTAACTTATCTTCCATTTCTACTGGTGAGTTCCACTTTAGAAAATAACTTTAAGAAAAGTGCTCTTAACGGATTCACTTATTGAAAAAAGCTAGAACGAATTGTCAAAGTTGCAAATGATTACGCCAAAAACTTGCCTTGCAACAAAAACCTTACGTGTTTGCACAAAATTACCCTTTGAATGAATTCTTTGATATATGAAGGAAAAATTGACCAATTTTTAAAGGTTTTGCAAATCATAACATTGCTGAGGTCGTTCTTAAAAACAAAAAGAGTTTCTGAAATAATTCCTGATACGCGAAATTTGTAATAAATTCAAGAAATGTTAAAAATCGATCTGTGTAGAATTTCAGAAAAAATTACCACCTTCTCATTGTTCAATGAGCTCCAACAAAGATGTCTATGAAAAATCACTTATAATATCTGTTATGGGATAAGTAGGTTACAAGACGAGCTTGAGCTGATGAAAAACTAATTTTTTTTGATATATTTTATGGAGTACATTTTATATGTGAACTTAAACAAATTATAAGAATATCTAGTATCTGTCTGTTCATAAACCTTGAACCTCATTTGAGAAAGACTGAAAGAAAAAAGAGGATTTTCAAGAGGTAATTATAGTTTCATCAACTAATCAAGCCAGTGGATGAGAACAAAGATGGTTATCAAATTTGATAATTCATAAATCACTATATTGTGGATGTTAAATACAAATTTCAAAACAGATAGCACGTTCCAGAATAATATATTTCAATTATTTAATGGGATTGTTTTGAGGCAGTAATCCGGAAGTTATTAGGAATATAAATTATCGATTTGTTATTGGAATATTTATATGTTCTTGTTGCCACAATAATAATTATTATGCCCACATATTATATTTATATTAATTTATAGTAATTGGGTTTTATCATGTAAATCATTATATGTCGATGAAACGGGTTTCATCACGAAATTTATGATTCTGAAGATATTTATTACACCTAAATATGTGCTCTGTTTAAAAATAGGACAAAGTCAAATATTTAGCATCGAATATTTGACTATTGACACTAGGAAAGGCAGAAAACTTGATTTCCAAATAGCTATGAATTAGGCATTTACTAGCGATTGATCAGATGCAACTTCAATAATAATTGGAAGATCTCGAAGACGTTGGAATGGCTGTTGTCTTCAGATAAAATTGGTTTGAACAATTTCTAGTTGTTAATCTTCTTCAGTTTAAAATTAATTTATCATCAAGCAAGATACGCACTCGCAATTTGGTCTTCTTGGAAAATCGTTGCACAAATATCTGTCAGATATATTCAATGTCCGTCGTGGTATAAGCCAGGGAAGTAGTTGTTTTCTGACAGATGTTTGCCTCATTTTTCCACTTGAAAATAATATGTCTAAAGAGAGCAATTATTAATTTGATTGGTCATATTTCAAGTTAATTGTCTATTTTTATCTTTGATATTTTTATTTCCCTTTTTTTTCGGTCCATTTTATAAAATATTCAGGAAAAAATAAATTTTAATTGGCTCGCAAATAATTTCTCCAATTTGATCTCAGTATTCGTCTATTATTTGGCAGGTGTTGGTGTTACAGTTTCAATTGTTGGATGTATCTAAAAATGTTTTTTTTTTTAATTATTCAAACATTTCAAACACAGGAGTACACATTTTTGTAAAGTATTCCTGAATTTCCAAACTAATTTATCCTTGTCGAGGTATAGTAGATCGTGGCAAGTAATACACATTTTCCAAACAAATCCCTTGTTACAGAGCCCTGATGATGAATCAAATATAGTTCGAAACGTTGGCAATGAAAATAGATTTTCTCAGATTTTTTTATCCACATCCCAATAAAACCTCAAGAGAAGAAAATTCAGGATAACTGAACTTGAAGAATCATAGAATGAAAATTGACCATTCTTAAAAAGAGAATTTTTGCAACAAATTTCTTGAAGCTGAGAACAAATCTAAGGTTGCCTGGAATATAATAAAACAGGATACGTCTTCTAATAATGTAGGCCCTTTATCAAATCACTAGTTAAAGATACCAAGCCATGACAAAAAAACAACCCTTTTATTTCATCCATTTAACGAAACCGAACTTCGCGATATTGTATTGCCGCTGATTTTACTATAAGACAAAACCATATTCTTATAGTTCCTGTTCACAAATTGACCTATATTTCTAATTCTAACGGACCTTGAATCATATCCATAAAATTGTATAATAAACTGCCGATAGTCATCAAGAAAATTTGTGATAACTTGATGGATACTTTCAACCAAATATGGCTACTGTTTTATTATTCATACAATTTTTATGACTCAATTTTGACGGTCATTTTATTGTCTGTATTTGGTATCCCAACCAATATCGTGCAGACTATTAAATTTATCTTTCCAATGATGAGTTGCTATCTAGGGCTTCAGAAATATCATGGCAATAATGCCTGCTTCACAATACAAAAACTTTGTTGCTTACAGGAACTATTTCGAAAAATGTGCCACAGCTGAACATGTGGACCCCTTAAACGCTGCCACTGCTCAATGAAAGACGAGTTCAAAAAGGATTGCTGAATAGATTTGCTGAATATAGAGCGATTCCTTAGTGATTATTGAACTGTAATTCTGATATTCTCCGGTTTCGTGAAACTGCAGCCGGATCAAATAGGTCACAGTTTTCGTCGTTTTTGAAGAGTCCCAGTTGCCGGGATTTGTTCTCGGACATGTGACGCCTTCAGCATCCTCGCTAATGGAAGATCCGCAACTGTGGAAAATTAGTATGGAGGAATGATTGGCTGGTGATTTTCTAAACCAATTCAGCAGATGAGAGAATCGTTTTTCCCACGGCTATCAGAGAAACTGCCTACCATACAGTTTTTTTCAAGGAATACGGAATGCAATGGATTAAGTTCGAGCAGTATTTTAAATTTATTGCTCAGGAAGTGTTCCGCAGGGATCCCTTCTAACACTAACTCAAACAACAAATTCATATAGTATATACTTTCAGCAAATTAATGTTGCAAAATTATTGTACTTCTCAGTTTACATGTTGATGGTTGGATGGGAAAGCAAGATATGGCTTTGCTTTTTCCAAATGAACTTTTCAACTCGAGAACGGTTACTGATAGATCAATTCTGCGGACACCAACAGATTGAGAATGGTGAAATCAGTATAAGCTGTGAATTTGGAGTCAACGGACTTGAACCAAATATCACTCAATAAAAAGTCTAAAGGGATAGACCCCTAAAAATCACGAAAAATACAGAATCATCAGATCCTCTTGAAATTCGCACTATACAATACACAAAATGTCATGCTGCTTCCAAAAATATATGATTTGCGTATATAAAAATCAAACGTCAAGAATTTCACGAATAGAAAAAAGGAAAAGAAATATGGAGAGAAATAATTCTTTTCAACTCCAGATGAACTTTCTAATTGAAGAAAGGTTGGAGAAAGATCAATTCTGCGAACGCCAATCGATTCAGAATGACGAAATTAGTATATATATATAGTATATAGAAAAGTCAATTTGATTTCAGAGAGCATCAATTGTATTTCAAAATAATCAATTTGATTTCAGAAACCATCATTTGAAGTGTTTCAAAAAATATCATATGTATTTCGGAATTCATCAATCTCTATCACTTTTTGTGAAATTTAAATTATTTTTCCCGGAATAATTTTCACTTATAGTATTTGAAATTGAAAATTTATTTTTGGAGATACTATCATCAACTCATGTTTTATTAGGTAAAAATCATGTTTTCTGAAATTATTTTCACGTTCTCCGAAATACAAATAACACTTTCCGATATACATATGATACTTTCGGAAATACAATTGGCTATTCTGAAATACAAATGTTGGTTTCTGAAATAAAATTGACCTTTCCGAAATTCAACTGATGATATCTGAAATCCAACTAACTGTTCTGAAATACAATTGACACTTTCCGAAAATCAACTGTCTAATCTGAAATACAATTGATACTTTCCGAAACAGAAGTGGCTATTCTGAAATTCAAATGACGCTTTCTGAAATACTACTGGAAAATGTGTAGTTGTGAGTTATTTTTATTTAAAATATTCTCCCTATCTTCGTCGTCCAATGAATTAACTAATTTTTGGATATTTGGGTGATGACTTTGTTGCTATTCAGCTGTGTTTATTTTGCCAGTACAAGGAAATGCAAAAATGGAAATGAATGGAGTATATGATGATCGGTCACATCCGTTAGGAATAAAATTTGTTCAATTATAGTATTTTTTTGTACATCAGGGATTGTTCTTATAAATGTATGATAGATTTATGGATGAGTGACGTTGGCATTTAATTTATATACGTAATTATCTGCATCATAACAATATTCCTTCCTTTCTTCAATGTTTGTCTCATTTGTATATTTCTAGTCCTTCTTTCTCCAGATTATTTTGATAAAAAATACTACATGATGGTGACACTCTATATACCATATTGGAAAAGCATCGTGATACATTTTGTGAGTTGGTTATCGATTGCTTTGTCCGTAGAATATTCCTAGACAGAACAACATCAATTTGACGATAATCCAATAATAAAAGCGCATAAATAATTCCATTCCTTCACGGTATTTCAGGATCAGAAATGTCTGAAGTAATCAAGAAACTCTGGCTCAAACGGAGCTGCATAGACTGATATTCTATACGTCCGTTGTTCGAAATGAAACCGTCTGATATATTTACAGTGAAACGGGAAATTGAATACAGCACGCTATATCATTTCGTTGATTAGTGAAAATCGACCGAGAACTCTGGGATAACGAATGGAAAGTTTATTCAATTACGGTTTGCCGTGCAGTATTCTTTGTGAGCTGCACACGAAAAATGAATTCGCTGCTCATCGATTCGTAGGTTTCCATAGCAGAATGAATGACAATTGTGGAAGCTCACATCCTGAACAATTGGGTTATTCGGTATTTCATTGGGATAGAATACCTGTTTGAGTTTCACAATGCTTTTTTATTTCGTATATTCCTGAATGATTTTCTCGGTATCTTGTTCAAGGGTAGAAATAATATTTGTGGTATTTCTTGAAGGGAGGGCTCTATTTGAAGGTGTCCTTGAAAGATCCCCTTTCAGAGACAAATAATATCTGCGGCCTTTAAAATTGCTTCTGGAAGTTCTTCGCCTGACAAATCCCTTAAAATATTGCTTTCATTGAAAATTATTTGAAAAAGACAGAATCTGTCGCTTCGACAACGCTTCGACTAGAAACGTTGACGTCTTCTTGACAACTTGGTAGTCATAGCAAATTTTTGGCTAACACACCAAAACACTTGACTCAGCCTAGTTTGATTGTTATGTTGATTGATATTGAAGAATGAATAAGATAGATATACAGTGCATTCCATTTGAAACGAGCCACCCTGAATAACTTTTGATGCAATGATTTTCAGGAAAAATAAAAAACGCGTCATCGATAGTATACAGGGGAACACACTTTGACATATTGATATATTTTTATGTTACTTCCCCTATGGCAACCCCAGAGCATCAGAATTTCTTGTATAAAATTTGTTTTTCGGATGAAAGTACATTTAGTTTGAATTGAGAGGTGAATCAGCAAAATTGTCGATATCAGAGTAATACGAATACTCAATTATACCGTCAAGTTCACAACCAACGACCTCAAAAACTGAATGTTTGGGCAGGAACTTTAGGTGACCACATCATAGGATCTTTTTATCGATGATAATTTGACTCGTAAGAAATATTTGGAAATGTTGGAGAATCCAATAATACCAATAATTTATTCGAAAACGAAATAGTTTTTCAGAAGGATGGGTAACTCCTCATTTTTGGCAGATTGGCAGAAGTTGTCCTACAGAATGGCCACCAAGGTCTCCGGATCTCACCCCTTTGGATTTCTTTCTATGGGGTCATTTGAAGTCTGATGTGTATGAGATAAAATCAACAACATTAGAAGATTTGAGAGAGAATAACATGAGGCATTGCAGAGAAATAACTCCCAAGATTCTCAACATGTGAAGGCGGCAATTGAAGCTCGTTTGTACCATTGTATGGAAGTTGGTGGAAACTTTTTCGAACATTTACTATAGAAAATTTGTTTTATCTCGTTGTCAAGTCATTGCTTCCTTATTTGTCCCTAGAACAAATATTTCAAAATGTGGCCTGCTGTATTATTGCTGACTTGGTTTTTAATTTTTACTGCAAATCATGGTTTCAAAAGTTATTCGGGCTGACTCATTTTCAATCCAAATAATTTTTAGCTCCCGAACCATAAGCTTCAGATCATATGTTTTATACTTTGTTGAAATTTGCTCATCATGGAGCATCTGATAATGCGAAACATTAAAGGGTGATATGTTCAAAAAAAATTGGTGGCATGCTCTTGGGGTGCGATAGGGAAATTTAGATCAAATGTGAATATGTCGAAATGTGTCCCCCTCTGTACTATTGTTGACGTGTTTTTTTATTTTTCGTGAAAATCAGTGTACCAACAGTTATTCAGGGTGGCTCGTCTCGAATGGAATGCACAGTATAAAGAATCCTAATTTTCATTTCATTCCAATAAATAAAAACTCGCGAAAAGAAGAAAAATAGTCTGGGTTACATTGAGTATTAAAACCTAAATTTTTACGAACACTAGTGTGGGAATGTGATTTTTTTCGCGTTCAGTGCGAGAAAGTGACACTTTCAAAACTAAAATCCGTGCGGGAAGGTGGGTGAATCGTAAAAACTCACGGTAGTAGAAAAAAGTGCTTCAGTCCAGGGAACATTTCTACGGACCCAAATTTCACAATTTAATACAGGTACATCTTGAAGAAATTGACAAACTAAGTAAGTTTGAATCTTTCTACAGAGTACTACAATACTTATTCCAAAAAAATGCTCATCTCACCATTGTTGCTATTCCTGCTCTCTACCAAACGTCAAATATCAACAAAATTTCAGAAATATTATATTATAATTAGGTTCACAAATAAAATAGGCACTCACGCATGTTATACATAGTTACATTTGCCTTAATTGCAATTTCTTCTCGCCTGATTTCAATGTTAAAGTTATGTACAGTAAGATTAGTTTTACAGCGGTTTGAGATACAACACACATACATTTTGTAATGGATGAAATATGTTGTACAGCTGTATATGAAAATACTTGAGGAAAAAAATTATTTTGAATACGTAAATTTCTAAAGTATAAATTTTGGTATAAAATTTTTTACTGGGTCAGTCAAAGAGTCAATTTTGTAAGTTTCGCCACAAACTATCCCAGATATTTGTTGTCCAAAATTGATATACACTTCGAAAAAGTTCAAAAAGTCTTTTCTGGTAAAATTGAAAGTGAAATATTGGAAAATTTTCCAATTACTTATTGAATCCAATAATTCTGCCAAGTTTGAATTTTGTTACTATGGAAACCAATTTCTAAAGAATTATCTGACTCCTCGTTAATTAGGTGTTTGTATTCTCCTAATCTATCAGAAATATTTCTATTGTTATAATTGGACAATTAACAGAAGAGGTCCCCAATTCATACACATTTTTCATTCCAAGAATTGTGAAATGACTCAAAAATCATCCATTTCTGAAATGGAGGATCTGAATAGCCCCAACCTACTTCATATTCACTTCAGTTTTGAATCACAAATTGTTTCGATCCGGAACGAGTTATACTACAATTTGGGTATGATTCTTGGTTGATCCTCACCGTTTAGCTAAATTTGTTGAAATTGGTAATTTCGTTAGTCTGCATTCGAGCCTAATTCACTTAGATCCGGTCTCGACAGAAGATGAAGTTCGGGGTGGAGCTTAGGGTATATAAGTGAATTTGTCGGGTAGTATTTGCTTTTGCTCATGCATATACAGGGTGGACAACATTTTGTAAAAACGCTCAAACCTGTCGATTCTTTATTAAAAGGGGTAATTCTTTTTTGATATTTTTGACTCCGCCACTGTCACGCCCAAGCGAGGGTAGGAATCACCACAAAATTTTTAAATAGCATTGTGGGTCGAGTAATATATCTTTCAAAATCTCTTACAATTCTCTATACAATCGTCTCCAGAAATCACTTTCAGAAATCACTTTCAGAAATTCTAAATATGTATATTTCGGGAAATTCTCCTTCTCACATGGATCTTCCTGATAATTTTGGCTGGAGTTATGACTTTTTAACGATGGTTTGAAGCCCCTTTTTCATAATTGGTGATGAAAATACACTCAACTCTGTTTCATCCATTTATTTTTCTAATCAATATGTTTCAACCTGACTAACTTATGAACTCAAGCCCAATTTGACTTATTTATCATGCATTGATACAGCTTGGCTTGGAACATTATATTCAGATGATTATAACTGTTTAGTGAGCTCAATGAGTCTTCTGGAATCAACGGGAGAGGCCGTTCTCCTAGTTACCAGGCAGATCCTCATTCAGAAGAGCCTCGATTGTCATTAGGCGACTCCTGTGTTAGAGTACCGTTGATGATTCATAAAATTAACTACAATAAATCATTCAATAGTCCTTATTCAATAGACATAGCATCTTTGTTAACATCACTTGAAATCATGAGTCAACCAGATCCAGTAACAGGCCGTTTATTCCATAATCCATTTTGAAAAGTTCGAATCTGTGTGGAAAAAGACAATCCCCGCAACAACACCACTTTGTGGAAGCCCTAAATCCTCGAAAACATCTCATTTTCGATGAAAAAAGAATCGAAAGCGTCTACCTAATACCCATAAAATGCGACGCCATAAACTACGTCCTAAATCATAAAATCCGATTTCGCTGAAGATTCCGGTGCCAAGCAAAGTCGGTCCTGATCCGGAATTTATGTGTTAAATAACCGATATAATTGATATCCGATAAAAAACGGAATTTATGATTATTCCCATACACGTTGAAATTATTCATGGATGAGTGTGGCAGACAGGGAGAGATAGAGGAGGCATTCTGAACGCTGAATGTGTCAAAAATGGATCCCAATAAATTGAAAAATACTTTCGAACGACAAACTCTTCGTTTCTGTGATAAAAAATAGAGAGTTTTCGTCTTGACATTAGGTCATGGGAACTATTTTACTCTCAATATGTATTTATAACGTCCTAATTTCCACCACATTTGACTCGATCCAGATATCCAAAGTTTTCATTTCAATTTTGACATTGGCGACTTCAACAAATCGCAGGTAACTTTGTCGATCTGCTTGCTTACTCGTAACATCGTTTTCTGGAAGCTGAATATACCAAAAATTATTCAAATCAATTAAAAAATTATCTCTATTCCGAGAACCCAAAACATTCGAACGACAAGGCTGATTTTGAAGAATAAAGTGGCGTTGAATAGATTTTTGAAATCACTTGAACGAAAGGTCACATCTCGTTTCAATGACAAATTGGTGAAAGTCTCCTCTCGGAATGAACTCATGCGAAGCCTTTTACTCTCAATTCGTAGTAACGATGTCACAATTTCCACATTTGACTCGATCAGGATATCCAAAGTTTGCAATTCGAATTTGACATTGACACCTTCACCAAATTGTAGATATTTTTGTTTTCGTTAGTTTGCTTCCTGACATTTGTCTTCTCAGTGTAATGGCCTGATAAAAACATAAAAAATGTCCTTGGATGGCCCAAAGACTGTGATTTAACTTCATTCTGAACTTTCATAAAAAACGTGAAGTGTTTGAGAATTGAATTCGCAGTGCATACGGTACTCATTGTTTTGGACTCTTGTATGGGTCATACTTCTGGTCAATGGCTTTTTATAGATGAATACTTCATAGAATGTATTATAGGAGAGGCTCGTGATGTGGTCCTAGGTTTTTCTAACTCGTCGAACTCAACCAAATGTTCAGTAAAGTATGTAACATATGAGAAAACTCTGTATAAGATAATTTATATAAATAGGTCCCAATATTGATCCTTGGGGAACACCAAATTTCAATCTTCCGATGATTGACCGTTCGTTAAAAATGTGTGAGTTATTCAGTGTTGCTTCTACAAAATCTTAAATATTTTCAAAATGAGATTTCACCCATCAATATTATTGATGTAAAGCCCATTGTGCTTCAATTTTCCTAGAAGGATGTTGTGATCAACACAATCGAAAAATTATGAGAAATCTCAAGATATAGTTAGTAACATTGCTTTCTTTTCAATGATGATAATGATTTTATTCACAAAATCGAACGTAACGTCACAAGTGCATTTCTCCGCTCTAAAACCATATTGTTTTCCTCCACAGTACCATATAAACAATGTTCAATTCGTTATATTCTTGAAAAATTTCGAAACTTACACATAGTCGCCATCAGTATCACAGAATTGAGGAACATTATAATTTGTAGTCGTTTTAAAATTTGAAATTATTGTCGTACAAAATGTTTCGCATGTTTTAAAATACCAATTGTTCAACGGATCTGCATGAATATATAATGGCTCTCGATCTGAAATCCATTATTAACCTGGTCAAATAATTAATAAATAATTGAATGCATAATTTCGATATTGTTGTGAACTGTTGAATTACGTCAAAAGATAAAGCTATTTACATAAATTGTAATAGAAATGTGAACAATTTCATGCGGGCGATAAATTAGTTGAACATTTTCTCATTCATGTTTTAGTAAACAATGAAAACCAACGATTCAAGGACAATCAGAATTAATCTGTGAACTTGTACAAAATATGAAGGGATTTGATTAGGATTAATTGGAAGTTTGACTTTGTGTAGTTTCTTGTTATGGTTTTTTGGGTATTCCAACCTCTCACGGTCTAAAAACGATGAAAATATTAATTCAAATGAAAAAGTTGGACATGTCATTCGTGATTGACATCAATGGTGATCATAATTGTTACCTCTGAAAATACATGCTGTCCGTAATGAACATTTTGAAGAAATATTATTGGACATTAAGGAATTAGTTAATTTGATTTGTTTTCAAAATATACCCAAAATATGTTGTTTGTGTAAACTGGATAATATTGTAGTGTTATTCTGTTGATGAAAGAGATGTGTGGAAGAACTTGGTGTCAGAGTACGAAAAATCATCGATAGATGAGCAGATACCGCAAAGTAAAGTTATTCATTTTCAAAGCTCCAAATTCGGAAAATTAAATTTTGAGCTCCGTATATACAGGATGGGTCACAGTCGATAGTACCTCAGACGTATACGGAGAACGGGACGTAGGATCATTCTGAAAATATCGATACTCAGGTAATAGTTTTGATCTATCGATCTAAAATATTTTCAGCAATGCAGCGTTGCCGCTTATACCAGAAAGTAGCAGCATCTTTGTTATTTCAAATGGAACACCTTGTATATTACCGCATTTTTTAACTTAGTATTCCTTTCTGATTATTGCTCCATACTTTTGTATAATTATCTTTTACGGTTTTTGATATATTGATTATTTTCCATATTTTTTATCCAAAATATAGCACGAATTAAATGTTTATTTCTGCGGTATTTGGATTCTTCGGAAGTTGCAATTTTGTGTTTAGTTCATGAAGGTCATGTGTATTGATTCTGTATAGAGAAGTTTGTTCTGCGTTTTACAGGGTCGTTCAAAATTCATGATACTACTGTTAGATACAAAAAGGGTTGAAAGTGAGTTTTTTGAATGGAACTTCCTGTATATTATGGAATATCCTAAAAAATGACTGAATTCCCCTCGGATTGATATATCATGTCCCTATACCTTAATAGACAGAATATCGAGATAAGAGCAATTTTCTAAAAATATCGATTTATTTCTCTCATATTCATCTAAGGTGGCTATTAAATGTTATGATGGTATATGACATTATGAAAATTTGACAATAAGTGAACTATTGATAATACCTCTGTGCGTTCCTCAACGGAAGTGACTCAAAAAGAATTGAAATGGAGGAAAATAACTATTCAGGCGAAGTTTTGATGAAATTTTTCATGGAAAATGTGAGGGAATTATAGCAAGAACGTGCAGAAAATTCAATGAAACGTACCCTGATTTACAACCGATAGCAGTAAGATCATGACTTTTGAACGATCCGGTATAACGCAGAACAAACTTCTCAATAAAGAATCAATATACATGATCTTGATGAACTAAACACGAAATTGCAACTTCCTAAGAATCCAAATACCGCCAAAATGAACATGAAAATGGATAAAAAATATGCAAAATAATCAATAACTCAAAAACGTTAGAGATAGGTATAGGAGAGTAAAAGGCAAAAATATTCAGAAAGGAATGACAAGTTCAAAACTGTGGTAATATATAGGGTGTCCCATTTGAAATGACAAAGATGCTGCTACTTTCTAGTATAAGCGGCAACGCTGCATTGCTGAAAATATTTTAGATCGATAGACCAAAAGCAACTACTTGAGTAACGAAATTTTCAGAATGATCCTATGTCCTGTTCTCCGTAAACCATCGACCGTGACCCACCCTTTATATACACTTTTGATCAACACCTAAAGAACCACAACGTATCAAAAATTCACGGATGTCCATTTTCCATAAGAAATCTGCGAGTTTCCTTCCAGGAAATTGGAGAAGATTCACCTTAATGAAAGAGTTATGAATAAAGTTGAAAATTATATGATTCTTCGAACGACAGAAGAATTGATCAAATAAGAGACCAAATTAAAAGACTTTTAACTTCCCACAACTCAAATATCGGATTTCCCTTAATTACCAGCGGTCTTACAAAATTTCAAATATTTGTCGATCAGCGAAATTTTTGTTGACGACAGGCATAATGCGATTCATTCAAGCCAGCTGCTGGCTTCTTCGTGACCTGATAATTAAATTGTTTCCGTGTTTCTTTAATAAAACAGGCATTTGACGTCAGCTCACTGAATAAAATTTTAATTATGACCTAATGATTAGGGCTTCTGCAGAATTGTGTATCCCGGAATTTCATAATCATTATATACCGATGAAGCTCAAGAGCAAAAGAGCGGAAATGATGGAGAATTGCTGTTTGATGAATAATTTGAAAGATATTCGATCGATGGAATGCTGAGGACGGTACTGTCAGAAAAGTGGTTGGAATAATAATAATAGAAGTGGCGTTCGCTTCTTAGAGAACATTAACCTACATATATTCGAAAAGTGGATATTGGCAGGTCGAACTGGCTCAAGAAAATTAAGGACAGACAGCTATCACCTTCGCCTCAGAATTGTTGGTGTTGATCGTTATGCTAGTCAGGCTCTGCGTTAATTCTGTCACATTTCAGAAACTGATGGAGACTGTTCTGAAAATACTTTCCTGGAAGACGGGTCTAGTATATCCTGACGACATAATTGTAGTTGACAAATCGATAGAAGACCACGTGAAAAACCCTCAAACTAAAAACTCAGAATTGATTCCCAAAAATGCCGTCTCTTCTAGGAAGTGATACGTTAACTAAAAAAAAAGGAACGGAGAAGCTGTGGGTGTATTGCAGTAAAGGATTGACCCTCTCCAAAAGACATGCTACAGCTTCAGAACCTTCTAGGTAGAGGCATCTTCTATCGTCGATGTGTACCTGGGTTTGTTAGCACTGCTAAAGCACTCACAAAACTCAAGATTGTTGTAACCACAAATCGAGAGATCTGAGAAATGCCAGTACTCGTTCAGAAATCTGAGAGAACCTTTGATCAACGCACCAATTCTAAGCTGTTTCATACTGAACGGAAAATTCATTCCGGACATATATGCCAGCAACGTGACACTTGAAGCAAAAGAAGGCCAAGGGTTACTTCAGCAAAACTCTGAATAAACCAGCGCGCAGTTAGTGTGTCACCAAGTGAGAGCTTCTGCAAATATGTGTATCATAATCGAAATGTGAAACGAATTTTTCATATTCATTCATATATATCAGCATGAAATTCTGGGTGAGAATTTCAAGTGACTCTGATTATTGTGAATTTTTCATGATTTTTTGGGGTCTACTCCTTAGGAGGAGTATATTCAACCGTTTTCTAAGTGAAAAGTTCAACTGGGGCAGGTTAATTTTCTTTACTTTTTTTTGTTTCTTTTTATATTCATATTTGCAAATTTCAATATTTTCTGGATTTGAAGTCGATTTCGAGTTAGAGATTTCAGTTTTTTCGAAACCTCTGCAGTATAGAGTTTATTTCTTTTTTCGTTGATATTTCATCGAAATTAATTATCGTCAGCTAGTTGAAATACTTTCCAGGAAAGATTTTCATGAAAAATTATAATCGGAAATGTTCGAAAATTAGATTGTGCAAGGGCATTTTTGACGTTTTAGTACTCTTTTATACTCAACCAGAGTCGGCATGAAATTTTGGATGTATTCAATGATTTTCATCGGTCTGTCCCATAGAATTTATGACAAGTAATTAATGTAAGTTTTCGTTCAATTTGAAATTGCCAGAGTATAATAAATTCATCGTTCTAAATCGATTGCCGTTCTCAAAACTGCTCTATCTTCAACTATTCTCGAAATGAAAAGTTTATTTTCCTCCAAAATTCCTTTTCTACTCTTTCTATAAATTTTTGGAAAAAAATCAACCGCTTTTGAATATGCACACCAAGTTTGAAGTCAATTCCAAGTCATTTGAAAATTCCGAGTTGAAAATTTCCGTTTTTTCGTAACTTTCTTGGTAATTCTTGTATCTGGGCATAACAAATCATATATTTTTGAAATCAGCATATAATTTTGCGTATATAGAGTGAATTTTAAGAGGATCTGATTATTTAAAATTTTTAATGATTTTTAGTCAACCTCTTTTGAGTATGCACACCATGTTTGAAGTCAATTCCAAATTATTTGAAGATTTCCTTATCTTTTTAAAGAATATCTACAATTTTGAGTTGAAAATTAACGTTTTTTTGTAACTTTCTATCTGGGCATAACGAATCATATATTTTTGATGATTTTCAGGAGTCTACCCCATAAGAACTAAATTGATTTCCGTTCGCTGAATTGCTCTATCTTCAACCGTTCGCAAATTGAAAAATTTATCTGGAGGAGAGACATTTCCCACAATTATTTCTTCTACTTTTAATATCAAATTTTGGAAAAATATATTTCTTTTGAATATGCATACCAAATTTGATATCAACCATTCTTGAGTTGGCAAGTTCATCTGAAGTTGAGAAGGGGTCATTTCTCCTAGAAATAAAAATTTGTAATTTGTTCCTTGCTTGTGAATTCCAATATTTTATGAATATGCACACTGAATTTGGAGTTGATTCCGAGTCAATTACAGATTTCGTAAACTTTTTACGAAACCTCTGCATTATCGACTTGAAGATATTCATTATTTCATTGATACTTTATGGAAATTCATTTTCGTGATGAGAATCGAAATCTCTCGTCGAGATACATTCGAGGAACAATTGCGATTTTGTAATAGCTGAAAAATATATACATTTTTTTTTAATTTTCCTTCGATCGCATCGAAATTCACTTTGAAGACGTGAACAGTCACATTGGTCACATGTTTCGCTATCAGTTTGAGAGGAAATGAACCGAATCGTCGAGTAGGCAGGTTGCTCAGACGTTTGCTAGATGGCACTACTCGCAATCAAATCATGAAATGATGGTTCATTCTTTGTACCACCGTGCACATAGCCTAAATTCTCAGTTGTAGACTATGTCAACCACCCAAACTGATACCTCAGTCGCTTTGACTAGAGGAAAAGCTGGTGATTTTATTCTTGTGTCTCTAGATCGAATGGTGGGCCTTGCCTCTGACCAGTCAATCATTTTCCGCACCGTTGTAAATGAAGAACAATAT
Organism: Chrysolina americana; assembly: GCA_958502065.1. Lineage (NCBI taxonomy): Eukaryota > Metazoa > Arthropoda > Insecta > Coleoptera > Chrysomelidae > Chrysolina > Chrysolina americana. The sequence continues at coordinate 65,625,483 of OY293417.1, read as the reverse complement.
TATTAATCCTCTTAAGAAACTCCTCATGTTGATATCATCCTTGTTGGAATATCTCACAACTTTCCTTCGCCCATCCCATTTTGAGTACACCGCAATACGTTGTGAGAAATGAAATTCGAATATACATATTTCAACTCCGACTCAGCCACACCTAACTTTTCTAGTTATGCCCTTGATCCGTTGAAAAGTTTCGCCAGTTACGGAACTAACGCCGATTTTATGTCTATTATTATATTACTACAATAGCTGGGGAAGTTAAAGTTGGTTAAACTTTAGATTATTAATCACTGAGTGTCTGCCTTCTAATTTAACTTTGACTTCATTCTCTTCTGTGATTCAATAGGTAAACATTTTGTTGGTTTCGCGTTTGTAAGGTTTCTCAATGATGCGCTTATGGAGGTACGATGATTGGGAGTTTGGCTAACAAACCCTCCAATCAACTTGGAGTTTGAAGGGCTGTGTCGCGAGCAACTATGGATTTGTCTACCAAGAATGAGTGATAGATAATTGATACTCAAGCACTTTGTTCTAATGGAATCTCTGATTACAGGAGTCCTGTGAAGGATAATGCTTTCAAAGTCAAAGGAAGATATATAGACAGTTAGCAACTTTCACGTAATCCACATTTTTCTTGATTACTTCAATGGTCTTCCGTCAAGTAGTGTCGCCCTTCTTCATTATATTTTGACTTCGTATTGAATTCGACACGCATTTCAATTCTGGATCCCAGAGATAGCGCTGAATCCATACTTCAGTAGTTATCTCAGGGATTGCCAATTAGGCTGAAAGGATTTTTCGATTCAATTGAGTCGAACTAGCCTTCACTGATGATTGGCAAGAACCATGAAACCGGTACGGAGATGTTCTCCCAATTGAATCGAAAAATAATTTCATCTTTGATATTTAAAATGCATTGCAAAGTTTGTTATTGTAGAAAATGTTGACAAGTATTAAACAGATATAATTCAACGGTCGTAGGAGGCAGAAGTTGTTTTCATTTAAATACTTATCGACGACAATGCCTGTTGTATATAATCCTTAGCAGAAGATTCGGATTACGTAATCCACCATTTTTCTTGATTGGATAGCAACTAATTTCCAACAGGTACATACCCTGTGGTTATGCACTCCAGGGTGGGAGCAACCCCAAGTGGGTGATGGACGTGTACGACTACCCCAACGCGAACTAGGAAGAGTACAGGAGAATTCTGAATCACGAAACCGTGATGAATTCAAACATTCTTGAGGAACAACGAATCGAGAGAGAGACTCTGAATCTGATTGGGGATATACAGGCAGCCAAGTACGCCACTGCCAGGAGAGAGAGGACAGGACCTTGCTTTCAGACTCCAAGTTGGACTTAATAAAACTCTGAAACCAGGAGTGAAAAAATGGTCGGACACCAGAAACCTTCGACGCAGACAACAGTTGCTGTCTTTGGAAAGGAAAATCCCAAATCTTATCAGCCTTTATGAAGATGAACCTGGAAGAGAGAACCTCGAAAGTTTTAACGCTTGGAAATGGTCTAAGCAAGCGATGACGGAACAGGGGAAGGCCAAAATGTTTGAAGAATATATCTAGAGCGCCTTCCGGGCCAGTGCAGATGAAACCGAAATACTCCGGAGAGTCTTAGGGAAGTCTCAAGAGGTAAGACAAGCCTCGAATGTCTACTCGTATAGATGCACCCAATCAAAGTTGAATACCAGCTTCGAGGAGGTGACAGATACGATAGAGACTTCCTAGGAATGAAGCACCGGGTATGGACAAAATAGACACAGTTGTCCCTAGAACCTCACAAGGGAAACCCTAGTTCAGCTAAACCACATTAAAAATGCGATTATGAATTGGCAGCACTATCTGCAATGCTCGAAGTATATGCTCCAAGAGATAATAGAGAGCTACCGCCCCATCTCCTTGCTGAGTGAGGTCGTCAAGTCGATGGACAGGATCCTCTTGAAGAGAGTAGAGAATCTTTAGGAAGACTTTCGACTCATCCCTGATGAGCAGTTCGGCTTCCGAAGAGGTCACTCTACAACCTCTCAGGTGACAAGAATTGTTCACGGGGTGAGGGAGAGTTTTCACTGAGGCCTCAGTACACTGATGGTCCTGTTGGTTATACAGAAGGCCTTCAACACTGTCTGGATGGAGGGTTTTGTCGTGAAGACGCTGAGTCATATGGTCAGACCTCTAGACCTGGTTGGTTCACGGTCAGAATCATTTATACCAAATCCGCAATGGAACCGGTCGAAGAGGGTGTGCCGCCTGGTACCTGCCTGTCACCACTTTTGTACACGAACATGGGTGTTTACGTCGATGATACGGCGAAAGTTGTCTAGGCGGGCGAGAGAAATATCGCTGCTGCCCGAGATGCAACTTACCTGGATGTTTAGGTCGTGGCAGAGCTCATGAACTCCACTCATAAGAGGAAATGCAGCAACTTGGAGATTATGGAGAAGTGTATGGCTCTGGGCACCCGGATCGAGGCAGAGACTATGCCGTACTTGGGGGTACAATTTAACAGGGAACTTATGCTTGCCAAATACGTCAGTTTGGCAATTCAACAAGCTGCGGGTGCAGTAAAACGAGCATACCCGTTGATAGCGAGGATTCCCAAGCTGTCGAAGGAAAACATAGGTGACCTATGCCTATCCAATACTTGCAGACTTTCCGCTTGCCATAGGGTGTGACTGTAGAGGATGCAAAATAAAGTATGGAAGTATTTGCTGTATTTTAACTATATTTAAGAGCAAACACCACCTTGGTAAAACGGAAATCAGTTTTACGTCAACAGTTTTTGATTAGGATTTTATTTAGCAAATGATTCAATGGTTTTTGTTTGAATTCGGTACCATCAGAGTGATTTTTGGTTATGAAACTCTTCAAGAAGAAAAAATTGAAGAGGCATGATGAAATAAATAAATTTCTCAATTCCAGCACACATTTAGAACTTAGTTTGAATTAATATCAGGGTGTGTACAAAAACACCATACACAGATTGGTCATTATTGATACTAAGAACACCCATGTATTCACGATGTTTCACATGAAATATATTAAAAACGGAATACATAAAATTTTTATGGATATATTCTCGCATCCTAATCGCGATGGAAATCAGCAGTCTGCGAATTACCAATCTCTTTGAAATATTTCATTTTATCGAAACTGTTTCGGAAACTCTGAACTATAAATAATGCGATCGAATGGGCAATTGAAACGACATAAATTTGAATCAAAACATGAATGTGAAGAAGTTTATCTGAAGATGGATCTCTGGAGTGATAGTTTGCTAAGAACGGTTAAACAGTTTTATAGAAGAGGAATCACTTTTGTCGATTCCATTGTGAAGCTAACTTGAAGAGTATAACATTGATTTGATTGCATTCTCTCGTTCTTTGACAATAAAATGAAAAATGCAGTTTACTGGCAGTGCAGTGCTATATTAAGTGTCTTTTCAAAGAATTATAAATATACTTACGCACTGTGATATACTCCCAGAACATCCAATATATTTCAGGCTGACATAGGAAAACTTGAACCCTATAGAAGACGAAGAAATAAATAATAAAGACATTTCCTGAAATTACAAAAAATGGTGAAGGTGCCAAGTCATTTCTAATTTTTCAATTAATTGTTAATGAATGTATTATTTATCTTTATACTGTGGAAGAAACCTCTGCATATGATGAAGAAATGTACAAAGAATATCCTGATGAGAGCTGGAATCTAACCTATTTCTTGTCATCATCTGAAATTAGAATATTTTTTACAACTAACCAAAGTGACTTGGCAAATAATTCATGAATCAAATTCTTTTTAATACGTATTAATGATATTATTGAAAATTAAAAAGGGATCATTTGATCATTTTTACATCCCTTTTATAAAAAGGGAATGACTTTTATTGATCCTAATGAAAAGTTAGGTTACAGATTTCGTAGTTTTTTTTTTTAATATTTCGAGTTGAAAATATCGGTTTTTTGTAAGTTTATTGTTGAATCTCGTATGTGGGCGATAACCTATCAAATATTTTTGAAATCAGCATAAAATTTTGGGCATATAGAGCAGATTTCAAGTGGATCTGATCATTTTGAATATTTCATGGATTTTTTTCGAGTAATTTCTTTCGTTCTTCGGTCAACTTGGGATTCTCAAAGTACTTTAATTTCATCATTCTGAATCTACTGCCATTCACAAAATTTCTTTATTCTCAACCATTTTCGAATTGAAAAATTCATCTGGAGTGTAGAGAGGTCATTTTTCTCCAAAAATCAACCTCTTTTGAATATGCACACAAAATTCGAAGTCAATTCCTGATCATTTAAACATTTCGTAGGCTTTTTAAGGAACATCGACAATTTCGAGTTAGAAATATCCATTTTTTCGTTAGTTTCTTGGTAAATCTTGTATCTGGGCATAATGAACCAAATATTTTCAAAATCAGCATGAAATTTTGAGCATATACTAATTTCATCATTCTGAATCGACTGCCGTTCGCAGAATTGCTCTATCTTCAACCGTTCTCGAATTGAAAAATTCATCTGGAGTAGAGAGAGGTAATTTCTCTCAAAAAAATTGTTTCTACTTTTTTCAGCAACTTTTGGAAATATCAACCTCTTTCGAATATGCACACCAAATTTGAAGAAAATTCCAAGTCAGTTGAAGATTTCGTAGGTTTTTTAAGGAACACCTGCAATTTCGAGTTGAAAATATCCGTTTTTCCGTTAGTTTCTTGGTAAATCTTTCATCTGGGCATGAAAAATCAGCATAAAATTTTGCATATATTGAGAAAATTTTAAGTAGATCCGATCATTTTCAGTTTTTAAGGATTTTCAGGGGTCTACCCCTTAGAAATTTTGTCGATTATTTACTGTGATTCTTCGTTTGATTCAGAATTCACAGAATATACTGAATTTATCATTTTGAATCGATTGCCGTTCGCAAAATTGATCTATTTTTAACGGTTTTCGAACTGAAAAATGTATCTGGAGTGAAGAGGAGTCATTTCCCTAAATTTTTTTCTACTTTTTCTCTGAATTCTTCAAAAAGTCAACTTCTTTTGAATATGCACATCAAATTTGAAGTCAATTCCAAGTCAGATGAAGATTTCGTAGGGTTTTTAAGGAACACCTGCAATTTCAATTTGAAAATATCCGTTTTTTCGTTTGTTTCTTGATAAATTCCGTATCTGGGCATAACAAATCAAATACTTTCGAAATCAGCATACAATTTTGGGTATATAGTGCAAATTTCAAGTGGATTTAACGAGTTTGAATTTTTAATGATTTTTTTTAAGTGTCTCACCCTTAAGACTTCTGTCGAGTGAAGACTGTAATTTTTCGTTTCATTCAAAATTCACAGAAAATACCGTATTCATTTTTTAAATCGATTGCCGTTCGCAGAATTGATCTATCTTTAACCATTCTCGAATCAAGAAGTTCATTTGGAATTGTCTCCCTAATTTTACTTTGAATTTTTCAAAGACTCAACCTTTCTGAATATGCCAAGCAAATTTGAAGTCGATTCAACAGTTATCATCAATTCGTATTTTGAATACTAAAACCAACATTCTAAGAAGTTTTTGCATCGTTGGACACGTGAATCATCAACGTGAATATGCTGTAATACACTCACCGTCGGTTTTATCTGAATAACTCTGAAATCAAATGCAGTTTTCAACCAGTTGAAATGTATACTTCTGGAAAGATGCTTTCCACTACTGCCTAATTTCTAAAATTCCGCAGAAGTTCATCGGCCATTGCTTTCGAAGTTCTTCAGCATCTCTATTAGCAAATTTAGGAGCAAGTTTGACTTCAGTGAAACGATATGGCGAGCGGAAGTCCCAAACTGTAAATAACAATGAAATTGCTGATAAAATGTGTCCTGGTATGAGTTCTAGTTCTGTACCAGCATTATCAGCATTATTTCATCATCCCACTTCAATAGCACCACTACTGGTTAGCGATGAAGGACCTTCTATAGTTGGATTGAATACTTCGTCAGTACCTTCCTAGGATACTGATATTACCAATTGCACAAACTGCCGACTACATGACGTTAAAGTTTTCAAATAATTTTTTTTGAGTAAGCGTTCTGATTATTATAATATTTGATCAAAGTATTTCTACTGGAGAGATTTATATTATTGATTATCTCTCAATTATCTCATCTGCCATTTTACTTTCAACAACATTGTTTGAAGTAATTTTGACAAATGATATAAAAACGTTAGTTTTTGATCTATATGAATGAAAACTTTATTTTCAATCACATTTGTAAAACATAAATTATTGAACTAGTGAATACATTGAAAAAATCATTTTTCCACTAAATATATTTCGATAAAGTTTTGTTTTTGCATAAATGTGAAAAAATTAATTATGAAATTATCAGTGTTCATAAAATAACTAGTTGTTCGTGAAGAGAAGAATAAATCAGCTGCTCTAACTGAGCTTTGGAATATGTTTATAAATTATTGTATATCCGATCGATATTGAATAACTCAACGAAGTGGAAGAATTTTCGTTATTGATTAAGTGTGGACAAGAGCACCTCCCATGTCCGTGACCGAAATCTCCTAATTAATACACACACAAAGATATTCTAACCCAGATCTGAGAGCCATTCAATCATGTGAACCTTTTCCACGTCAATCATTTCCAGGCGAAGCACAGAAATAACCAAATCACTCGGAGAGAAGAGGCCTGATTACCCTCGTTTCGTGGCTTATTCGAAGCCACCTGCTCGACGAGTAAATGATGTATTAAACCGTTAGGATTGAGTCATTTCGGGATATATTTCTGCGGTGGTGAAACTCATTTTTCACCGAATTAATTTTCTCAGATATTATACAGGGTTACTCGTATAATGAGTCCGACACATTCCAGAAGATGAAACCGTCTTATCGCAAGACAAGTTTTGAAATTTGTTTCAACCTCCATCCGTCTGCACCCCTATGAATAACAACAACACCCCTAAAATGGTGCCAGTTGAGAATGATGAGAGTCTCACTTTCAACGTGCGATCCGAAGCAAGTTTCTATCTATAATAAATTCTGGGGAAAGACAAAATTCCCTACAAATTTGGATATTTGTACAATAGAGTTGCATCTTACTGGCTTCAGAAATGTTTTTTATACAGTGCGGCTTTTAATAGTCCCCACCCCCTGCAAATTAAACGTTTGGAGGGTATAACCGATACTACGTTCTGAAATAGAACACATTGTAATTGCTTCATAGATGGCGCGGGGGAGGGGCACATCAAATTTCAAAAATCATGGAGGGGCAAGTGTCACGGAATTCTAGAAAATTCAGATGGTTGAAAACAGAATTGAATTATCATTCCAACGATGTGACACATGACCTCTCATGCCATTTAACATTTTTTAGTTGATGTGCCCTCCGCGCCATCTATCTAACAATCACCATGTGTTTTATTTCAAAAAGTAGTATCGGTGACCCTCCACACATTTTTTTCTTATTATCGTACGTCAAACCGTTCAAAAGTCAACAGGAGGAAGCTATCAAAAGTCGCACTGTATACAGATCGTTAATCTGTGATCAACTGATCATTTTGAACGATACGCTAAATGCCATTTCAGTGGGTAGAAAAAAAAAATCTCAATTTATTTGGCTGCTAGTTGATGGAAATTTGAAGCACTCCTCAGACTGCTAGATATGAAATTTACTAAAACTTGATTAAACACGATGAGACTTCAACAAATTATGTTACATCCCAACATGTTTTGCTTCACTGTTTACCGTGTTCGTCTGAAGTCCGTTACCTCCTACTAATTTTTGAACCACCTGTATATCGCAACGAAATTTGAAGGGGTCCAATAAAAGATAAAAACCTACTTTTTCATAGAAAAATCACAGCTAAAAGTTTTGAAGTAACTGCTGAGCGCCATCTCCAATAGTTTTTTAAAATGGAACACTCCGTGTAGAATTCCATTTTCAAAATCTGCTCAAAATTCTCAACACTTTTCTTTCATACTTCGAAATATTAAGGTTTGGAAAGTGACATTCCGGTCTGAAATGAAGTATTGAATTTGGTTACTTCCGGAAAAACATGCTGCTAACTGAACAATGTTAATAATTTGTAGTTGAATTTCTTAATGGATTTTTTCTGACCGGGATATCATGAGCTCATATCGCCATAGTTACGCTATCAATAAAGAGGGTACAATCACTACCATAACGGAATCCCTGTCGTCTTTATCCGATATCTTCATATTCAAAAGTTCCTGACTTCTGCATCCTCCAAAATAACCCTCAATAAAAACAACCTATAACAGAAAAAAATACATACCCACAAAATAAGAAAAAAAAATCCCTTATGCAATAAATGAATTTCACTAAGAACGTTCTGTAGAAATCTGATGAAATCTTTAGGAGACAAAACGTCAGACATTTTCGGCATATAACTTTCACTCTTCTGTTTGAAAAAACCTCTAGTTCATTGAATTTGGTAATATTAAATTTCTCATGTATAGTCACAATCGATTTCAGCATTGACCATTACGTCCATAAAGAATTCTGACTATACGTTTCTGACTGCAACGGCTAAATACAATTACTTCCAAGAAACATAAAAAATACTTGACCAGTTCTTGAAAATATGCCAAAAATACAGTTTCAGTGACATCTTTCGGCATAAAATTTATCCGTGTCAGCCATTCCAGATATATCTTGTATTCTTTTTGGAATACGGCTTCACTTTTCGATGGAAATGATGATTCTCTAGTTTTTTCCGTTTTCTTTAAATATCCTCCATGATATTTGGGGTGGAAAATACGTTTTTAACGCAAGCACAGCTTGATATCAAAGTTCTGTTTATGAATAAGTAACATAGCAACAACCTAGTAACAACAAAACTCCTATAATAAACAACGGTACCTGATTCAAATATAGCGGGAAGGTAATGAACTGGTACATTCATTCCATTTTAAAAAGGAACAAAAGTCTATTGAAATTGGTGTGAAATAAAATGATCTATGTACTACGGGGATTAATGAGACTTAATAACCTTATAAGAGGTGTAAAGAGAGTTGATTAAGGATAAACAGTATGGCTTACCCGAAAATATCGAAGCATATTGTTTGGCATTCAGTGGCGTAGATTTTTTACTCCAGATACCACGAGAGGAAGAAATCTAGAAGTGTAAGATGTGGAGATCTTGATGGCTATTCTGTACTACATTCTGTTCGCCACGATCTGCCTGTGAGTGTGACGACATTTAGTCCGGGACTTCTATTTTTATCAAGCCTGCAGTAAACCAGGGTATTGAAGACATCATCCTGGTAGGCTATTATATTACCCTTTTTCTCTGACTTAACTTTGAGAAAGAGGTCAAATTCTTGAATAAGCGAGAATTATGAGAGTTTGTGTCATCTCATTTTGTGTTAATCGCGTAACCAAATTCATCGGCACCACGGGCTATTGTGTCAAGAAGAAATACTCCAATCACTGCTTTTTCGTGAAGGACCACTTTGATACTCTCATGAGAAAGTTTATTTCGTTACTTCTCTCCATTGAAAAATTGACAAATTCCGTTTGATATCGTCTTTAATTCCTATGGTATCATATACCTATGAGATTGTAATTTTGTTTTCCGAATCTGCACACTGGAATGTTTTCTATCTTCCAGCATTATATCTAGGATCTAATTGAATTCTTTGCAAAAATATTCTGAATCTCTTACTCACACACTTTCTTTTCCCATACCTAAGCAGAAGGTATTTCAATGATATACAAACAATATGTGAAAATTCCATCAATACGTATATTGTATATTATCCGTCCATTTATTATAAAAAAACGGAAGAATTGAAACTTTCACTCTCCACTCACATTTTTCAACAGAAAATATTCCATATACACTCAGGGGCGCTTTCGAACAATTCAAATAAAATCCCCTCTTACTTATTCACGAAAGAAGTCCACGACAACTCTCAGACAATTTCATCTCCAAAAGCACACACGTTGAGGAATCACACATGGATTAACGTGTCAGATAAAGCCATTCAATCTCACCCCCCTCGAATCCTCTTATCTTCTGAGAGGAATGTTGAATTTGAATTTACGACTTCTGTCAAGGTACAAATTTGGTATACCCAGCACATCACGTCAGAATTCTTCGAGATTTCTTTCGTTCCATTGTTTTTTGCCGGAGTATAGGATACATTTCTAAAAGCTATCCGACATTTGCAAGGTAGAGTCTTGAAAGCAAGCATACAGTGCGTCTATTAAGTCTGATATATATATCTTCATTTGTAGCATCATTCTCATGATATTTAGGTACCTACACAAAATAATTTTTATGGAAGTAATTCCTATATTAAATTTGAATAATTGTGTAACAAAGTATAAAAAAACACTCTGATCCTAAAAACATACAAATGATCAATGCAAATTCTGATTACTCCCCACTTTCCATCAGAAAGTAACCTCACTTGATAGTAGAGAACATGAAATGGGTGTTCCTCATGGTAAGGTATTTGGCCCGATTCTCTTTGCCTTCTATGTGAACCACTTGGATTTGGTAGCTGGTGATGAAGAATAGGAAGCTTCTGCAGAGAACTTTTCCTTAGTTATATCCGACGCCAATAATGAAAGTTTACAAACAAAATGCACTGAAACAATTCAATCTGTCTTCATTTCTAGAAGTTCATTCTTCAATATCCAAAACACCCAAATATTGTGGATGCACTGTTGGCAGAAGAATATTGAAGATGCTTTGTTGGAAATCCCATTGTCAATAACTATCTCCTATATCGAATTCTCTGAAATTGCTTTTCTTCAATTAACGATCAGTGTTAGATTTGGATCAGATGATGAACGTATATTATGGTCAAGTTGAATCGAGACTCAGGTATGAATCTGAGAGACGACAGCTCTAAGCCCCAAGTTACTGGCGTCCGTGTTCAAAATGAATTTTCCGGGATAGCTAAGAATTGGTCCTGAACGAGTCTTGGCATTCTTCAGACCTCTGAAACTTCGATAGTCTACGTAAAAGCGTGTTGATCCATCTTTCTTCTTCCACAACAGGACTATAGAGGACCAGGGACTGTCGGATGGTTCGACAACTCTTCTTTTTCCATGTCGCAGACTATTTTGTCAGCCTCTTCCGTCTTGGCAAGGGGAAGTCTTTTTGCTGATTGTCGGATCGGTCGAGCATTTCCAGTGTGGATCTTATGCTGAACCACTTTTGATTTACCGCCTCTGCCTACTCCGGTATCGAAGATGTTTTGATATTTCCTGATGACTAATTCTCTCAGTGTGGACTGCTGTGCTGGTTCCATGTCCTTGACGAAATAGCAACCAACTTCTCCAATTCTACTGTCATGTTACTGGCTTGGCTAACATTGCCGCGTTCCCCTTCTAATCACAGAAGAAATTGACGAGCAGTGCCCCAAAATTGTTCCCTTCTTCAAGGTCACCGGGTAATGATTGGCACTCATTACCCTTATACCGGCACAAATTTATCAACTCGCTACAAGATCTCTGTTAGGAATTTTTTTGATACTTCAGTGTTCAATAAACAGTTGTTTCACATTCTTTAAAGTTATAGCTACAACTGATTTGATTAATTTCCTGTTATACTTCCCTTTCACGGGAAAACCACTCACTAGTTTTCGACTATCATCAATCAATATTTGGTATTGTAATCTGATAAAAACATTATTTGTAGAACACATGTGTTATTTTCATGTTCCAGATTATGATCCCTTATCACCTCTCTTAAAAAACATATGTGGGAGCAAGACAATTCCCCCTCAAATTAATCCAACTGGAAACGAATTGAAAGAAATTCTCATCCGTACATCCCGTCCCATTGAACTAGGACCTTATCTGTGGAAGTAAATGCCATTTTCCAGTCAATTAATGTCTGATAGTGGACACAGATCTTAATGAAAACATATTGTGAATTGTTATTTCTGTTCGGTTCGGATTTGATGATGGCATTGTCAGGTTTCAGCATTCTGTGTTTCATGAACTATCCTCTTGAGACTTAGAACACGTAAATTGTGCTTTCGAATAGCAGTTTGATATTAACCAGTTTGTAATTTCCTCTTCTGTAACAGAATCGTATATAATCAGAAGTTTTGATTGAATAAGTTTGCTCAGTATATTGAATACATGTAAATCCACTTGCAATCAAAGCAAGGAGAATTACAGATGGAGACTTTTTTGTTGGAAACCTTGCGGAGACTTCAGTCTATTTCCATCAACATAATATATTCTAAATAGTGTACCTACATAATATTCCAATTTCAGGTAATCTTTAATATAACCCAATTTGAGTGATTATCATGTTGTGAATTCTTGAGATAAAAAAGACCTCTTAGTTTCTGACGATGTTAATTCTACTAGAGTGAAATCAAGTTGTTAAGATATTTTAGTGGTTTTCTACATTTTCAATTTATTACAACAATTACTGTTAGGGAAAATTTTAGATAATGAAGATTAATATCTAAAATTCGTATTGCACCATTATCTTGTCCTGAGTGACCAGATAGAAAATTCAATGGGAGCTGAATCCGGTGAACTTAAATTATTTTCAACTTGGCCAGTTGAAGCAATACATTATTTTTTCATAATCAGAGAAGATAAAAAATTTGCTCTCCTGTATATTAAATTATCTTGTCAGTAACTCCCTATTACCAAGCAATAGCAAAATAACGGAAATGGCGAATAACGGTGACGTTAGTTTTAACGGAAGTGATACAGCATAGGGCTGAATATTCTGCATTCGCTAACGTATGTCTATGAATGCTTCTATCGTTTAGAAATGTTCTTTTAAATGAATGATTTCGTGCGAAAGAATAATATAAAGAAGCATTACACGCAGTATGCCTGTGTAAATTACTGTCACAATATCGAAGGAAAAAATTTTACTTTGAAGAAGAAAGCGAATCGACTGAATCGACTATGAATCCTCAAATATTGAAAATTATTTGAGATTATTGTGATATAATATGGCGGATGCGCTTACTTTCCTAGTTTCAATTTTATTCTGAAATATTTCGACTCGCTGCCACTGTGATTCATCACCGAATTCATGATTATTTGAGCTTCAGGAAACATCGAAACACCATGACCTTCCTCTACTTTGGGGTTGAAGTGAGGAATCATCAACGGATTCAATCCCAATTCAGGAAAGAATGGGTCCAAAATTTTCAAATTTTGGCGAAGGTGACCTCACTCATTCTCTCGCTCTTCCCTAGAAAATTGATTAGTGTCCTTGAGCAGTGGATAATTTTTTTGTGCCAGTATTTCATAAAAACACCTTGTTCAAAAACTGTCTCAGCAAACTAGTTTTCTCTTACTACTACATTCTTGTCATTTCAGAGAAGTTTGGATGTCGATGTTTAGTAAATTTTGCTGAAGGCGACGTGAAATCGGTTTGTTTACTAATTCCTAATTTCCAGGGCAATGAATTGGATTATTGATTCACGAAAAAGAATTCACTGGGATTTGGATAGTCTCCAAGAACATCTAGAAGGTGAAGAGTTCTTTGTTTTTCTGGGAACTGCTCAAACCCTAACCGATGAAACTGCAGTCGCTTGATGACTAACAAATAACTCAAAAAATCCCCCGCAAAACTGAGAGGAGGCAGAGATCACAGTGTGAAAAAGTTGAAATTCCTTACATAATATCACAGAGCCTGTCAGAAGACAGCTGAGCGCCAGTTTACCCGCTCGCTAAAAGCACCAGGAAGATGACCTAGTTTTCCCCCAAATAGACGAAGCTCTGAAAAATTTACCAAATTCATTACTTCATGTTGCTTCTATTTTAGCTTTCGCTTTCGCTCACTGTTCATATTTTACTTTGGAAACAAGCAACAGTAATGATTGCTCAAATAGAGTTGCCACCCATATCGCACTTTTCCTGACTATTCCAATTCAAAATCTGATATAACGTTAAATTAAATATATTGCATAAAAGTGGGAAAAATATTCAACAACCGGGTTTTATTTGAATTGTTTCGTGAAGTTCATTATTTCTGTCTGTGGCAACATCACTTCTTTATGGCCAATGAAGTCGAAAGTTTTCTCCATAAAACATAATTCCAATAATTCTAGTTCTGTTGTGAGGATTTTCTCTATCGCCATTCTAAGCGAAATCATTTCTTCAAAACGTCTATGCAAATACTGAGTTCTGAACAGGAAATGAGAATTCACAAAAAATGAGAATCCACAACAAGCTCTAGTCATTCTGTATGATGTTTTGTGACCTCTATGATTATTGTAGCGTGTGACTAGTTGGGAAAATGTTTTCTACATAATTTATTCCATTTAATAATTTTATAATTTCATAATTTATCCATGTTAATTTAAAAAAAAAATAATTCTTGACACTTCAAAGTTTGAATGTGTACCGTACATATTTTACTAACTTTATGTGCATTCGATTTTTGATTCTTCACTCACTGATGTATTATCTTATATTCAATTTTGAGAAGTAATCACAATCTCTATTGTAGTACCCTGAGGATGACTTAATATAGTTCGAAACGTCGGCAACAGATCCACAGTGGTTTCAGTTATCTTGACCTTTGCCCAACTATTCACACGCTTTAACAAAATTTTTGTATCCAGAATTAGGACCCCACCGTACTCCCTCTTACAGCGACATGTGTGGTTTACGACGTCCTCTGGCCCTTTTCGTATCATATTTGAATTCGACTCATGGCGGAAACATTTTGCAGGACCGATAGTTGTCATGGGTATGTGAATTTCATTGTCTAGAAGGAAGGGGAAAAGAAGGGTTGATGTGTTGGGAATGTCGTACTCCGCTGGAAAGTAACTTCGAAATTAAATACCATTCGTGGTTACTACGAATTTTAATGGCAGTGCAAGATATTCATATCCATTTTGACGGTACAGATAGAATAGAAATGTTCCTTTAATGAACGCTGAAGCTACATCTAGATTTTCTTCTCCAAAACTTGTTTTAGGATTCTTATACAGTCGCAACACATTTTCTAGTTTTTTTTTTATTGAATGTGACAGTTTCTCAAATTCTCAATCTTGCACTGAGAAGTTAAAAAAACCTTTATTGTCTGATTAGGAGTAAATCCCAATAACAAGACTTGCAAATCAAATTACTCGCGTATCATTCAACAATTCTATTAAGTATTACAGTAAAAATGAATATTGTACGTTAATAAACACATGATTTGTTCAACTGGAATAGATACGATAGAAAATTCTCAGCAAATTTTATGATATCTTATACTCGGTAATAATCAATAAAGTATGTTGATAAAAACATGAACTGTTCAACAAGTATAGAAACAATAGGAAATTCTAGTAAAATTTTATGATACACAAGGCCATTTCATATTTTGGTTAGCAACAGAATTGATTTTAAGTTCTACTTAAATCGTCTGCTATCTTGTACACAAACATAATGGAATACAAGGTTCTTCTATTTTGTGAGGATAGTGGACCGAATCTCTTCAATAGGATCCTATTATCGATACCTTGTTCATGGTAGAATCTATCCAGTTTCGAAGATGAATATTTCATGAATTCTCTTTGAATTGACTCAATCTCATTCCATATCAAAGAGCCATATGCCAGCCTAGATTTTACATAAGCATTGAAAATAATTTAAACAGCACGGCAAAACATTGTTCATTGAAATAGATCAATTTCTATTCTCTAATCGTTTTGATTTTCACACAATACGTTGAAAATAGAACAGAACAGAAGGCTAGAATTTGCCAATTTTCAAAAAATACTTGCTCTCCATCAATTACATAAGGATTGATTGCCTGTCCAATACTACATAATTTTCTATGTACATGGTGACAATTTAAATGCTTAAAAATCCTTTATCTAATGAACAGAATTATATAATCATAACGAAAAGTCCATAACTATCATAAGTATATGAAAGTTGAATTAAAATTACTCATGAAATATTCTTCCACATCTCTCTTCTTTATTTCCAGCCACCTCCATCACCCCCTGATTCACAGCCACCCGCACTCAAATACTTTCAATAGAAAGCTCTACTTGCGATACCTCATTGAAAAGCTGGTGAAAAGTCGGAGGGGAGGAACGGGAGACCATTTTTTACCAGCTATTCAATGGGGTATCCCCTAGTGTTGTTGAGGAAGTATACTTTTTTGCTAAAAAAGGTGTTGGAATGAGACTTAAATATGAAAAATCTCAGAAGTCTACTGCCAAAAATTAAGTTAAGTAACCAAATTACGCAGCGCTTTCTGAGTTTCATATAAAAATAGATAACATATTTTGATTCTCAAAAAAACCCCTTCACCAAATTTTGTTGAAAGAAATAATTTTTCGCAAGAATCAATCTAAATAATAGACTATAACATTTCATCATCAACACTCTGTATCCCCGAAATGATGCAATTTTGGACACATTTTCATATGAAATTTCATTTCGAAATCAGTATCTTTGAAAGTTTTTACAAGTACTTAATGAACACCCTGCATATCCATTTCATTTCACGTCAGAATTCTCGTTATCCTCAACTCGTCCATGTCTTCACAATTTTCAGTTTACTGTTCACAATGTGAAACATAATTCTGACTTCAAAACTTTTTCAATAAGTACTAGCTACTCTACTCCTACCTAAATTCTGATCAAACAACTCACATCAATTTATCCCAACGGTCTACATATGAATTTCCAACCGAAATGAACAAAAGCCAGGAACTGTTTATGAGACACAGGTGAAAACCATCGAATACCACAAATCCTGCATGACAAAAGTTCAAACTAGAAACTTCTGATATTCCGAGATCGAGAAGTTACCGATATTCACATTGTGGGTTGTTGCAAATCTGATACAATTCGTGAACTTTATACGGAAGCAGTGTATATTTTGTATATCGAGTTCTACGTAATACTCCAGCGAAACAATATATATATATATAGGGTCATCAAACAAAAATTTGACAAGGAAGTTTCATATGTTATTGCCGAAGATACCGGGTGACCACGAGATGAGGACGCCTCCTAATTTTTCTATAGTTTCAAAGATACAGGTTTCAAATTTGGTAAGTACGTCGATATATTTCTCAAATACGCATATTTTGACTCGATTACCGAAAATTCACCACTTCCAGTTTAACCGGAAGAGACCCCAAACGTTTTTTTTTTCCAAATGACACCCTGTACATTTTTTTTCATTATCCGAAAGAACACGTAATTTTTGATAACACTGTTCTTTAAATTTGATAATGGTTGAAAAATGGCGGAGATACAGTTGATATATTGACGTACCGAATTTTAAATTTGTATCTTCAAAACTATAGAAAAATTGGTGGGCGTACTTCACCTCGAGGTCACCCAGTATAAAAAAAGTTTCAGGTGTAAGTCCGGTTTTACTCCTCTTTTCGGACGATGTTTTATGCCAGTAGTTGATAATTCTATGGAGGAAATCGTTCTGCTTTGATGGCAGATCCGTTAAATAGAATTGTTCTTAGGATTCGACGATATTTTTTAGGAATAAGTTAAAAGATCAGGCATGCCACATCTCAATGTGTTCCTAGTTTGCTAGAAACTGAAACATTTCTGACATTTCGTTCTTTATATTTGACTGACTGAAAAAGCAAAATTATAGTGTTTGAAATTGCCAGTAGACTCAATATTTATTAGAAATCGATCCACAACAACATTATAACAACATTATACTTTTTTCAATTCATGCAAATAACTGTTGGTTTGAAAATTACTCTTTGTACTTATCACGTTTTTGTTTAGGAAAAATGTATAAAAAGTTCAGAATTCTCCACTGCTGCTTTCGTGATATATTGCCTGATATGAACGCCTAATTTTCTCATTCACGTCCTGTTCCTATTCATTCCCTGGAAAAAATGTTCAATCACCCTACATGTGAACTTCATTACGCTGCCGCATTCGCTCTGACTGGCTTTAATTACCCAATGTTTCAATAATGAAATGATTTTCTCATATTTCTCAGAAATTATCGAAAACGAGTTTTCCACTTTGGTATTTTACTAAAAGTAATGTCCCGCCTCTATTAGTTACGTTTTGAATAAAAAATTATTTTTGTTCGACGTTAGCCGACAATTTTATAGTAAAGGAAAATTTTTATACTCAAATTTTATATTGGAATAAATTGCCTTTCGTCAAGTACTCCTAGTTCCATATGAGGAATATTTAAATATTGTTCATGATGAAATTGGGTTCTACATTAAGATGGATAGTATGCTCTAAAAAATAAACAAATTGTTACTTCTCCTTCAATACGGATATTAGAAAAACAAAAAACCATAATATATTGGCCCATCATACTTATTGATAAAGACACATTGTGTCATATTATTTGTTAATAATTTTGTTTCATTAAATTGTTTGAATCATATCGTATTCGAATTATTCAAGTAGATATCGTGGTAACTGAAACCACCCCCACCACTCCCACTCTTAGCCTGACCCTCTCCCATTATCAACCAATCAGAGCGCTCACTATGCCCCCATGTCATTTGTCACTTATCATCTGTTAACTAGTACGTATTGCAAAAAATTCTGAAACTATATGAGTGGCTGTGAAAACGAGAAATGTATACTCAACAAAATAAACTATGGCTATATATCCGCAGACAACTATAAAAATATGTGTGATCTATTTGATACTCATTTTCGCAGCATATGTGAGCCCTATCAGCAATCCTTCAAACATGATAAATTAGTTAAGGCTTTCCCGGTCACATTTACTATTTTACTATTCACTATTTCACTCGGTTTTGAAGAACGTCGTTTTTTGTAATTTCTTCCTGAAGTTCTGCTGGCACAAATGGCTAGCATCTACATCGCGATAACTTAAGATTCCGTCCGCAGGGATTGTATTCATCCTAACTCAGGTACGTCAGTGTGCTTATTATCGTATCTGATTTAGGTACATTTTCAATTACTTTCGTTGTTCCTCTTCTACCTACTGGCTTAATGTCATAGTTTTCTTTTGCTAATTCCTGAGAATGGGATTCCATATTCCGTTTAGGGTCAGGGCTTCTTTTCTGTTGAAATTCTCAGGTGTGTTCGTGGACCACTTTTGTCTCCCGTACAAGTCGGCTATGGTATCTCTGGTTAAGGGCAAGGAGTTTCACGTCCTAAACTAGAATCTCATGGTTTTCCTCACTGATCGCGTGTTCTGTCAGTGCTGGCTTGTCCGTTTGGCCTAATCTGCAATTTTCCTGCTGCTCCTTCAGTCTTGTGTCCCTTGGATCTTTCCGTGGTTCCGAAGTACACCTTTTCGCAAGTGCTTTGCTGCATCTTCTTGGTGGGTTTGAGGAACATTTCCATCGTGTGTTGTCCCAACAGTCCATAACCTTAGGTATATATGGTAGGTACCTACATGCAGCTATCTGAGCCTCCCCCCTACTTCGACTTGTGAAAAAGTCCTCGGTTTCGTGACGTTGATCTTGGATGCACTGTATCCATTTAATCTCAAAGTTGCTTAAAGATGTTCCAGTTTCAGTGAAAATGTAGAAATGCTATCCGCTTGTCCTCTTCAGTCTCCAAGGTGAACTTGATCCTGACGTGTTAAGCTTCTAGGTGGTCTAGGCAACGGTTCAGTGTGTCTCTTCCGTGTCTACAAATGACGAAGGCGTTATTCACGCAAAGTAGTCACACGGTAGGTTCCAAATCAAAGGCATCTTCAAAATATTCCATGAAGAAGTCTGCTAGCAGTGGGCTGAGTGGACTTCCCATTGCCACGCCATCTCATTACTCATAGAAGTTTCCATTTCATAAAAATTAACTTCCAGTGAGACATGCTTTGAAGAGTCCAGCGATATCATTCAGAAAGTCTTCTTACATGTGAAAACTTGGGAAACTCTGTCTACTGACGAAGCAGCTGAAATTCAATTGATTTCATTGTCGTTCTACTTCACTGTCTGAATTCTCATTGATATTTTTCTCAAGTCTTTTAAGCCAAAAGTGTATAATCAAGGAAATTAACAACCCCTTCGTTTGCGCTTGAAGAAACAATATAGATAGATTCACAAAGATTCAGTCCTGAATGTTTCCCACAATGGATCTACTTCCCGTCACCAAAGATGCTGTCTTTTTATTTGCTTTCTCTCCATTTGCTTTCTTTCCATCGAGTCTTGAAAGAGAACAAACATCTGAAATTCAACCCTGTTTTTGCTCGGAATATAAGTACACTCGTAATGCGGTGAGGGTGTCGAGAACTCCTTACTGCGCGACCTTTACACCTTCATGAAATGGAAAGGAGTTTATGTGTTGATGATGTAACGCTACCCTCTTGAATGCGAGAGTGTGAAGATCTCTATTTGAGATGCGAGTAGTTCTTGAGTGGACTTTTGTGTATTTGCAGTTTAATCAAGGCGCGCTTTCGTTCATCAGTGGCTCCTTTTGGGAATACAAAAAGGAGTGGAAAGTATATAATAAGTCGCAAACGGCAAAGAGTAGATCTTTTGAGTTGGCATTGTATTTGTGAAATGAGTCGCAATAACATTTTGGAGCTCCATGTTGATTGAAAAATAATTATGTGAAATGAACATTCAACTAAAAAAAAATTTATTCACGTTTTGCATTATCATCACTCATTTCGGTCATACAAAGCGTAGAAACCAATTATTGAATTAAATCATAATGGTCAATATTCGAAAAAATTAGGAGAGAAACTCGATCATGTCGACTTGTGTTTGAAATGTAAGGTTACTTGAACATGAATTCCGAAGACACCAATTGTGCTTTCAACTGATCCAAGGGAAGTAAGGGACATTGGGACCTAACGAGGATATCCTTGAGGTAGCCTTCGAGGTCTGGACGTACCGGTCCGTCCTGGCGCAGGCAAGGGAGCAGGTGGTCATCCAAAGCGACAGGAAGGACGGTACCGTTCTGCCAGAAAAGAGTGAAACCATTAGGAGCAACCTGATCGAGCAGATGATGCGGACCATGGAAGGCTCCGAAAGAAAATTCCGTGGCTCGAAACTGCGATGCAGCAACTCCGGCGTCATACATCCAGGATGGTTTTCAAAAACTGCCCAGAATCAAACTTCTCTGGAGTGGCTCTTCAATGGCTGGACTTCACCGACCATAGCGGGCGTCACATTCAGGGCAGTGCTCTCAGCGGAAGTTCCGTGGCCAGTAAGGATCGACTTCTGGTTCAGAGGCCAAAAAGTAGATCTTCCAACATGGGTACTGAGCCTCCAGAACCGTTCATTGTGAAGTGGAGAGGTTAAAGCACGTGCAAACAACATGAGAGGCAGATGGGTGTTTCCTGAGCTTCATGGTTGGTCGCAAGACCACCCATGCATCGGAGGAGCAGGACATAACGCTCTTTCATGTGATAGTCAACCAGGTGCGCAGGGTATCACCGGGGTATGAATCTCTTCCAGGCAAAGTGGTGGTTCCTCAGATAAGACGAAAAAGGGACCACCATCATCTAAGTAGGGCGGAATGGTGATGTTAAAGGTGAGCCAAATCAATCTTCAGCACAACAAGGATGCAACTGGGGAATTGGAAAGCATCCCAACTAGTGAGTCTGAAATAGTTTTAATAGAGGAATCATACGTTTACAGGAGAGAAGTGAGGAATCTGAGGAGAAGCTATCAGCTACTGGTTGGCAAAGCATATGGAGGAAAGGAACCAAGGACGGCAATTCTGGCAACCAGAGACCTTGAAGTCAGGAATCAAATAAGGTGAATCAAACATAGGGTAGTGATGGGAGACGTGGATTAACCATACGATAATGCGCGCTTGTCTCCAATGGAGAAACTATTGGAAATAGTAAGGTATAGTAAAGAAAATGGCTTACGCATGATACTGGGATGCGACGCCAACGCGCACCATAATATGTGGGACAGCACGGATGCCAGTGCGTGTGGTGAGGCACTACTTGTATATTTAGCGACGACTAGTTCAGAGATACTGAATAGGAGAACGAAACCAATGCTGACAACGAGAGATGTATTAGGTAGATAAGGATGTTCCACAATGCCAAAACTTTAAGGCAACTAACTTAGAGAACTTGATCAGGAGAGAAAAACTAGGAAACATAACGACCCAGGTATTCGAAGAGGCATATTCTTTGAGAGTGGCCCCAAAACGCCTGGTTCTCTGGTGAACCTAAGGGCAGTGACCAAAGAGGCCCATAACAAAGCCATCATGGAGGGCAACGAGGAAACGTGGGAAAACTACAAAACCGAAAGACGGGAGCTCAAGAAGGAGCTGAGGAAGAGTGATAGAGCAAGCTGGTGTTCTAACTGCGGGCAAATCAACTCCTTAACGAAATTCAACTCATGGGAATCCTGAGCAAAGAGGCAAAACGTTCGATTGAAACCTTGCAGGAACCAGATGGGACATGGACAACATCCTCCAAAAATTTGCTTAGATATCTGCTGCAGGTACACTTTCCGGGCGGTGTTGAAGACGACCTACGAGCTCTGCCAACACAGCGGATCCGTCACGGGGATTGACAACTGGCGGAAAGGGTTATTACGCCCGACGCCTCAATCTGGGCAGTGAACTAGTTCAACCCATATGAGGCAGCAGGACCCGACAGAGGAGTCTGGAATTCCTTATAAAAGATTTTATATCTCAAAGCAATCTGATGATTATATATAATCCAATAGTCGAATCAACTTCAAGATACTGATCGAGTATATAGGAAGGCTTAGTCACAACATGTTTACAAAACTCACGAACACCAAAACACTATTTTAAAAATCATACTGCATACACATATACGATATTTAACTTAACTTCTTTATAGAATTTTTCACAGTCAGATAAATTTGCGCTCACCACTGCACCTCTGGGGTTATCTCAATAGGGAAACATACTTAAAGAAAATCTGATACTAGGATAGCCACCAATTGGAATGTGAATATTGACTTCTTTGATGAATTCCTACAACGGTTGAGGTGATGGAAATTTCTTTGTTTTTCAATTAAACAATTAATTTATAATAACTAAATGACTCATCAATAATCTTTTACAGGTGTCACTACTTCAATGATGTATTGAGCAAACCACCACCTATTTTTTATGACAAAATGAGCGAGAATGGGATTAGTCGTGAAAAAACAAGTCATGATTTTACCATGGAGATGATACCAGAGTATAATGGCAGAAAAAACACAGATACTAATTAATAATTTCCATATGCATCATTTTCATTTATATCTCTGTGATATTTTCGTTTTTGTTTCATCCCTTCCGCTAATTAATTTCCATTACACAATATGAAATATTACTACGCGCTTCCATCGAACATCAGAGGAGATCATACCATCTAATTGAAATGTATGTTGTTTGTTAGCACGGTGTACGCTGGGAATTTTAAATAATGTATCAGCATATGCACATGTGAATAAGAGAAAACACTCAGAGCTGTTAGATATTTGTGAAATATATATCAGTTTGTGAGTGAGGACTGAAAGTTCAAGAAATAATTCCATAAGAGCTGGTTATTATTATTATTATTTCAGAGAAATTTCCTCAGCCCTCTTCTCTTCTGCATTTCCCTTCTACCATTGTCCGTTGCACTACGGAAAACCCGCGTATACAACTGCGGCACCCCCAGCAACAATTCTATTACAAATAATTATTATTACTATATTAAAAATAATAAGATTTCCAAAATCACCATTCAATATATTATAATAATATATTCACAACATGCATTTTGTACCATAGTTATTACAAAAACATGTATATTTATGAGCTTGCACAATTTTCTTCGGATAACATATATAGAGGCACTTGAGAATATACTCCAGGGGCTGTTAAAGAAAAATACTTCTGCCCTATTGACACTGCTGTTTTATTAATGTCATTCCAAGAATTTTTATGTCGTATGTTGAGTTCGTGTGATTTGTTTCTTTATTTCTCTGTTGAAGATAATATTTTTTGAAGGTATACTTTTTTCAAATTTATTATCCGGATTTCAACGAAGCGACTCTCTGTGGGAAAGACTTTTTCATTTATATAATATTTCAGAAAAATCTGGTCGAATATATTCAAGTGTTCTCAATTGACACATGTTTTTCTTCATGCTGATATGCCATACTTTATACCTCTATGAGATAATAGTTGATTTTTTTTAGTTAATTAGTATTGTGGATATTTTCTAACTGTTTAGAGATGAAAAAGAATCATAAATTATTTGAGTTTGTCTCCATTTTTTTATACATTCACCTATTTTTGATATTTATCCACCTATTATGCATTAAATGTCATCGAGTCCACAGTTTTCAGTGTCTGATTATCTTCAGGTAGCATTAGGAATTGAAAAGTAGACGAGTTGTTTCATATACATGAAGAAGTTATGAATTAGATTTTTTACAGTATTTAGCTTTTATTGGATATTCTTCAATTAGCGATTTTGTTTCTTTCCGAGAAGTAGAAGATCATATAAACCGCCAAATGATGAAACACCACTAGTCATGATGAAATTAAGAAGACCATTTATATATATTGAGAACAATACTGGGCAAAGTATAATTCCTTGGGGTTCACCAGTTATAACTACTTATAAGAATTGTTGCCTTCTTGTGAAGTATGATTGAAATATTTACAGTACTATTCCTTTTATAACAAAGATTTCGCTGAAGTTGTAAGCGTCCCACAAATGTATGTCGACGAGCTGATTCCAGATCATACCAAAAATTCAAAAAGATGGGCTGAATCTACATTTTTGGGAGAATCACCACATATGATTGAAGACAGCAATATTCGATACTGAAGGACACCAAATTTCCAAAAATATATAAATATTTCATTCTACAAAAATTCGTCAGGTTTTCTCGAATGAATCTCGTTGAGCCGATTCCGAAAAAAATTAAAGAAATTACCCCTTTCAACTGCGGATGAGCTTTTCAACTCGCGAACACTTGAAGATAGAGCGATTCTGCGAACGTCAATCGATTTAGAATGATGAAATTAGTGTAGTCAGTACATGTGAACTCGATCGGCAAAAAAAAGAATTGTTGAAAATATTCAAAGAGGTAGACCCCTAAAAATCATAGAAAATACAAAATCATCAGATTCACTTGAAATCTACATTATATTCAAAAAAAATTATTTAACATTTTTCAAAAAATCGCCAGGTCCTTCCAAACGAATTTCGACAAGTTGATTCTGAATTATCAAAAAACTGGAAGAAGTTACCACTCTCAACTCCAGATGAACTTTTCAACTCGCGAACGGTTGAAGATAGAGCAATTCTGCGAACGTCAATCTATTCAGAATGATGAAATTAGTGTGGTCTGCGTATTTTGTGTCGATCGGCAGATAATAGAATTTTCGAAAAAGTTCTAAGGGGTAGACCCCTAAAAGTCAAAAAGAATACATAATCATCAGATTCACTCGAAATCTGCACTATATACGCAAAATTCTATGCTGGTTCCGAAAATATATTATTTATATATGCTCAGCTAAAAGGTTTGGTATGAAAAAGGAATAAAATGTCTTTTAAAAAATTTTTATTTTTCATTTTTTTTTAAATTGCATACGTCCCTCGAATAAACTTTGTCAAGCTGATTTTGAATCATCAAACAAGCACCTGTCCAGAAAAATCAACATTTTCTAAGTGAAATGGCGTTCTTATTTGAAAATTCGAAATAATTTCGCATTTTCGAAATATTCACAAATGATTAAATTCAGGTAATGCAATATTCCATACTGAAGGAAACCGAATCTTTCAAAAAAAATTATATTCTATTTCTCACAAAATCGCCAGGTCCTCTCAAATTAATTTCAGCAAATTGATTCCGAATTGCGGAAAAATATTGAAGGAAATTGCCCCTTTCAACTGCAGATCAATTTTCATCTCGCAAACCGTTAAAGATAAAGAAATTCTGCGAACGTCAATCGATTCAGAATGATGGAATTAGTGTAGTCTGAGTATTCAGAATCGTAGATCGGCGGAAAAAAATTGCCGAAAAAATTAAATATAATCAGATTCACTTGAAGTTCGCAGTATATACGCAAAGTTTCATGCTGGTTCCGAAAAAATATGATTTGTTCATGCTCAGATGAAAGGTTTAGTATGGAAAAAACATAAAACTTCAAAATTTCCTCGTACTATCAAATTTTCACGAATGTTGATATCCCATTTTCCAAAAAACCGTAAATGGCCCTCAAACGTATCCCGACGAACTGATTCAAAATCATATCATAGAAATAAATATCGATGACGAATTTTCATTAAATCTGCATTGAACTCTTTCAGTAGTACAAGAAAATCGACAAAAAATATATTTTGATGAAATTTTATACTTCAGCAGTTTTCAAAGTTTGCTGACTTTCAACAGTGAAACAAAGATATTTATTTTCCTTTTAGCTTTTGTGAAAATGGTACTTATGATTGATTCCCTTCAACTCGGGAAAACTTGACAGTCCTAAAATTATTGAAATATAAATATAAATCGGACAAAAAATTGTTCATTTGTATTTTGACAAAAAATATAGGGGATTGAATGTTCCAACAGTTTCTGAAATAATCAATTATATTATACTATGATATTCCAAGCAGAGTCTTAAAGCCCGATATTTTTTTAAATATGGTGGAGGTGCCAATATCAAAATATGAATGCCTGAAAACTGCATGAAAATTCATATATGTGCCTTCATCTTGCGTTTCTGAGACAACGTGCTGTATTTTCCACTGTATCTGTCCTTATTCAAACTAGAACTTGTCCTGATTCCGTGCTTACTCACCCAGCGTTTTTTACAAACGCTAGAAGACACAGTTGTGAATGTCGACAACCATGAACTTCTCATGCTCTGTCAAAAATGCAGGGTGGGCACGCATATATCTTAATCAGCGTCAACTTTTGAAAGCGACAAGATACCTGTTAATCAAATGTGGCATTTTTACCATATTCTGGGAGTGGAATTGTTTGCGATTGTTCGTAATAGGGCACACATCATCACATTTCTCTACTATCAGAACGAGGATCTTGTGACGCTTTTCTGTTGTCTCTTCACGAGTGATTGAATTTTCGCGATAAGTCTATCGATTTATTTCTGAAAGAAACTGAATTGCTTCCTGAAAACACCACGAGTCCGTAGGACGAGTGGTGATTTCTCAAAACAATTCAGTAGAATTCAGAAATAAAATACAGACTTATGAGATAAATTCAATCATGAGTTGAATTTCATTAGACTATTTTACGAATAAAGTTTCTTCATTATTATAAATACGAACAATGTATAACAATCATAATCAAATTATTAAAATCGTCAATATTATAATGTTTCGTTTCATAATTTCATTTGAATTTGCATCGAAGCGACTCATTTTGACACAATCAGGTAAGATTAATATTGATAGAACTGCCAAACTTTGTGTTGCCATAGCTACGTCGTTCCCCCAATCAGAATTGAAAGACAGCTGGTGTTATCGCGATAACACGAGTTGTCTTTGGTTTGCGATTGGAATTTTAAGATGAATGAAGAGTGAAAAAGTCATCGACACTTCATTTCGATAGTTATGAACAAATGAAATTCATTACTTTTTTTGTTAACTGAATTTTTCGATTGGAGCAATACTCATTTGTTTTTACTAGTACAGAAAATTACTTTTTTATTGGGACAAATCGATTTGAAGAATTTTTGTGTACTTAGCATATGTATAAAAGTCAATTAATAGTTCTACAATGTCTTTGATGTACTCTCTTGCAATTCTTGCAGTTTAAGATGATCCGTACGCCATGTAAGCAGTAAAAGCACTTTGCAAGAATATTTTGTTTTTGATGAGTAGATGATTATTTCGATATATGTTACAATGCCAACCTGGTTCGTTTCTTGTGAATTGGACCTTTTTGTTGCATATTTTTTTGACCTGTCACTTCTGCTATTTGTTGTGATTCATCTGCTCTTTCATCGTTTATTTCTTCTGTGCACATCGGAGCTATATGACTAAGTTTTTTACATTTAAAGCACTTCAAGTAATCTTCTGGTAGATACGTACAATCGGAGTTTGAGAGGGAGTCAGAGAAGAAAATGTATATTTGACGGAGAAGATATATTGTAAATCATTCGAATCCGCTAGGTGAAAGGCAATAGGAGATAGCAGTTTCAGGCCTATGATTTTGAGATGTTGCTCCATGATGGAATGTGGAATCATCGGGCAAACTCGATCTGGTTGTGGAATCGATCAATTCAGCTGTTATAACTCTGTTATCAAATTATCATCCAATTACATCGACATAAGGATGCAACCAGAGACATTCCTTATCATTACAAAAACAATTCATGAAAGGATCGGTAAATTGGTTTGTAATATATAGGATTTATAGTCGGAATATCGAAACTGTGTCCGTTTTAACTCGCCATAGGGTTGGCAATCTAATGTGCAAGTATGTAGATATTGAATCTTAAGAAACACTGATGAGGTCTCAGTTCGAAACTTCCAAACTAATGATATTTAGAATAGAACAAAACCGATAAGGAGGTGTTTATGAAGAAAATATATAGCAACCTCCATTAATATTTTCTGGGTGCAACACGGCTTCGATCTTTCACACGCTTTGAATTCAAAACTTTTCCGTACAAGTTTTAAAGCTCTGCTCTCAGTAATTCTCTTTATTTTCTTTGAACAGCTTCAACAATCAACTATTAACGAGCCAGCCCAATAAATTCCTGCGGAAAGTTGTGTGAACGTGACTGGTGGAGTTTTGATAAACGGCTGCCGTGATACCCGAAACAAGGGTGCGTTATCGAAAAGAGGGATAAAACTTGCGCTGGTAGTACGAAAGAAGCACGTTACCACTCGAAACTCCGACTGGGAGTGCAAATGATGACTTTTTCAACTTCTCCGTGTAAATCGTTTTGAGATGCAAATGCAAACGGAACATAGTTGCATGTACAGAATAAATCTCAGCGATATAATTTTCCAGTTTCAATTATGGTTTGAGAAAGATGGATTCATGAAAATCGTAATGGTGGTTTGTTGCATAGGGGTAAAAGGGAAATTTTTATGTCAAAATAGACATGTGTGCGTTGAAACAGTCTCATACCAGCTGAAATTTAGTCTGGTACTGAGTGGGCCAAATTAGACACATTTATCACGTAGAATTCAATGGTGTGAGTATCTCATTTTTTCAAATGCGATATCCATAGTTGTTGATGGAGAATTATTTTTTTGAAGAGTATAATATTGCATATTTCAATAGAGTTTAAAATTACCTTTCCAAAATTGTGGCTAATCAATCAAACACCAAAATTAATAATAATAATGATGAAGAACAAACAATGACATATATTTCTTCATGGAAGGTGTTCATAATGTGTACCAGCTTCTCCTACACACAGGCGACACCTCTTCTGAACTTCTCAACTATCGATTCCTCTTTCGTTCTCAGATTTACGTGGCATAGGAGTCTGTGAACCGGGCGTCAGTCAGAGATCTTGCTTATTTGAGCTTTCTGCGAGTCAGGTAATTTGTAAAGTTTGATTGTCTGAGTCTCATTTCATCAGGTCAAATGTTTTTGGCATCTAAGACAGAGACCTCCTATGCTTCAACGGCCAGTCATGCTCGAATTCAGCACCTTTCGAGGATGAGGATGCGATCTTCATTGATGAAGAAGCAAAAATACGTGAGGATATTCCATTTGAAGATAATCCAGATATAAAGGACCTCGATATGCAACGCCTTCCTAGCTTCCCAGATGAACGACAAAATGCGAACATGAGTGCACCTCATTTTGTGGCATATTATACATTGAATATCATGTTTACATTTATATTTCATCAATAAACTCTTCATCAATTATAGTATATTACACTTAATAGGGACTTAAGTTAATTAGTTCAATGGGAGTGAGAGAAGCAAAACTTTCCAACACTGCCGCTTTCAATTTGTATCTAGAATTGGTCGGCAATTTAAAAATAACATTTTTCAACCTACCCCAGTGCTAAAAGTCCATAGGCGTTAGGTCCGGTGAGCTGGCCGGCCAATGGTTGGGTCCTTGGTTGGCTATCCAATTATTACCAAAATTTTAATCCAAAAAGTTGTTAACAATTGCAGTGTTCCGAGGTGAAGCCCCGTCTTATTGAAAATATATTTTTCTTTGCTCTGTCATCAACAAGGGGTTCAATATTTTGCTTAAAATTTCTACGTACATCGTAGATGTGAGAGTGCAATTATAAATGAACGTGCCCCGTAAAAACACCTGCCCACACACTAAATCCTAATCTTCCTTGACTTGTCTGCTCCATAATAGAATGAGGATTTTGTTGTGTCCAAGTATAAGAATTGTAGTAATGCTCACATAAGCTTTGTCTGTCCAAATACAATTTAACAAAAAATCACGCTCTTGGTTACAATTTTCCAGGAAATACAAGCAAAAATACATGCGGCGTTCAAAATCTTCTGGTATGAGCTTATGAACTATTTGTGCTTTCACAAAATCCGCCTAACGTTATTTTTTGGTAGGTCAGTTGATATTTTCAAATTTCGCGTTGATGTTTTGGGATTATTTTCAGCAGCTCCCAAAACGACTATTTCTTTCAACTCCTTATCCCTATTTGATTCAGATAATTTAGGCATTTTCTTTTCAAATTGACCACCATCAATTAGGTTGTGTCGCAATCTTGCGAAAATGTCTCTAAACTTTTCGAAAATGCACATTTTCGAAAAACATGCTGTAACTCAAAAACGATGATAGATACCGATATGCAGTTTTCACCATTGAGTTTATCATAAAATTCGACCCTCAGACACAGCCATCAGTTATTTTTTTTCTAGTTTCAAAACAGAACTTTTCCTTTAAAATTGTCCAATTTGGCCCACTCTGTACTTGCTGGGTGCTTTCATAACTAATTGGCTGTTAGAATAAATAGCAATGAGTTCATCTTCAACCTGCCTACGTTTATCTCTGACACAGTTTTCTACGTCTAGATCAGTCAGAATTCTGAATGTCCTTTCAGCTTAGCATTTTCCAGCTAGTCTCCTATGTTGATTTTTGAGTTTATACCAGGTCTCATCTACGTTAGCAGGTGGACCCTTTTAACAGTCTTATCTGCTAGTTAGGTAAGCTTGTTTTGAATGTTCATTCGAAGCTATATTTGGGGACCATATTTTCCAGGGGTATTCCCAAAATCGAATTTACTTCCATTTCCCCATTATAGTTTGGTATGTCTCTAAGTTTGCCTCTGCAGTAGCCTATGAGTCACAGACAGCATTTTTTGACTAAAAATGTGTTGTGGTGGTGGGAACAGTAGGACCCCTACGATATACGTTAGGGTTATTCCTTAAGCACCAGTAACACCCAGGTAAGCTAGTTCGTGGATTTCACTCCACAGCCTAATCGTCTTCAACTGCTGTGTCTTGATTCATCACACAACTGTACCGCCTACTATCATGGGTCGTGCTACGCCCAATCTAGCCTCATGTACCGTCTTGTCGATGTGGAGATTCCATGTGGGCTTATCGTCAAACGATACTTCTAGATACTTGACTAATGTAGAGAATGAGAGCTCAATTCAGACCTTTTAGTACTTTCTTTACAGTATAAGGTATGCCTGTGATTTTCTGGGCATTGACTGAGAGTTGCTTCTACTTGCACCAGTTTTCTTCTTCACTTAGCGACTTTTGCGTTTGCTGTAATGAAATTCTCACGATCCGCCACTTCATGACAATTTTCTCTCTCAGAACGAGTTTGAGTGATTCACAATATAGCTTTCTGTCAAACATACATTTTATTCTATGACCTCTCCTCAAGCTCCTGTCGCATATCGTTCCCCAGAGATTTAATGAAGAGCTTCAAATGTAAAAAACCTGATCATATGGCTTCGATGTGCACGGAATAAATTTTGCTGTTATATTACAATTTAATGATAACTGCCTAAGAAGCTTGAGAAAGAAACATTCTGTAATAGATAGATGAGAAAATATATCCGATGGTCCATACAATATCGTGGAATTCAAATTGAGTTTTCTACGAAACCACAGCAATGTTACAAACGATCAAAAATCCAATTTTCCGCCCCAGTGAGGCAAAAATCGAAACAACTTTATTACTACTACCAATACATCGATTATAATAAATTGTGCGCAGTATTCCGCGAAAGATAAAACCGACATTTCCATAAAGCATTTAAAAATGCGACGCATCGATGTGTATCTGGCACAACGTCCGAAAAAAGAGGTCCAATTCCCAAACCCAATTCGGACTGTAATTCGCGAAACATAACGATATAATATAATAGTACGGATGGTATTATGAATACAGTTATTTCGGATAGGAAGTCCGTGATTATTGGGAGTTCTCCTTCACTGTTGGATAAACAGGATTTCAGAGACATGTCTCAGGCTCTCTCGAGAATGCTTTCAATGTGAATTATTCACAGTCGTGAAAATTCAGACGCGCCCTCTGGATCGAAGCACTTTTGCGGCTTCTGATTTATTTCATTACGAAAGCTGAGGTGGAGTAGAATGGAAAGTGTTTTTTGAACAACGTAGCTGTGAGATCTTTCACTCGTTAGTGTTGATGGAAAAATTCGCTCTCTCATCCAAAACAAACACATATACGTTTCTGGAATAGGTTTCCGTTTACCGGAAGAAGCGCAGCTCTTTTCAAAGTGAATGATTTTATGAAATGTCAACTGAATTTCGGAGAAGCTTCAATTTACATAATATATTACCCAATTACGTTTATCGGTTTTATAGTTACCTTTTTCAATATTAGTTATGACCGAATGGTAAACCGCAAGACTAATCGCGTACACTGCAATTCCATTTTGACGAAAGATCCACAGATTTCCACGGCATTCCCAAGCAGATCTATGGGATTCTGAAGATATATTCTGAAGATATTCTGAAGATTTCCAAGGAAATCGTCAAAATTCCAAGAAAATCCACGAAATTTCAAGGAAATTCACGAAATTTCAAGAAAATCCAGAATAAACCAGAAAATCCACGGAGTTTCAAGGAAATCCACGAAATACTAAGGAAATCCACTTAATTAAAAAAAAACACGAAATCCGTAGTAAATCCACTGAGTTTCAAGGAAATTTACGGAATTCTAAGGAAATCCACGTAGTTTCAAGGAAATCCACGGAACTCCAAGGAAATCCATGAAAGTTCAACGAAATTCACAAAATTCCAAGAAAATTCATGGAATAAACTAGGAAATCTACGGAGTTTCAAGTAAATCTACTAAATTTCAAGTAAATGTACGAAGTTCCAAGTATTTCCACGGAATTTTCATGGAATTTCCATGGGAATCCACGGAATTCCTAAGAAATCCAAGGAATTCTTGAGAAATACATGGGATTCAAAGAAAATCCACAAAATTCTTAGAAAATCCACGTAATTTTATGGAAATCTACGAGGTTCCAAGAGAATCCACGGAATAAACCAGGAAATCCACGGAATTTTAAGGAAATTTACAGAATTCCAGGAAATCTACAAAATATCAAGGAAATCCACTGAATTCTAAGGAAATCCACGGAGTTCCGAAGAAATCCACTGAACTCCAAGGAAATCCATGGAACTTCAAGGAAATTCCCGAAATTCCAAGAAAATCCATAGGAATAAACTAGGAACTCCACGGAGTTTCAAGTAAATCTACTGAATTCCAAGGAAATTTACGAAGTTCCAAGGATATCCACAGAATTTTCAAGGAACTTCTACGGAATTCAAAGAAAATCTACAAAATTCCTAGAAAATCCACGTAATTTGATAGAAATCTACGAAATTCCAAAGAAATTCACGGAAGTCCCAGAAAACCCACGGAGTTCTAAGGAAATCCAAGGAACTCCTAGGAAATCCTTGAAATTCAAAGAAAATCCACGAAATTTCAAGGAAATCCACAGAATTCCAAGGAAATCCTCGAAATATCAAGGAAATCCACTGAATTCCAAAGAAATCCAAGGAATTCAAAGAAAATCCTCGGAATCCGTAGTGAATCCACGGAGTTTCAAGGAAATCCACGGAATTCTAAGGATATCCACGTAGTTCCGAAGAAATCCACTGAACTTTAATGGAAATCCATGAAACTTCAAAGAAATTCACGAAATTCCAAAAAAATCCATGGAAATAAACTAGGAAATCCACGGAGTTTCAAGTAAATCTACTGAATTCCAAGGAAATTTACGAAGTTCCAAGGATTTCCACGGAATTTTCATGGAATTTCCATGGGAATCCACGGAATTCCAAAGAAATCCACGGAATACAAGGAAATCCACAGAATTACTAGAAAATCCATGGAATTCTATGGAAATTCTCGAAATTCCAAAGAAATCCAAGGAAGTTCCAGAAAACCCACGGAGTTCTAAGGGAATCCAAGGAACTCTTAGGGAACCGACGAAACTCCAAGGAAATTCAAGAAATTTTCAAGGAAATTTACAGAATTCCCAAGTAAATCCACAGAATTCCAAAATTGATAAAAAATTGTTAAAATTGTTATATCCGTCTCAAAAGTCAGAGACTTGTGCGAGCTATAGAAGACGTAGCCCTCACATTTTAACGTGTGATGCTATGCATAATGTAGAATATAGAATATAGAAACATTCATTTAGAATCAGAATCTCATTTATTTTGTAACTCAATATATTGAGACGCATCAAATTTTTATATTATGGAATATCAGTTTTTCTATCGTAGAATATATTTAGTTACTTTGTTAATAATTTATCATTCACCGGCTTAATTATATCCACATTTATTTTTCTAACAGGTTATTATCATGTTATTTTATAATATATGTTTTGTTTGCAAACTATAGAATAAAATATGTGATTCTAAACAATTTCAAACAACGAGCTTGTGATGTAAGTAACAATTCAATCCATATTGCGATTCAAAAGCGCATTAGTGTGCCTCTTGATATGAAGATAGAATAATGATCCTACTGCGAGTATCATTTGATATAACATTGTAATAAGTTGGTCGGTCAAGAGGTTCCAAAACAGAAAAGTTGAGATTTGAATATAAGTAACGATTTACTTCACATTGCGATCCCAAAACGGATTAATGTGCATCTAAACTTGAAAATTCAATGGTATGTCGCATTAATACCATTCTGAGTAACATTTGGCATCACATTGTGATACGTTTGTCGATCAAGAGAGCCCCAAATATAAGTTAGTGGGATTGTAGGTAATGTGTGCTACAATGAACTCCACTTATGTGATTTGAAACTTGAATGTGAGGCACTCCACTGTCTTTGAGACCATTTGGTGTTCACTGGGAAGTTGAATTGCCAACTCTTTGTTTATCTTTAACAACTTTTTTTCCCTCTCAATTCCAGTTTCCAATGAAGTAACTCAAAATACTCTAATACGGCAATACATTTTCAGCTCCTGTGTAAATACCTGCTCAATAATATAACCAATAAATGAACTGGTCTGGAAAAAGTTACGAAATCACAGGATTAAAGCCACTGGTCGAAATCAAGAAAGTTTCAATAGCCCGGTCCCGATGACAGACCGACCTTCGACCAAATAAAAGTACAGCCCACGCTATAAAATCTCCACCCAACTTTCCGCAAACACTTTGCGGGATTACCCCAATGCGAGAAACAAAGATTTCACGTACTCGAGGTCTTCGCGACCCCGGGTCAACTTTATCCGTAAAACAAATCATCTCGAAATAATGCGATAGAAAGTAGGTCGACCTTTTCCTTGGACGGAGAGTGATCATTAAAATTTCATTTCGAGGGGAGTCTCGAGTGATGTCGGCAGTATTTGGAATTGGAGATCAGCCTGGTCATTAGACTGGAGTTATTCGGTTGGCGGAGATTTTAATTTCATGCTACGCGAGAATTTCTGTTTCGAATTCGGATAGGTGAAAGCCA
The DNA here is from genome assembly GCA_958502065.1 of Chrysolina americana. NCBI lineage: Eukaryota > Metazoa > Arthropoda > Insecta > Coleoptera > Chrysomelidae > Chrysolina > Chrysolina americana. Next base: position 65,589,698 of record OY293417.1, on the reverse strand, counting down.
CTTGGGCCGAAGTATTTCGAAATTAATAAAGATCGTGATACTGCAGAGCACATATTTCATTTAATTGAATATACAGCGTTGGTCGAAAGTATGCGCTCGCCAAAACGAATATCATGAAGACGGAAGACCATTAAATTTAATTTTTGAACGATTTCAATAAAATTTTGTTTATTTTTCAAACGGTATACTTTCATGTAATGATTTCCATGGAAATCCACGGAATTCCAGAGAAATTCACGGAATTCAAAGAAAATCCACAGAATTCCTAGAAGATCCACGGAATTCCATGGAAATCTACGAAATTCCAAATAAATCCACGGAAGTCCCAGAAAACCCACGGAGTTCTAAGGAAATCCAACGAACTCCTAGGAAATCCTCAAAATTACAAGAAAATCCACGAAATTTCAAGGAAATTTAAGAAATTCCAAGAAAATCCAGGGAATAAAACAGGAAATCCACGGAGTTTCAAGGAAATCTATAGAATTCCGAGGAAATCTACGAAATATCAAGGAAATCCACTGAATTCCAATTAAATCCACGAAATTCAAAGAAAATCCACAGAATCCGTAGTGAATCAATGTAGTTTCAAGGAAATCCACGGAGTTTCAAGGAATTCCTCGGAATGCTAAGGAAACCCACGGATTTACAAGGAAATCCACGGAACGAAAATTTTCTTCCCGCTATATTTGAATCAGGAACCGTTGATTATAGAAGATTTGTTGTTGCTAGGTTGTTGCTAGATTGTTGCTATGTTACTTTTTTATAAACAGAACTTATCAAGCTTTGTTTGATCATGAAAGAGGGGCGACACTACTTGACGGAAAACTATGAATCTAATAATGAAAAGTGGTGGATTACATAATCCAATCTTCCGCAAAAAACCTGGAACCCAGAGAGTGCGCTGAAATCATACTTCAGTGTTCGTCTCAGGGATTTCCAATTAGGGTGAAAGGATTATTCGATTCAATTGGGTCGAACTATCCTTCGCTGATGATTGGCAATGACTATGAAACCGGCACGGAGGTGTTCCCCAATTAAATCGAAAAATAATTTCAGCTTTGATATTCAAAATGCATTGCAAAGTGGTTCTTGTAGAAAACTTTGACAAGTATTAAACATATATAATTCAACGGTCGTAGGGGTCAGTAGTTGTTTTCTGTTGAATACTTGCCGACGACCATACCTGTTGTATAGGTTTTTTTGCGGGAGATTGGATTACGTAATCCACCATAATTCATTATTATCTCTTAAAGATGTCATCAGATGTCTAAAGAACGTTCCTAATGAAATTAATATATTGCATGAGGTATTTTTTGTTTGTTTTTGTGTGTATTTATTTCCTTTTTCTTCTGTTATAGGTTGTTTTGATTATGGGTGGGTTATTTTCGAGAAGGCAGTAGTCAGGAACTTTTGAATATGAAGATATCGGATTTAGAGGACCGAGATTCTGTTTTCGTCCTTATTGAGAATTTTAATATATTGCGTTCTGAAGGTATTGAATGATTTTTTCGAGCTTTCGAAAAAATAAATGATTATCTCAGCCAGTTCGAAAAAAAATGTTTGGGAAAATCCCAAGCGAAATCGCAATGTATTTGAGATTTCTTCATCGCACTTCTGCTACTGCTCTAGCAAATGCAGGAGAAATTATTACTAACTTGAAATTGAAGAGGAATATAACGGCGCTTATATGTATTGTCTTCTTTGCCTTCAGAAGAGGCTGGTATCTCACAGTTGTGAAAAGAAGCTCCAACCAAACGAATGAAGGAATTGTTTCCAGTGGCGGAAGTAATTTACAAGGCACATTTCAAAATTGTACATTTATTATTTGTAATGACGTGAAAAAATAAAATATTGTTCAGTTTTCATTTCATAAATATATACCCATACATAACATTTTTTATTTCATTTTCACTTGTGAAAGGTAGAGGAAATTAAAGAATCCATAATGCCCCAAGAGATTTATGACCCACTTCATTGATAGCGTAATTATGACGATATAAGCTTATAATATCCTAGTCAGAAATGAATAATCACTATATATCGCAAGAAGGCCTTGCTTCTGATCATCTTCATTCCCTTCACAAATTGTATTGAGATTTGAGATGAATATGTGTGTAAATCAACTGACATTGGTTTCCACCATTCAACACCCGTTCCCTCCTGTCTGAAATCAATATCTACAGAGCCGCGCACAGTGATATCAAACTTTTCAATTGTTTCAGCAGTATCGAATCATCCACTTCCACCAATATTCATCCATTAATTCCCACTGGACTGGGAATTCATACATAAACACAATATTGCAGAGTTCGACAAATATCCATGAATTCCAATGAACCAGCAAAGAGTCGATATCTGAATATATTAAACATTGTGCTGACCGCTTGCGCCACTGTTTTTGTCATATTTGCAGATACAACTTAATTTACTGAAAAATCGTGGTTGGCGAAATTTAATTGAATTGGCGTTTTCAATTGTTCCAATACAAAAATTAATGAAGACCAACGCAATTGTTAGCGGTTAGTTGATAGACAGTGCTGAATGGTTGGAAATACAAAATACCTTGCCAGATAATTTCCAAAACTTTGATATAATAATAATAATAACACATTCATTTGAAAAAATCTCCTTTCTTTATATTCAACAAGCTTTGTAGGTCATGAGTCAAAAATATACAAGACTGAATACCTAGAGCAATACTAATATCATTTAAAATAAAAAAGGGTGTTGACTAAACCATTAACACTTATTTAGACAGTCGAAATATTAAAATGTTATTGAAATCATACAGAAAACAACTAGATAATAATATAACATATTCATTTTTATATTTATTCAAAATTGGAGAAATAGAGTAAGATGTACCATTGGTATAGCAGTTTGAAGGAGGTACAAAGTTTATTAATACGAATTTAAAAACATGTTTACTTACTATTAAAGATTCAGATATTTTGAAGAATAGCCGAGGAATATAATGTATACGGTAAGGTAATTCATAAATAATATCACTTTTTGCTTGAAGCCATTGTTTGATTTTTTTTTAATCGCAAGTGAGTTTATTTCACGAATTACAACTTATATTGCCTGTCGACTCCTATGAAATTAGGAAAATTTTTCTCGTTTTCCAGGATTCACACCTAGCCAAATGCAAGCGGAAGTTCAAAAGGACGGCATCTAACCGCCTCGCTACCGAAAGTAGAGTTCTTTGGTATCGAGGACTTGCGATAAACTAAACACCCCCATGCTATTAGGCCATATCTGAGTTGTGATTCATGAATATATTGGACACTTCATTCACACTGCAGCTGAAAAGCCATACCTCATAGTATAATATTTGAAATATTGATGGAAGGAAAAAGCATGAATGTTTGAAAATCCATTTATCCACCAACATTCATGATGATTGAATCCCTCACCGTCTCCAGGCGACTGTGTTAAAGCATCTGTTCCTTCGAAACCTGCCCATCTCTGTGGTACCTGCACCAATGGGTTCCTGCTGAGATTATGTTTGGTGTTTTTCGTTGTCTTGTAGACCGTGTAGGTGCCTATCCTACTTTCGGAATCTGCTATGTCCCAAGGTACCTGCACCTCATCATTGGAATCCAGAACGTGTTGGTGATTCTCGTTGTCTTATAGAGCGTGTAAGTGCTTCTTCAACTTTCGGAATATGCTCTTCTCTTTGGTACTTACACCAATAGGTGGGCTTCTGATGATGTTCCTGCTGAGGTCAGGTACAGGAGTTATATTATCGTCATCATCCTAGTTTTTCACCTCATCATTAGAATTCTGAACATACTAGTTCCTCTCGTTGTCTTGTAAAGGGCGAAGGTGCCTCCCCTTTCGTCGAAAACTGCTATTTCCTGTGGTATCTGCACGAATGGGTGGGCACCTGACGATGTTCCTGCTGAGATTATGTTCTGAAGTTGTATACTCGTCATCATCCTAGTTTTTTACCTCATTATTGGACTCCTGAACGTGTTGGTGCTTCTCGTTGCCTTGTTACCTGCACCAATGGGTGGGCACCTGATGATGTTTCTGCTGAGCTCACAAACATAAATTATATAATCGTCATCATCCCAGTTTTCCACCTCATCATTGGAATCTTGAACCTCAGTATATCTACTTTATCGCTCTTCAATCATTGTGCCATTTTCATACGATATTCAATACCACCAAAGAATTAATAATGCAGAAGTATAGATTTTTTTAAGCGTCATAAGGGAGTGATATTCAGAATACGCCTGCACAGAAATACAAAAAATGAAAATTCCTACATTCAGATCACGAGCTGAGCCGATTAAGAGGTGCCAGGCACGCACTTTGATTTTCACGACTTTCCCATTATCGCATTTTCTTTGTGACTCGGGAAAAGCAGATGTTTTACTCCATTCATAAAAGTAATATGAGGGAGTTTTTGTTCGTTGAGTTGGATGGTGTTCGTTAAGTTTGGCCTGTTTTTATAGTGCAATAAATATTTAGCTTGATGTGGATTAAGGCAAAATTGAATTATTGGAATTGATTGTACATTAAACACATTATATCTAATAATGTGAAAAACTTTTCTGAAAGTGAAAACCTGTTGATTCTGAATCAAAGAGATGGAACAGAGCACATAGAACAAGAGCAGTTGAGAATAAAACGTAGTCCGTACAAAACTGTCTCACAAATAGAGAAAAGCAAGGCTTGGAAAAATGTCTGTGAAGTCGAGGTCACGACGGATCTTCGATCGAATATGAAAAAAAACTATAGAGCAATGAATTTCCTGACTCTACTGGAACAAATGATCCTTTGCTAGCCAAACAAGAGGAATCTAGGAAATAGCAGAAAAGTTCATCATCTATAGAGAGGTAGAACAGGAAATATTTGTGCATTTAAATCAGCAGGATCAGTATCACTATTACTACGGCTAGGAGCAGATCTTTCCACCACATATTTTGTGAGCCTCTTCTATAGAAACATATTCAAAACCTGGTGATCGTACAATTTATGGTATTTATACTGAAGCTTAATAAATCATCGTACGTCCTAGGCAAAGGCATTCAGACGTATTTATCTTTCATCATCCATGCTGATATGAACGTTTGAGAAACTAGTTGACAGAAATATCCAAGATACTAATACAAAGTATTTTCTCTGCCCATCAACCTGAGAAATCTTGTCAGATGGCGCTCTATAGTCTGAATGACAGAATAGAAAAAATAGAATATACGTCTATAACATCCCCACTTCTCCGGAATCTCGTGTTGGAAACCTAAACTGGGAAGAAGTGTTTGTCCAGGGCTTTGCTGACGAAGTACACAGGATTATTATTCAAATATGATGCAATCAGGCCTCATAAACGTACTGCATGAGGGAGAAACTCAAGGTCAACACTCAAAAATACACGATAGTTCAAGATAAAATCGAATCTTCATACCAATTAAGCTCTTTTTTGAAGGAATGACTAGATATGTCAGAAGAGTTCAAATAGAAGGAATTGAACCTGAAATATTCACCAAGAATAAACATCTAGAAACAATGTTGACAAGGGCAAGGACATCGTTAATGATAACCAGACGTTTCTTTGGCAAAACATGGAGACTTGGATTCACACAGTCTCTTTAGCAATACACTTTGGCTGGTGAAGCTGGCTAGCATAGACAATCATACCAAAGGTGATTCTGGAACTCCGTTCCCTGCATCTGCATATTGTAGCGGAGGCAAAGATCGATCCCTGTGGACTAAATTGATTAACTCACTGAAGGGGGGACAACCTAGGCCACTTCAACATAATGAAGGAATGAGAAGCCGCCTGACAAAATTACTTCAACACACTCTTTCGATGGGACATACAGACCTAAAGTACAAGATGGCAAATACACATCATATGCTGTCAAGGGGGCAAATCTGTTAAACGGATGGCAAACGGATAAGCAATGGTTTAGGTACTTAACCCCCTCTATATTCCAAGCAGAGATAATGACCATTTCCATCCGCACTAAACATATTTTAGCAACGAACCTTCAAAAGCCTTGCAGGGTTTTTTCTAAACAAGTTTGGGGAGCACACAACACATAGGAGCACAGAACAATGTTAAACTTGATTACTTTCACTGCGGACTTCCATTGTCTGGAGTGTTTCTATGAGCACGACGTGTTAAGCTTGTCTAGGTCACTTGCTCGCACTGGATCAGAACTAGCTTGTGGATTTCCGTTTGTGAACATTGAAGAGAACACGAGTTAATTTTGGTGGAGTTTAGGGGGATTTGATCATAAATTGAAACCACAGATAAAACAGAAATAAACGAGTAAGAGCAGGTTATGTTTGAGAATTTCCATTATCAAACCATGGCCCTATGGCCAAAAAGTCTTATTGGACCAGGAAGTTGTCAAAAATGGAAGTTTTCTAATGATTCCCTCCCAGTCAATCCCACTCACCTACCTTGACAATTCAAAACATTCTTTCAAGATTTAAGGTCATCCTCAATATTAAACTGCGACCAGCTAATTTTCTTTTGTACGCAGTTGTACATTTTCAAACCATTTCCAAGTATGGAAAAGATTCTCACAGTCTTGACTTTTCTCTTCTAAAGTGAAGAATATACTTTCGTTTTTGGAATCAGCATGAAATTTTGCGTATATAGTGCGAGTTTCAAGTGAATCGGGTGAATTTGTTTTTTTGGTGATTTTTGGGGGTCTACACCTCTGGACTTTTTCGAATAATTTTTTTTCGTCAATCGACTTTGAATTCACAGAGTATACTAATTCTATCATTCTGAATCAATTGGCATTCGCAGAATTGATCTCTCTTTAACCGTTCTCCAGAAGGAAAGTTCATCTGGAGTTGAGATGGATTATTCTTGCCAAATTCTTCATTAAAATTAGAAATCCGCTCTTCCAGATACATTGGCGAAGATTATTTTTCAAATGAAAATAAAAATTTTCAATTATTTAACTTTTGGTACCACCACGCACATAGCCAAAAATTTCACACTATGTCAACCACTGCTTATCAAAGAGTTAGGATTACTCCAATAAAAATCTACAGTAAACTCAGTGCTAATAGACGAAGACATGTTTCTATAAAGATAGTAGTAAATCAATGAGAACAAAAGAAGTTTTCCGCTTCACCTCACTAGTAATTTTATTCCTAGATGCGTATTTCGTTTACCAAGTTAACTTCATCAGTAGAATTACTACAACTTAGTACTAATCAATGAGTGAGGTAGGTATTTATAAATGAAAAAGAAATCTAGAAGAAAACAGAGATGAATGTGTTCAAAACAATATATCGACCAATATTGATATTTGGATGTGAATCTTGGCTGTTGACAAGCAGAAAAAAGAGAAAAATACAAGCAGCAGAAATGAAGTTTCTAAGACGAACTAGAGAAGTCACGAAGAAAGATAAACTCATAAATACAAAATAATGAGAAGACCTTGACATTGAATTAATAAGATTGAAAAAAGACAAATAAGCTGGTGGGGTCATCTACAGAGAATGAATGATACAAGACCAGTCAAAATAGTATGGCAGTCAAAGATACAAAAGAAGAAAAAAAGAGGAAGACGAAGACAAATATGGGATGGAGTTATAGGAAGCATACTTCAAAGCAAAGGAAAACAGTGGCAGTTAATAAAAAACAATGGGCAAAGTTTGTACATGAAGAAATTTTTTTTTTAGTTATTAGAGTAAATAAAGTGAGTTTTGAATTTTTAATATAAACCGCATATGTATTTTTAGGATAGTACAATGTGATTAATGAAAACCCTACACCATTTACTATGGTGACTGGGATTTTGATTGTATATCTGTCATTTCAACAGGGTTAAAATTTTCGTCATAATCCACTTTTAAAGTGCTTTGAGTACAGTATTAGACCAGGAGCTGGTGACGTTCTCCCATTTTACACTGCATGCCTTTTTAAGGCTTGATAATCAACTCTAAAATATGAAAAATAGACTGGTTCCTGGCCGCCCCACGTGTGCACTTCAAAAGGAAACGCGCTTTTCTTTTTATGAAGAACTTTCGTGTTTTTTCACTATATTAAACTGCCTGCCATACGGAAGTTCGAACAAATTGAAACGCCACTAATTAAAGGCATGCAATCCGCAGCGGTTGAAAGGGCCTAAAAGTTTACGAAAATCTGAAAAAAATAAAAGAGAACTTCCGTGTTTTCAAATTGAATGTCCATGTAAAGAATTGAAGTTTCAGTAATAAAAACACTCTGGAAAAATTGGAATGTGCCCCTCGTCTGATCAACGGTGGAAAATTGCGGGAAAACTATGTAAAAATTTAATACAGGTTTTACATGATTCCAAACTGCATGCCATTAGAAAGATACGTCATTTGTATAATTAATTAATAGTAGGTAATTTGGCATGCACACCAGGATTTCATAAAACAAAGTCACAAAAATTTTCATAGTGTTTTTTGCAGCTTTCGTCATGCATGCCTCTATTTTGCGAAACCCTGGTGTGCATGCCAAATTACCTACTATTAGTTAATTATACAACTATCATATCTTTCTAATGGCATGCAGTTTGGAATCACGTAAAACCTGTATCAAACTTTTAACGAGTTTTCCTGCAATTTTCCACCGTTGGTCAGACGAGGGGCGCAAGCCAATTTTTCCAGAGTGTTTTCGTAACTGAAACTTCAATTATTCACATCGGCATGCAATTTGAAAACAGGGAAGTTCCCTTCAAATTATTTTCAGTTTTTCGTAACTCTTTGAGCCCTTTCGGCCGCTGCGAATTGCATGCCATCAATTAGTTTGAACTTCCGTATATTACAATGGCAGGCAGTATAATATCGCGAAAAAACACAAAAAGAAAAGCACTTTTTCTTATGAAGTGCACACGTGCGGCGGCCAGGAACGCGTCTATTTTTCATAATTTAGGGTTGATTATCAAGAAAAGGCATGCAGTGTAAAATGAGAGAACGTCATCTTTCACCAGCTCCTGGTCTATGTATGGATTATCCATTTTCTTCTGCACATTGACATAAATCTTTAATTAATTGTTTAAAATCGAGAAATGCGTTCAAATGGACGGAGTATGTATTGAATAAAATACTAATGACGAGAAGAGTTGGTTATAGATGATCCAATGCAACAAATAGCTGAAGTGAAAACATTAACAGACCATGGCGCTTTTTTCGTGACCTTCGAGATAACGAAATGCAAGTCTTCCTGTCCAAAATATTGGATCAACCCTTCGTCAATAACGTAGATCGTCTGAAAATGCACTTTTTCTTTTTGAGACAGTCTCGTGTACAACGACTTGCGATACCAAATTATAAATACTCCTTCTGGAGAATTCAGAGATAATTCTGCCAGATGCCACAGCCGTAATGGAAATATGTTGCATTTGTTGCAGGCATTCACGTCATAATTGTATCTCCGGAGGACGCATGCAATATTATTTTTATTTTCTTTGTTTATGAAAGAACCATAAATAATGATCTTTCAGTGAGCTCCACGTTCATAAAACAACGAATTACGGTTTTATGTCTTTTGTTATTACCAGCATGACATATTCCAGGATATTTGCTGGGCACACGGCCAACTTGGGTGATTCGAGGATTGCTTCACCTCGTTTGCGCCATATCATATCGGAAAAATACATATGGATTTATGGGATCGTTCGAAGAAATATGTTGACGTCGGAGGTTATTTCAATAAGCGGTACGGTTTACTTTGAAATTTCTCTCGATTATCTGGAGTGCAAACAGAATTTCAGACCACAAACGAATCTAGCGAGTTCAAAGTTTATGTGGAACTGGTACGATGAACTTCAAACCAAACTCAGACTGATGAATCCATTAGAGTGCAACTGATGCTTCAAATATACAAGGATTTTCACGTAAAATTGTCAGAATACAGTATCAGAAAGAATTCATCTCGGGTCATACACTTCAATGAGAGCGTTAAGTATAGCGTGCTAAATATTGAGAAAGCATTACGATTTTTCCTCGAATAGCTCGAAGAAGGGGTATCGAATCATCGTTCGAGGTGACTACACAAAAAATCGAGTGGGGTGACAGGAGGGAAGATCAGCGTCTATCTTGATTAAAAAAATATTTTAATAGAATTGCATTTCTCGTAACTTTTCTAGATTTGTCCATACCCAAGATATAGTATTGTTTGATTTGTACTAGGGCTTCGCAAGACCAAGAGATTAGTCTTAGTCTTGTCTTAGTCTTGATACAAGACCAAGGCCAAGACTAACCGAGTCTCGTCTTGGTCTTGAAACATCGAGACCAATACCAAGACCAATGCCAAGACCAAGATTATATTTTATTTAGACTGATCAGTCTTGGTCTGGCGAAGCCCTAGTTTGTACGTTTATTTCTTGAGTTGATTTGATGTTTTTAAATTCTAATTTTTAGTAAATAATAATATTTTTTAAGAAATTTGTTCACTCTTACTTTCACAATTATTTCCGATACTTTCGCCAGAATTGTTATTAGTGAAATTGATCGTTAATTTGCCATGCTAAAACTGCCTCCAGCTTTGAATACAGATAGTACTGTATACTGTTGGAAATAGTCCCATTTCTAGTGAATTGTTCATTATCACAGTTAGAGGAAGACTTACATAATCCCTTATTATTTGTGAAGTTTCAGCACTTATATTAACTCCTAAAGGCATTTTCTGGTTTAAGACCGTAGTTTATGATATCACTGATGTTAGCTTGGTACTTTCGGTTAGGTGGACCCGAACTGTTATTTTGAATGGAACTGGTATTTTATTACATTTCTGGTATCAAGGTAAGGTTAGGTTTTGAGTTGATCGCTAGAATCAATCGACGTACAAATATATTACTTGAAAAAACTCCAAAGGTGTAAACCCCTAAAAATCATGAAAATTACAATATCATCAGATCCGCTCGAAAATCGTACTATACAATAAGCAAAATTTCATGCTGATTTCGGAAAAATATGATTTGATATGTAAAAGCAATGAAACATCAAAAATTCCATGATTTGGAGTAGAAACAGAAGAGTGAATTGACTCCTCTCAACTCCAGATGAACTTTTCAACTTGAGAACGGTTAGAGATAGAGGCATTCTGAGAACTCCAAACGATTCAAAATAATGAAATTAGTATAATCTGTGAATTTCGAGTCAATGGACCTAAAACAAAATTAATCGAAAGAGTCCAAAAAGTTCAAAGGGGTATACCCCTAAAAATCACAAAAAATACAAAATCTTCAGATTCACTTGAAATTTGCAATATATACGCATAATTTCATGCTGATTCCGAAAATACACGATATGGCGACAAAAAGTTCACGAATAGTAGTAGAAAAAAGGAATATGGAGGAAATAACTTCTTTCAACTCCAGATGAACTTTTCAACTTGAGAACGGTTAGAGATAGAGGCATTCTGAGAACTCCAAACGATTCAAAATGATGAAATTAGTATAATCTGTGAATTTCGAGTCAATGGACCTAAGACAAAATTAATCGAAAAAGCCCAAAGAGTTCAAAGGGGTATACCCCTAAAAATCACGAAAAATACAAAATCTTCAGATTCACTTGAAATTTGCAATATATACGCATAATTTCATGCTGATTCCGAAAATACACGATATGGCGACAAAAAATTCACGAATAGTAGTAGAAAAAAGGAATATGGAGGAAATAACTTCTTTCAACTCCAGATGAACTCTTCAACTTGAGAACGGTTAGAGATAGAGGCATTCTTAGAACTCCAAACGATTCAAAATGATGAAATTAGTATAATCTGTGAATTTCGAGTCAATGGACCTAAAACAAAATTAATCGAAAAAGCCCAAAAAGTCCAAAGGGGTATACCCCTAAAAATCACGAAAAATACAAAATCTTCAGATTCACTTGAAATTTGCAATATATACGCATAATTTCATGCTGATTCCGAAAATACACGATATGGCGACAAAAAATTCACGAATAGTAGTAGAAAAAAGGAATATGGAGGAAATAACTTCTTTCAACTCCAGATGAACTTTTCAACTTGAGAACGGTTAGAGATAGAGGCATTCTGAGAACTCCAAACGATTCAAAATGATGAAATTAGTATAATCTGTGAATTTCGAGTCAATGGACCTAAGACAAAATTAATCGAAAAAGCCCAAAGAGTTCAAAGGGGTATACCCCTAAAAATCACGAAAAATACAAAATCTTCAGATTCACTTGAAATTTGCAATATATACGCATAATTTCATGCTGATTCCGAAAATACACGATATGGCGACAAAAAATTCACGAATAGTAGTAGAAAAAAGGAATATGGAGGAAATAACTTCTTTCAACTCCAGATGAACTCTTCAACTTGAGAACGGTTAGAGATAGAGGCATTCTTAGAACTCCAAACGATTCAAAATGATGAAATTAGTATAATCTGTGAATTTCGAGTCAATGGACCTAAAACAAAATTAATCGAAAAAGCCCAAAAAGTCCAAAGGGGTATACCCCTAAAAATCACGAAAAATACAAAATCTTCAGATTCACTTGAAATTTGCAATATATACGCATAATTTCATGCTGATTCCGAAAATACACGATATGGCGACAAAAAATTCACGAATAGTAGTAGAAAAAAGGAATATGGAGGAAATAACTTCTTTCAACTCCAGATGAACTTTTCAACTTGAGAACGGTTAGAGATAGAGGCATTCTGAGAACTCCAAACGATTCAAAATGATGAAATTAGTATAATCTGTGAATTTCGAGTCAATGGACCTAAAACAAAATTAATCGAAAAAGCCCAAAAAGTTCAAAGGGGTATACCCCTAAAAATCACGAAATATACAAAATCTTCAGATTCACTTCAAATTTGCAATATATACGCATAATTTCATGCTGATTCCGAAAATACACGATAGGGCGACAAAAAATTCCCGAATAGTAGTAGAAAAAACGAATATGGAGGAAATAACTTCTTTCAACTCCAGATGAACTTTTCAACTTGAGAACGGATGAATAGAGAGAAATTCTGCGAACATGAGAAATATTTAAATATTTTTCAAGATGAAAATTTAGATATTCGACTCAAACAAAGTCGTGGTACTGGTCGGAATCTTTCTGTGGTTTCTACAGATGGCTCTGCTGCTCACTTTCTTAGTGGGTGCCGGAGATATCGTAGTGCCTGTTAACAAAACCGATTGGAAATCAATTACATATTGTGGCCGAGTCTGTACTGATGAGCGAGTTGAATCGCGAAACCGGTCTGCAGATGTCACATGTTTTCGATTGCCAGTTGGTGGTTGTTACAGGAAGATTGCAAAGTATATCCTTGTAGGAAAACTTTGCCAGGCGTTGAATAGACGTGATTCTGCGGTCGTATGGGGCTTTTGAATTATTTCTGTCCGACGTTTGCCGACAATCCTATTGTATAGGAAAATTTGCGAAAAGCTGGATTATTTTCATAATCAGCTTGTATTATTTTGGAGATAATGTGAAAAAGTTGCGTGTTGGAAGGATATTTTATTGTCTTGATGAATATTTTCAAGGGGATCAAGAAAGCTAGTTCAATATCTTTCTATTATATTCAGCATCCAGAATTGTCTATTTTTTCTACGTTTTATAATTTTTATAATATCAGTGAGATATTTTACAACTTTTTTTATATAATTAAATTTCTTCTTCATTATCATAACTGACGATTTCTATGCATGTATTGTCTAAGAAAATAAAGTATTCGTATTTGTATTTGAATCACGAAACTGTCACTGCCTCGCGTACTGTAAGGCGTTTCTGCCGAGTTCCGTTCAATTCTTAACTGAACCTTAATCTGATCATTGTGAGCCCTCTGTATCGCTGAAATTCGCCGAATTCCCCGCCTAATAATGGACGATCTATCAGAATACTACTTAACCGTTCCTTTGTGGCATTGCGGTGACAATCGATTAGTTCAAGTATTGTTCTAAGTCCTCTGTGTCTGACAGAGTTCCTGACCAGAGGCTTCCAGAGGCTGCCTTGAATTTTCTTATTCCGACAAATAGAGCTGTGTCTGCGCGACTCATGAATTTAAATGAGGGGCGGCTGAAGTTTGGAATAACTTCTATGACGTCTAAGACAGTCGAGTTCGATAAAAGCGAATTAAATCAATCGTGGATATACCGTGAGCTTTGCGAGAGTTTTTATCCGTGCCAATTTTGGAATAGGGATGATTCTTCATGTTACTTGACTATGCAAACAACTATATTATTTTGACAGTATTGTATTGGCAGATATAGACATAATCCCAAAGAAATGTGGAAAACTTTAAAGAAACTGGTTAACAGTAACAGTCAAGATGTCCCCAACTGCATACAGTTCGATTATTGTATCTTTAGCCATGCGTCATCAATTTATGATCGAAGAAATCACACATCCTTTATTGAACATCTCTTTCTAACAACCGCTATGAGCGATTGAAAATTCGTTTACATTTGTCTGCTAAGATAAGAATGATGGTATTGTGATGATGACGCACGGGTAAAGATATAATAATCGAACTGTATGCTTCGATACACATGTGGATAGAAAAAGTTTAACGAATAGTGTAGACATAGCTTGCTGTTTCAAAAATTATTTTGTTAAAAGAATTAATGATATTGTACGAAATATTAACATTTATATATTAACTTCGGAAACTTTGAAATGCTTTCTATACCAGATTTCAATAGCTTAGATAATAAATTTTCTTTACATGAAACGCTCAACTGTGGAATTATCAAAGTAGTTTTTGAAACCATACTAAATTTAGTTAATAAATCATTGCATGCAGGACAAATATCTGAAATATCGAAAATTAGTACTGTTATTTCTATTTAAAAAAATGCTAACACCAATAAAGCTGATGAATTTCGTTCTATAAATACTTCATCCCCAATTGAAAAAATCTTAAAAGTCGCTGTTTATGACCAATTATTACGTCACTAACAATTGAATTTTAATAGACATTCAGTTGGGTTTCCAAAAAAAATTCTTTTGTGAAACAGCATTACAGCTCACACTTTATAATATTCGAACCAACTTATATAACCACAAATATATTCTTGGTGTATTTGTAGACCTTAAGGGAGCTCTTGAGGCAAATGATAGAGGAATTATGTTGTTGAAATTGAAACAGTATTGGATTGATGGAAAAGTATTTGAGTGGTATAGTGATCATTTGTAAAATAAAAAACAGTAAGTCTGTTTCAAAGATACACTATCAAATGAAATATATATTGATGTGGGTGTTCCCCAGGGTAGCGTTTTGAGCCCTCTTCTTTGTATTGTGTTATATCTGAACGATATTGAACTTTTGGTTGAATCTGAATTTATAAACCTTTCCACCGATGATAAGTTGCTCACATGTAGTGATGTGAATCTAGATAGAGCTGTACATAAAATTAACGTGATTTTAGAAACTGTGAGTATTTATGCAACAACAAATTGAAGTTAAACGTAACAAAAACAAATGCCATGATCATCACCAGGAAATATAAATATCAATAATATAAACCTCAATATCAATAATGAAAAAATTGAAGTTGTGTCAACAGTAAAATACATTGATTTTCAACTAGACAATTTATTGAGTTTTGACAGTCACTTTAAATATATATTTAATTCAATCTCAATAAAGTAAATATGCTACAGAAACTCCAAATCCATGGAATGGGGGTAATTTTGAAAACAAATCATCTTACTCTCCTAAAAAGTATGCAAATTTTTTGTAATTGGTCGTCACTTGAAAGTGGAATCTACTATTTCACAATGATTCTAGTATTCAAAACAGTAAATGGTATGGCACCAGAATATTTTGAACGGTACCTCAACTTGAACAAAATCATTCATTATTCAGGGGTACCATGAACTCGTTATTTTTTGAAGGTTTCCGGGAATTCAACGAATTACCAGAATCTTAAAAAAATTCAACCTTGGAAGATTCCAAAGCAGCACAGCGTTTTGAAAAAATAAATTGAAAAATAAAATCAATACAGCAGTTAATCTGGAAAGATAAGGAAGTAAATAAGGATACAGTTCATTGTTTCAATCATTGTTTTCAATCATGTGATTCCATTTCAACTATTCCATTGTGTTGTTTGATTTTTTACTACTCATAGTTTCTTTCTATATTTTGTATATTAGGTTTCCTATTTCAAATAAAGATGTTATTCATTCGTTCGGAAATAGCATTCAATAATAATGATAAGTATGCTTTACTGTCATTAAGGAGTAGTCTTTTGGACAAAAATTGGGCTCGATGAATATACAGGGCGTTTCAGAAAAAATGACAATCTCCGACGATAGAACCTTCACTTCATTTCAAGGCTAAAAGTTCCAATAAACATACACTCGAAATTGAAAGTGACTTTCAATTTTTATTTTCCTCAGTTGAAGGTTACTTGAACGAATTTGAAATCGTAAAATTTTCAAATTTTCATCTTTTGAAATGGCTGAGATAATCCATTGGAACATGTATACTGGGACACCCGGTATATCACGTGAATTCATCATTATAATACTCTTGAAAATTCCAATTGGGTCTATCAGTTAAAAATGTTTCCACTGTGTTTCTATACTTTTTGTTTGTCTAATTTGCCTCTCTTATATCTGAAGATGAGTGATTAAACATCTTGATAAGTTGAGTTGATGTAAACAAAATAAATACATTCACCTACGCAATCTTCAACTAATCTACCCTTTCCAGAGTGAAGTTTTAATGAAGCTGAAACAACTGTATTGAAACTCTTAATAGTTCTACTTTTCAGTACACTTCTGACATCGAGGTGAAAATGGAATTTATCGCTCTACTAATTCAAGATGATCACAGTACATAGAAAAATAGAAATCTCTGCCATAAATAGTTTCGAAGTAATTCTCTTATTCTTTAGTGCTTGAGTTACAAACTGTCAATACCCACTGATTTCCAAATTGACATGACTGAAGTCTATTTCAAAAATATACCAATACAAATTAGGGCTATTGAAAGGATTATATTCACTACCATAAAAAATATATATATCGGGTATGGTTTCCATAGCCAACTTTTCAATTTTTGGCTTTCATTTTGCTTCCACGGCCTACTCGGTGAATTTCAATAATAATTTTTTTCTGATCTAGTTTCTGGTTAGATACCAACTTGTGATATGTCATTAGAAAGGGAATTGAATGCTGAATAAAGCGAAAAGAAAAAAAAATTGGGTTTCCATTCAAAATTTGAAAGTTGATGATACTTCCGGTCAGACCGGAAATTAACTTCGACATGTCAATATGCTCAAATTCTAGCTCTTATGTCATTATATCGACGCTCCAAATTTCACAAACCTACTTCATACAATAACTGAGATATTCCGTAGGGAATACTTCCGTAGCCACCCGGTATGTGACTTGTTTCTCACAAATCTCGATAATTTAACAATGGGGTGCCAAGACATTTTCCTGAGAATCCGTGAAAATGTCTGCATCATTATAAGTGATAGTACTCTCCAGGTAGAATGGGGTAGTTTAGGGAATGGAACTTTCTATATTTACACCGAAATTCTTGAAAACACTATAATTTTTATAAATGTTACATTGAAGTTTACAAATATAAATAACTATTTATTCATATGATTGTTTACAAAATGAATAAGTGGATGAATCGAAAACAATATATTAGTAAGAATAACATTAATAATAATATCAATAATAGCAGCCATTGAAAATACAGTCAATTAGAAATCGACAGGTTTTGACGCATAACCAATTTTCAGCTGAAAAAGCTCCATGCAGCACATAAGAATTAACAAGAGAATGATTAACAACAACCAAAGCATTCTGGATTGTAGGTAAAACCATGGAATTTGTTCCTCGTTCCATAGACAGTGTATAAACATTTTTCGAAAACGGTGCTTAATTTAACTGAGAAAGACCATTTCTCAGTCGGGTTCTAGGCATCGAATATTAAAATTCCATCCCAACAAGAAATGGATAAGCAAATACCCCAAAAAATGGAGAAAATCCATTCTCAAAGCTCCATATCTCAAAAACTGTTCATTTCTGACATTTGTGGCTGTTAACACTTTTGATCAACTCATCAATAACTACATCATAACAAAAACTCAGCCAAATTCACGGAAAGCCATTTCCCTTAAGAAATGTGCGGGGTCCTTTGTCGCTTGGAAAAACCTCATGATTGGACTATTTGCCTGTATGCATATTAATTTCTTGAATCATCATAAACAATGGAAAATTCGCTTGATTCTGTATATTTTCTCATCACAGTTGCAGACAATATTGTAGTTTTAACGACGGAGTGCATCAGTAGTCTGAAACTTCTCGTAAAATCACCTCCTCGTATCATTTCAATGTATGCCGACTGCTATAATACTTCCCACTGATTCCATATAAAAGTCCCATCCATTCCACTCGTAACAGAAATCAATCAAGTCCTCCAGAGTAGCCCGTGGTCATTAATGGTATTGAATTCTTATGAGGTGAATTCCATGAAAAAGCTTTCAGTAATAAAAACATTTCATTACTAATGGGACCGTAGTTCAGTTCGAGTGGTTGGCTAATAAACCTTTTCCATATCCATCTTTGTAGGTATATTTTTCCATTGGTTAGTAACACGATGATTTATGTGTGTTTTTATCGAGGTTCGATTCAGAGGTTTATCAGTGCTTTCTGTCTGAACAGAATACGTTCACGGTATGTCAGATAGGAATATGGGAGATTAATAATCAATCCAATAGTGTTTTGAAGCTAAGATAGAGGTAACAGGCAAATATATCATAGAATCTTGAAGAAGATAAAAAACAACTCCGTTACTCATTGACGAACATTAAAGCTATTCAACAATTAGCGTACAAGAAATGTATAAGAGACAGATATGTGATCACTTTTGGAAAAATAAATCTTTATACAGTGTGTCCCGCATTTCATGAATACACCCTAATATCTCAGTTATTAATAATGCGATGTTCTTGAAATTTTGGTGGTGATTATATGTTAGGTAAATGAAGTATTTTGGCATAGTGAACATTTTCATTGACCATAGGCGTGCGGTGGGGGGTAAAAAAAAGCTGTTTTTTGGGAAAAGGATATTAGGGCTCATTTCAGATAACTTTTTTTATCAGAATTAGAATCAGCATCCCCAAAAACCCCCCAATCCATATTTTCGAAATCTCAAGAACTGATTTGAGGAGAAAAAAAAATAAATTCACTTTTTTCGTCATTGCACCCGAATATCTGTTATTAGCGATTTTCTTGAGATTTTGGTGGTGATTTTGTTAGAAAAATTAAGCATTTGGCATAGTGATCATATTCATTCACCATTGGCGTGCGAAGTTGGGGAGAGAAAAAAGGCATTTTTTGAGTAATGAATATTAATGCTTATTTAAGACAACTTTTCTTATCAGATTCGGAATCAGCATCCCCAAAAACCCTTTAATTCATATTTTCAACATCTCAAGAGCTGATTTGAACAAAAAAAAAAGTTTAATTATTTTTTTTTTAAGTTCTTTATTTGTAACAGTGGTAACAAAATTACGAATTACTTTATTTTAGTTTCTTGTGTTTTCAACATAACTACCTTCTGAAACAATACACTTTTCAACAATTCTTCTCAAACGTACATTCACTTTTCTTAAAGTTTGGGGAGTTATTTCCTGACACGCTTGCCTAATTGCAAAGCAAAGTTCCTCTCTATTACGCGGCCGAGTAGCATACACTTTATTTTTCAAATTCCCCCACAGAAAAAGTCACAAGGGGTAATATCTGGCGATCTAGGGGGCCATGGTTACAAAGGAGAATTTCTACCTATCCACTTCATAGGGAAAATTGCATTTAAAAATTTCCGAACAATCCCAGAATTGTGTGCGGGGGTCCCATCTAATTGAAAGATTAAGTTTTGTCTTTGTGCTAATGGCAATTCCATGAGAAAATCATAGAGATCATTTTGTAAATAATTTAGAAAATTTTGTCCGGTCAGGTTATCCAGGAAATAAGGGCCAACAATCCGTTCGTTGAATATGCCACACCACACGTTAACTTTTTCACTGTATTGGTTTTTACAATGAATTACCCACCCAATTCGGATTTTCAGCTGCCCAAAACCTACAATTTTGACTAGACACCACACCGTTTGTTGCAAACGTTGCCTCGTCAGTAAACATCATGTTCTTCAGAAATAGTATGTCGTTAAGATAGTTACCCTGCAACCATAAGCAAAATTCAAACCGTCGTTCAAAATCACCATTTAACAGAGTATGTAGAAATTTTGGTTTAAATGCCCTAATCCTGTTGCGTTTCAAACATCTCCATACTTTGTTTTTCGTTAAATTCATTGTCCTCGCAACTGTCCTTACAGTACCATTTGGGTTGTTTCGAAATTCTGCTAAGATACGTTCGTCGTCTGGATAGTGTCTTTGATTTAAATTGTACCTCCCTGGTCTTATTTTGAAAACCGCTCCAGTCCTTGCGAACAATCTGTTGATTTTGACAACGGTATCGTGAGAAATTGGTTCTCGATCATGATGCCTTCCATTGAATATTCCAGCAACTTTTGTTTCAAAGCACTCTTTCATTAATTTGCATGAAAACTCAAATCAGCAAGCCAACGGTAACAAAGTGTGCGTATCTTCGGAAATACCTAAATTGTAGTATAAGGGCAATTGCAAACGATACAGAATATAAGAAAACGAAGGTGTTTGAAATTTAATATAGGATTAGGGCATTTGAAATAAATAGTTAGAAATAAACAATCTATTGAAAAAAAGTGAATATAATTTTGTTTTCTAATCAAATCAGCTCTCGAGATTTCGAAAATATGAATTGAGGGGTTTTTGCGGTCGCTGATTCCAAATCTGATAAAAAAAATTGTCTTAAATGAGCCCCTTATATCCTTGGAGAAGAAGTGGAGATTATCCGATCATTTGGTAATAATGAAAGATCTACGCGTCAGGTTGCTGGAATATTCAATGGAAGGCATCATGATCGAGAACAAATTTCTCACGCCAAAATCAACAGATTGTTCGCAAAGACTAGAGCGGTTTTCAAGACAAGACCAGGGAGGTACAATTTAAATCAAAGACACTATCCGGGCCACGAACATTTCGAATTTCGAAACAACCCAATTGGTACTGTAAGGGCAGTTGCAAGGGCAATGAATTCAACGAAAAACAAAGTATAGAGATGTTTAAAACGCAACAAGATTAAGGCATTTAAACCAAAATTTCCACATACCGTGTTAAATGGTTATTTTGAAAGACGGTTTGAATTTTGCTTACAAGGACTTATTGAAAAAAGAGTTGAATAATTTTTTATTCAAATCAGCTTTTGAGATGTTGAAAATAAGGATTGGGGGGTTTTTGGGGATGCTGATTCTAATTATGATAAAAAAAGTTATCTAAAATGAGCCCTAATATCCTTTTCCCAAAAAACAGCTTTTTTTTACCCCCCCACACCGCACGCCTATGGTCGATGGAAATGTTCACTATGCCAAAATACTTCATTTACCTAACATATAATCACTACCAAATTTTCAAGAAAATCGCATTATTAATAACTGAGATATTAGGGTGTATTCATGAAAAGCGGGACACACTGTATATGACGATTTACTAGCTGACCTATCAATCATTATTTCTAAGTAAAGTGATATGAAAACGAAGTTTTTGTTCAATTTTGGCTGCTGATCTACTCTTCAATGAATTGAAATCAATATCACCTTGACTGCAATGAACTTCATAATTTTCATACATCGAATTTGTAGGAGGCACTTTCCCAAAATTGGACCTGGTAGAGGGTCTGTAAAGAGTTATCTGACCTCGTTCCTTGTACTCAAGGAGTAACGTTTTTTTAGACTCCTCTCTACCAATGAATGCAGAGTTAGTTTTCTCTACAAAACTCATATGCTTACGAGCTTCCTCTGCAATTTATATATATATATATATATATATATATGTATATATAGGCGGTTTCTTTTATCATGTGGTAACATTGCTATATTCTAAACCGTTATAGATACAAAGACGATTAAATGGGGAAAAATTTAACTATTGTGGTGAGCAGTACATTAGTCAGAGAAAATCTACGGGGACTCTCGCTCTTCCCGACTTATACAGGGAAAACTAAATATGCTGTTTTAGGTTTTTTACGAATAGAATTGTTATTTCAGAAAATATAAAAAAATTAAAGAGGAAAGTTTTATTGTATTCAAAATATACTAGAACTACGTAATGATAAATTTTTAATGAAACTTTTCGTGTCAATACGACCACCATCAACAATTTTTTTCAAATACGGACCTGTCTATTTCATTACAAATATTGATAAAGCGATGAAATCACAATTCAGTGGTATATCACACTTGACATTTTTATAGCGTTTCATATAAAATAACTGGCATCATCAGAGACAACAATTTTTAATTACGGTCCTGCGTTTCTTCAAAACTCATTCAACTATTAGGATACTTCAGTCATTACCCAATACTTTCGATAGGAAGATACCCCAACAAAACGAACATTCATATTTTTCCTTTTTGGGGATTTTTGTATTACAGTAATCCTTGATTCAAGGCTGATTTCTCCTGTATAAATTTTTACACGGATTATTTTCATAATTCTCAATCCTGGAAGTAATGAAAATATCAGTTTTTGATCAAAACACAAGTGTTGTCTAATTTGGTACAATTAAATAGCATCTCACTTCTTTTACCATATTTAAACACGTAGGCTTTGCTTGATTTCTATGGCAGGAAAAATAAATGAGTTATTGATATCTGTTAAGAACTGTCAGACATTTAAGCACATTAAGATGTATTCGAATGACGAAAGGACTGATATGCTATTTACTCAAAATCAATTCCTTCATCATTTTCACATAAAAAAAGGTATGCTTGTCAAGAGTCGCTTTAAGTCACCGTTTTCGAGATATTTTGTTTTAAATTAATCGATGCATGTGTCAAAAAGTTGAACAATTTCGATTTTTTTCACTTTATTTATATACAAATATTTCAAACGCAAATTTTTAAACAACTATGAACAACGGTACACTATATATATTCAAAATACAATACAGTACATGTTCGAAATGTCCACCTCCTGCCTGTATACACTCAGATTCCTTCCTTTCGTTGATTCACGCACTTTTTGGATGATTGATTCTACAAGTCAATTATTCGATTTTCTAATTCTTCCCAATTTTTGATAGTCGTCTGCTAAATTAACGATATCAGATGTCTCCATAGGAAAAGATTCAAACTGATTAAGGTCTGGTGACATCAATTTTCGTTCAAATATCGAAATTATTTCAAAAAGATTCACGAATAACCGAAATAAGCAACAAGTATCTCAGAAATGAAGGCCTTGAGGACCCATGCTTATGTAAACTTTTCACCTTATAAATAACTCAGGAATCGTCCTGTGAAATATCGGACACTCATGACATAATACCCTTAGTTCATTTACAGTTTTTTAACTGTGTACAGCTTCGAATACCTACAGTCTTGTCGTCTGCTGTATGAAAAATTATTAAGATGAAGTGGGCAATTATTTCAAACACCCCTATGTTGATACCCAGATTTCTGGTGTCAAGTATCCAATAACTCAATTATTTCCTCATTTAGCCTAGCAGCAATGATACGAGAGAAGATAGATGGACCACCATGTATTCGTTGATTAAGTGAAGTGAGTCAAAGTATACCACTTATGCAAAAGCCCGGAAACTAAACAGAAATGCCTTCAACAAGCATAATTGTGGTTAATCCAACAACCCTAGCACTTTTCGTCGCCATAACACTCGCCCTTTACACACGAAATCTTCTTCCAATTAAAGCAATTACGCCAGACAATAAACTCGATTGACCAATCCCATAACTCTTTGCCTTGCGGGCTCCGAGCCCCCCCGTCCACTCTGCCCGTCGACCGTTTTCTCCGGAAAGTCACGAATTCTGGAAAGCCTGCCAAGCCCCGCCGTAGGGTAAGACGTTCCGGTGGGAAATTGTGCTGCGGTTCGTTTTCTGAATTCGCTTATTCAATGACGTGGCAACGAATGACCTCGGTCGGCGGCTTTGGTCGAGACTAATAGACGAAATTCGTACCTGCAGATTTTGAGTGACGCTGATCTCGATAAGATTTAACTTTTTTTTTTCATTCCACAATGTCTATTGAAAATAAAGATTGTCAAATTGAATTATTGAATTAACGTGAAGTGGCCGTCGCTTACATATCTCACCCAATCCCTAGGAGAATCTCTTGCTTCCATCTCAAACCTACTCATGAACAAATCAGCTTGGAAGGAAGTCAGAGGGTTACCCATGGCTGTACCTTTCGTAAAAGCAGTTGTTGAGCTGAAAGCAGTTCTGCCTCATGCAAAGTCTAGTGAAACTTGAATACTCTCTGACAATTCGGTAACTGAAGCAGCAGTAGTTCTCCAGAATATTCCAAGGTTTTTCTCACGTACAAGAGTTTGAGATTATCCCAAGCTTTACAAGGATTTATCTACCAGATGAGGAATATGAAAGTGGAAGAATAAGATATCTTGATTTCTTTTGTTGTAAGTTATTTGTTTATAAGTTTACTAATACCAAAATCCTTGAAATAGTTACTGCTGATCAACAAATCTCTTTTCACGGACGGGTCCAAAACTCCCGACGGAACTAGAGCAGGAGTATTTGGGCCTCGCACTAGATACTCCGAATCCATGGGCCTGTTCTCCAGTAAGTATTTTTCAAGCGGAAATTCACGCCATAGAAAGGTGCATTCAATTCAAACTCGACAGGAATTACCGGAATAAGGAAATCGCAATCCTCTCCGATAGTCAAGCAGCCATCAAAGCGTTGAGCTAATATAACATCAACTCAAAGGTAGTTTAGGAATGCCTAGACAAACTTAATGATCTAGGCAGGAACAACAAGGTGATCCTCCTCTGGGTGCCGGGGCACGTCTGAGTGGAGGACAATGAACAAGCAGATGCCCTGTCACGAAAAGGGGCATCAACGCCACTGATAGGGTCAGAACCATTTTGCGGACTTGGAAAATCTTACTTCCAAGACGGACTCAATAAAACTGAAGAAGCAATGAGAGCAACATACTGGCAAAGACTTCCAGGGCTAAGGCAGACCAAAGATCTCCTCGGCAACTTCAACCGAGCAAGATCGAAGACACTGATTAACCTCAGCAAAACTAGTCTAAAGAGAATCACAGAATTTCTTACGGAGCACTGCAGACTCAAAGAACACCTAAGAAAGCTAGGCTCAGAGGAGGACAGCACCTGCAGATTCTGTGGATAACATCCAGAAACACCACATCATATACTGATGGAGTGTTATGCTGTACATCACAAGAGATTGAATATACCGGGATCACACCAGCTGACTGTAGGAAAAATACCACGAATAGACCCCCTCAAAATCCTCAAATTCCTCACGGAATTGGGGCTTGAGGGGCTGCTGTCAACAAGAACACCTTGAAATAGCAGAAGAAGATGGGTCACAATAGATCTAACTAGGTCGCAGCGCATCAGTCACCAGCCATATTTACCATTACCTTTTTCCACAGATTGTTCTATATAACCTCTGACTCCCTTTTTGGATAAAAACAGTATATTATGCGTAGGTGTTAGACTCAATAAACCTCCGATACCTTTATCTTGAAAGCATCCTATTTCATTGCCCACCAAAGATCATGTTGTCAATTTCATTATTTCGATTGAATCATGCTGTACCACAGAGTGTGTTGTGTAATCTCAGGCTGCGATTTTGGCTAATAAATGGCTTATGACAGATGAAGAATGTTTTCAACAATTGTATGAGATGCCACCGGTTGGAAGCTAGATTTTCCCAACAGCTCATAGGATCTCTTCCTCCTGAACGTGTCACTTCTGCAAGAGCATTCCTGAATGTCGGCATAGATTTTGGTGGACTAATTATGGTAAAGAAACTCAAACTCTGAATCATATAATTGCTTTCTTTATTTGTATGAATTCGGAAGCAATTTATTCGGAACTAGTTTCCGATCTCACGGCGGATATGTTTCTCTTAGCATTTAAACGATTCATTTCAACGTGAAAACCCCATAACAATTTTTAGCGACAATGCCACGAATTTTCAAGGAGTGAATAATTCTCTACACGATTTTTATTGTTTTTTCAAAGAAGAAAAAACGCGATTCAAGACTTCCTGTCAATTAGAGAAATCACGTGGAAATTCTTCACCCCCCAACAGCCCACACTGGGGTGGCCTTTGGAATGCAGGAATAAAATCAACAAATTATCACTTGAAGAGGGTTTCAGGTGAAATCTCATCAACTCTTGAACATTTGAGTTTTCTTTTGGTACAAATAGAAGCCACATGGGGATCATAACAATTTGACTGGTGAGAAATATTTGGATATGTTGGAGAATCGAATAATACCGTGCATCAATAAGGCAATTGAGGAGCATATGAATTTATTCGAAAACGAAATAGGTTTTCAGCAGGATGGTGCACCTCATTATGCAGCTCCAATGCGACAATTTTTGGATGATTATTTTCCTGGTCACTGGATTGGCAGAAGAGGTCCTACAGAATGGCCACCAAGGTCTCCGGATCTCACTCCTTTAGATTTCTTTCTATCGGGTCATTCGAAGTCTGATTTGTATGAGAGAATCACTAACATTAGCAGATTTGAGAGGAAATATCATGAGGCAATGCAGAGAAATAACTCCCGAGACTCTCAACCATGTGAGGGCGGCAATGGAAGTTCGCTTGTACCATTGTATAGAAGTTAGTGGAAACGTTATTGAACGTTTACTGAAGAAAATTTGTTTCTACTCATTATTTAGTCATCAGATTTTGATTCAAGAATTTAATGAAAAATTTCTTTTTCTGATATATTGCTTCCATATTTGTCTCTAGAACGAATTTTTCAAAATGTGGCATCCTGTATAATTGTTGACCTGTTTTTTTTTTAATTATTACTGAACTCAAATAATATGTAGCTCCCGAACCATAAGCTTCAGACCATATGTTTTATACTTTGTTGAAACCATGGAGCGTCTGATAATGCGAAACAATATAGGGTGATCCATTCAGAGGAAAATTGGTGACATGCTCTTGGGGTGCGATAGGGAAAGTTAGATCAAAGGTGAATATGTCAAAATACTATTGTATACTATTGTTGACGTGTTTTTTATTATTCCTGAAAATCATTGTACCAACAGTTAATCAGAGTGGCTCGTTTTAAATGGAATGCACTGTATTGAATCAATTAATTATTATCAATAATATGACATTTCCTCGTGAACATATTGAAAGAACATCGGAGCATTTGGAATAATACAATGAAGATGGAATTATTTTGCAATATCATTCGACAAGAAACAAGTCATCCACTTTCCGTATTCCTAGTTTATTATCCCACACCCATCCCGACATCGATTTACTAAGAGGCGTTTCAAAATATATTGACGGGACGAAAAAACTTTGAACCACCCACCGTTATAAACATTAATTCCGAGTTCGCCAGCATCGCCTTGTTTTGTATGCCCTATTGGTCGGGTCCTTGGGTTGGTGTTTATGTATACGATTCCATTTCGTAACAAGTGAGGTGCTATTGTTTCTTTCAAAGCTCGGAAAGAGTTTGTTCAGGACTTACGATTCGTTAAACAAAAAGCTTTTGTTGGAGACCGCTCTGATATTGTAGAACTGGTCTAAGGAAATGCTGGAATTCAGATTCATGGCTAATTTTTTGTTTTCGCTTTTGCATGCAATGTAAACTTTGGAATTTATTCAGGAAGCCGGTTTGTTTGGACACTGCAGAAAATCTTGTCGAATTCATTTGGGGGAGCGTAAAAATATACTTGAGAGTGCATCAATTTTTTTCCTTTTCTAATGAAAATAGTGATGTTTATTTTAGGAACTTGATGTCTATGAACTCTTGCGTTAGAAATGGGACTTATTCATCCGGGAATGATATATTACAATTATTAGAATGGGAACAATTCATTCCACATTATATTTATCAATATTTGTCGTAGTGGAGTACTGATGCTGCTCATAAGACTCACTACTGTCTCATTTCACGCATATTTAATGAGCTTTCATTCGAGAGAGAATGAGAGGATGAGAGGATGAGAGGATGAGAGGATGAGAGGATGAGAGGATGAGAGGATGAGAGGATGAGAGGATGAGAGGATGAGAGGATGAGAGGATGAGAGGATGAGAGGATGAGAGGATGAGAGGATGAGAGGATGAGAGGATGAGAGGATGAGAGGATGAGAGGATGAGAGGATGAGAGGATGAGAGGATGAGAGGATGAGAGGATGAGAGGATGAGAGGATGAGAGGATGAGAGGATGAGAGGATGAGAGGATGAGAGGATGAGAGGATGAGAGGATGAGAGGATGAGAGGATGAGAGGATGAGAGGATGAGAGGATGAGAGGATGAGAGGATGAGAGGATGAGAGGATGAGAGGATGAGAGGATGAGAGGATGAGAGGATGAGAGGATGAGAGAGGAAAAGAGGGTGAGAGTTGAGGATCATTTATGACCGCGAAGGTCCTCAGAACCTACTGTTCTTGATGTCTGGTTTTGCAAATATGGTAAAAATGAAGTTATATCGATACAAACCGCTTCGAAATGTTGAGAAACTCATGGTTTGAATCAGCGAAGTAGCGAAGTATACGACAGATTCCTCAAGGACATTTGAGAAATGCAACAAAGAAATTTCAGAAGTGCACAATTGTCTGCATTGAGACAAATGTATGCCATACTGGAATATGAATTTAAGCAATTTGTTAAGGAGGGTATACCTGAAAATGTACTTCTTGGGTTCATTCCGAATATCTATGACATGTCCTTCATTAGGAAATCGAGGATATTTCAGAGAATCATTACAATATTTCAAACTAATTATATTGCTTGAATTGATATAGTTTCCATTATTCAGTGATAATTCACCAATCTATCCAGAATCACGTTCCAATTGAATAGTGAAAGCCATTAACGTCTGTTCCAATTCTACTGAGAGTCATTTCGGAATAGAGTTAAAGCAACAAAACTCGGTATGAGTGAAATATTTTTGGACTTTCATTGCCTAACAAAGAGAAAAATTTAATTTTCACGTTTTAATTACCGACATTTCGATTGTTTGAGTCAAAAATCGTTCTCAATTTGAGGTGACCTAAAACAAATTTCACTCTATCTGAAACAATTTTGAGTAATTCCATGAAAAACTCCATATTAGCTAGATATTGGGAATAACTTTCTCTTGTTCCACACATTTTCATCAACTTACTGTTTCTACTCAATACGGAGACGAATTAAAAATATCCACCAAATGGAATTATTGATATATAAAGGATTGTGGGATTATTGAAATCGAAATATATGTTTGACAATGGTATGCAAATACCTAACTGTGGAGCATTGTACATTTGAATTTGAATTCGAATTGGAACGTTGGGAGAAAAATTCATTTGAAACGTTACACGAATTTTATTTTGAATTGGTTACCAGCACACAAAATGAAAGGGAGGTGGAGGTGGTTGCTTGTTTATCGGATTGTCCTTTCATTTAGTGTTGATAGTTTACGTCTGAATATGACATTCCAAACTGCATTTCAGTTTTTTAATAGAATCTTGAGCAATCTCATGATAAGTACATCAAACTCGTAGAAATTTGAGGGATATTAAACGAAACGTTTGTCATAGTTATTATTATGAAGAATTTTTGTTGAGCATCTTGAATATCAGACTAGGACAGCTTATTTAGATGAAACCATAATATCTACAGCTCTCTCTAGAGAATGAGGAGCTCATTTGACAACAGTACTTTTTACCGCTATTTTATTCACATATTTTTAACAAATTTTTCACATGTAGTTATCACCATAGTATCTCAAGAAACAGTTCACGAAAGCTTATAATCAATGAACGGAATGTCATAATATATTCTGGTAATTTCTTCAATCGGTTGAGATGGAATTTTTATGGCTTCAGATTATTGGCATTAAACGCCACAATTAGGCCATAATTGAGGCAGTCTATTTGATTATTTTCTTGTTGCATTTCAGGTTAGAATCCTAATCCGATAATCCATCAAAAAACGCAAGTCCACAGTTCAAGATTACCACATTCTGAGTAATAATTCAGTTGGTGAAAAACTTAATAACGCTATAATCCAGAACACTATCTCCCTAATAATAACGAAATAATATTCCTCATACAAACTAGATTATACCCTCATAGTAAACACACACAGAAACATATTTGATGGTTCTCTCACATCCCCAAGCATGTCAAGGGGACTGCTGATTTATCTTGTGGCCATTATCTAAATTAGAAAACACAACACAGCACAAACATTCGAAATAATAACGTTGAGAATGTTGCTCGGGTTCGACTGTTCAAATATTTGACTCCAATATACCCCTAATTAATTAATCACAGCTGGGAATGGGAAATATCAAGGAGGTCCTGGAAGCCTCGTGTTAGAAACTGATGTTGGCGGCCCATCGTAGGAGAACTTGGCTAAAAGACTACGTAGACTACTTGAGCAATTCCTGACCTTTTAGAATATTGAGATATGTTTATTTCTGTGAAATCACCATTGATTATCTAATCATTCGATATTTATCATTATTAACTGTGTAGTAGTAGTAGTAGTATCATTTATTTTCTTTTTAATCGACTAAGTAAAAATTTGTATGAGGATAGTCACACTTAACCTAATACCTAAAAATTAGAGCTACACACAATTACATGAATGATTCGAACATATATCATAGAACTCGGATAAATATAAAATATCTATAAAATATCTCTTGAGCTGTGCTTCAAGTGGCTCGATCAAATCTATCAACTTATTATGGTATGCTAAGAGGGCTGAATTTTTAGATCTGTTTGGTCGAAAACCATGTTGGCTATTGGTCAGTATTTTCTCTTCGTTCAAGAAATTCGTAAATCGGTCTAGAAAACATATTTCAAATATCTTTGAGGAAAATGCTGGAATCGTTACAGGCCTACAGTTCTCTAGTTTGTGCATGTCTAGTGCATGTCTGTGCATGTGTACTGTACTAACTGTTAATAAACTTTGTTCTTTATTTCTCCCGTATTATTTATTGGCATTTTCTCTTGCTATACAATGATTTTTTTACGAAACATCCGCCAAATTATCAAAAGTGAGTGGTGAATTCACCAAATTACAGAATGCGCTTTCGGCAAATCAACTGAACTTATGATATCAGACGTTATTTCTCTTCATAATCGATCTATATGATTGCTTTTTTGTTATTACTGCGTTTCCATCCAGCATAATGAAGTGATATTAATAGTGAATCTTTCACTACTGGCAGGAATCCTTAAATTATCTAGACTGTATTTCATATCTCGGAAAATGTCTGCCACCACACTATATTTAAATTTCAACTCTCGTCTCAATTTTTGTGCTATTTCAAAAAAGTTAATGAATGAATATTTGAATCATGAACCAAAAATTTGTTGCGTTCTGTTAACGATTGATTCTTTCTCACTACAGGGTGTTATGTAACTACGTGGCCAAACTTGGAGGGGTGATTTTTTGAGTAATTCTAAGACGAAAAGTTCATGGCAACGTAGGTCCGGTAATGCTTCATTTTCAAGATACAGGGTGTCAAAATTTTCAAAAGAAATCGTCGTTTTCGTATTATTATTGTTATTATTGAATTAATTTTGATAAAAATTCCAAGACTGGAATAGAATATTTATATGGAAAAAACCAGTAACATTTCAGTTTTTGATGGATTAGTAGTTGAAATGTTTTATTTTATTTACAATAAAATGATTTTTATGTTTTTTCTCAAAAACAACCCATGATACGAAAAAAATTCTTGATATAAAAAAGTTGTTATTTCAGTTACTTAATATGAAACAAATACAAATATTGCAAAAAAATCAGTGGCGCACATTTTTCCTGTGAAAAATATTGGTTACGGTGCCTTCCGGGACGCCATAGGACATGATATAGTTGGGGCTAAATCAGCCCTTTACGATCCTCGATAACACTGCAAAATTTCAATAGAATCGGTTGAAGGATTATTAGGATATTTACGAAAATAACGATTTCATTTAAAAATTTCGACACCCTGTATCTTGAAAACGAGGCATTACCGGACCTATGTTTATATGAACTTTTAGTCTTAGAATCATTCAAATCTCTTCTTCGAATTTGGCCACGTACTTAAATAACACCCTGTAAAATCAGTACAGTGTAATCCTGACCAGTAGAATTCCCACAACACGTTTTTACGGGTATAAGATCGCTTCACATGACTCAGTTATATGGATGTCATCAAAACTTTACATATTTTCAGTTTGGAATTAATTAATTTCTATTATAATGGGGAAAAAATTAGGAGAATAAATAAAATAATGATGTAAATAGAGTGTAGTGGCAAATATTTTCCAATGTATGGGATAATTTGATAATTTGATCTATTAGGCCAAGAAGATTATTTCGTAATGAAAATACTAGTAGGAATCCGATGTGCCATCGTATGAAAGACAGTCCTATTTATATTCTGTTGTGATATGGACTCGCAACTTACTAATTTCTTTTGAATATTCAAAAACAAATAAACGTGAATTTTTAGTTTTTTGCGCCTGTTTTCTACAACACATGAAGTATCCATGAATCAATACTTTCAGAAGGAGGACCAACCCTACAATTTGAAAAATGGCGGAATAATGATTTCTTTCGAAAATTTGCAAGATTTTCTGGTTTTTCCAGTTTTTCTATCACTAATGATTCGATCGGGTCGTGACTAATGTCGTTTTCCCGTATTTCAATTTTCTCCAATTTTTCTCGAATGAGCAACCAGATTGCTGTATGAGTTTTTATTTTAGAAGCAAAGTACTAAAAAAAATACGTCTTTTTGTTTTCAAATGTTCATAACGAATTGATGAATGACAGTTGTAAATACAGTGAGGACCAAAAGTCCGTCGCCCCCCCCGTAACTTCTTCATTTTCCATATTACAAAAGAATGTTAAATACATAAGTTGTAGGGTTTCATTCGATCTCTTTAATGGTTTAAGTTTCATTCATACAGAGTGTCTCAAAAAAGCACGGTGACTTAGAAGTTAATTTTTTAAATGGGACATCCTGTATTTCATTGCATTATTACATTCTACGTTAAATTCTGAACCAGTTTGATAAATGGTTTTCTATCAAAAAAGTTAATAGTTTTGGACTTATGAACACTTGTAAATAATTATTTCGACTACTTTTGCGCCAGTTCAATGAGAAAATCGTAACAAATGGATCACAATGTATTACACTTTCCTATCCTAACTTTTTGAAAGCTATCCAATGTTGCAAACTGCTGATGGCACCATGTGTAACTTACCTCGTCGTACCATTTTACAATTGTTAGAGTTGTTGAATCTCACGAAAAACTAGCACAAATGAAGTTGAAACATTTTATCAACAAATAAGGTAGTCCATAAATACAGATCAAGAATCATTAAAAACTGAAGAGATATTTTAATTTATAACTAAAAACGGTGAGTTTTTATCTATTTCAAAAGATGTTCGACATATTCACCATGCATTTCTTGACACATAAATAGTCGGGTTGTAAACTCTTCCCTAACATTAA
Source organism: Chrysolina americana (assembly GCA_958502065.1). Taxonomy (NCBI): domain Eukaryota; kingdom Metazoa; phylum Arthropoda; class Insecta; order Coleoptera; family Chrysomelidae; genus Chrysolina; species Chrysolina americana. The sequence continues at coordinate 65,556,156 of OY293417.1, read as the reverse complement.
TCAAGGTTTGAGGTGTTATTTCTGAACACACTTCAATAATTCGACGGCGCAGTTCATCTAACGACCCACAAACTGTCTTAAAAACTACGGATTTCACATAGCCCCAGAGAAAGAAATCAAGCGGTGAGAGGTCCGGTGAGCGAGCTGACCACTCTGTTGTACCTCGACGTCCAATCCACCTACCTGGATACCTTCCATCTAAGTAATTTCTCACCTCCCGAAAATAGTGTGGTGGTGCTCCATCTTGCTGAAATGTTACATCCAAGTAAAATTCATGTGGGTTTTGCGCAACGATCTCATCGATACTGGGACTTATTGTGTCTTGCAGCATTTGGAGGTATCTGGGACCATTTAAATCCAAGAATATGGGACCTACAATGTGGTTACCTAAAATACCAACCCAAACATTAATTTTCTGGGGAAATTGAGTATGCCCCTCGCGGAATTCATGGGGATTCTCATCACTCCAATATCTACAATTCTGGGTATTCATATTTCCATTTAGGTAAAAATTGCTTTCATCACTAAAGCAGATGTGTTGCAAATAAAGTCGATTTGCAACAATTCTTTCTGCATGGTCTCGCAAAATTCAAGTCGCCGGTCTGGATCATCTTCAACCAATTGGTGCAAAATTTTTATTTTGTAAGGATGGAATTTATTTTGTTTTAAAACCCTCCTTACTGATGTTTTAGAAACATCACATGTCTCAGCTACTTGCTTAGTTGATTGTTGTGGGTTATTTACCATTTCGGCTAGTACATGAATTTCAACATCTTCCGTAATTATTTTCGGCCTCCCAGATCTCGGAGCATCTTTCACGGTGCCAGTTTGGTTAAATTTTGCCACCAATTTCTGCAGATATTTTCGACACATCGGACGTTCTGGAAACCGTTCGTTGAAAATGCGAATAGCATCGTGGTAATTTCGGTTAGCTTCACCAAATATGATAACGGCTTCAACTTTGTCTGCTACTGAACGAGCCATATTAATCAACAAGAGAAATTGAAAACCGTTTGAAACAAAGTTTCGAAAACCTACAAAATGTCAATGACATTTGGCAAAAACAGATAAGAATTTTTTTTCGTTGTCATGGATAAAATAAACGCGCCTAGCGTGCATAGCCTACCTCATTAATTTATTCGTGAACTGGTGCAAAAGTAGTCGAAATAATTATTTACAAGTGTTCATAAGTCCAAAACTATTAACTTTTCTGATAGAAAACCATTTATCAAACTTGTTCAGAATTCAACGTAAAATGTAATAATGCAATGAAATACAGGATGTTCCATTTAAAAAAATTAACTTCTAAGTCACCGTGCTTTTTTGAGACACTCTGTATGAATGAAACTTAAACCATTGAAGAGATCGAATGAAACCCTACAACTTATGTATTTAACATTTTTTTGTAATATGTAGAATAAAGAAGTTACAGGGGGGGCGACGGACTTTTAGTCCTCACTGTATAAAACATAACAGAATATAACTACGGACTGTATTTGAAAAATAATTCATTTTTTATGCTCTATTGATTGGTGTATATGCAGTCCTGACAACGGTGAAAGTTTCACTACTTCCAACTTTACTATTCTTGATGGAATCGCAGCTATTATGGAAAGTCAAGTTACATAGATCGTTTACATAAAGAAAAACAATCAGCCCTATACTGTATCACTTCCGTTAAAAATAACGTTACCGTTATTCCAACCATAGCAATGCTATTACCAATCATAGCAAAATAACGGCGAATGACGGTGACGTTATTTTTAACAGAAGTGATACAGCATAGGCTGCATGTCTATTGTAGTTTAGAAGATTTGGCGAAGGCGAATTATATAATTTGGTGAATGCGCCAGTTTCATCTTTTATAATTTGATGGATGTTTCGAAGTGATCATAATTTCTTAGTGAGAGACGTCAATAATACAGAAATATCACAATGAAGATGGGATACGGCCTAGGAAAGTCGACAATCCTTAAAATGCATGCTTTGAATAAACCTAGAATCAAATTCTATGGAAAACGTCAAAAAATTAACAAGGACTCGATTTAAATCACCTTCATTCAAATCAAAATGCCATACCCATGACAAGTTTATGTCAAAAAACACGAACTGTCATCGCACAAGAAATTATTATTAACCACAACTTCCATCGTTATTGGGCTTCTGAAGAGTGATTCTCAATTTCTTTGATCTCCTTGATGATGTTTGAAGTGTGAAATAGATTTTTGTCGACGAAAATTTATTGGAGGCATAGCACAAGAGATGCAATTTTGACTAAAAAAATGTTCAACCCAAATATGCTCCTCCAACGGTGTCGCGTTCTTAATAGTTAACAGTTTTCCTTATCTTATTGCTAGGCAATAGTTTCTCATTATATAACCCTAATTCACCCGATGAAATACAAACCTCTCGTTTAATTATAAGTGATAAATTTTATACTCGATATCTATGCTACAAGCGACCATAAAAGTGTGTAAATCCTGAAGGCGACAACTTTGAAAAACATCCAAACCTACTCTATAGTTTCAGTGCTATCCCTGTAAGTAATCCATCGACTCTCGTTGTCCTTGTACTGCTAGAGTACTCCTCTTCAAACATCGAAACAGTTTCAAGTTATATCATCTCTATAAGCGCTCTGCAACGAACTTTTCTCTTTCACATCATTTCCGCTACTCAAAAGAATGAACGCCCAACATGAAATAAATGTTTTAATTATATCATCACTCGGCCCGACTGTTTTATTAGATTTTTCCATTAAGGCATCTCGGAATTCATGCAAATCGGCACACTTCTAGCTGAATATATTAGAGCTGAAGGACCCAAATGTCAACGAGAATCCGTTGTCGCCGTAATACTGAAAATACAATTGTCTTCTTGTTCCATCTAGAAAGAGTGCCAGGGCGTTAGCGCGGAAAATTGGATGGGACAAATGAAAGGTGGATATTCAAACTGGTTTTTGTTAGTCGTTCAGCTTCACTTTGAACTCCAGAATACCAATTTCCACGAATATTTGCCTAGTTTTTTTTCGCTGTTTAAAAGCAAAGCGGTTAAGTGTTAGAGCATTTAAGAGCACTAAGGTTCGATTTACTAGCAGCATTTAGCACGAGTGCGATCCACTAGAAAGCAAAAATTTTTCTTCGGCGTATCATCTCGACCTCCATGAATTATTGATAACTTTGTTGTAAGTTGTCTAAATTCCAATTCTGATGGCGATTGTTTTTTTTAGTTATACAGAATTCCCGACATGAAAATGCAAAATAAATGCCACGACGATTCAGTGAATAGCAGGAGCACTACGGCGTATAATAATTATAATAATCTTTGAGAGATCATTGAAAAATCTTTTTTCTACGACTGTCACGAAATACGTTCATTGTATGTTCAATGATAAAGCTATTTATCTACCAAGTGCGTTATATAGATCCTAACGCTCGGAGGGTATCACTCACCCGAGGTCCTTTGGCCCGAGGGTGAATCAATTTTTTCAATTAATAAAATTTCATTTTTCATGTTGTTGTTTTTTACTCACACTATTATTATAACAGTCGTAGAAAAAATATAGTGTAGAACTCGCACAGAATAACCATTTCCAACTCGTATGATTTGCAGCTCGTGCTGCAAACTTTCATACTCATAGGAAATGTATGTGATTCTGAGCTCGTTGTACAATATAGTATTATCTGCCGGCATATCATAATGACATCGTTATGTCATTGTATTTTAGCAACATTATTATTGTCCTAGGACCTTAATGAAGTTCAAAAAGTCCTGGTACTATAATGAAATTCAAATGTAAAGTATATGGAAGTTCAGCATGATAGAAATTTATTAAAAAGAATGCAATTACTCAATATCGAACAATTTGATTCGAAATACAAAACTTTACTCTTCAAATCAAAAGGAAACTATCATTAGTTTCACCCATTTTCAAAGATTTCACTAGAAATAATCTAATTGACAGCAGTATGTGTTTGACAGTGAATGAATAATTTTCTGTTGAAAACTAGTAAAGGCACAGTTTGTCCACTATTTTTTATTATGAATAACTCGAATGTATCTGTACTTTCAAAAATACAGACTATGGAATTTGAAATAAAATATTTTGGAGTTATTACCGATCACAGAAGAAAAATATTATCAACATCATCTAAAAATATTGTATTTCGCATTAGTGGAGAGCTATGGAATACAAGAATGGAAAGTTGCAGCAAAAGTATAGGTACAACTTTCAAAATACAGTTACCTGAACTCAATTGAAGGGCTGTAGTTGATAATGTACTATTTTGAGAATTTTGTCTATGTGCACAGTGGTACCAAAAGTGAACCATCATGTTATAATTTGTCTACCATTATTGCCATCTAGCGGATGTCTAATCAACCTGTCTACTCGAAGACTTGGTTTATCTCCTCTCAAACAGACAGCGAAACACGTGACATTTATTGTCATCTTATTTCTGTTTTACAATAATCGACAGTGTTGTCAAGTTTTGGGATTAGTTCTAGATATCAGTGAATATCCAGGTGATTTTTTCTGCTCTGGGTTATAGATTCTGATGGTAGATTGACAAAATAACGAAAATTATAGAGAACATGAGTAAAACATTTATTTTTTTTACGTTTAGAGGTAAATGACCTCTGTCATCTCAAGATGAACTTTCCAACTGGAGAACAGTTGAAGATAGAGCAATTCTGCGAACGTCAATCGATGCAGAAAGATGAAATTAGTATACTGGTTGATATTTCGAAAATTACTCGAAAAAAGTCCAAAAACCCCTAGAAATCATTACATAATGTTCAGATTCACTTGAAATTCGCACTATGTACGTAAAATTTAATGCTGATTCTGAAAATATATGATTTGTATATGCATGAAAAAGGGAATAAAAGTCAAAATTTCCTTCATACGATAAAATTTTAGAAAATTTTTATTTTCATTTCTTGTAGAATTGCCTTAAATGTAACTCGGCAAGATGATTCAAATCATATCAAAAAATTTAATTTCGATAGACAATTGACAAATTTTCAGAAAATTTTTAGTTAAAAAATGCATCACAAAATCAACATTTTTTTCAAATGAAACAGCGTTTTGATTCAAGAATTTGAGCTAATTTCATATTTTTAAGGAATGCACAGACGATTGAAGTCAAATAATGCAATATTCGATAATGAAAAAACCGAATTTTTGCAAAGTTTTCTTATATGTTCCAACATGCTGAGTCAGAATTATAAAACTTTTCAACTTGTGAACAATCAAAGATATTAGTTTTTTAAATGAAACCTTCTGTAAGGAGTGTATATTCTTTATTTTAGCAAAAAATGTCAAAATCGTAGGATTTGCGTCCATATTATGAATATTTACAAATGTAGCTGATCGCAGTTGTCATTTGTTCTGAAATTATACTATATTCCGGTCAAGGAACACAACCATATAAGAAGAGAATTTGTAATTCTAAAAAACAATGACCACAAGTTCAATCGAGCTGAAATTAGCCCTGAATACCCTAGTTTTTTCTTCAGTATACGAATGGAAATTGAACAGTTTAAGTAGTTGGAATAAATATTTTTGCAAACATTTCGAGTATAATTGCATCATTTCTTGGATATGAATAAACTGGCAAATGCTCTAGGAAGTCCTCTACGTGGCTTACTATATTGCCTCACGAATACTTAGTTACTGACGGATAAAAAGTTGATTCCAAGTCCTCAAAAGACCAGTGGAATAAAAGTATTTCCCCGCAAATAATGACCCTCGAACATTCGTGAATCCTTGAATGATACTGACTATTGCGGACTGAACATATTTTCCAGATTCGGAAATTTTCAAACTCACATAAATCGTAGACGTCCTACGTCACCTCGATTATCTGCTGACCTTCCTCAACAGTCCGTTCAAAAACCGTAACAAAACCGTCGAAATCACACACTCAATTCCCTCACCTTCAAAAATATATCCTCAGCTCCACCACCAGAGAGAAAACCACCAAGTCGCGACAAGTAACCACCGCCGCGAAACCGACACCACTTTGCCGATCACCGGCGCGCAAAGGTGAGCTCTGAAGGCCCTTCCGGCGACGCGTTAGCCAACGACGCGCTGTGTCCCGTGTACGACCGCTAACTGAGGCTGTTTAGCGAAAAGGGATACGGCAGAGCGCCGGGATCGATTCGTCCACGCCACGGAGAGCCGAAACTCGAGAAAATTGCCAGCCAGTCTTGCAGATGCTGCTCCTGCATGAGGAGGACGTGCTGGTGCAGAGGGATCGTGGAAGTTGGTCGGGTGTTCACAAAAGTTTTTCGTGGTTTATTCAACAACTGCGCCATAAGCCAGAAAAGGGGTTGTTTTTGGACAGATTCTAAGTGCTAGGGGGGCTGTAGCAACTTATTTGGTTCGCTACTATTTTTATACCAAAGGGAACCACCACTTTCCAGTTGACAACCCTAGGAACCACTCGTTTCTTCATCAAGGACAGTACGATATACATTGTGACTTATCGAAAACGTACTGCAAAGTATTACAGACTGGGAAAGAACTTTTTCGACGACCGTGCGTTTTTACCCATTTTCCGCACGCATTTCAATTTTGAAAGTGTTCTCGCACTAGTGCGGTAAAACTTGCTTTTCCGCACTAATGCGGGAGAGTAAAATGTCAATTCAACTTTATTATTTGTACATTTCATTGATTTTTACCTGTTCAAACTAATTTAGGTTTCAATATTTAATCCGACCCAGACTTTTTTTTTTGTTTTTGCAATTTTTCATCCATTGGCAATGAATAAAAATTGGGATACTCTTATCTACATTTTCGTTAGCAAACTAGATTATTATGGATTTGATACTAAATTATTGAATCTTTTTCGATCCTATTTGGAGAAACGTATTCTCTTCGTAGAGTACAGAGGTCACAAATCCTTTCAATTTACTCCTACCAGTGGTGCTCCTCAAGGAAGCAACCTAGCACCCCTTTTGTTTTCACTTTTTATAAATGACATAGGTAGGAATATTTCAAGTCAAATTTTACTTTTAGCTGATGACCTCAAAATATTTAGACCAACTATATCTGAAGCAGACTGTTTAATACTACAAAACGATCTTGATAATCTACATGCATGGTGCATCGAAAATAATCTCTCCCTTAACGCCAAGAAGTGTAAATATTCACAATATACCCTCAAAAATAATGTCATTAAGTTTGATTACTATATAGAAGATGCCTCACTTCAGGACTGCACTCAAACAAAGGATCTAGGGATATATTTTGACACTGAGTTAAACTTCACCTTTCATTATAATAAAACGACATGCTCAGCTAAAAGAGTGCTTGGTCTTATATATCGGAATTGCAAAAGTTTCAGAAACCAGGATTGCTTAAAAACTCTTTTCAATGCCTACGTAAAATCTAGACTGGAATACGGCTCCTTGATAAGGTCGCCCATCTACAATATCCATATAAATAAGATTGAGACAATTCAAAGAGGATTTATGAAATATTTATCATATTAAACTGGATGGAGTGTACCCTGAACAAGGTATCGACAATAGGATCCTATTAAACAGATTCAGTCTACTTTCTGTACAAAATAGAAGAACTTTGTATTCCATTATGTTTGTGTAAAAGATAGTGAACAATTTAATCGAGAGCCCCGAAATACTTTCTCAGTTCAACTTCTATTTACCACGATTCAACTCCAAAAACGAATTTTGCTTCTACCTACCTCATTCTAGAACAAACGTACACTTCAAGCCACCAGTTGTTGCACTAAGTTGAAAAAAAAAATTGTTAAAATTGTTATATTCGTCAACCGTAAAGTAAACCTTATAATCAATTCTGTAGTTATATCGATATGAACTTCGATTCAATGAATCACGTAAAAACATTTATTACTTTTCGTCAACCAAAACATAGGATAGCCTCACCTAAGTATTATACAATTCATTAAGAATTTTCTATTGTTTCTATTGTTGTTCTTCTGTTCATAAATATACAATATTCATTATTAATAAATATTAACTATAAGTATCAACCATTAATTAGTTAAGAACTTTCTATTGCTTCTATTGTTAAATGAATCATGTGTCCATTAACGTACAATATTCATCATTACTATAATACTCACTATAAAATTGTTAAATAATGCTTGAATATTTTATTTAATGTCTTGTTATTGGAATTTACTCCTGTTTAGACATTAAAAGTTTTTTTTTATGTATATACATTTCTCAAAATCAATCCACATAACAATCAAACTAAGCTTAGTCAATTTATTTGGTGTGGTAACCAGATATTTGCAATGACAACAAAGTTGTCATCAAGGCGTCAAAGTTTCGACTAAATACTTGTCGAGTGACAGATTCTGCATTTTTCAAATTATTTTCAATAAAAAGCAATAGCCCCCAGAAGCAATTTTGAAGGCCGCAGATGAGGTTAGGTCAGACCTATTACCTAGTAAATCACGAGAAAGATACGAGCATCAATACTACTTATTTTTGAACTGGTGTTAGGAGAAAGAAGTGAATAGCTTCACAGAAGAGGCTTCTTTTGGAGTATTTTTCCGAGTTGATTACGGTACCGAAATCCAGTACCCTATTGTTATACCATCCTGGGCAGACAAAAGAAAACTCGAGTATTGGCGTAGTCCATCGGGCCTAGCCCACTCTAACGCATATATTGCTTGCACAAGGAAATAACAGGACTCCGACAAACTGGTAGAACTCAGTAGAGCACATCTCAGAGTAAGAGTAGGTTTGCTCACTGGCCACTGCAAACTCAAACACCACATGCATAAAATCGGACTTGCACAAGATGCCTCCGCCCATCTCTTTCCTTCCCTTTGAAGTTTTCTTCCTATAACTCTATCCCTTGTTTTTCTTGGTCTTTCTTTTTTTCTCCTCTTGTATTTTTGACCGCCATACTGTTTTAACTGGTCTTGTATCATTAATATTTTGAATATGACCCCACCAGCTCAGTTGTCTCTCTTCAATGAACGTGTTGATTCTATGTCAACGTCTTCTCTTATTTTTGTATTCCCGAGTTCATCTGTCTTTTTGACTCCTTTAGTTCATCTCAGATACTTCATTCCTGCTGGCTGCATGTATTTCTCTTTTGTCTGCTTGTCAATACCCAAGATTCACAACGAAATTATTATAATGATCGATATATTGTTCTGAACATATTTATTTTTGTTTCCTTTGAGATTTCGTTTCTATTCATGAATGCCTGATTTTCTGTGCAGTAGTTTATTGTTTTTCTGAAAATCCTTTTTTTTTCTGTAATTTTTAGTGCATCATCTGCAAAAGCTCATTCTGATATATCTACTATTCCTAATTTCCAGTGTCCCACGTGTATTTTTGCAATTCTGCTAGAAGACTCATTCATTATTTCCAACAATGAAAGTTGTAAATAATAATGGACTTAGTCCTCCTCCTAGTCTGGATACCAGGTCACACGGGCCTAGAAGGGAACGAAATATCGGACGCCCTAGCCAAAGGGGGGGCCGAAATAACGTTCACTTGGCCAGAACCGGTAATCGGTATAGCCCATAGTTTCACTCATTTTATGTAATATATTTTCATCAAGTAATTTGCTCCACACTTTCAATTTTGACCTTATCTAATTTATATTCATTCAAATCCTCCCTGCAATCAAAATATGTCCGTGAACTCGTTAATAATTCAAGGAATAGTGTTTCAACTTGAAATATCAGGTATCCATTATAACATATAGAGTAATTTTAAAAACTTCTAATGGATGGAAAGGTGGAATAATGAAGTAGAGATGTGAGGAAACCTAATTGGATTTTTTAAATGCTTTTAATTGGGGTATTCATGTATATATATTTAGAGTTATAAACGCTAGGAACATGAATTCGACGAAAATCTCTCGAAGAAATGGTAGCTTTATCTCGTGCGTAATTTGTAGGAAAATTTGATATCAAGTTTTTCCCTGGATTTTTTCCTTTATAACGGAAATTGGATATTTCTGTGTCATTCCACTCAACATCATAACAACCGTTACATTGTCCTGACTGATTGTAGCCTATTGTTATTGATTTCTGCGTATAGCTGGGCACAAATTATTGCAAATCAATCGAAGTCCTGATAGTTAATTGATTTGTGGTTAGCAGAAACAATTACTGTTGATGGGTTGGCCACGCTCACAGCAGCTCACCTCGTGATGAAATAGAATTATATTTATATCGAACCACGAACAGAAATACTGTTCCAATAATATATAGAACAGTTCTGTACAAGATGATCGCCGATAGAGTGGAAAACGTACAAAACACTTAGATAGTTAACTATTTCAGTTAATAAAATGGAAACGTATAAATTTTCAAAATTAGTACTGTCGTAGTTCCAATAGAAAGAGTTTTCAATATGAGACAACTCTGAAGAGGAGACAGAACTTGATATGAGAATGATAATAATAATGTCTTTCATTGATGATTATGTTTAGAAGAGGCATGTTTCAGGAAGACTCCCTTAGCCCTTTTCTCTTTTGCATCTTCCTATTGCCACTGTGATCATCTAAGCTGCACTTCCTTCGTAGTTTCCACCATTAGGTATTCTTCTTCATGTTGAATGCCCAGTAACAATAATAGAAGCTAACTCTTCATTGGACGTTTATTTTATTATTGTGTATTATCTCCCCTCACAATATTCGTATTGTTGCGGATCACTCTTTCAATTTTCTCCAAATTGAGACATTCTCATAACACCATGATAATTTTTTAGGAAAAAGTTATTAACAATTTGGTAGTCATGTCGAGGTAGCTAAGGACCGCATCGTTGTCACTCTGCTAGACCTACTAGAAATGATAATAATCATAATCATAGATTTCATTGACAGGAATAGCTATAACAATAAAAAAAAGGAACAGTAATGAAAATATAAAATCCTATCAAATGGCAGGATTCAATGTATGACCTTGGTAGATTACCATTGCTATTCCATCCAACCATATTACACCGTTTTACAAGTTAGGTTCCGTTTTTGTCGCTGAAAAAGCTAGGGGAAACTTTCATCGCTGTCATAGTGGCGATTTTTTTTCCTTAATGAATATCCCCGTCAGGCTCTGTCCTCGGAGCTTCGATACAACCAGAGGGCGCGCTGGTGTGTCATTGACCCCAGTAAACACTACCCACGTCCATGGGGTGAGTTATTACTGGGTCCGAGAATCATGTGCCCTGAGTGAACGGAGTGAACCAAGAATTACGGCCTTGTGCATTCTTCCGGCTAGGTTTTCTGCAACATCACGGCAAGCCGACAGGAATTTCAGATTAGAGAGCAGCCTGTCCATCATTCCACCAAGTACCCCTATGATCAGAACCACCATTTTGACAGAATGGTTTGGGTAAAGCCTGCGGAGTTCAAAGAGTAAATCTCGATATTTCGTACGTTTTTTCTCCTCTTTTCGGACGATGTTATCAATGTTATCAATATCCCCGAGAGCATAAGGCACCAGCGGTGTCGTAGATGGTAGTACAACACTCGTAGGGCCGTGTTATGCCTGTGGATATAGGCTGAGACCGCATAAGCTGGACAAGCAGACAGCAAATGCATTATGGTCGCAGCTGCCCCACCTCACGCTCTGCATCTGTTTTCAGAGACCTCTATACCCATCTACGATAGACAAGGCTGTTGAAGACACCATCTTGGCCATTATAAGTCCCTCGGTTTCTTCAGCTCACTTGACCTAAGAAAAGCGAAGGTCAGGTTTCTGGATAAGCCAAGGTCTTCAATGTTCTGACGATTATTATATTTATTAAGAAACGGCCACTCAAGGGATTATTAGTATATACATTGAATCGTCAGAGAAGTACTATAGCAGACAATTGCAACAGAGTCTTATCACCTATGTGGGAGCATCAAAAGGTCTATTTAGTGAATCGTCGAAAGCCTCCTCATATGATAAGATGCAAACTCAACACAAGAAAGGTGGATGAACTACACAGTTCTGCTGAGCCACAGACTTTGAATTCTCCTTATTCATGACTTGAAGACAAAAATGCAACAACTGTTACAGAATTTTCCCTATGTATGCGATATTCCAGCTGAAAATTGAATTGGATTACCCGACAAGACTCCATGAGAGCCCCGTAAAAGCGCACTTATCCACACCAACCCTGAATCTTGGGTCATTTGGGGTTTATATAGTGTAACATTCAGAATTCCAGAAGCAGCATTCTGAGATTATAGCCGTAGTAAGTGTGTATCGCGGCCTCACAGAGTTATGCAAGACCCAAGAGATCTGACCATTTCTGTGTCTGATAGATAAGAGCATGCAGCGAGTTCGTATTCCTGATTGAGCGAGCTAACTCATTATTACTTGAAATGTTTGACCCAAATTGGGGTGACTTTACTGGATGGTAATGTATAGTGTGTAATAAATATAAATAATAGTTTATATGCTTGCCTTGATAACTAGTACAGAAGCTATTCTATACGTTTAGGAAGTTATTTCTACTAGTAATAGAGATAAACCTAGTTCATCAGTTCGGGTTTTCAAAAAATAGTCAATAGAAATATTGTTTTTATATTTTGTAGCTTCTTTTCTCAAGAAGCAAATCAATGATATTGGTATCATTGGATCCTCTGAAGAATATAATATACAAATTGGTATTTTTGTTACTGTCAGTATATTTTTAATCACAATTCCTAATAAAAAAATCAATAAAAAATGTCTGTACTAACAAAATTCAAAAAAAAATAGCTGGAATTCTTGTGGATTTCATAAATGTGTTTCTGAATCTAGAGAATCTGGAAATATATGGGTCCCTGGGGTTCTCCTTCTCGCTTCAAATATTTTCAACATTATGTTAATGGGATGAATGCATTGGCCCAACGTTTGACACGAATCATTCGGATACAAAAGCCACCCGACGAAAACGGTGGACGTGCCTGAATATATTTGTAATCGTACTAAGAGGAAAAATTCCACAGATATGTTCCAAGAATCAACGGAAAATCACAACAAGACATGTTGTAGACTGAGTGTCAGTGGCATTTGCTCCTTCTTGTGCTACTGAGACAGCCACTTCGTACTTATACCCTATATGTCCTGGTACCCAGGCTATGAGCAGTTTGTTATGACTGTCCAGCTGTTTTAGGGATCCCAGATAGTCCCAAAGGAGTTTTGAGTCATCTTGCTTTATTAGCTGCTCGTCATAGTGAATAGCAATGGTACCTTCACCAAACTTTTTCCTTAGTTACTCTCCTGCGCAATTTTTTTGCAATTTCCGCCTCGAATACCATAGTTGATTTGTCCAATCTTAACGAGCTTAGTAGGTAATATATATATCCCTTCTTTGGTTTTTGAGTCGTCTGTATATCAGGCAATTTCTGCATCAACTGGAGGACCTTCCTTTCATGCCTCTCTGTCTATGATTGTTTTAAAAATTTTCCCAAAACTATATTTGGTAAGCACATCATCCAATGATATTCCCATTATCGGATCGTTTTCCAACTCCGTGAATAGTTTGGTATAATTCAGAGCTATCCTTTGATAAGTGCTTGTTTGCTCTCCGCGCAGTCTTTTGATGACTGATCTGGCTTCGCCATGTGAAACAGTGGTATGTCAAGCAAGGCTTCTAAAGCGGCCATTGGGACAGTCCTCAAGGCTCTAGTGGCCGCTGAGCAGCATTGCCTTTGAATTCTACCAAGCCTTTGATTTGCTGTTATATAGCCATAAGCTGATTTTTGGTTTATGACCCCAATTTTTCATGATTTCTTCTGTACAATGAAGGCTATCATGTTGACTCATGGTAATGAATTACTCCTAAATATTGTTCCTCTTGTGCAACTATTATTTTATCACCGTTCAGAACTGGTGGAATCAGTCTTCTGAGTTTCCACATTTTGGGAATATCACTATTGTGGTTTTGTGAAGGCTTACAGTAAGTTCCTTCTCGTGACACAAATTATTGGGTTCAGAGCATTTTTTTTTTTCCGAGATTGTTTGTGATTTTTTTGCAATGGCTTCAAGATCATTAGCATATCTTAAGCAATTCATGCATTACTAGAGGTTCGTCTATCAGAATAGCCCACAGTAGAAGAGATAGATCTTTTCTCTGTGGGCATCTTCTACCAGCTTTGGCTGAAATGATATGATTACCCTTTTTTCAAATTGATTTTTATTCACTGATACAACAGAGAAGAAACTCCTTTCCTTCCTAGAGCTTTGATGAATGAATTTTTCCCCCCAATGTCGATAAATGTCATCATGGCTATGTCTTTATCCTCTAGGGATTTTGTAGCCTGCTAAGTTCATCCTGTGGCGAGTTCTCGAACTTGCCTGGCTCTCACGCATATTCGAGTAGCTTTTGTTGATAGTGGATAGTTTTTTCCAGGGACTGTCAAATTTCGATTTATTCTACCCCTCCGTTCTCAGAAACGGAGTGGCAAGTTCAAATGTCTTGCCTCTCACAGAATCATCAATATGTGAAAACTATTAGAATATTGCTCTGTTCCACTGAAATATCCGGGTTTGGAAGGATTCATTTCATACTTGAACACTCAAAACTTATCATAAATACATGGTTCTTTCATGTAAGGATCCTTTGTAACATATTTCCGATTATTTTCTAAAGATTATGTTGAAAACTAAAACTGTTTTTCGGGTTTTGTTATGTTATATGTACGTTTATTACAAATATTTCATCCGGAGAGCAACGATGTACTCTTTTTCCATCCTGAAGGAATATTTAACGTATATTATTCCTTCAGAGTTCCTGATATTTTTTATTCAACCATCTCCGCATCTATTGTTCCCGAAATAATGATGTTAGCATCAAATAAATTAATGGGCCTGCATGATATTATGTTATTTAATTTTCCATTTAAAAATCCTGAATTCCTCCAGCAGTTGACACCTAATTGGATCAGTAGTCACTCGGTGTCATACAGTACTTCGCATCATTGGTATTTCAATAGTCCCCAGAAATTCCCGATCTGTACTAGCGGTCTCTTACAGTGCACCAGCGTGGCTTGGACCTTATGAAATTATAATTACCCTTCCCTCATCAATAATTTAGCGACCTAACCGGAAACGCATTTGGGTGATTTATACGTTGATGAACTGTGGACCGTCGTCCTGTGAATCAACGTTCTGTAGCTCATAAATCCGGTATGGATATCGCCCGCAATACTGGGTGGTGGAAAATATTTGTGACGGCCATGCAGTCGGATTTATGACGATTACTGTGACAAACAAAACTTGTGTGCAAGAAGAAATATTTTTTTCATAGGGATTTGAAAATGTGCTTCGAAATTTGTCACTTCCAGGATTAGATTCCGTATTGTTTGAAGGGGATTTTGGGTTTTGATGGAATTCAACTTAAAATCACACTGATTTTCGAATAGTTCAACTCAAATGTCCATAAGTTATACAGGGTATTTCGTGAAGTTAGCTGTTGTTGAATATACCATTTTATTTGAATATTTAGATTACTCGATTTTGTATTATATCTCGGAAACAATCACCATAACAATAATAGATTGTGTTAGCAAATACACTCTCATTAAATGTTGAATTTTACGAACATAAACTTCAGTGGCCGCTAAAGGTTGAAAAGGAAATATCTAAATCCGAATTCAAAAACGTATAAGTTTTTCTAGTTTTACGGAAAGTTTAGTTCAATTGATGGCTTTTTCGCCACTTTTTGGGGTAGGACGAATTAAAAAAAACTTTTTTTGCAATCCTTTTGCAATTATCAAATTAGAATAATCTGACCATACAGAATCGATTGGAATTGAAAAATCTCTCTTTCTGTCACCGTTTTTGATGTATGGGATTTGTCTAAAGTTGAAAGGTGCTATTGACACTGAAACATTTTATATTGAAGAAATATGGTGATTGTCGTGTATCAACCAATTTCGAATCGATCGAAAGTCTATTATTGTTGTGAATGTCGTATTATCAACAGTATTTTATAATTGCTCCCGCCTACTATTGGTGATCGCCTCCGCCAAATATTCAAATAATTCGTTTTGTAGTTCGATATCATTTGTAGGTTGAAAATGAAACCTTTCTAATCCGAAGACAAAAATATATAATTCCTTCATGTTTTATGAAAGAATTTAGTTCAAATGATCTGAGATTATGCCTTTTTTGTCACTTACTACGGGTATAACCCTTGGGCGATTTTTTTAATGAAATTACTTGTTTTTGTAATAGTTTTGCAATTTTCAATGAATGATCCGACTATACATAATGGATTTGAGTTTAAAAAATCACTTAGGATGTCATCGTATTCGATATATATGATTTCCTCAGAGCTGAAAGGTGCTGTTGACACATTTTTTGTTAAAGAAATTATTTCATTTCCTTGAAGTGAAACTTGATAAATTACTTCAGAAGTCACCGTTTTCGATACACAAGATTTCTCTAGAGTTAGAAGGTGCTATTGATATTATTACATTTTTCATTGAAGAAATAGATTGAAAATGAAACCCCTCTCATCCGAATACAAAAATACATAATTTTTTCATGTTGTCCGGAAAATGTTGTCCAATTGATCTTAGACTATGCCATTTTCGTCTCTTATAAGGCGTATAACCCTTGGACGGTTTTTCGAACAAAGTTAGTTGTTTTTGCAATAATTTTGCAAATTTCATTCAATGATCTGACTATACAGAATGGATTGGAGTCCAAAAAATAACTTTCGATGTCATCGTTTTTGATGATCTATAAATTCTCCCCAGAGTTTAAAG
This sequence comes from Chrysolina americana, assembly GCA_958502065.1. NCBI lineage: Eukaryota > Metazoa > Arthropoda > Insecta > Coleoptera > Chrysomelidae > Chrysolina > Chrysolina americana. Next base: position 65,539,451 of record OY293417.1, on the reverse strand, counting down.
GAGCTATTGATACTGATACATTTTTTGTTGAAGAAATTTGTTAATTTTTCGTGTAATTCAACTTTTTCGTGTCAATTCAGAAATTCTAGTAACAGTATGTTTTCTCTCGTAGCTGATCGTTCACGAAAGTCCTGAACGCGTATTCCAGAGTAGCACAAAATAGCTCTGGTGTCGCCTTCCAAACCGTTTGATCCATGCATATGGAACACTTATGTTGGTACTCGTATTCACGAGCACATCTCTGTAACCGGGACGCCTATTATCAGCCTCACATATCGCTTCTCATTATTAACTGTTCGATAGATCGTTAAATTCCATTAGAAAGCTATAGTCGGTATTAAATAACAACGAATAGCCAATTGCTCAATCACTTATGTAGTGATAAAATAGAATTGATAGTCAGTGAGAGGGTAGTTGGGAATCATGGGGGATCACTTGCACGTGTAATCGAATGTTAGCACTGGCTATTTGGGGCAGTGGTGGATCTTCAGATGGGACGACTAAAAACACTTCTAGAAGTCTGGGAAGTGTTTTGACATGATTTGTTATGCTTTGAACAAAAATATAATTATTTTGTATCTCCCTAATTCATTCTAATGAAATTGCCCAGTTTCAGTACCAGCTCAGAGCTGGAACTGAAAGTCCCAATGATAAGAATTTCAAATATGATATAGTAAATTTCATCAGAGGAATTGAAGAAACAAATTGAAGAAAAAAAATTTAATTGAACTCAAAGGTATGTTGTTAAGTTGTCAATATGTCAAGTTGTCTGTAACTTCTCAATTACAGCTGTTATGAGGTTTGAAAAAAAAATTACCAGTGATATGATATGATATGATGATATGATATATTGTAAACCTTGGAATTTGAAAAAATGCAATAAAGAATCCATTTTTGAAAATAAAAAGTTTACTCTAGGCCAGTTTCTACATGCAATAAAGAATCAATTTTTGAAAACAATAAGTTTATTTTAGGCCAGTTTCTACGATACTTTGTATTTAATTTTATTAAATTTTTTGTATATTCTACATGCAAAAGAGGATATTCTAACTTTTTAGCTCGCGAACCATTAAAGATCAATTCTGCGAATGTCGATCGATTCAGAATGATATATAGTGAACCCTCTGAATTTAAAGTTCGGCAAACAAGAACATGACTCGAGAAAAGTCCCCTAAAAATCATGAAAAATACAAATTCATCAGATTCACTAGCAATATAAACACAAAATTCCATGCTAATATCGAAAATAAATGATTCATATATACTTAGGTTCAGCATAAAAAAGAAATGAAACGTCGAAAATTTCTTTGCACAATCAAATTTTCGAAAACTTTCATGTTCCACATTTTTTTAAAAATTGCAACTCTCCCTCAAATGTATTTCGACGAGTTGATTCCAAATTATGTCAGAAAAACAAATTTTAAATAATTAACGAAATTTTAGATGCTTTTTTGGCGAACAAAAGGCACAAATCCACAAAATCAAAATTTTCTGAGTAAACTGGAGTTGTAATCCTAAAACACAAGCTGTTTTCGCATTTTTGAGAGATTTACAGACGAAAAAAGTTAAGTAATGTAATATTCAATATTGAAAGAAATCAAATTTTCCCAATTATAAAGAGAAATTGGAGAAAATTTACTTCTTTCAATTCCAGATGAACTTTTTAACTCGCGAACGGTTGAAAATAGATCACTCTGCGAAAGTCAATTGATTCAGAATAATAAAAGTAGTTTACTTTATAAATTTCGAAATGTTCGGAGAAAAAAAGTACTCGAAAGTCCTAAGGGGTAGATCCCTAAAAATCATGAAAAAAGCAAAATCGTCAGATTCAATTTAGAATTCGCACTGTTACCAAAATTGTATGCAAAGAAGTTGAAATTTTGAAAAATCATAAAAAATACAAAATCATTAGATTTTATTGAAATTCGCACAATATACGCATAATTTCATGCTAATTTCGAAAATGTTTGATATTTATATGCTCAGATCCAAGTTTCTCCATTAAAAGGAAAAAAAGCGTCAACAGTTCTCTCGTTCGTTCAAATAAAAAAAAAACATTTTTCATTTATCGAGTAATTGCAAATGTCCCCCAAATGCATTTCAACGAGCTAATTCTGAATCATATCAAAAAATTACTTTTAATGACGAATTAAGAATCTCGACGAGCTCATTCCAAAATATAAAAGAAAATTGGCGAGGAACTACAACTCCAGTTGAACTGTTCAACTCCCGATCGGTTTGAGATAGAACAATTCTGCGAACGCAAATCGATTCAAAATGAGGAATTTAAGAAACTATATAATAATTTTTTTCCTCAATTGAAAAAGAGTTTAAAATGTTGTACATTTTCTTCCAACGAAGAGAAATAATTTTTTTCAGATCTAGGTTAATTGCAGGTTTGTTGTAATAGTAATGGTAATGGTAATTATGGATGGTGACTGATGCGCTGCGACCTGATTAGATCTACTGTGCCCCATCTTCTTCTGCTATTTCAAGGTGTTCTCGTGTACAGCAGCCCCTCAAGTCCCAATTCCTTGAGGAATTCAAGGATTTTGAGGGGGTCTATTCGTGGCATTTCTCCCACAGCCAGCTGGTGTGATTCCAGTATATTCGATATTTTGTGATATACAGCATAACACTCCATCAATATATGGTGTGGTGTTTCTGGATGTTCCCACAGAATCTGCAGGTGCTGTCCTCCTCTAAGCCTAGCTTCCTTAGGTGTTCTTTGAGTCTGCAGTGCCCCGTAAGAAACTCCGTGATTGTCTTCAGACTAGTTTTGCTGAGGTTAATCAGTGTCTTCGATCTTGCTCGGTTGAAGTTGCCGAGGAGATTTTTGGCGTGCCTCAGCCCTGGAAGTCTATGCCAGTATGTTGCTCTCATTGCTTCTTCAGTTTTATTGAGTTCGTCTTGGAAGTAAGATTTTCCAAGTCGGCAAAATGGTTCTGGCTCGATCAGAGGCGTTGATGCCCCTTTTCGTGCCAGGGCATCTGCTTGTTCATTGCCCTCCACTCCGACGTGCCCCGGCACCCAGAGGAGGATCACCTTGTTGTTCCTACCTAGATCATTCAGTTTGTCTAGGCATTCCCAAAACATCTTTGAGTTGATGTTATATGAGCTCAACGCTTTGATGGCGGAGAGGATTTCGATTCCCTTTTTCCGGTATATCCTGTCGAGGTTGAATTGAATGCCCATTTCTATGGCGTGAATTTCCGCTTGAAATATACTGGGGAACTGGCCCATGGAGCTTTGGACCCGTCCGTGTACCATGTTATGGTATTCTTTCCCAGTGCTCGAATGGATTCTATACTCCATCCACTCTTGGTATTTAATTCCGTTCAAAAGAATTTCTTGAAACTAAATTTCCTGGTAATATCGTCAGTTGGGAGATCGGCAAGGTGTGCACTTTTGGTAGGGGTTGAGCCCCCTACGATGTGTGCTGTCCCTTTGAGTCCAACTTTAGCCAACCTGAGGTTTGCTCCCCAAGCAGTTCTCCAGAATTACCTCTATTGCTGCTGTTGGAGTCGACCTCATTGCTCCTGTTATACAAAGATATGCTAGTCTTTGCACTTTCTCCAGGCTTTTCTTTTCGTGGGAGACAAAACATCACAGAAGGAATCAGACCACAGGAAGAATCCTGAAACGCAATAATATCATCCGATTTTCTTTTCAGTTTCCAAAACTTACTGAAATTATAAAATGCCATACAAACAAAAAACAACATCAGATTTTTTGTTCGAAATAATTTCATTGCATGAATGCCCAAAGCTCAGTAAAAACTTTAATGTTCTGATTGTTTACCAATGCATGTTATTATATTATTTGTAATTGTTTTTATATTTCCTGTTAATGGCTCCACAATACATTTAGTTGATTGTGATAAATTTGAATAGCAATTTCAATTGTTTTTCCGAAACACAGATTGCCAGGCCATTCTGGATCACTTTTAAAGGATCGACCCACGCTGTGGTAATTCATTTTTTCGCTTTTATTGACAACACTTGGTTTCGAAAATAACCCAATTGCCATACGGTTGGGCAATTTTTCAAATAATTGCGAATGATGGAGGATCGACAAGTTGTAGATATGACTGCGGATTTTATCAAATTGGCAGACATGTCGTTGAAAACCGATAAATGTGTTTTCCATCGATTGTGTTCATTATTCAATAGAGAGGAGGCAGCTCTAATGATAGTTTATTACATAGCAGTAGTGTTATAGTTATTTATGTATCAAGAGAATTATAGGGGCCTTAATTACCGATGACAAAGTTTGCAAAGACCTCTAGCCCGAGGGGCAGCAATTGCCTGAGGTTAATAAGGCTCATTAATTCCCGTGGTACATTGATAATTTTGTTTCTGTCTGATTCATCACCTTCCCGCTATATTTGAACAGGTACCGTTGATTATAGGAGTTTTGTTATTCCAAGGTTGTTGCTATGTTACTTGTTTATAAACAGAACAATGATATCGAGCTGTGTTTGCATTCAAAGCGTGTCTTCTACCCCAAATATAGTAAAGGCAAGAAATTCATTAATTCTATCGAAAACTGAACCTGTATATCAAAACGAATACAAGATATTTCTAGAGTGGCTGACACGGAAATATTTTATGCCAAAAGACGCCACTGAAACTGTATTTCTGGCATATTTTCAAGAATTGTTAAATATATAATTTATAATTCCCGCGGCAATTTTCAAGGTAGAGAATTACCACTACAATAATGCTGTGATGAATGCTTTGAATTGGTTGCAAGAATTGTCAAAAAGTAATCATTGCAATAAATTCGGCGCCCCGTCGTTGTTAATGTCTCCAAATACCAGATTGTGAATTCTTGTGGCTTTTGAAATATGACAACATGGTTCGTTGAAATTTTTGCAAACGGTCCAATATTTTCAAAAGGGCTCGAGAAAATATCATGAAATTTCATACAAAATGGTTTTTGTTGAAACAACCTTTTGATAATTGAATTAGTTTCCAATAGAGTTTTGAAACAAATAACAGAAACTGAAAACTATCTGACCAACTGCTCAAAATGTTTGCCATCATTTGCTAAACAATAGCCCAAGCGGTAATAAAAGAGCTGCCTGACATATTTTATTTTTTAAAATTTCTAAGTTTGCTGGTTGCTTTGATTTAAAATCTGATATTTGGAGTCATAAGTAATAATGGAAAAACTGAGTTGACCTCATTATCTGAAAAACTGTTGATTTGGCAACATTGCCGATATCACCATTGAATCGGGCATCATCAAAAACCACCCTGTCGAAATTTTCATATATTTTCTCAGGGCCGTTTCTGAAATATGAGACCGTTCTGATACTTTTGAAAGACACTGTATATATTAGCATTTCTTATTTTATTTCAACTTGTGAAAGGTTGAAGGAAAGAAATAAACACACCAAAAGCGTGTCTTATTTTCAAATGATGTGTCGTGTTATTTTCTGAATCATATTTTTATTTCCGAAATGACTTGAGGCAGCCAAACATATCACTTGATTTTTTTGTTCGGGAGTCCACACTGTACAATATCAAAATAAAATTTATAGCTTGTGGCTATTAGTTTCACCAATAAAAGTGTCAAAATGTAAAAAAAATCTACGATTATTATTCACAATAAATATTTTATTTACAGTTTCGAATGTTTCTAATTGTTTTTGATTTTCTTTTCGGTCCTGAATTCAACTTCAATGAAAATGCGTCACATTAAGGAATTTGAGTTGCGTTTCATTAGAATCAGGGCCAGAAATAGAAATCTGAAAGTTTGTCACAGAGTAATTACCCCTGTTTCATTTCCAATCAATAACTTTTCGCAATAATGTCCAATGGTCAGCCACAATATGACACGACATGATTTATTTGGATTTCATACCAGACTAATTTCAAACTTTCGGTAAGTAGCTTATGGAGCTGAATTGGAAAAGTTTTCTTTTATGAGCTGTGATCGACAATACATTTTCAGATTTACGGCAGAAGTTTTTTCCCCGGTGTTCTATTAAGTGAGGAACTCCGGTCAGGATTCATCGGCAATTTGTGGCCGCATTTAAATATTCCTTTTGGTGTGGTAAATCCAGGAAATGTATCATTGGTAGGATCGAAATAACGATAATAATTGGTGAGAAGTATTTTTCGTATATGGATCATTATTGTTGATATTAGAAATATATGGTGTAAAATAGAATGAAGTTGATAGAGTCGTTTTCAAAAAGCATAACTAAAAAACTATCCAACAAAAATAGTATAAGTATCTTGCAAATAATCGAGCGAGATGTTTCACAAGTATCCATACTTTACGGTATTTCTTCGTCATGTACGCAGAATATTTGATGAATTATACCCATTACATCTCTTCATCACGGCATTGGTAGTACTTTTCATTGTCCATTTTTTGTGCTTGCTTCAGATGAATTCGTTATCTGGTATAAGTCCCTGCTTGGCTCCACATGACAGCTCAGTGTGGTTTCATCACTCTCCAGGAAATCCTGCATTTCATCTCTTATTATGCATGTTGGTAGGGATGCAGAGGCACTCTACGTCGGTCTTCCCACCGTTTCCAGGACAAATGATGTTAAACTAATGGGTCACAAAGTTTCACATATTTTGTGCTCCATCTGTGGTAGGCCTATCTCTTCATCACACTCTCGCTCTCTCTCGAAATGTTCTTGCTCTTGCTCTTGCTCTTGCTCTTGCTCTTGCTCTTGCTCTTGCTCTTGCTCTTGCTCTTGCTCTTGCTCTTGCTCTTGCTCTTGCTCTTGCTCTTGCTCTTGCTCTTGCTCTTGCTCTTGCTCTTGCTCTTGCTCTTGCTCTTGCTCTTGCTCTTGCTCTTGCTCTTGCTCTTGCTCTTGCTCTTGCTCTTGCTCTTGCTCTTGCTCTTGCTCTTGCTCTTGCTCTTGCTCTTGCTCTTGCTCTTGCTCTTGCTCTTGCTCTTGCTCTTGCTCTTGCTCTTGCTCTTGCTCTTGCTCTTGCTCTTGCTCTTGCTCTTGCTCTTGCTCTTGCTCTTGCTCTTGCTCTTGCTCTTGCTCTTGCTCTTGCTCTTGCTCTTGCTCTTGCTCTTGCTCTTGCTCTTGCTCTTGCTCTTGCTCTTGCTCTTGCTCTTGCTCTTGCTCTTGCTCTTGCTCTTGCTCTTGCTCTTGTTTCAGTTCACTTGGGTAACTAACAATATCACAATTGGAAACACCAAACTTAGTGTTTTCAGTTTACTATAGATTTGAATCATTCGTCTAAATTCCGAATGTTATTCGATGAAGTTCAGTTGAAACGACTCTCGATTATCTCTCTCATTGCCTCCAATAATCCATTTAGTTTGTTTTGAAGTTATCAAAGCCCTGCTATCAAACTGCCGCGTCTAGAGAGACCTCATTATAATCATAATTGAAGTAACTCTATTAATATGGTAATGTGTTATAAGTAAAAAAAGCTGCTCTGATACTTTGAAGAGGGAGTAGGTGGAAACATCTTTTTTTTTTCGGGTTACTTCCTGAAGGGGATTAATTGGGAAAATTGCATATATGAGGTTCACCGAAAACTAACCCATAATCAAAACAAAAAAAAGGAAATGAATACACACGAAAAGAAGAAAAAAAACCTTATGCATTAAATCTTTAGGAGATAAAACGGTAGACTTTTTCGACTCATAACAATTACTCTTCCGTTTCAAAAAAGCCTCTCGTTCATTGAAATTAGTGATATCTAATTTCTCATGTATAGTCACCATCGATATTAGCATTGACCATTTAGTCCATAAGGAATTCGGACTATACGTTTCTGACTGCAACAAAACACAATTACTACCGAACCTACCAAAACACATAGAAAATACTTTACCAGGTCTTAGAAATATGGCAGAAATACAGTTTCAGTGGCATCTTTTGGCATAACATTGTTCCGTGTCAGCCATTGTATTCTTTTTGGTGTATGCTTCACTTTTCGATGGAATTGATGATTCTCTTGCTGTTTCAGCTCTTTTCAAAATATTTTCCATTATATTTGTGGTAGAAAACACGTTTTCAACGCAAGCACAGCTTGATAACAAAGTTCTGCTCATAAACAAGTAACATAGCAACAACCCAGCAACAACAAAACTCCTATAATCAACGGTACCTGATACAGGTATAGCCGAAAGGTTATGAATTTATACATTTATTCCGTTTTAAAAATTAACAAAATTTTATTTGAATAAGCCTTAATAACCTTAGGCAATTGCTGTACCTCGGGCCAGAGGCCCTCGGGACGCAAATTTTGCCATCGATAATTTAGACCCTTATAATTCCCTTGATAGATATACTAATACCCATCATTACATTTTCTTTATAATTTACTCTTACCATAACTAGTTCTAGGAAATATGGTCCTCTGTCCAGTTTTCTACCCACAAGGAACGAGATAACGGGATTTCTTTTGCAACTCGTTCGAGGACTTTTATTTCCTTTCAGCCGTGATTTGAACTGAAGTTTGTGGCTGTTACGTGTCTACCATATCAGCGATTCCCTCGGTTGTTTCGGGAATATAAACAAGGCGAATTGAAAATGAAATGGAGCAGGGTTTCACGATTACGGTCGTTATAACTGAAATCGCTTTCATTTCTATGACACGAATTTATTTTTGATGCAGACATTCTTCTTGCTTTCTGAATATAGATTGATTTCATCTAATGAAACTGATGTCTTTTGTTGTTTCCTCCAAATGATTCCAATTTGTTTCGCGAATATATATGAACAGCACGTTTCATGTGTTGAAGGTTTTTAATCAATCATAATAATTTTTCTAGAGGCCTATTTAGGTTAGAGGTGGCTGTAACTACAAGGACAGAGGGATAGATTGGCGAATAATAATCAAATAATCAAGTTTTCTACAAATTGACCAACGATGCATTATGTGTGTACGATAACACCATAATCGAATGAACATTTTATTTGTTTTTCACTGCCTTACTAATAAATAGGAAAACCCATCGCTATCGAGTGGAACCCATTGAATCTTGGCTTTCACTAGATTTTTTAAGGGTTCATGTAATGAAAACTGGATCAATCTATAATATGGATAAGGCATTCACATGTTTTCCTGTTTATTTTGACCTATATTTTGATGGGAACTATCCATAACAGACAATTATTATAATAATAATCATTTCTTTTCCATCAGATAATTTAAAAAATTATATAGGAATAGTCAAATTGAGGGTGAAATCAAGAAAAGAACTCTCCTAATCTATAAAAGCATTTCTTATATAAAAAAATTCTTAACCATCTTTCTTCTTTGATCATGTCAAGTAAAAAAAAGATAGTCCGGAGAGGAGGACGATATTTAAATCTGGCGTAAGGGATATGGAACAAACCTTTGTTTCTTTTATTGACATTATGGACATTACTATTCAGTAAAAACAATTTTTATTCTGGAATACATATACACACATTTCAAATATAAAAACGCACGGCATTGGCAAAATTTTAAATTTGACAAAGAATTCTCTGCATGAGAACTTCTTGGATATCCTTGTTTTTATAAATGACACCTTGTACAATTTTTTTCATTATCCGGAAGATCACGCAATTTGTGATTACACTGTTCTTCAAAATTGAAAATCGGTTGAAAAAGGGCGGACATTCAGTTGATTGTATCATCGAACAAAGTTGGCCATGAACATGAAACTAAAAACTGACGAACGGCGTCGACATTTACGAGAGGAAGGTTCTAGGTAAGATACAGCTGAAAATTGAGCTTTTCGTGTAATTCCATAAAACTATATTTTTCAAATTATCAAAAATTTCCTCAAAACGGAGTACCCATAAAGAAATGCTCACAACTGATACCATTTCTCAAATGCCAACATACTATTTGATATTATTGTACTGAAAAGTTATGAATTATCCAAATAATCATGTTAAAAGTACCGGAGAATTCTGAAAGGAATCGAAGTTACGGGATGTTTCGTTATGAGTGTTCTCACAATTGAATATTCTCAAACAGAAGCGGCTTGAACCTACGAAAGCTAAGCAAAAAATCAAATCTTTTCATAGGAGTAATCTGATAATCCTTCATTTTTTAATACGACAATGTGAAAAGAGCACGTTGCCGTTTAAGAAATGACATTTGTGAGCATTTCTTTATGGATACTACTCCGTTTCAGGGAAATTTTTGAAAATTGTTAGAAAATATGGTTGCTGCAATTACACGAAAAGCTCAATTTTCAGCTGTATCCTACCTCGAACCTTCCCCTCGTAAATGTTGACGCCGTTCGTCAGTTGTGATGATTTGAGTTTGATGTTCATGGCCAACTTTGTTCGATTGAACAATCAACTGTATCTCCGACATTTTTCATCCGATTTTCAATTTTGAAGATTAGTGTTATCACAAATTGAGTGTTCTTTCGGATAATGAAAAAAATTGTACAGGGTGTCGTTTTAAAAAAAAGTTTGGGGTCACTTCCAGTTAAACTGGAAGTGGTGAATTTTCGGTAATGGAATCAAAATATGCGTATTCAAATAATATATCGACGTACCAAATTTAAAACCTGTATCTTCAAAACTATAGAAAAATTCGGGGGCGTACCTCATCTCGTGGTCACCCGGTACACGGGTGCCCCTTTCAAGTTATACTAGGGCACAAATCTCTAAAGCACTTCGAATTCGTACCTGATCGGCATGATATCTGTCGGTGACCACAATGAAAGCAGTCTAAAAGAGCTCAAATTTGACAGTGTAGAAAATAATAGTGCTATACAAACAGGTCAGCAGCATAACATCAAACTAGTACTACGTTGATGACTATACCACCATCAACTCACACTCAATACCATGTGGTTCTCAGAATAATCAAGAAATACTATTCACTACTTCTCTCTCGTTAATCCACCAATTTATTCAAAATCTGGATGTTAACATTTTCCATTACATAATCACAATCGCACAAACATATCGTAATTATCATCTCCACATTACTGTTTCGATTTCCCGGCTTGATATACATAGATATTACTCACAGTCCATTCATATCGATTTTATATCCGGGTGTAAGATAGGACTCTGGAGAATGAGACTCTCGAGAATAACCTCAATTTTGCAGATTATCCTGTTTGAATTTCCTTGGCATTTTCGCGATTTTACCGCGAGCAGAGTGAAATATTCCTTTGTGCTGTTGGAAAGAGTTGTCTAGAGAAAACTGGTATCCCTGCAGAAGATGGGAGATATAATTTCTATATATTTCATATAATATTTTGAGTGAGAAGACACAACAAGGAAATTCACTTAAGCAATATATATGAAAGTACACCAAGCACTTTTCAATCTGAACTAACTCAATGTAAGAATAGTTTTATGCCAGAAATTATAAGACTCCTAATGGATTAACGCACTTCTTTAACGATTCACCAATTCCTCGATTTCTTCAGAAACCCTCAAAAGTGACCTCTGAGATAGTGACTTCTTCCTAATTTTTTTATAAAATCATCTTTAAACAAACATTTTCAAAGTATATGACTCTTCTGAGTTCTACCTATGCGCATATTGTCTTTGTTTTGGCAAATCGTCGTTGAATTTGCAAGAAATGGTGTGCCCTGAATATTCTACAAATATTTCTGTCCCATATTGGTGAAGAGAAAGCCTGTCAAGACCTTTTTTGGATGAAATCTGAGATCACTCAAAGGCTTCTCGCTTTTGTTTACTTTTCGCTTCGCAAAACTTTTCAAAGGTTATGGTTTTTATCCTTTATCTGGTAGTTATTTGTCTGGTAATTATTTTTCTCAGAATATCAATCAGGTAGTTTGTTTCTTTGGATTTTTGTTGATAAATTTCATTTACACAACACACATGTATGTTCTTCAGTGTCTCCTGCACATAGCGATGAATGTCTTTTGTTTAGACGAATAACAAAAAATGTTTGATATATTGAATGATTTTAAAATCTAGACATTTGCATTATGGGTTTTGGTTTCAAATACAATGAGAATAATTTTCTGAGTTATTATTTGACGTTTGGCATTTGTGTGCTCCCAAAAAGGTTACTGGGTGTTCTATGTATAAGTAATTTCGTTACTTTCAAAGTTTTTTGTCCAAGGTGTTTATTTTGATTCTTTTCAATGAATGCTTTGAAATTAATTTTTTAAGTAATCTTAAAAATCATTGCAATATCTTCGAGTCAAAATCATATGGGAAAACCTCGAACATAATTCATTTATTAAATTTGCTTGGTAGTGTTCCAAAAAAGAAGACAAATGCCTACTTGGAAGGGGTCACGCAACTTTCGCTATCTACCAAAATCTGATTTCTCTCAAATTGATATCTTAAAATAGACTCATTAGTTAAAAAAAATCAAACAACGTTTTTCTATTCTTATTTCTCACATCTGTGTCAAAGCTCAACGTTCCATTGGAATTTTTTACAAAATTTTCCATGTATTAAAATAATTAAAACAATACTATACTCTTGTTTACCACAAACATTATCATACTACCAAGTATAATCAAATGAATATTATCAAAAGCATGTTCTTCCTTTGAGAAAATGAGAAAACTGTTTAAAATTTCTGTTGTTTAATGCAAAATTGATTATTTCGTATAGAAATCTATTTTAGACGATTCGCGTCCATCTAAAATAAAAAAGAAAGAAAGAAAAAGCTCGGTTGAAAAGTCTGGGTAAAAAGTCCGGATAAAAAGTACGGGTAAAGAGTCCGGTTAAGAAGTCCGAGAGGATTTTTTTTCCATTTCATGTATTTTGATTATCAAACATTTTTTTAACCAAAATTCGAACAAAAAAAATATTTCTACAAAATGTTCTTTTCACAAAAATACAAAAGAAAAAATATTCTAACTATCTCAAGCCTTGGTCGGATTCAAGGTCTAAATCATGGTCGATGTCAAGGTCAAGGCAAGAAAAGACAAAAATAAATTTAAAAGTTTAAAATACATGTCATTAAAAATTTATATACAAAATTTTTTTCACAAATAACGTTCCTTTTCACTGAAAACAAAAAGAAAAATATAGAAAATAGATCGAATCATGATCGGATTCAAGGTCGAAGTCAAGGTCGAACTCAAGCTCAAGTCAAGGTTAGTCAAGGTCAATTTTCGAATATCCCGTTCTCGTTCCATATAACCAAAATTTCTCATTTTCAACAAAAATATATAGAAAAAATATCTTTACAAAAAATTTTCCTTTCCATCAAATACAGAGAACAAAAATCATATCATGGTCGGATTCAAGGTCGAACTCAAGGTCGTAGTCAAGGTCGAAGCCAAGATCAAGGTCAAGTCAAGGTCAAGTCAAGATCAAAGTCAAGGACAGGTACATTTCAGGCAATCATTCTGAAAAGATTCAAGGGCCTAAAATTTATTGTGTTAAAAGTCTTCGATATCAATACTCTTTCCACAGATGCCAACCATATCTTTCCCAGTGGTCGGTCTTTCAACGAACGGCAAAGCTTTGGAACTCATTGCCTCTGAAGAGTTCCTTGGGGCATACCAATTCCTACCCACCTTTTCTTATGTCACGATGTCGGCTGAACATAAGATTTTCTTTTTTGTGTGAACTAGAACATAAGAAAAAACGAAAAGTTTGCTACTGAATAAGTCAAAAACAGTAGCGAAAAATAAAACAAGATATCCACCAGAGCAAGCAATATTGCTCTAGCTGTTTTTCAAGACCATTCTATCAAATTAGAGACCCCTCATTCTACATCATATGTTCACACTCTACATCCATATGTTTTCCTCATCGAACATTCGCATAATTGATGAAAATCTTCCTGGAATCCTAGCATTCTCATGTGTCAGTAGTTTGACCACCTGGTACAGTTAAGATATCCATCTTGCATATTCCAGCAAGCCAACTACGATTATTAATTCATGTATAGAATTCCATTAAGGACGGCTAATAAGGCCCTAAATGGCTTTGTATATTCGATGGGGTTTGTCACATTCCAGTCAACAAATACTGAAGGTTTAATTAGCTGCAGGCAATAGTCCTATACAGGGTGATCAATGATTGAATATGTTTGAGACATATGGCTAATTTGGAGTTGGATTTGAATCGTGAACACATACAGTATTTCTCTTGAAGAGTTGAAGCAGAATAGCCGTATCAACTTTGAACATCAAATAACTTGTAAGCAATGACAGACTAAGTAATATTCAATCAGTGATCAGTTCAAAGATTCATTTCAAGAAAATCAGCAAAAACTATTCAAAGAGTCCGAAATGAGTCATCTAGTATAACAAGCTTGAAAATGTTCACGTATTTTGATTATAATTCTCCTAACGATAAAATGGTGAATGCATTTTTAAAAAATAGGCAAGTTGCCTGAACTAGCATACATATCTATCCATTCATGATTGAACTCTTGACCTGATAAGCCGGATTTCTCGTCATAATCGTAAGTATTGCCAGTAAATGAGTAATTACGCCAAAGACAGTAATAATGATAAATGTACGTACACATCTAGACCATTCAAAAATATGGCGAAGTTGCCTGTTGAATTCTCAGATATTTTATCCATTCATAAGGTTTCTTCAAGTAATGAGCCTAGATTTCTTGTCTTAATAATGACATTATCAATTTTGCCAGTATGTGAGTGAAAACAAGAGATATCATTAGCAATAGTAAGTGTACGAATCCAGACTACGAAATGAGAAGATATTTCAAAATATGGCTTGTGGTAGATAGTCTCACATTTGTTCAATCAATGCAAAAATACATTTCTTAGCGTGGAGAGCCTGGATTTCTCGTCGTAATAATTGAGTTATCTGTATTTTCAGTTGTCTGTTGAACTCAGATTTTTTAAATCCATCCATAAGGTAATGGGAAAAAAATATCTCTATTTGCGTGTTGAGCCTGGATTTGCCGTCATAACAATATAACTGCTAGTATTACTAGTGGCGATATTTACAAGGAAATAATTCTTCTGGCGTGGAAAGTCTGCATTTTTCTTCGAAATGAATTGAAGGTAATGGACAGACCTTTACAGGAAAACCTACTAACACTATTAGATTTATACCTGTTGATTCTAACCACCACATTCATCACAAAAAAGCGAGTTTCAATTTCCTTGTTCATGGGGCATTGAGCTTCCCACTTGATGATGAACGTCATCACAAAGAGATCAAAACAATCAAGGAGATTGAGCCATTGATAATGGGTATTATCCTCAAGATGAATATGTACACTGGATCGACATAAAAATAATATAAAATTTATAAAAATAACACACAATAAATGGCTTACGAGAGATCTCATTTCTATTTTCCGAAATGTAAACTTTCAGCTTGTACATAGCAGAATGAACAACCTCCGAATGTTATTAGGCAACTCGAAAGACAAAATCAGGATTACTCAGGAATCAGGGATTTACGAGATCATGTGTCGATCTTGTGATGATCTATAATTATGATCGAAGTCATCAACACCAAAACGTTTTCGTGGACATTTGCCATGTTAATTATTATTCACGAGAAAATAAATCGAGTGTCGCTCAAAATTTAAAATTAGTAAAACCTTTTGTAAATCATAGGAAATTAGATTGGTATAAAAGTTTTGCTATATACAAGAATAGTTCAAGCATGCCCTTGTTACATAACGATTATGGTCCATTGAATTCGAAACTATTTGAGTTGATGACAATAAATTGAAATACAACATAATATAAGTTTCTGTTGTTGTAAATATACCTAGCCGCTGGTATGTTCACAGTTAGAATACACCCATGTTACATATCATAATCAAATGTATTGATATAAACACAACTAGATAGGTATTTATTATTAGATTAGTAATCCTACCGAGAAAGTTAACTTGGTTAACGAATCTACGAATGAAATTACTAGTGTAGTGAAGAGGAAAAATAAAAACTTGACATTTCTGCATCTCTATTGAAATAAAGAATTGTTTTTACTGCCAAAATAATTCACGAATTAAACATGAAACATAACTTTTTGAAGGATTTATTTTTAAACATAGTCAATTGATCATCCATCAAAAAACAATTTCAATTATTGGAGAAATAATTTATACTAAAGTTTGAACATTTACTTCCAACATAAATTTCCGAAGATGTTCCATGTCGCTGCTGATCAGACACGTTGGATATTTCTTGAAGGGAAATCTCAATTTTGTTATTCAAACAATCTTCTACATATGCTTTTCCTACGGAGACTGATTTCCAGCCACCGTGAAGTTTTATGGATGTGATGTTGCCCCCTGTATTGGCCAGAAGAGTTACTGTGCTTCTCCTGAAACAGTGACCTGTGTAGCTCTTACACATGTCTTTTCCAAGCCATTTTGCAATCAAGCTGGGAATTTCTCCTATTTTATTTATCCCACATGTTGGTTGATACATTTTCCTCTCGAATATTTCAAAAATAATCTGTTACTTTTTGTATGAGCCGGCCGTAGTGTATACTTGCGGTATATCTTAATATAATCAGAATTTGAAATAGTAAACGTTTTTGCGCAATAGGTCTTCGTATCAGATATTTCAACAATTAATATAGATGCAGCATCTTCAATGGCATCAATAGTTAAATGTAATAATTCTTCACGGCAACAAACACCGCTGATAACGAAAGTTAGGGCAACGTATAAAAGAAAAATATTGAAATTACTACTGATCTTACAAAATTATGAATATATCTTTTCTTTATAAAGTAAATTTGTTTCTTTATCAGCATCTTGAATAAATTTATTGATTTCATCCTTTGATGAAACTTTAGATTTCTTTCTTCGGTATCCGACGCTTTTATTCCTAATGAGCGGGACCAATTTTGAAAACTTTCTCATATCAATATTTTCCTTAACATTCAATGTACTTTACAACATTGAGTAGACACTCCAAAAATTCACACTCTCATGTGCCATTAAAAAAACACTCATATTGCGCACTTGATACAAAAATACTATGTGATATTACTCCACATTCATTCATAATGTTCCAATTTTATAGTCGATTGTTCAGTAGCTCAAATGGTGTAACCGAGGAAGAACTCGTGAATAAATCACTCTGTTCTCATTTCCAACGAATCTCGTTATTGTTCCAAATCGTCAACTCAAATCGTCAATCAACCTCTGATTATACTCCACTGGTTCAGTTTCAGTGGGAACACGCTATTTTCCGAACTAGAAATTATATCATTATGTACGGAACATCGATTTTGCGGGCTTTGATCGGACGTATTTGTTTATATGGTTCATGTAATTGCAGACGATCATTTAGGTGGTATTGCTTGTTGCTCATGTTCAATCAAATCTAACTGTTTTCCAGGGAACAATGCTGTGTTTGTACCTTTATTGCGGCGTCGTCCAATCAGGGCGTTTATTGCTTACCACGCCAAATCCGGGTGATCCTCCTAATTGGGCTGGGTCACTATAGCATCCGTAATTTCTATCCAAATAGTTCAGTTTACCATTCAATTCCAAGCTTATTTTGTCGTTTATTCGTCGAACTAAAAGAGCACCTCATATCCAGTAAAGTAAAATGAATAAAAATAATAGTTTATTTCAAAATGTTTCGTCTTCAAGTTTGCATCGTAATTTAAAAATATGTCGAAGTTACCTGTTGTAATCTGTTGTAGATTTTTTTCTGTGCGAAATTCACATGCTCATCAAAGCACGCAATTGAAGAGGAATATTATGTTTTTGAGTTCGAAGGACATTCAACGGGATTTTAAGGACACTCACAATTGTGTTATATATGCCTCACAATTGAGATGTGAATATCATTGAACACGATTAATTTGTAGAAAAGAGCAGTTTATTAAGAATTGAGAATAGGGCAACGGCCAAAAAATCAACTGAAAATGAAGCATTTGGTCAATCATGGGTTGAAATTTCCACAGACGATTATTTTTTCTATTATTTTCGGAAACGTTCAAGTTGTTTAGAATGTAAGGAATATTGCGTGAATGTAAGAATATGTCTCTTGAAATTTGATCGGCTTTTGTTGGAAAAATAAATTTCGAAAAGACAGACGAATTCTAGGAAATTTCATACAGCCCATGGTTGATTTTTTTTTCTACCCAGGTTTTCGAACAAAAACCCTCAAAAGCTGAGCTTGTGCGTAATGATATAATCTGCTCCATCTGAATGATATTTAGTAATATGAAAGTACGATAATGATAAGAGCGAAAATCTCGAGAAAATAATCAAATAAAAATTACTGATTTTTATCTTTCAAAATCTATCCGTCAACGAACTTTGCGATTATGCACGTTTCCATCGAATAGTGTAATATACTAAAAATTCAGACAATTTCACCAAGAACCATATTACCTTCATAAAGTGCGGGGTCCTTTCCTCGCCTACTTGTGATGGTTATGAATTGTTAAGCTTTTATGTAGTGAAAATACAAACACCAGACCTCGACGAAATATTGGATATCCATGCCCGCTCTATTAGTTCAAAGGATTTTCCATTCTCCAACCCACTTTGTCATCTTTTTGTCTATTTCCATCATAGTTCCATTCACTATCATAACCCCTACAACTCCAGTAGGGCACATACCAACTAAGCATCTGTGGTATCCATATAAAATCCGCCTCCAGCCTTTCACATCTGAATAAGCAATATCGCAATCTGTCAAGTAGTATGAATAGAAAAGGACTGCTTGTCTCGAACAGAGCATGGAATGGAATTAATTCCATTCCTTACAATATTCTCTGATTAGGAATCGTGTTCCTGCAGAAATCTATTGCTCGACGGGACCTCCTAGGACGCTGGGCGATAGAATACAGGACAGCAACTGAACGCGTGGCGGAAAACTTCGATTGTATGATATTTTCATAGTCGGGGAGGCATTTACGTAGGTCGTGTTTTTATTTCATATTTGCATGTATTATGCCTTGTTTTCACTGAAGCACCGTTGGAAATCATCTGTGTTTTTGTTGCTTTTTTCAAAAAATGTTCTAGCATATTTCTCTCCCAGCACAAGTCTAGATACTTCTCTTCGAAGTTATAACGACTATCATCCATTTTCTCTCATTATACAGGGTGTTTCATTTTAAGTCGGCACCATTGCCAACTCCGTTATTATTGATGCTACGAATTCGGTTAAATGGGCAAACTAGTATCATTTTTAATAGCCTTCTCGGTGCCGAAAACAAAACAAAAATTGACAGTCGCGTTTTTAGAATATTTCATAAAATGATATATCTTTCAATGGAACACCCTATATTTCTCTATGCATTTCGATTCGTAATAATATTCTCAACAACAAAGCTCATATTAACTTCCTTCCTAAAGTACAAAAAATTTCTTTGTTTTGGCGAATAAAATCTTATGATTGTCCAAACACCCAATTTTGTTACTTATACGAATGACAGTATTTTGTTAGTAATAGCAAAATAGGACGGTAAAAAGAAAAAATTGCGCTAGGATGTGAACTCGTGAAACCCGTGACCATCATGTCGCACCACTCAATTGGCACTGAGCTATTTGGTATTGATGTACAAAACGATATTTTCCATCTTAAAGCCATGTGATTCAAATTATGTCTGCTGTAATGATAACTTTGAAGCCATTTTGATTCGACAAAACATATTCATTATGACCAATCAAGTTGCCTTTGAACTTTGTTGGAATACTATTTGTCAAATATTTTCAAGTATATCATGACAATGTCATAAATTATTGTAACTGTGAACTACTGTTCGAATATTTTTTTGAGAAAAGGAGAACTAAAAAACATTTTGTAATATCTGAAGATATAGAAATTGACGTATTATCCTACTTAGGTATATCAAAATAATTCCATCTGAGATATATCTAGAGAAATAGCTGTTTCACTGTCTGGTATTCAACGAATTCTGAAGAAATATAAAATTTCTCTTTATAAGTTAATTCCATTGCAAGCACTAGAGCCTGGTGATCCTGAGAGACGATTGGGGTTTTGTCGGTGGTTTATGAATAAATAAAGACAAAATCCAAAGTTCCATAGAAATATTATATGGAGCGATGAGGCTAATTTTTCAAATCGTGGGAATGTATAATAAAAAGAATTTTCATTATTGGAGTAGACATAATCCATTTCTAGTCCATCCCCACAATCCGCAAATACGATTTAGTATTAATGTTTGGTGTGGTCTACAGAGGCAGAATTATCGGTCCATTTTTTTACCATGGTTCTTTGAACGGACCCCGTTACATTAATTTATTAACAAGAGTGTTGGAAGAGTTTTTCGATGATCTTGATCTGGAGGCTCGTCAGATGATCTATTTTCAGCAGGATGGAGCACCAGCACATAATGTCAGTGGCGTAAATAGAGAATTGCGAGGCTGTTTTGGAAACAGATGGATTGATACGAATGGTCCTGTTAAGTAGCCCCCTCGTTCACCAGACATGAAACCTCTAGATTTTTATTTTTGGGGATTTCTGAAAAATGAGGTGTACAAAATGTAACATAATAATGTAGATGAACTGAAACATTATATTGAAACTATAATTTATAGAATTGATGGCCGAACTGTGTTGAATGCCACACGTAGTGTCAATAGAAGGGCCCAAATATGTGTTCAACAAGAAGGCGGTGTTTTCGAACATTTAGTCGATATTTTATAGCGCTTTATCAAATCCGTTTGTTGTAAATGTTTCCTATTGATAAAACTGTCTTATTTTCACCTTTACTAAAATGCGTCAAATGAGATTTGTTGTTGAGAATATTATTGCGAATCGAAATGCATGGAAAAATATAGGGTGTTCCACTGAAAGAAATATCATTTTATGAAATATTCTGAAAACGCGACTGTCAATTTTTTTCTGTTTTCGGCATCGAGAAATCCATTAAAAATGCTACTAGTTTGCCCATTTAACCGAATTCGTATCATCAATAATAACGGAGTTGGCAATGTTGCCGATCTAATTTGGAACACCCTGTATATTTATCAATCAGAAGGTAACATAATGAAAGTATCTCTTATAGAAACAATACATTTGGCTTAGGTGGAAGAACATTTTGCAGAAAATTAATTTCGTCCTTCATTTTCAAGCATGTTTTTTTACATACAACATTAAATTACACATATGTACGTATATTTTAAAATAGTAAAGACCTCTCTTTTAATTATCATCATTATCATTACTTACTTTTCGTGTAATTACTCACCGAATGGCAATATTGATATTTTCATAATCATGACAAGAAATTCAGACTCACTACGCATAGAGAAATAGTTTTTCTCCATAACCTTGAGCTCAGCAGGCAACTTCGCCATATTTTGAAATGGCATTGCACTTTAGAATTGGTGGTGCAAGTTACACAGAAACTTTTATTATCCGACGAAAAATTTGGACTTCCAACGCTAAGAAAATTATTTTGTGTGAATACCCTCTGACTGGTAATACTGGCAATTCTATTATTATGACGTGAAATCCTAGCTTACCACGAAAATCGATTTATTTTACCTCATGAATGGATTTTTAAAATCCGATTTCAACAGGCAACTTCGCCATATTTTTAAATTAAATTGCAATTTCATAGATTTGAACTGTGCAACTGGCAATAAGGATAATTAATTCAAATTTTATGATGATTAATAATTTCCACAGGCTAAGAAAATTATTTCATCTTTCTTATATTGTGCATGGATTAAATAAATTGTGTAATAACATTGAATGGATACATATTCATTCTGTATTTAGTATACTCTTTGAATTTCAAGTTCAACAAGGAAAGAGAGTAGTTACTATAAAAAAATCTTAAGGGTTAGTCCCCTGAAAATCATGAAAAATACAAATTCATCCAAACAAACAAAAAACAACTGTATACCCAAAATTTCATGTTAAATTCGAAAGTATATGATTTGTATATGCCCAGATACAAGGTTTATCATGAAAAATTAACGAAAAAACAGAAATTTTGTACTCGACAACGCAGATGTTCTGTAAAAAGCCTACAAAATCTTAAATTGACTCGGAATATGATATTTTGAAAAATTCATGGACAAGTGATAATAAAAATAATGGTTGAAAGTATAACAATCCTGCTTACGGTAGTCGATTCAAAATGACGTAATTTACTCAAAATTCGCACTATATACATTAAATTTCATGCTGATTTCAAAATTATATAATTGGAAGATATTCAGAGAGAATGTTTATCATGAAAATTTAAAAAATGTCAATGATTCCCTCTCCCGATCATTTTTCAAAAAGTCGCTAACGTTCCTCAAATGTTTTTCGATGAGTTGATCCTGAATCATACCAAAAAAAAATTTATTCATATATATACACTCATTTCAAATTACACGAATATGATGGCTGGAAACGATTATATACGTTTTTTTGATTGATTTTGTCCACTTAGGGTGATATTATTTGAAAAGGTCTCAAAATTAATAAATTTACGTGGTTTTTGGTCGCAATTATGCGATAAATAATATTTATTCCCAACCAAACTAACACCATCCTATCATTTCGTATTTCTTCATGCCAAAGTTAGGCTCTTTAGGTAGAATACGCAAAAGATAATGAACTAAATGCGACAATGTTCCACAGAATTTCAATTGAGTATATTAGAATCAGCATATTTCAAGTCATCAGAAAAAGAGTGCGAGGGGGCAGAAAAAAATAACATTAATCGAAATTATTTACTCATTAATTTTGAAAAAAGTTTGAAATATTCTCAAACATTTAAATCTATTTTCATTTTATCCACAAAATTGAATGAATTCAGTGGAAAACAAGCTGCATATGAATAACGCGAGAAAAACTGTCGCAAAGCAAAAGTGACAAACAAATTCAAATTCTCATTCCGTATTTTCACACAATCAAGCTGGATTCTTTGAAGGTTCCCCTAATTTTTTAAAAAAATTCGTCATCTATGCTTATTTGAATTCACGGAAAGATTAATTTAACATGAAAATTACGTTTGGAAATTGCATGAACATGAAAAGATTTCAGGATTCTGCATGCGACAGGCTGATATTCCGTACTTTGATCTGCATTTACTCCAAATTTCCGACCTTCAATCAAAAATATAAGTATACACATATTCGAATCTGTTTGATGAAAATTTATTCCATTAAAAATCATTCGGTTTGGTGACGTATAAGTCGCATCCAGAATTTTCTTCCAATTAAGGAGACTCAGGCTCTCCTCATTATATCAGATGTGCGCTTTCTGGAATCTATATGAGAAAATTAAACCGTAATCTGAATACAAGTGGAAACCATGTAAACAGAGACTGAATGTGAATCTTATACGGGTATCCAAAATTCGTCTAGCCTCCAGCCGAGAAGATGCAATCGTTCCATCTGGAATTGTATTGCTTTCATTATGTTTGGTCCTTCCAGATTATCCATTATTTGATAATGTGTGAATGATAATGTATTTGCCTATATCTCACATAATTCACGAATATTGCGAATAATTTCAAACACCTTGTTGAAAATACCAACGGCTTCGCTTACGAATGGTAAAAATCCCGCACAAACGTACCTTTCCCGCATGCGACTGCCATTACCCGAATGACGCAAATGGTTTGGAACACACAAAACATTATTGAGTTTCAAAACACGTTCAGACTGTCCGTCATTGACATTCAGCGTGATTTTTACTTTTGCCACAATTTTAAATAATGATCTACCCGTCAGCTAATCGCACATTTTCAAGAAAAGAAGACAGTTTCTCCTCAGAACAATCTTCGTTTGCACACATTTGAGACGTACGACCGCTGTCCAGGCACCAACGTGTAGTTGAAGATTTTTTGTACTGACAGTAGCTGACAATACCATGAGGAAACTTTTCTCTTCCTCTATGTTACTTGCTTTCATTCTTTGGTTCGATTTCTTCTTTTTCCATTCGGAGGCTCACAACAAGGCCATCGAGGAAGGCAACGAGGAAGCGTGGAAAACCTACAAAACCGCGAGAAGGGAGTTCAAAAAAGAGTTAAGAAAAAGTTAAAGAGCTAGCTGGAGATCTCACTGTCTAAAAAGTGCTGAAAAGGTCATAGCCCCAGATGAATTTTTGGATTTGGAGATAGTGAGATTTTCTTTTCGACATACAAAGGCAATTGAACTACTAAAAAATAATTTGAATATTTGGCGAAGGTTCTCAGTCATTTATACTTGGCGGAAGCGTATGAAACATTCACAACAACAATGGACTTCCGATTCAGTAAACTTACTCAAAAAAAAAAATAATTCAGAGAAATGAATCATCAATAGCTTCAGATACATTTCATATATCGAAAACGGTTATAGAGATTTTTCGAACTATAATCCATTCAGTATGGTATAAAATAACGTGTGACTTTTTTCAAAATGTCTTTGGTTTGCAAAATGAAAGACTTGCTCCACACTTTCAACTACTTCATTAGTAACTTCAAAAATACCGAAATGCATATAATCTTATATCTTCGATGCGTACTGAAGTGCTGTCGTCGATCTATGCAACAAAATACTTCGGTTGTGACGATATCTCAAAGCAGTTGGTGTTCTTTACATTGCATTCCAGGAATTGAATCACAACGTCATGGTATATATTTCGTAACAATACATTTCTATCGACCACCATTATCCTGATCGACCCTATACATCACCACATCAAAATGGTCATCGATTCCATAGAAATCACTCTTGACAAATGCTTTTCAGAGGGTCAATGCGTCCGCTTGCCCTCTATGAAAATAACTCAATGGACCTAATAAGCCAACAAGTCAAGAACCCTGGATGAAACAATAGAAGGGCCAGATGAACGGGCTACTTTGGCAGCTCACAACGGGGACACCTACCAATGGTAAACAAACGCGCTGTCGTGTTACTACACTCGATTGATTTCTGTTGTGGCGTGGTCGGTTGTAGGGCAATACACTGCATCCCCTATCAATCAAATTGGTAATGTTAATATTGCTGACAACCGGAAACAACGCTGGTCATGTAGACATCAATGTTGCCAACATATTCTATAGACTACCGCCTCTTCGGAAACCGTGGCTGAGGGGGATTAGTTAATATTGATGGGATTTAGGATATCAGAATATATCAACGCTTCAATAGGCAGAGCAGTCATATCCAAGGAAGTTGAATATTGAATATTGTTCCTTATACAGAGTGTAATTTGAGTTATATTTTCGAAATATGCAGCTCGAAATAGTTTTTGATGTGTGGAAAAAATTACGTGAGATATATCAATCGATTATAATCGCCGTCACAGAATTCACAGGTAGGGGGATTGTGTGAAGACATAAGGTAACCGTGGGTGAGCCGGGAGTGACCTATTCTGAGTCTTCTTGTAACACTTTTGTCTTTTCTTGTCATTGAAGGCATCTTCTGCAGGGACACTGTGGGTTGAATTGTACGCAGTTTAGTGTTGCTTGTGTTCCAATGTGTTTACCAAGTTTGTATCATCATTTGTCGAGTTGCTGATTTTAGGTCTTGGTGGAGTTGGATTTGCTCTGCTGGCAAATCGGAGGAACAAATTTGTTTAGCTGCCTGGTCTGCACGTTCGTTGCCTGTAATTCCTATATGAGAAGGGATCCATATGATAGTCACGCGGTGCTGTAATGGTGGCTGGTGTCTAGGATATCTTGAACCAAGGGATGTTGTGAGAAGTTGTTCTTCATGGAGTGTATTGATGAAAGGGAGTCAGTAAATATGGCGACTTTACTGTTATCCTGTATTGGAGTCCTCAAGGCTTGAAGTATTCCATAAAGTTCGGCTGTATGTATGCTACATAGGTCGGGAAGTTTGTGGGTTGCTGTTGTTGTATCTGGTGTGGTAACAGCACATCCGGTGCCATTAACTGCTTTGGAGGCATCAGTGTAAAGGATTTTGTCAAACTGCTGGTGGCTTATCAGTTCTCTGAATTTTTGTAGGAAGACTATGTTAGGCGTAACGCGCTTGTTGTAGTTATTTAGACTTATATTCAGTATCGGCGGTGTTTTGGTCCATGGAGGAGTTTTTGAAAGTTGTATCGGAGTTGTGACTGTGAGATAAATGTTTCTTGAAATGGGGTATAATAACTGTGGAGATGAAAGCGGCGTTCTGGGTCTGTTATCGGGAGCTGGCTGAAAAGAGGTGGTTCAGAAGATTCAATATAAATGCTTTCCGCCGGGCTGGATCTAAAAGCACCTAGGCATATACGTAATGCTGTGGTTTGAATAGTGTCAAGACATTTGAGGTACGTTTTGCAGGCACTCATGTAAAGGATACTTCCATAGTCCAGTTTGGAGCGGACTAATGATCTGTAGGTCCTTATTAGTATTTCCTCTTCTGCTCCCCATTGGTGTTGTGCCAAGGATTTCAAAATATTAATCCGGTTTAAACAATTAGCTTTTGTCTCCTGAATATGGTGTCTCCATGTGAACTTTTTATCAAAGATTACTCCCAAGAATTTATGGTGTTCAACCACTTGTAGCTGATCTCCGTCGTTGAGAGCTAGTTGTGGGGAAAAGGATTGTGTTTTCTGCTGAACTGGATTACTTTGGATTTGGTTGTTGAAAAGTTAAAACCAGATAAGAGAGACCAGTTGTGGATGCTACCCAGAGCCTTCTGAAGTAAGGTGCAGGTACTGGTTGTAACTTTGCCTTGGCAGTAGAGGATGAGGTCGTCAGCGTATATTGCATATTTGACAGGTGGAATTATTGAGGAACATATGTCATTAATACTCATCAGAAATAAGGTAGTGCTAAGTACCGAGCCTTGTGGTACTCCATTTTCTGGGAAATGTTGTATAGGTGACTGCCCATTTGTAGTAACTTTAAAGGGTCTGCTCGTAAGGAAGTTTTGTAAAAAGGAGAGGATGTTTCCACTTAGGTTAAAGGCTATGAGTTTTTCGAAGATGGTAGTTTTACATCTCGTATCGAAGGCGCTATCAATATCAAGGCTTACGGCAATTATGTCATTTTTACTTCCAATGGCTTGTGAGATATCTGCGTGTAGGGTAACAAGGTTATCCAGTGTGCTTCTGTTTGAACGAAAGCCTGCCTGTGCTGTCGTTAAGAGGTTGTGCGATTCTAAGTTCCAGTGTAAGCGCCTATTGAACATTTTCTCTAGGATTTTGCATAGTGTGCATGTTAGCGATATTGGCCTATAGGAATTTGGAAGATTGGTATTCGAGTTATTCTTTTTGATTGGTATTATGATGGATTCTCTCCAAAAAGTCGGAAATTGTTGGCTACACCAAATTTTGTTGTAAAGTTCGAGAAGTTTGATTTTTGTTTCTAACTGTAAATGTTTTAGTAAGATCATTGGTATATCGTCAGGTCCTGCAGCTGTGTCCTTTAGAGAGAGTAGGACTGAATTTATTTCGGAAAGACTGAAGAAAAATGTTAATTTGGTTGAATTAAAATTTACCGAATTTTGAGTCGATCGGAAATCTGTTGGTGTTATGGTGAATGTTTTATAAATCATCTGTAATCTGTTATTTCTTACGCCTGATGACTGCCTTCGTCAAACAGTTAATTAATTTTTTTACGACCATTTTACCCACTTTTCTACAGATTTTTGTTTCAAAAGTATCACCGCACTGTTGCTATCGCTTTTCCGCACTTGTTCTCAAAAGTAAAATATGTCAAGATCCTTTGCTACATCTGAAAACATAAATAATGAAACCTTTTTGAAGCTCTATTTGAAAATTAATATTAATAATGATCAGTGGATCGAAAGTTTTGTATGTTGGAATAAAATATATATTTTCAATATGCTTTTTGAATCTTTATAATGTCGTTGAAAAAGTAATGTTCCTGATTCATGCGTGAAGTGTCTTTCCGTATGTGTTAGAGGAATGATTGTTTTTCACTTCAATGTCTCTAAATCCGAATACGAAAACGTATATAAGTTTTCTATGTTCTATGGACAATTCAGTTCAATTTCTCTTAGTAGGCCTTTTCGCCACTTTCAAGAGGTAAGCATATTCCTTGAACGATCTTTCGACCAAAATTCTTTGTTTTTGAAATAAATTGAAAATTTCGAAATATCCAAATCTGACCAATCTGATTCAATTGGCGTTCGAAAAGTTGCTCTAGTATCACCGTTTTCCATATATATAAAATGTATATGAAGGTGAAAGGTGCTATTGACTCATACATAAATTATTCGAAAAATTTTGTTTAATAAACACTAGTTGTCAGAACTCATTAAACATCATGAGTTTGCAAAAATACTTCAGTCGAAATGTCCTCATTCTCAAATGAAGAAAAACGAGATATGTTGAAACTTTATTATACATTTTAACGGAATAGTACGAGAACAGCACAAATTTATTTTGAATTGTATCCGGAAAGACAACATCCGGATAGAACATTATATGGAATTTTGGGCAAACACTTGGCTGTGTACGGTGCGTTTCAAGAAACAAGAATGAAATCATGAGCTTGTAAAAAATGCACAAAAAGTATTACAAAAAGTGTTCGAAATGATAGCCTTCCTCTTGAATACATAACCGAGCTCGTCGTCTCAAATCAAGAACAGCCCTAACAATATCCCTTCTTCTGATAGACCTGAATTGCGTGATGATATTGTCTCTAAGTTCATCTACTGTTTAAATATTCTTGCTCTCCATAGATTCTGTTCTTTAAAGTGCCCCACAAGAAAGTATCCAAAACTGTAAGGTCAGGTGATCTTGCCGGCCACCTCACTGGTCCAGAATTTCCTAACCACCTATTAGGAAATCTTTGGTGTAAATATTCGCTCTTTTATTGTGTGAAGGTGCCCCGTCATATTGAAACCAGCAGCTGTTATAATTAACAAGGGGAAACGTATCCATATATTCTTCGAATCCGTTTCTTGAGAACCAAAGATAGGTTTCCCCTTTCAAAGTATTAGAGAAGAAATGAGGTCCAAGTATTCGGTCGTCATAAATTCCAGCCTACACATTCAAACGAAACCGAACTTGTGGTCTGACTTCTCTAAAGTGTCGTGGATTATTTTCTCTCCAAATGTGCTCATTATTTCTATTAAAAACACGTCGGTCCAAATAATGTTTTTCAAGAAGTTTGTAGGGTCTTCCCTATTCGAGAGCCAGCTACAAAATTCCATCCTCCTCTCAGGATCACCTGGATGTAATTTTTGTGAAATATGTATCTTATAACATTTCAAACCACTTTTTTTGAATTCCCTCCAAACTCTCGTCTGTGGCACATCCATTTCTGCCGATACTTGATGTGTTCATTTGGAAGGATCTGCATTTATCTAAAAAAGTACCAAAAATAATTATACTTCTTCGAATATGGAATGAACAATTATTTTACCTCGACTAATAAGTCACATCTAATATTTTGTTCCATTCTGCTTCCACTTCATTCTTGGTTTCTGAAACGCACCGTACTCAGCCAAGTGTTTGTCCAAAATTCCGAATAATGTTCTATCCGGCTGTTGTCTTTCCGGATATAATTCAAAATAAATTTGTGCTGTTTTCGTACTATTCCTATCAAATTTATAATAAAGTTTCAACATATCTCGTTTTTCTTCATTTGAGAATGAAAACATTTCGACTGAAGTATTTGTGCAAACTTATGATGTTTCATGAGTTCTGACAACTAGTGTTTATTAAACAAAATTTTTCGATGGAGTCATGACCATCTCAGATGAAGTTGTTTTTTTTTAATATCTGTGGTTTCAGATGTGCAAATCATAACAAATTATACATCAATGAAATCAGAATGAGAATCACTATTTTTCTGTATAAAAAAACAATATGGCACCCATAACAGAAAAAAAGTTGAAGAAGACGAAACGTCGGATAGTAAATATGAATATGAAAATGTGTAGCTGAAAAAAAGTATCAATGAAAATGTACTGTTGGATTTGAGCTATGTTGTCAAATAACGATAGAAAAATATAAAAGCGAAAATTCCGATTTTCAGTTTTTTCCCGATATTTCCGGAAGTACTCGGAATTTTCCAAGTTTCAAAACAGTATTTTGTTGAGCACCAGAATACGCAACTTTGTCCCAATTTAAGCTTCGACGTATCTCCTGTAGTTTAGGAGATCCCAATGGTGGGGGTCGAATTTGAATTGCCCTGTAGAATATAGCTGAAGTTTATAGGAGCAATCGACTCTTGATATATATTTTATTAATCTTATTCTATTTTTGTAAAATTCAATCTTTTTATAGTATGTTGAAAGAATTTCAAATCGATTAGAAGTCTATTATCGTTTTGCTGAATGTTTGATGAATCAAATGTATTTTATCACTCTTCCCGCCAATTATAGACTGCCTGCACCATACAATTTTTTTTTCTTTTGTACCTTCATCACCTCTGTAGGTTGAAGAAAAAACCTTTCCGACACCGTTTACAAATACGTATAGGCTTTCCATGTTTCACAGAAAATTTGGTTCAATCGATCTTGGGCTATGGCCTTTTCCCTACTTTCTAGGGGTATACCCCTTAGACCATTGTTCTACCAAAATAACCAAAATGTACTATTCTAACTGTACTGAATCATTTGGAGATCAAAAAACTACTCTAGTTATAAGCGTTTTTGAAGGATGAAATTTATTTAAATTTGTATATTTTCATGAAATTTAACGTTTTTCGAGTAAGTTTACAGAATTTTGAATTCATCAAGAGTCTACTATCGTTATAGAAAATGTTTTATGTGGCATCTGTATTTTATTATTGCTCCTGCCAACTGCAGATCACTGCCTTCGCAAATTTTCAATAAAAAAATTTTTTGTACCTCAATCGTCTCTGTGGGTTGAAAAAAAAATCTCTCTTCATCCGAATACAAAAACGAATATGTGTTCCAAGCTTTACAGACAATTCAGTCAATTGATCTTGAATCAGGCCTTTTCGCAACTTTTCAGGATTGATTATACTGACGAGTTTTCGATCAACATAATTCAATTTATAATCATTTTTAAAATCTCAATTATGGACAAATCTGACCATTCTGAATCGATTGGCATTCGAAAAACTACTCTAACTATCACTGTTCTCGATACATAAAATTTATCTTAAGTTGAAAAGTGCTATGGAAAAAAGGAATTAAAACAAAATTTTGAAGTGGACCACAGTCTGCAGAAAAAATTGGTCTATATCTTAAAAATAAAATAACCTATACACTCCTATAGGGCTACCACTATTTCTACTTTTGCCAAAGCAGGAGTCTCAGAACAACAAATTATCAAGCTGAAAGATTATTTCAACGCCAATTCTCTGAAGCCATACCTTCAGAAAGGCTCACAGCATCATTGCACTTTGGTGACAAATCTAAGAAGGGAAAAATATTCGAATTCACCAGTCTTCTTTGGGTAGGATTGTATACCACTCTACTTTCACTACAATTAGTGAATAATATTTTCTGTTGAATATACTTTTTGTTCAATGAATTATTCATTCAAAATAATAAATTGTGTTCTTTTTACTTTCGGTTGATAATTTATTTATTCGATTCGTTAAATTCTCTCACTTCGTTTTCATCGGATGAACTTTGTGTTTGTTCCACTCAAACTTGGTAGCTTGAAATAAAATATTTGATTTGCTCTCGTGAATTACCAAAGCAACCGAGTTTTCGTTCAAAATAAAAGTTTATCTGATAAAAGTAGAACCTTTTGTGGTATTACTCTCTATAATATTCTATGAATAACTTCTTAACAAGAACTTCTATGTTCTGCGAGATATAAAAAACGTTATTTTCATCTATCCATTTACTAAAGCATACATGCCCAGCATATCAATAGATTAATTCAACAGACTTCAGTTTTGCTTTTGTCGACACTCAAGCATCCAGTGTATCAAGAGTAAAACCTTTTTCCGGTTTTCAACAACAACGTATTCGATTTAGAGAAAAAAATTATAAATCATTACATAATATGGTAGTTGATTATCTACCAAAAAAAATCACCACAGTCCACTGCTCACAGTCACGATATAGAAACTCTAAGATAGATCTATCGGATTATTGTATAATAGAATATCGTCACTATTAACAATAGCCTTAATCGTAATAAACCAAAAATGTCAACTACTTCCGAACCTCTTTCGATTTCTTCCTTTCTCATTTCGCTCCGAAAAAGATTATATTTGGATAAAGGACAATAAAATTCCTACCCGGACCAATTAAAGTCAGTTTTACTGCCATCAACTCAAAATATATTCGCTAAATTTCAGCATTTTAAAACACATTCAGAGTGTATTCCGGGGAAAAAATTTATACCTATGCTCAAAAGGCATTGAGAAACTTTGGCAGTAAATTACTCTTTTTTTCAATTACAGAGGGGCTTGAGACATCACAAATTATATAGTTTGTGCAAGATTTGAAGGAAATCGAGAAATTCGAGTGGGGTTCGAACTTTACAATTGATGAAGAATTTATTCTAACTTTTTTCTACTATTTTCTTCACTTCTCTCACAAAATTACCATAGCAAAAACAACCATCATAACCATGTGACAAAATAGAACTGAATATACCCATAATAGTCAAATGAATACGGAATAAATAAAATAAGAATAAAGCCTAACATC
The DNA here is from genome assembly GCA_958502065.1 of Chrysolina americana. Taxonomy (NCBI): domain Eukaryota; kingdom Metazoa; phylum Arthropoda; class Insecta; order Coleoptera; family Chrysomelidae; genus Chrysolina; species Chrysolina americana. Next base: position 65,507,067 of record OY293417.1, on the reverse strand, counting down.
TGTAAGAAAACAACAACTTCCATTGAACGGACATTGAATTGAAGGAATGATTGGGATGTCGCTAAGAAAGTTATCACAGCACATTTCAGCCATTCAAATCCCCCGGTGAGGTGACCTTACGGGTCACAGTGGAGGGCCAAGTAGACCCGCTCATATCATTAATAATAATAATCATAGGTCTTTATTTTGCAATTATACATCTGTTTTTCATCTAAAGCTTGACCCTAATCTAACCTAATCTCACTGTATCACAGCGTATCCATAGTAAGCAAGACCAGAATACCATACAAAAGCCCGAAACACAAAACGGCAACAAGAACACCCTCGGCAATTCATTGTTTCCAAATAAAATCTGCAACTCGATTACAATTCATGATATTGAATAAAGCCATCGAGAAATGATGAAACAGCAAAAAAAATATAGTCAGCTACTCCATAATGAAATTTAGTAGCAATAAAAAGGGAGCTAAAATGCTAGGAGAAACAGAGAAAAACTCTCCGCCGAGTAACGTAATTCTGGAGTGGCCTGATTGTTTGATGGAGTAAACACAAACATTTAATAAAAGTTCTGTATGCTTTGTATATTGCCCAAGGACGAATATTTCAGATAGCGAGAATCGATTCTACTGCACTAGGGATTGGAGAACTCCGAAGGAAAATATCTAGAAGGTTTGCTAGGTGGAATAAAATATAATCATATCCATAAAATATTAGAAACAAGATAAGAGACCAGAGAAGCTGAAGATAATATTTATTTTTCATTATTGTTCCGTAGATGAAAAACTGACAATCGTATTGGTATATGTAGAAGATACAGTCAAGTTCGTGGAAGTAATCCATAACTAACTTTATGTGGAATTATTATTATTATTTTTTGGATTATATTGATACGGATAGTTCCGATACAAAACTTTAGCCTGAATTACTCATAAATATATATAAATCATCAAAATACCAGTTAACACAGTATATATATGCTGTATGATTTCCATTAATTACATCGTACTATCCTAAAAAAACATAAAAGGTTTATGTTAAAACATCAAAACTTAACTTATTTACTCAATTATCAAAATAGAAATTTTCGAATATAGTTTTTTAATTCTTGTCATTGTTTTTTTGCCTCTGCCCATCTCTTTCCTTTCCTTTGAAGTGTGCTTCCTATAACTCCATTCCTTGTTTGTCTTGGTCTTCCTCTTTTTCTCCTTTTGTATCTTTGACTGCCATACTCTTTTAACTGGTATTGTATCATTCATTTTTTGTATATGACCCCACCAGCTCAATTGTTTCTTTTCAATGAACTTGTGTGTTGATTTTATGTCAAGGTCTCCTCTTATTTTTGTATTCCTGAGTTCATCTATATTTTTTGACTCCTTAGAGATTTCGTGCCTAATTTATTGTGTTGTACAAGTTCATTGTTTTTTCAACTCTATTGTTGATTTCTGTTTCTTGTCTTCTATTTCCACCACCCAAATAATCAAATCTTATAACTTATTCAATTTCAGCTCCGTTTATTTGTACATTTATTCCTTTTTGTTTTTTCCCTATGACCATAATTTTAGTTTTTTCTTCATTTATTCTTCACAAATTGCATTCCAAGTTTTTCTGAAAATCCTTTTTTATCCGTCATTCTCATCAAATCATATGCAAAAGGTCATTCTGATATATCCACCATTCCTAAATTCCAGTGTCCCACGTATAGTTTTGCAATTCTGCTGGAAAACTTATTTATTATTTGAACAATGAAAATTGTAAATAAATATGGACTCAGTCCTCCTCCTAGTCAGGATACCAGGTAACACGGGTCTAGAAGGGAACGAAATAGCGAACGCCCTATCAAAAGACTGGGGCGAAATAACGATTACTGGACAGAACCGGTAATCGGTATTGCACATAGCTCTGCCTAGAACATCCTAGGCAGACAATAAAAGACTCGAGTATTGGCTTAGTCTACCGGGCCTAGCCCATTCCAAAGCATTTATTGCTTTCACAAGGAAAAAACAGGACTCCGACAAACTGTTAGAACTCAGTAGAGCACATATCTCAGAGTTATAGTAGGTTTGCTCACTGGCTACTGCAAACTCAAACACCACATGCATACAGAGTGCCATCTATGCATGGAGAAGGATGAAACGGCTAAACACATTTTATGTACATGTCCCGCAGCGGCCAGAACCAGATTTTCAACATTTGGCAATATAACAGTAAGGCCAGAGAATCTGTTAAATTGTTCACCCAACATACTCCCTAATTTCGTTAAGAGATTGGATATACTGGGAGAAATATTACCATAGAATCAAATCAAATCAAAATATACTTTATTGTCCGAAGAATGAATTCTTATTGACAAAGCTTTTATACATATAAAAATAAAGACGTAAAGAAATGTAAAAATGGTAAGCGTAAATATATGTTGATAAAAACATGAGTCGTCAAAAGAAGGAAGATCAGGTTCATCATAGAATCATCATAAAATATAATAGTATGATGTAAAAGCATACCTATCATAGGAGAAAATAATGCTACATACATTGTACAATAACGATAAAATAGTTAAAAAACAATAACATAGGTATCAGTTATGTTCATGTGTAAAATAATACTACATGTAGTTAAAATTGGATTACGCCAAGAAGCGAATGCCATAAAAATAGAAGAGAATGAGCATGAGTGTCTGAGATTAAGATAAGTTAGAGCAATTCCAATCTTTGCCTAGATACTCTTGAACACTGTAGTATGGTTCATTGATAAAAAGATTTTTCACAGATCTCCTGAATAAAACTGGAGAGATAATTCTTCTGGTAGTAATTGGGAGATGATTAAATAGTATCAAAGCATTATAAATAAGAGACTTTTTTGTTGAATTCGATGATGGAATGGGAAGTCTTAGATTATTATCCAAGAAATATGATTCGTTCTTTCTTTGATGACTGAAAAATTTTGAAAAGATAATTCAATTAATGAAAAAAAAAAAATGCTTGTTTATAAATTTATGTTGATTCACAATGATCATTTTATAATTATTATATGTATATGTGTGTATTGGTTTGTGACTGATTATTTGCTTTCTTATCACCATTTTGCATAAACTTTTTTTAAATAATTTCACTTATACCATTCTATTGTGTTGTTAATTATCTATTATTTACTTTTATATATGACTTTCACCCATTTTAATCTATGTACTGTACCCAGCTCTCATATATCTACTTTTTTATAATTTTATATTGAATCACAATAAACATTTTAACTTTATTATATGTATATGCGTGTATAGGTATGTGACTGATTTTTGTATTTTATTTATCTATTACTATTATTCACTATATTAAATTTTCATAGTTTTACTTACATACTATTTTTATACAGGTTATATTGCTTGTATAATTGTGAAACAAGTGCTTTAGCACTTATCACTCTTCTCTTTTTACTCACGATATTTTTGAGCACATTTTTTTATATATTTAATGTAATTAACGTGAATAAAGCTTATTATTATTATTATTATTATTATTATTATTTTGGCGGGTAGAACTAACAACCGTCTCATATGACGATTTATTGCTGTGCACTAAACATACAGTCTCTAGAATAAATTAAAGTTGGAAGGGTAAGGATTTTGAGTTCCAAGAAAAGAGGTTTACATGATACCCTAGGTCCAACATTGAGGAGGTAGGATGATCCACAATAGGCCATTGGCCGTAGTGGAGGGCCTGATATGGGGCCACGTTCAAACCTAACCTAACCTAGTCGTCCTCCTCACCTCAATCCTTCTTGTGTTGTTCCTATGTATAATACAATTCATGTTGTTATTATAGGTACGACCATTTGTTTGTTGAACTATCTACCTATCGATTTTTTTTGCCAATACTAGAGGAGTTGAAATGATCAGCAATGTCATTGTGGTCGTCCATATTCATTATGCTTGTAGTGTAATGATTCATACATCATCAAGTGTTTTATTTGCAAGATTAAACAATGCTCATCGACATTGATCAGATTCTGTGCTTTTTTGCATTTTTAATATCATTAATATTCTCCCATATTTTGTTGATATTTTTGTTTCATTCCGCCAGTTGTTTATTGTAGTACTCTTGTTTTGTGGTTTGTGATGAATCACATAGGAAGTTTCTAAATTATTTTAATTTGTAATGCTTCATTGCGTACAACTTTTGTTAAATATCAAGTATGTTTGAGTTGAAAGGTTCTATCTATCATTCAATCAAGTGTAGTCTGTTACTCTAGTTGTTATTCTCCGAAGCTCATATAACAGCAATGCAATTTAGTTGACTACGAATGTTTGTCATTCAACGCGGAGTATCCGAGTTTTGATATCTCACGAAATGACATTGCTTAATAGTTTCTGCTATTCCATGCTCTAGATGAATGTGATGTCAGTTGCAGTTTTAAAAACACGATGCAACGAGTATTAATTTGATTCCTGGAAAACTGCATAAACAACTCGATGGTGGATATTCCATGAACTAGGCGACAAAAAAAAGGTGAAGAGAAAAGAGTTTGACAGTGGAAACGGAGTTTCGTACAGGGTGAACTATGACGACTGTGTCGACTTTTAATATTCCTCTTTTCTTGGCATTCTCTTAGGAGTTCCTCAGGGATCAATATTTGGGCCCTTTTTATACATAATCGATACAACTGACATAAGGAGTTGTAAAATTCAAATATATGCAGATGATACACAATTATAGGGTACCTTCAAAATTGAAGATTGTGCTAGAATGCAAGAATTGGTTAATGCGGATCTGGAAGTAATCAATACGTTGTCAAAAGAACATGATTTGAAGCTCAACCTGAATAAAACAGCCATGATGTGCTTTGGGGACCATTAAAATCAGAAACTTGCTTTGAACAATTCGGGATTGTAATTAAGGAAGTCACATGGTATTAGTGCAAAACTATTCAAGTATTTTTGGATAAAAATTCTTGTTCTCAATAATAATCTTGAGAAAAGTGTCATACTCCAGGTGCCACCGTTTTGTAATGATGGAATGAAACGTAAAAGGTGATTAATTCAGTAAATTATTCAATATGTAATCAAGGGTTCAGAAAAGAATGTTTGCGACATCAAAATAATTTTTTTTTTATGCAAGTCGTTAACAAACCATAAAATGTTTTAAATAGTCTTTCTGTATTTTTCGTAATCAAAAGCACTACGAAAAAAAAGTAATTATAAACAATTATTTTCAATACTGAAAGTTGAATATTAAATACAGACCAAACATGGCAATGAAGGCTTCCGGAAATGTTTTACAGCTAGAAGAGAATTTTTTTTTAATTTTTCAGCCTAAGTATTGACTCCAGACCTGCAAAAAATAAATGGTATATCTATCACAGTACGATTCTGAAAATAAATCGAATTGAGGTGATATCGATCCACATGAGATTTGAATGTCGAATAAGTAATCCAAATTATAATATCAGTTGTGTCTGCGACAACGAAAGTTTCGATTCGTTTACAAGTAGCTATCATTTCAAATGCCTCTTTACTCACCTGAAGACAATATGGCACCCACTCATTAGTCACACAAAGTATTGCTCATTTTTTTTGTATAGTGACCTATCCGTCCTAGACGCCGAACGATGCTCACCCTACCAATATTAACAAAGAAATGAGAATTAGGATAATGCGTCATGAAAAATTAAAAGGATCAATCAAAGGAGAATTAACACAATGCCTGTAATATTTTGTAAATTGGCGTTATTCGGGTGTAACAATACATCGTATTACCTACTATTTATTACATTTATTTACAGTCATCATGTAAACCAACGGAAATTACATGCAATAAAGCATTGAATTACACGCTCACTGTAAAATAAAGGAGAAATGGAGAACTTTTACCCAGTTTTCCATTAAAATTTTAAATTACTTGTTGGTTCAAGTTATAATACTAAAAGGAGTATGTATATATTACATTTCAGCATGTATTTCTCCATCCACTTTTTACTGTGTACATCTAGTGTCAGAAACCTCTGTACTCATCACGCGCCTTCGGTAGACGAAGGTGTTGAAGATATTTTGAGTACATTCCACAATCATTCAAATGGTGTTATAAAAAATTCCTCGATGGAATAAAAGCAGTTTTTCAAAATATATTCTCTCGCGATATTTTTAAAATATCTGTAGTTCCTAAATTTTATTTCAGTTGGTAGCACATTGAAAAGTTTGAGATCTAATGAATTTTTTGATGATTTGGTTGACCTGTATCTTGGGGTCCTCAGTAAATTATTTGATCTTGTGTTATAATATGAGATATCTGACGTTGTTTGGTACGAGTTTTGGTTTTTGAATATTTCTATTAATGAGTAGAATATGTATATATAGTGACGGTAAAGGCATTATTCGGTATTTAATAGAGGCTGACAACGTTCCCGAGGTCCTACGTTTGCTATTATTCTGAGAGACTGTTTTTGAAATTTAAATATTCTTATGGCATTACTGGACTCACCCCATAAGATAACAACATAACTAATTTGGGAGTGTATGAAAGCGAAATACGCCGAAAGAAGAGTAGATGTTTGAACATGTTTCTTGAGTTGTCTCAGAATGAAGTTATATGAAGAAAATCTGTTACACAGTTGATCTATATGGGATATTCATGTAAGGTTATCATCTAAAACTATGCCAAGTAGTTTCACAGTTTCACCTGATGTTCGATCTTTGTTAGAAGAAAAGAATATTTTCTGTGTTCTTTCCCGATTAAGAAGTGGTGTATTTGAATTGTACCACTCTTTAGCCATATTTTCAGTGTTTGTAGTCTGGATGTACCATGTTCCTGGTTCACCAGAGTGGCATCATCTGCATACATGACAATTTCGTTGGGAACTAGATGGAAGAATAAATCATTTACATATATAATAAGTAGAGGCCCCAAAACAGAACCCTGAGGTATTAGTTACAGTAACAGTAAGGACTGATGAGAATGCATATAGTTTGATGTCATCCATGTAAAACAAATGGGTGACCTTATGCCTCTGGTTGCTGTGGGTATGGCAGTTGTATTCGCTGGTTTTCAACGTCAATAGGGAGAAACAGAAGAGAAGAGGGCTGAGGGAGTCTCCCTGAAACACGCCCCTTCTTAAGATAAACATCCCTGTTTGACCAGATGTTATGGTGAAGCGAGTCTTCCAGAGCAGCATGTTTCGATGAAGAACACCAGTCGGTACCTGCAAACCAAAAGGATGGTGCTTCCTCTCTAATAGCCAAACGAAGTCGGTCGATGAGTTGAGCCACACAGAAAATCGTAAAAGATATTTAAAATTTTCATAACTTCCAATGCCAGCCTCGTGTCTCTTCTAAACTGTCAAGTGTATAAAACACAAACTATTCTCATCCCATTAAGAGGATGAACGTCAAAACGTATAGTGGTGGGTCGTCGCTATAACTTCATTCCCCATTTTGGTTTTGCCCGATAAAATACATCATGTATGACTTCAGCGTAATTTCTGCATCTGCACAGATTCAAGATAAAACATTATTGCTTTGTGATTCTGATTACTCTCTTGCAATTAGACGTACGAATTTTATTGCCATTTCCGAAACAACTGGCGTTATACAACTAGATTTATGCATCCATTATAACATTACATGGGATGATAACGAATGCTATTCAACAGGGTTGGCATAGTGAGGACTCTGAAAAAAGATCGTCATATCACAATTAAATTCAATAATCTGAATATACCTACGTCCTTTTTCTCGATAGCCAGAGACCTCAACATTACATTCATCTAATTGCCTAGATACCTCTAACCAAAATGTACACTGAAATAATAATAATAATAATAATAATATAACTTTATTAATGAAAATTAATGAATAACAATTTAGAAGAATTAATAAGAATAAAGTTAGTGAACGAAAAGTGCTATTGCACTTGTTACGTTTAAAATCAATGGAATGCAATGGGTATAAGTAAATGATATGAGTACAATACAATTTCTGGCTAAAATACAGGTGAAGATAAATATAATATAAAATAAATACAAAATTTGTGGCTGAAATATGAGAAGGGTAAAATGCTGTGGGTAAGACTAGCTAAGAGTAGGTACTATGAATAAAGTAAAAAGACAATACAATTTAAGGAGGGTCATATAGTAAAAACAGAATTATTATATATATATATATATATATATATAATAATTTCGAATTTCAACAAATTCTAGACGCGGTTCAAAGTTTTCATATATATATATATATATATACAATATATATATATACTATATATATATACAATATATATATACAATATATATATATACAATATATATATATACAATATATATATATATATATGAAAACTAAAAGTTCGGTTTGAACCGCGTCCAGAATTTGTTAAAATTCGACGTTTCGGCTCCGATTTTGGAGCCATTTTCAAGAACTGAAAAAGAAAGAAAATAAGAAAATTAATAAATGGTTGAAACGTAATAATTCTACGCTGAGGTCTCAATCTGCCTACTCCTCAGGTATAATTACGTTAGGTTTTTGTGACTTGACGTCGGGGTCTCAATCTGCCTACTCCCCATGTCTCGTCACTGGTTCTCTCTAAGGTCTCAACCTGCCTACTCCTTCGAGAGAACTGAGGAATTGTGGGTTGAGGAACTGTATTTATAGTGGACGTGGCTGTAATGGCCGTGTGCAATGTATTGGCGCGAGGTGAACAATGGGCGGGAACTGAGTTGGCGCTAAATGAGCTGTGTGCGGGAACTTGGTTGGCGCTAAGTGAGCTATGTGCGGGAACTGGGTTGGTGGGAAATGAGTTGATGCGTGCAATGAGAGGCTTCCAGGTATTGGGAAGTCTACGTCCGTCGTCGCGAGTGTTGAGGCAATTGGGGCGCTTCTCTATCTCAAGGGCTTCTCGGATGATCCTGGTTTGTAGAGTTTTCTCGGTGGAAATTGTTTTTGTGTTTTTGAAGTCTATTTTGTGACCTGTGTCTTCTCGATGTTTATAAAGTGCGAAAGCGGAAGATGCCTGACGCACAGCAAGTTCGTGTTCGTAGACTCGTAGTTACTCGTCTGTTAGTCTGGCCAATATTACTTCTCGGGCAGTCTGAACATGGTATTTCATATATACCTTGAGAAAAGTTTGGTATTGTGTCCTTGGGAGATCTGAGGAATTTGGATATTTGGTTGTTGGCCGTGAATATTGTTTCGGATACGAAATGGTTTATGTGATATACTTGTTTCAAGGAGCAAATAATGTTCCAGTGACTGTAAAACAGTCGATAACAATCCTTTCTGTCTGTCTGTCTTTCTGGGGTGCTCTCTAATCTGTCACCGAGGTGGATCCTGTGAGCAATTGCAGTATTCCTCTCGGAGGACGATGACGAACATCGGGACCTCGCGTGTATACAACCGTGATAACCTTGACTGCACTGATGAGGTACGATATTCCTAAACCGGTCTGTAGTTGGCTCTCCGTTTGAATCAGGCAAAGTCCTGCTGTTTGTTTCAGAAAGCTCTTGCAAAGTTGTTCCTTCAAAGTAAAGATCTTTGCACATATGTCTGACAGATATAATTCAATATCTGTCGAGGTATCAGCCAGAGAAGTAGTTGTTTTCTGTTGGACATATGCCATACATACTATACAAAGTTATAGTCACCTCTTAAAGGATTGTTATCGACTGTTTTACAGTCACTGGAACATTATTTGCTCCTTAAAACAAGTATATCACATATATCATTTCGTATCCGAAATGTCTTTCTGGGGTGCTCTCTAATCTGTCACCGAGGTGGATCCATTCGTGATTCTTTATAAAGGTCATCTGATGGGTACCTTGACTTCTTGGTATATATTATCTTTAGAAATCTCCTTTGTGTGACTTCTAAAGAATGAAGGTGCGATTTCAAACTTGCACCCCAGACAATGACATTAATCATATAACATTCACAATTAAATTAATTTATAAATTCTAACAGCTTAGGAACAACTTGAACAAAATAAAATTGTGTACGGTTTACAATGCGTTAGCTGAATCAACAGTACGTTATTGTCTTGTCGTATTGGGTGGAATCTTTAAAACGTTCTTGCACAATTTATTTTTAAGGAATACTAGAAATAGTCATGAAACGGGTGAGCGAAGTGAGTAAATTTGCATGTGAATAAAGTAATTTCACAAATTTTTAACACTCTCAACTAGTAACCAGACATAAAAATGTTGAAATTTCATTTCTGACATGAATAAGAAAGTAATCAGTGCAAAAATGGAAAATACACCTACATGACAAGTTAGTTTTATAATTTATGAACATACTGTGTAAAATAGAGAAAATCACTCTCCAATATCGATACAGACAGATGTCATTGGTACGATTGATCCTGGTAATTATAAGTTCAATATGACTTTGACGACCCAAATACCTTGTTTCATATTCAATTTTGGCGTTGCCACAGGACAATTAATTCAATTTTGTGATATTGCTATACATCGGATATAACTGATAATCAAGGTGACGTAATCAAAACAATCATTACTGCGAGTATTAATTGACAATGTTTTAAGAGTGATGATTGATTCAAATATTAATTCATCAATAAAACAACGCATTATCAATGAGATTAAAAATTTGCATTCTATTTCACATCTATTAATTACTAATAACATTGTCCTAATAATATTGTCACAGTTCATGTTAACGTCGATTTCAGTACGATTCATGAATTTACTAATGAATGCTTGACTCTTAGTTTGCATGAAGACGTACTCAATTCATATTTCACAGAATGGTAAATGCTATTGGATGAAAATACTGATATTAATAGTTGAAGTAACATTTGTCAGTGAACTTCAAAAAATTGTAGTGGATTATGGCTTTCTGGTTCAAATGGTTGCGGGTGATCTATTGGCTGATAAAGGTTTCTTGATTAAAGATTGATAGCCAAATGGTGTGAGCCTCAATATTCCATCAAGTTTAAAAACAGCAAAATTCACAGACCAACAAGTTCTTAAGCCAGAACAATAACTAGAATTCATGTATGACAGGCTATAAGAATAGTCAAATGCTTTTCAATACAGAATTCAATCCCCAAATGTTTGGCGTCATGAGATATGTTATAAGTATGTGGAGCACTAACTGATTCCTAGAAAAGCGATTGATATAAGTTCATTTTGTATTATTATTTTACTCTTAACAGGATATTTTAGATGTAAACTTTTATATTGACGTACTTAATCAACAAGCTTTCAGAATATTCACAAGTATTTACTGTATCACTATGTTAACAAAAATATAATACATATGTTATTAGGTACTTTATAATTTGTATATATGTCAAATATTAATAACATGATGTACGATGATGAATTTATATTAATTGTTTTTTTTTTCATAAAAGACTTTTTTGTGCCATCAACTTGCGGTTGATAAAAATATCGAAAAAAATATAAAATTAATCAAAACACCATCTATTCTTATGAAACAGGACATTTATTTATATAGGTCAAAGGTAGTTCAACAATCAATATTTTATTATGCAATACAGGAAATTATAGGTTATTCAAGATTTATTTGGAACGTCATGCAATATACCTGAATGATACAAAACAATATACAGTGCATTCTATTCAAAACGAGCCACTCTGAATAACTTTTGGAACTATGACTTTCAGGAAAAATAATAATGATAATAGAAATAAATAAAAATATTTCAATGTTTCAAAATTTGTAAGAAAATCTTCGGCAGGTATATCAACAATGACAACCACTTAATGACCAATTTTTCTTTTTCAGTAAACATATTTTTTTTAGCAGTACGCCATTTTGAATTGCTTGCTTGTCACACAGTTTCTTTGGCAATATGTTCGATATCTACTCACTTCTACATCATAGCATCTATCCTTCATACTAGCATTGACTTTAACCTTGTTAGCTTGCAATTCTCTATCGTATATAATGTTAACTGTGTGCCCCGACTCAATCGACCTTTCCACGTACTATGAGAAAACACTGTAATTTAAAAGTATATATGCTAATATCACTTGGGATTTTTTATTTATTTTCAAATAAGGGGTTTCGTGACGTCACGTTCATCAAAATTAAACTTGGCAACGTCGTATAAGTTGTACATCATGGAATCTCAATCAATACCAGATGAGTCTGTTTCACGGTGCAGATCAATAACAATTGTTTTTCTCTGTTTAACTCAGAAAATGTCTAAAAAGTGCTTTGTAACCGGTTGTCTAAACACTGTTATTATAATTTGCGGTGTTGCCAACAATAGTTTTTCATCAAAAGGCAGGTTCGTTCAGAAAATTTGTTACAAAGAATATAAAAAATTGCTATTAAGTCTAATTTTTTGATGTGTTGATCTAGTGACAAAGTTCAATTATTTCTCGATGGCTTATAATCAGCAAGTAGCTATATTTTATGGAAGAACGATATTCCCCATTTCGGAACGTGGATTATGGTGGGGGATGATTCCGATGAACGTGACGTCAGAGACACACCTTGAAATGTGATATAATTCTTAAATAAAAAAAGTTGATAAATAGACATTTTAGACTATTAACAATCGATTGAAACGAGTTTTGCAATACATTTTTGTAAAGGTTCATTGCCTGAGAAAACAGAAAAATCTCCAAACTGAAACTCAACATAGAACGTAACCTCAAATTCTTTGTTTAGAGTCAGTTATGACAAGAATGACATTTGTGACGACACACTTTCTTAGTCTATTTTCTAAATATTCTGTCACAAAAGAAGTTGACAGGGGGGAAAAATACTTCGATTGACATCAACAACAGATATATTCAAGGTTCTTCCTACGAACTATTTCGCAAGTGAAACTGAATAATTTCCATCCCGATAGGCCTAGTGTGGGGCAACCCTTCATCTTGAAATAGCCTAAGGAACTTTCTCCCTGTATACGTGCTTTCATTATATCTGTGAATTAATGTGAGTTACTGCTGCAAGCCTAATTCGGGAGGCAAATATATGTGTATCTGATGACCAAGCAACTGTAATATTCGTGTATCTTAGAAACTTAATGTCTTTCTCCATCTAATAAATAATAATGGGAGTCTGTTTACGGTTCAGCTCTATCCTGGGGGCGATATTAGATCCGAAACAGATGTCGGGGGTATCTAACAGATGTTAGGCTATACTTGCTTGTCAGTTGTCGGTGGTGTTTGGGGATGAAGCCACGATATTTGGTATGTTGGGTTGGGAAGTTACCAATATTTTTTGAAAAGTCACGAAATATCCCAGATATAACATATTGCTGTTCATTTCTGATTTTTGAAGCAACTAAGAATATCTACTGAATCAATGTTAGTAGTTTTTGCAGAAAAAGTGCGAGGTGAAGTAAAAACAAAGAGGAGAATGGGAAGAAACGGGAAAAAATTGAACAATTCAAATAGGCTTTGGACTTGATTCGTCCGTTACTTGGAAAGATCCACAGTAATTGTAGAAATCGACTTCAAATTCTGTGCGCACATTCAAAAAACGAGGCAATTCTCGAAAATCAGTGGAAGAATGGTAGAAGATAGAGCAATTCTGCAAACACCAATCGATTCAGAATGTTGAAATTAGTATACTCTATGAATTTCAAGTCTTCGTTGTACTGATGCATCGCCACGGCAAATAATAATAATAGCCGTCCTCTACCCGCACAGGCTATGCCTTTGGGTACACTCAACGAGTGTTTATGAGGGAGTATTATTATTATTTTTATCGGGACCTTAGATCGTGTTCGAGGTCCATCGCTAGCAGAGCAGACATCCCACTTCTGACACCAATTGTTATATAAATACTCTTAGCGACATAAACTAATTTATTAATTAATTTTGATGGTGAATTGTCGCTGCCTGCGTATTATTTTGAATGCACAGAGATTTTATAGAACAGCCGTGATCATTTCATGATATTTTTTGTCTCTTCGAAGCGGTGACAAATGCATTCTTAAAACGAGTTAGCGCGGCGATTAGGTTCGGATGAAAGAATGGAAAGAAGAAAATTGAAAATTGTTTGCTCATTATATCGAATTTTTATAGAATAAACAAATACAAAATGAAGAACATCAAAACAATGTCCTGAAGGACTTCACACTGTCGATTAAAAGTTGTGGAGACGATTTTGTGAATTTCTAACTCTTCATAATATTTATTGAAATACACGAATACGATTTGATCTTCGTCAACTTTATTTTTAATTCAACGTTAATTCAGATTACAAGACATAAGAATCGCATATGGAACAGATAATATGTTAATCATTTAAAATCATTTAGAAACATAAAAAATCAATAAACTTAAAAATTACAACAGTTTTCTCAACAACCATTTGGATTTGAATAATTTTCATTTGTTCAATTGAATATCTTGGAATTGCAAATAATTATAATGCGAATGTTATCTATTGATGCAGATTATAAAAATATGCTTTCGTTTTGTTAAAGCATGAGTCTTACCTATCTATAAATACGTTTTCATTATTAACGATTGGTACAGGTATATGAAGGTTTGGTCTAGCCTTATTTATACTACTAAACTGTTTTGATTACCTTCGTTATAAACATACAACTACTTCATTGACTAATGAATTACTTAGATCTATTCAACTAGCTAAATATTCCAAACACTTCTTCAATACTTGTTATCTTCCTCATCACTTCTTCATAAACTTCGTATTCCGAGTGAAATGTGTCGCCTTATATACTCAATTCGTCTAGGCCAGACTTTTCGGGATAATTTCGAGATTACTCAATACAGAAAAACATCTGAATTCCAGAAACTACTAAATAAACTGAATTAAAACGCTTGCAAAGTCGTCTCAATTGTTATGCAAACGAGTTACATATTTTTTTGTTCATCCTCGACAGCGGCGGAGCTAAGGGATTTTTAACAATCTCGTAACGATACATCCGTTTGAAAAAGCTAATGTGTTAGCGAAACATGTCGTGAATTTTAAATTCAATTTGTGAAGATGAAGTCATTTCCGTATATTTTTACAAATATTATGAGGACGTAAAAATTCACAAAATCGTCTTCACAAATCTTAATCCACACTTAAGTCCTCCAGGACATTGTTTCGATGGTCTTTATTTTTTATCTCTTCAAACTATAAAAATTCGACATAGTGAGCACATAAGTTTAATCTTTTTTTCATTCTTTCATAGCATCGTAACGAGCTGGAGCTGAACCTGACCACCGCGCTAACTCGTTGCAAGAATGCATGAGTCACCGCTCTCGAAGACAGAAATGGGTGTCAGAAGTCGGATATCTGCTCTGCTAGCAATGGACCTTGAACACGATCTGGGCCCCGATGCGTCATTACAACGAAGGCAGCCCGAATGAAAAGTTGATTTTGTGGATAGGTGCAATGTTTTAATTGAAAATCTTCCGAAATTTTGCCAATTTGTCATCAAAATTATATTCGGAATCAGTTCGTCGAGATACATTTGAGGAATGTTTGCGTTTTTTGAAAAATAAAAATTAAAAAATTCCAAAAATCCATATTTATTTTCCTCACTTTTGACTGACTGAACGCCTATTTTGATTTGATTATGATTGATTCATATCAAACTATGGATCTGTTAGTAGAGAATTATATTTTTCATCGCTATAGTGCTGCTGTTTTCTAGCAATGAATAGGAATTAGTTCATTATTTCCATCATTAACGCAAACCAAATCAGAAATAAATCGTGTCACATCTACCTAGCAAGTACCTATATTCTGATGGAAACAAGGAAATGCATTCCATCAATTTCCATCGACACCATTTCCGAGCTGGTCGAATTAATGCACAATGGGGAGGAACTACTCCCATTACGGAATGACTATTCATTTCGCCCGTCCGCTGACAAGATACATCGTTAATCAAAATATAGCCAACGCCTTAAGGCTTAATAAACTGTCATTCATCTTGAGATATCTTCCATACCTCTCGCGTGTCAATTTATCTCTCCCCTTTTTGGGTTTTCTTGTCTGAAAGTTTTAATTGGAATATTGCTGATAATTATGCCATCATGAAAGAGAGGTATTTCATTGTTTCGTGGCGTGATAATCAAGTCAGTGAACAACGCTGTTTATTCGCCAATATTAAAACGGATTTACTGAAATTCATGTGAGAAGATTGTTAAATTCCGTCAGAAGTACGGAAACAGTCAGCGCTATCGGAATATCTGTTCATGAAGGGAGAGGTGAGAGTTCAGATCAAATTCCGGGTAATATTTCAACAAACATTTTCAAAAAACTCCCAGATATTACTTCAGAACTCTTGTTCAATATCATTAATGTATAATTCCACTCAGGGAAGTTTCCTGATTTCCTGAAAGTAGAAAACCATAGGTGGGCCAAGTTTGAAAATTTGGGAGTACGCTATTGTTGATAAGTGCTATCCGGATAAAATATTTTGACGATTGTGGCACTTCCAGTTGTGGCGAAAGTGAACCCCAACTTCGTTATTTCAAATGGGACAACTTGTATATTATTAAAGTTTCAGATTTTACGCATGATTCTAAACATGCTTCATGTATAATGTCCTATACCCAAGTCCAACCGTTTTCGAAGTATTTCAAATTTAAAGTTGAAAATTGCGTTTGCAGACCGAAAAATATATATAGGTATATATTTTTTTCTGGATATGATCACATATTTTCGATTGTGTATATATTCATTCGTAGTTGAGGACCCAGCTCAGCAGAATTCTGATATCAGAAATCAGAAATGTATTGGTGCTTGTCAAACTACAGTTTTTACACAGGTCAATTTGGTACAAAAGTAGTAGAATTAAAATATAGAAATAAAACTATTGCATAAATTACTTTCACAATCACAATAACATGGAAGGTATAAATAAAAAAGATACATTTTTGGAGTCTTTGTAACATACATATGAAATAAACTACTAGTATTGCCTAGAGTTTTAAATCTGAGTCTACATAAAAATAGGCTTGTACAGTTGATAAATTCTTCATAGTTATAGAATGCTTTACTTATGGCCGAAGAAAATTTTACTAGTGGTAGTGATTTAATTTCTTCTGGAATTTTTGCATGGAATAGAGGACCATATTAATTTGGTGCAATCCGTGAACACTTAAGTCATAAATATATCGACCAGGAATAGTCTGAATCTCATTTTCAATTAATTTGTGTTTAACTTCCGCTCTCTATGAGAGATCTGTGAGAATTCTGATAACTCTTCTTTGTAGGCTAAAAATTATTTTACTGTGACATGAGTGCCCCCAAGCCAAAATTGCATAGCAACCCACTGAATGAAATAATGGATGATAAGCTGGCCAGCATACTTCAGAGTTTGCAACACTTTTAAGTTTCCTTAGAAGAAAAATATTTTTGGAAAGTTTTTTTGCAACTGAGTCGATGTAGCTTTTGAAGGTAAAAGTTGAGAGAGAACCCTGGAGAACTCCATGCTTTACATTTTCACAATTTGTTGTTGAAGTAAGTTTTTTGTTTTCTTTCCATTAAGTAACTCTGAAGTAGATTTACATTATGGTTACTCAATCCGTAGTGAGCGAGCTTTATTAATAATATTTCATGTGAAACACAATCAAACGCCTTTGATAGGTTTCCCCTCAAAGCCGTTTGCTATTTTTTCAAGTAGCTCAAGAATTGCCAAACTAGTTGATTTGTTTTGCCCAAAACCATATTGACAGTTTGTCAGAACATTTTCAGATTCGAAGTAAGAGTACAATTGTGCTTTTAATAAAAATTCATAGATTTTTGAAACCACACGAATCAAGGTGATCGGTCTAAAGTTTTCGTTCAAGTTTATATCTCCTTTTTGTGTATAGGAATTACTTTCAATACTTTGAAACATTGTGGAAAAACTCCTTGGCTTAAACTTATTTTGAATAATTTTGTAAGCGGAATTATGATGATATTTTTTAATGATTTTATCAAAGATATATTCATATTGTATATATCTTTACTTTGCTTGATTTTTAGACTGTCTATTGCATCACGAACTTCAATAAAACTTACTTCTCTGAAGTCAAAAGAAGAGTTTGAATCATTTTTCAGATTTCTCAAGTACGATTCTGTGTAGTTTTTGTTTTCTGGGAGCGATAAAGCAACATTCTCCGCGACATTAACGAAATGGTGATTCAACTGATCTGCATCTAAGGTGGACTTAGGTATAGTTTTAGTTGCTTTATTTGAATTTATGACCTGCCATGAAGCTTTGATTTTATTTTCAGAATTTCTTATGAATTTAGAATTAGCTTCTTTTTTTGCATTATCAATAGCCATTCTATAGTTTATTCTGAGTTTTCTTATGTGTTCTTTCACCATGTGACTAGGATTATTTGCCTGTAGTTGTAGCCAAAAGAATAAGTTATCTCGAAGGTAATGCAGACTACTGTTAAACCAGTTTATTTGGTTGTTATTTCTAATTTCCTTTTTTACGACAGGGTAGCACTGATTCATAACGTATATTAGTTTATTCATTAGTTTTTATCTGTAAAGTCGATGCAGAAGTGATCTGATATACTTATGTTAAAGACATTTGTTTCAAAGTCTAAAGAACCGTCAAAATTTATAAATATGTTGTCAATACAATTTTTTTTTTGGCGTTTTAGATTCACACGTTTTTCTAAATTAAATAAATTGTCAATGATAAAGGTATTTTTTTTAATATTTAAAAATTTCCTTTGGGTGGTCTATAACAAGTTACTATTACCATTCTAAAGTCAACAATTTCAACTGCTGAGAACTCACACTCCATTTCCTCTGAGCAGTTTACTATTTCAGTTATGTTCATAATGTTCAGGTTTGGTTTTCCTAATATTATACTACCCCCTTTTTTTCGAGATTTTCTGCAGAAAGAGGAAAATATTGTGTAGTCAGATATGGTTATGAAATCTAATTCATCAATTGTTAAGTGATGTTCAGTGAAACATAGTAAATCATATTTAGGTATGTTTTCAATCCCAATCAGCAATACTTCAAGTTCTCCTATTTTATATTTCAGTGAGTTTATATTTAAATGTAGGAGCCTTAGATTTTCATTTTGTAATGATGTATTTGTTGCGTTTTTCTTTGCTACTTTGGTTGCAGGAACACATAATTTCCTAAAAAAGATGTTGATTGCCCTGCACTTACGTGTTCATTTATGCAATTTGAACTCTTTGGATCATCATTGAATACATCCTTAATTTTGTATTTATCATAATATTTTTTAAAGTAAAATCTTCGGAAGTATACACCTGATGGCCAAAAAGATGGATCATAAAATGTATTCTTATATTTGAAATCCGCGGCTATCAAAAAACTATTAAATTTCAATTAAATTCAATTCGAATAGAGTTATTCAGTTACAGAAAATCTCGCATTCTTGAGTTTACTTATTCTTAGTCGGCCATGGCGCCCGCGGTTGCGTTGAAAACAATCAACTACAACGGATATGTCATTTTATATGTCTATTTATTATTTATGGCGAATGTAATAGGGTTATCTCTAGAACATGTGATATATTTGCTATTCGGTATCCGCAGAAGCAGAAGCCCTCACAAATAACTGCCAAACAAATTATAGAAAACTTCATCACGCGATCAAAATGTTAACGTGCAAAAATGAATTTTGTAAAACCTCACGATATCGGTTATCATTGATTTCCCATTAGGAATTTCTAGTTTTCTAATGAAGAGAAGAAAATCAAATGAAAGTGGCCCTTGGAAACACAAGAGAAACAACCAAGTACCTCACAGAAATTCCGTCTAGTCACAAATGAATTAAACAACTCTTTCACGTGAGTAAGTGTACGAACAAAATTACAAAATGGTTATTAAAACTTCAAAACTTGAGGAGTTATGAGGGCCTTTGTCTTAATTACATCTGCGCGAATTTACTAGAGCCGAATAAGTTCTGGGTACATATCTTTATTAAGAACTAATTTCTGGCAGCCTCTGCTGAAAATAAGGGTATTCGTTCTCTTCGCCGTGATTGTCGATCGTCATATTTTCGCAAATGTCATTTGAGTTCTTAACATTTGAAGGTAGTTTAATATCCACAGACAAATTTGTGCCAAAACCGAAGAATGAATTGTAACACTATGAAACTGGCAGGTGACTTCTTGACATCATGTTTAGTTGAAAAAAAAATTGTTTACCAAAAAATCAGAGATAGAACACAAAAAATTTTGACTTCATTAAAAATTTAAAAATAATTGGAGTTTTCTCGGAAAGTAAACGGCTATCGTAAAACGGCTTCAAATAAATGCAATTACAAAGTAGTCTTGTGACACTTTTAGGAGGATGAGTAAGGTAAGGTTCGGTGAGGTTACTGCTTCATATTTGAAGCAAATCCGTCTATTCGAGCTCTGGAAACAGTGTTAATCGTCCTAAAATTGCGATTAGGAATAGCCGCCATTGTAGACAAAAGGTGAGAATATTTTTTGAGATTATTGATAAGCCCCACATCTCATTCATGAATAAATATTATGAGAATTATGAGATTGACCAGTCTTGGTGATATTTTGCAAAAACCGCTACTAAATATACATGGGCTCTTCATAACTGCTTTCGAAATTTCATCCTAACAAGTAATGGCCACTTTTTTAATAGTTTAGTTTGGTGCTTCCATTGGAAAATATAAACCAATTCGAGGGTCAGGGCTATGAAATTTTTCATTGCCATAATTGAACTTCTTAGAGCTTGAAGCCCTGAGTGTGTATATCTATCGAAATTTTTCTTTTACTTTGACGTCCGCCAGTTCGTTAAGATTTCTGTATGAGAACCCCCTTTCTCTGCTCACAGAAATAAATGTTCCAACCCTGCTGAAGTGAAAGGACACCAATCCTGGCAAAATCTATCTGTATTGCAAATAAAACAAATCCCTCTCTTTCGTGATATCCTACAATTGTATTTTTGAGATTCAACCATTTGAATCTACCCCTATATTCCCTCTTAATCAATCGACATTTATTTCTATGTAACATTCTCTCTAACAACTCTAAAAAATTATATATTTTTATTATTCATGGAAATATATTGAAAACTTTCATAATTGTCCTAGGACGGAAAAATCCCTATGATTTGTGTACGTACTCTCAATTCTGCATGTACTAATTTCAAAATCCTGAAAACAGCTAATATACTTGCGTTTACTTCAGAAAATATCAGTGCATGATAGTATATAAGATTCCATTATTTTTACTTTAAATACCCCTGGGGAGAGTATATTCGTATGAGCCGTTTTACACTTCGGAAATTACTCCGAAAATTCTAACGAAAATTGGTTCCAAAAATTATTATTATCAAACTGGGATGTGTAAAACAGTGTAAATACAGTGAAAATTATAGTGAAATTTACCGCGAATATTTTGCGATTGATGTTTGACGTTTGGCAGTTATAGTGTGTTGGGTGTTGCTTTTTGTTTTGTTTATATGATTGTTATAAAATAAAAGAACAAAATATCTTGGTCGAGAAATGAAGTGACTGTTTTAATAAAGGAATACCGCCAGTGGCCCAATCTGTATGTCGTAAAGTCGCCTAATTATAAAAATAGGAATATGAGGGTGACTGCTCTAGAAACAATTAAAGCATCTTTGAATGATTTGAAACCAAATGTCACAGTGGTTGAAATTCAGAGGAAATTCCAATCATTGAAACAAAATACATCTAAAGAATATAAGATATGGAAAAATTCTTTGAAAAGTGGTGAATCTTTTAACAGGAATACATGAAGGTGTAACTATTATTTTGTAGGTTACTCTGCCATCTCTTTGGTATTTTGACCTAATATCATTTATATTAAATGATATTAGATATTAGAAATTTTGAGAATTCTCAACAATGCAAAGAAAAAATGTCATTAAGCACAAATTTTATTGTATTAATTATTCACAATAATATAAAAACATAAGGTTACAAATTTCCTCTCATTATACTGTCTTCTTGCCAAGGTACTGCACCACAGTCTGAATTGAAATAAGCTGCAAATTCATTACGCACTGTTCTTGCACTCCCTGCAGATTTATTGCCCCTTTGGTAACCAACATTTTTCAAATCAACATAATTCACATTTTCAGTAGCCAAAAAATTATGTAGAACTACACATGCTAATGTTATTATTTCTACTTTATCTGGACTTAAATGAATTGGGTTCAAAAGGACACGCCACCTGTTTGCTAGAATTCCAAAGGCACTTTCTGCCATTCGTCGAGCTCTTGATAAACGGTAATTGAATACTTTATTTGTATGATTGAGATCACGCTGGGGAAAGGGTTTCATTGAATTTTCCAAAAGGGGAAAAGCATCATCATATCGAACTTTCAATGTTCTCCCTCGCAGATTTGCTGGTTCAGGTATGTTCAAAGTATTTTCAACAAGGGCTTTTGACAAATTGCTTGCTTCAAAAACTCAAAGTCCCACCATCATCCGTCGCAACTCAACTCTGTCCTAAATACTCTGATATCCCGCTCCATTCGTCTAACTGATGACCACAGCAGACAATCCGAACTCCACAACGTGAAACAATCTCTGACTTGGCAAAATTTTTTCATTTATCAATTCGATCCCAAGAATCATACAATATTTATATAGGAACAACAAATATGAATAAACATATAATTAAAAGAATATTAACAATATAAAATATAATTGAAAGGTAACAATTGAATATAATAGTTAAATCACTTTTGCTACTTCATCTTCAGTAGAAATGAGAAATTTTTAAATTCATTTTTGAATTTGCAGAGGTAATAAATAGACCTTATTCATATCGGTATGCTATTATAGGCTATAATACCGCGATATTATAACGAATTTTTTCCAAAATGGGTTTTAATTTGTACAGTTTTCAAGGAGAGATTTGAATGTTTTTTCTTATTTTTTGTTAGGTGAATGAATGTGCAAATTTTCATTCTGAACAATGAACAATATCTAGAAGATTTCTTGGTTTGTATAATTTCGAAGTTAGTTCCAAGAAGGGTAATTTGAAAATGCATTTCATAATCTTATTTTGTGAGGTTTTCAAAATTGATTTTGTTGCAGTGCCCCAAATTGAAATCAAATGAGTACTGAAGCTTTGAATATATTATCAAACTGAAGTGAATATTTTTAAGGTGTTTTAGTGGAATATGAAATCTTAGTTTGTATAAAATGCCAGTAAAAGGGGATATTTTTTTCTTAGATTAAGAATATGCGTAGACCAAGAGAGAGTTTGATTATTAGTTAAACCAAGAAACATCAATTTTTTTGTACTTTTTAAAACTTCTAGCACTTTGACCCAGCAAGTTTTTGTGGACTATCCAAACATGCAAATGAAAATTATAAACATGATGTCGTGCAAATTGTGCTACTCTCAACTTTTCGAATACATTTTTCAATACTTTATTATTTCGGATATTGTGTCGATGAAAACAACATCCTTTCGTGACTCCCTGTATATCAACCCCATACGGAGCGGAAGGAAACGAGGATAAAAGAAGCCATGTTTTTAGATTCATATAATCATGGAAACACCTCAGCCATGAGGTCAATTCTGTCCTGGTAATCGAAAACTTGTTTCCGCTGCGAAAAAAATCACAGAGATGTGAAAGGGACGCCGCGACCCTACAAAAAAGTGAAAAAGATGGATGAAGCACAAGGCAGGTGCTTCGAGAAGTGAACGTGATTTATTTTTTCGGTCATTTCATGACGATTGGGAGAAAGATGAAATACTTGATACTGTGGATTCAGCCGGAACAGCAGGAAATCTGTTGAGATCGAAATCGATTTTGATTTTTCATGTTCATCTTGATCCTCTGCGAATGGGGGTGTCTGGCATGAATGAATTTAATGAACAGATTTTTCTGAATGATAATATTATTTCAAGATACTTTTTGTATAGCTTCAATGTCAGTGAAGCATTAATTATATCTCTGACTTACTATTGTAGATCACAAATAATCGGAAATTATTAATTTGAGGCAATTTTTGCATGTTCACAGTTTCATTCAATTAAATCCATCATTCCATTCATACCAACATTCGTGGTTCATTCATGTGGTGATTACGACTTATCAACTCTACTAACCCTAACCCTCGGCCGTTTTCAGAAATGCATGCAAGCATTTTTCACCCATTTTGCAACATTGTAGCGGAAAATAAGAGTATACGTTTTATGATACTGTACTTCTACTTTCAACATCTGTTCGAAATATTGAAATCGGACTATCACTAAAGCATCCAGACACGCTAGAAAATATAAATAGAAAACGAAAAATTCAAATTGCAATTGTGCCAAAACTAATAACAAATTAAGGTACACATGATTCAATACTTCCTTGAGAATTGTCAACTCTACATTTTGTAAAATAACGGGGTAATGAATTTTTAAAAAATTCGCAACATAACCCTGTTTTTTCAGTTTTTCTCGGTTATTGATGATCCGATCTGGTCCATGTGTCTTCATTTTATAAGAAAAAAAAGTTTTTCGTTTGTTGAAGCGAAATGGAATAGATTAATTATTTCCCGAAACCCTTCAAATTTGAATGATAATAGTTTATTCTGTAACGAGGTTAGAATGAAAATTCGATGCGAGTGGAAAGTTCCGAGCGCGAGCCGAAGGTGAGCGGGAGGAACCACGAACTTTCTCCACGATCAAAAATTTCAAAATATTTTTAAATGGAAACGAACAAAAGATAATTTCCATACGAAATAACAATAATTATTTAAAAACACTGTTTATCAGAAAGGACTAATCCTGGACTAACCAGAAATAATTTTTTTATCGCAAAGACGCATTAAGAATAAACTATTAAATTTAAAAAAATTGCCTTGTCGTTGGCTTGAACCCACAACCTCTCGTCTGCTATGCCACCATCTGAGCCATCCGACCTCTCATTAAAATATGTTTGATAAATATTATATTAACGGCATTAATATTTTTCATACTCATTCTTTGATTTTTTTTGTAGTAAACTTTCCTTATATTATTTGTACTCATTGTAATTTCAGGTGGTGTATTTTCACACTCTAATTCTGACTCACTGGATACATTCATGATACTTTTTATATTTTCGAATGAAAACGTGACAGCAATAATTTCAGCAATCAGCAATCAACTGCGTCAAGGCTAATGTTATTATTGCTAACCAGTGTGAGAATATTATTCTATTACAAGAGAGAGAATGTAAATACATTTGAATTGCATGGGGGCAGAGGTGTTGCAGAATATTTCTTCAATCTCAAGAGAGAGAATTCCAGCATTCTGTAATCAAATTTCATTTCAGAATTAGCAAATTCTGTGATGATCGTGGATAAATTGACATTCTTCAACGTAATAATGCGACCCATACCTTCAACCCCCTTCGATTGACAGGTACAACCCCCATTATTTTATATGGGAAGTATACGCTTGTTATATATAGTTTGAAAGGTATATTAATTTTCTATTCAAGAATGTTATTCACCGCCTATATCCCAAAGAAGAACTACCTTACTGATCGAAATCAGAAAATTATACTAGGTAACAATACTTCTGAGATAGACAAAATTGTAAGGGGAGTTCCACAGGGCTCAGTTGTCCCGCGATCTTGGAATGACGGCTTCTTTAACGGCATACTACTCATTCATTGAATCTCGTCTACGGTATGGCATTCCATTCTGGGGTTCTTGTAGTCAGGTTCTATTCCAGAGCATATTCGTCCTCCAGAAACGAGCTTTGAAATTCATTTTCAATGTCAAGATGCGTGAATCATGCAAGCCGGTCTTCACCAATAACAAAATACTAACCTTATATGAAATTTACATTTTAGAGACGGCTTCCTTGATGCATAAATACAGGGAAAAATTCACAAACAACATAATCAGATATACTCTCCAGGAAAAAAATAAACTCACTTTACCACTTCCCACTTCAACCCTTACAAAATAGTCGTTAATTTATAGAAGCAAGCAGATTTACAATCACTTGCCAAAACCAATCAGAGACATTGGCGATATGAAAAGTTTCCGAAAGTCAGTTAAAACACTCCTGATGGGGAAATGCTTCTACAATTTGGAGGAATATTTTGTCTACATTTTCTAGTCGTTCTATATTCTATGTTTTGTGATACTGTGATATAGGTATATATACATTAAAACTATAAAATTTTACATATTTTTTGTTATGTCTTCTTCAAAATTAGAATTAGTGTTTTTATCTTTATGAGAATATCTGTTCCCCCAACGTATATATTTACATTTACATTTATGTTTCTGTTTTTATTCTATACAAAATGTGATAATTATGACTTTGTCGACAAATGTTTCATTTAGACAATAAAGCTTATCTATCAAATTAGTAAAGTTAGCGAGTTTGGTCATGTAAGGCAGATGAAAAACAAGCTGCCAATGCACTGTTTATAGGTAATAAAGTTCTCGGTGTAAGAATAGATTTTGAAATATAGGGCGTTCAAGTTAAAAATCAGTAATTATTATTTAATTATTTTATCGGGATTTGAAAGTGCCAACCACATTTTTTCCGCTCTTATCATCAACGTACCTTCATATTACTGAATATCATTCAGATGGTGCAGATTATATCATTATGCACAGAGTGAAAAATAAAAACATTTTAGTAATGTCTGAAAATTCGATTTAATAATGAAATATTGATAAAATTATTTTGGCATGCAATATACTATTCTTATTTCATCATTAATCACAATTCATTCATTTCGTAGAGGGTGGTTTGAAAAATTGGTGAAATATATAGCCGGTTCTTTTGTACAAATCCTGTATATTCAAGTGAATTATCATCCTCTGAAGATAGCTCATACCATATAAACATGATTTCGTTGGGATATATAGGGTGATCATGAAAATTTTCGATGATAGAAATGACAATATATCATCGAATCAGAAATCACCCTGTTATTCACGATTGACTCGGTGAAATTTCTTTATTATCATTTAATATATTCTTCATCCTCTCCTCAACACTGTTCCAAAAATTCAGTTTGTTACTATGATTAGTGTCATAGTTATTAATTAAGAAACTTATTACCATTTGCATGACGAGTTGAAGTAGCCAAGATTTTTAACAAATAGTGAAACGTGAGAATGTGGACATCAAAATAAATGTAAAAGAGGGTGAATATTAGAGATAACAATCACATCAGATATATGAATTTGATATAAGGTACAGATAGTTCAGTGAATTTTGTTGGTTTAAGCTTTGTCGGAATAAAAAACGTACTATCTGGGAAAAGTGAAAACGATTGATAGAACGCTTTCATTTCTAATTCATTCCATCCTAATTGTTGCAATGAAGTTGAAAGCAATAAAATTTTTGAATAGAGAATGAACATTTTGGGAAATCCATAGTAAGAAGTTTGATCGCGACCTCAACTAAAGCAACCCCTAAAAAAATATTTCCCCTTTATTTCTAGTGATAATATCGAAAAAAAATAGAACCGAAGCAGCAAAACTCGACAAACCGCAACCTCATATATTAAACCTATGCATTAAGCAAACAGCGGTATTCTCCAGATACTTGGATTACTCTCACTGAAAGATTTACCGGATCCTGTGATAGAATAACAAAACCCACTTGAAAAATGTTACTTGAGAAAACACGGGAAATACAATAGAAACGGGAAATGCCGTACTTTAGCTACAGGACGTTGCAGGAATTCACTTTTGCCTCTTTCCTGCCCTGTTTGGGTAACTTCCATCTGCGGAAAACTATTTTATATATTTTCTACTCGGAAAGACACGCATACCAGCATTCATGAACGCGTGGAAGGTGAAATGAGGGTTGGTGGACCTTTGAAGTGGATTATACGGTGGGCGAAATACTTGAAAACCCTTGATTTCTTCTGTGAGATGAGCTGAAACTTGTCACAGTGAGAACTTTATATTGAATATCACCATGTGGATGAATCTGCATCTTTACAGGAAAGATGCGTGTATAAGAGAATTCTGACGGGCCAGGCTAGGCCGCTTTGGAAATTTGGTTACATCTATAAACGTCGAGTTTTAGTCATTTCCATGAGTTATGAGAAATGATGGAATACGTAATTCAATCTTCCGAAAAAAACCTATACAATAGGTATTGTCGTCGGCAAGTATCCAACAGAAAACAACTACTGCCCCCACGACAGTTGAATTATATCTGTTTAATACTTGGAAAAGTTTCTTACAAGAAATAAATATTTTGCAATACATTTTAAATATCATCTTCGTATCGGTTTCATGGTCCTTGCGAATCATCAGCGAATATTATGCATTTGACACGTCTCTCTCTCATTTCATGATGATTCAGAATTGTTTCGAAACGTTATTTCTCAACCAAATGCATGATTCCGCAATCGGAGGTGCCGTTAGAATTTCTCTGGCTGCCTTCGTAGTAACTGCCGAAATATCGATTTTTTTCTGCATTTGACACGTCTCTCCCTCATTTCACGGAAACATGATGATTCAGAATTGTTTCGAAACGTTATTTCTCAACAAAATGACGAAATATCGATTTTTTCAACATTTGACACGTCTCTCCCTCATTTCACGGAAACATGATGATTCAGAATTGTTTCGAAACGTTATTTCTCAACAAAATGCATGATTCCGCAATCGGAGGTGCTGTCAGAATTTCTCTGGATGGCTTCGTTCTCGAATAACTGCCGAAAAATCGATTTTTTCTGCACTTGACACGACTCTCCCTCATTTCACGGAAACATGATGATTCAGAATTGTTTCAAAACGTTATTTCTCAACAAAATGCATGATTCCGCAATCGGAGGTGCTGTCAGAATTTCTCTGGATGGCTTCGCTCTCGAATAACTGCCGAAATATCGATTTTTTCTGCACTTGACACGTCTCTCCCTCATTTCACGGAAACATGATGATTCAGAATTGTTTCGAAACGTTATTTCTCAACAAAATGCATGATTCCGCAATCGGAGGTGACGTCAGAATTTCTTTGGCTGCCTTCGTTCTCGAGTAACTGCCGAAATATCGATTTTTTCAGCATTTGACACGTCTCTCCCTCATTTCACGGAAACATGATGATTCAGAATTGTTTCGAAACGTTATTTCTCAACAAAATGCATGATTCCGCAATCGGAGGTGCCGTCAGAATTTCTTTGGCTGGCTTCGTTCTCGAGTAACTGCCGAAATATCGATTTTTTCAGCATTTGACACGTCTCTCCCTCATTTCACGGAAACATGATGATTCAGAATTGTTTCGAAACGTTATTTCTCAACAAAATGCATGATTCCGCAATCGGAGGTGCTGTCAGAATTTCTCTGGCTGCCTTCGTTCTCGAGTAACTGCCGAAATATCGATTTTTTCAGCATTTGACACGTCTCTCCCTCATTTCACGGAAACATGATGATTCAGAATTGTTTCGAAACGTTATTTCTCAACAAAATGCATGATTCCGCAATCGGAGGTGCCGTCAGAATTTCTTTGGCTGGCTTCGTTCTCGAGTAACTGCCGAAATATCGATTTTTTCAGCATTTGACACGTCTCTCCCTCATTTCACGGAAACATGATGATTCAGAATTGTTTCGAAACCTTATTTCTCAACAAAATGCATGATTCCGCAATCGGAGGTGCCGTCAGAATTTCTTTGGCTGGCTTCGTTCTCGAGTAACTGCCGAAATATCGATTTTTTCAGCATTTGACACGTCTCTCCCTCATTTCACGGAAACATGATGATTCAGAATTGTTTCAAAACGTCATTTCTCAACAGAATGCATGATTCCGCAATCGGAGGTGCCGTCAGAATTTCTTTGGCTGGCTTCGTTCTCGAGTAACTGCCGAAATATCGATTTTTTCAGCATTTGACACGTCTCTCCCTCATTTCACGGAAACATGATGATTCAGAATTGTTTCGAAACGTTATTTCTCAACAAAATGCATGATTCCGCAATCGGAGGTGCTGTCAGAATTTCTCTGGCTGCCTTCGTTCTCGAGTAACTGCCGAAATATCGATTTTTTCTGCACTTGACACGTCTCTCCCTCATTTCTCGGAAACATGATGATTCACAATTGTTTCGAAACGTTATTTCTCAACAAAATGCATGATTCAGCAATCGGAGGTGCCGTCAGAATTTCTTTGGCTGCCTTCGTTCTCGAGTAACTGCCGAAATATCGATTTTTTCTGCACTTGACACGTCTCTCCCTCATTTCACGGAAACATGATGATTCAGAATTGTTTCAAAACGTTATTTCTCAACAAAATGCATGATTCCGCAATCGGAGGTGCCGTCAGAATTTCTTTGGCTGCCTTCGTTCTCGAGTAACTGCCGAAATATCGATTTTTTCAGCATTTGACACGTCTCTCCCTCATTTCACGGAAACATGATGATTCAGAATTGTTTCAAAACGTCATTTCTCAACAAAATGCATGATTCCGCAATCGGAGGTGCCGTCAGAATTTCTTTGGCTAGCTTCGTTCTCGAGTAACTGCCGAAATATCGATTTTTTCAGCATTTGACACGTCTCTCCCTCATTTCACGGAAACATGATGATTCAGAATTGTTTCGAAACGTTATTTCTCAACAAAATGCATGATTCCGCAATCGGAGGTGCTGTCAGAATTTCTCTGGCTGCCTTCGTTCTCGAGTAACTGCCGAAATATCGATTTTTTCTGCACTTGACACGTCTCTCCCTCATTTCACGGAAACATGATGATTCAGAATTGTTTCAAAACGTTATTTCTCAACAAAATGCATGATTCTGCAATCGAAGGTGCCGTCAGAATTTCTTTGGCTGCCTTCGTTCTCGAGTAAGTGCCGAAATATCGATTTTTTCAGCATTTGACACGTCTCTCCCTCATTTCACGGAAACATGATGATTCAGAATTGTTTCGAAACGTTATTTCTCAACAAAATGCATGATTCCGCAATCGGAGGTGCCGTCAGAATTTCTTTGGCTGGCTTCGTTCTCGAGTAACTGCCGAAATATCGATTTTTTCAGCATTTGACACGTCTCTCCCTCATTTCACGGAAACATGATGATTCAGAATTGTTTCGAAACGTTATTTCTCAACAAAATGCATGATTCCGCAATCGGAGGTGCCGTCAGAATTTCTTTGGCTGGCTTCGTTCTCGAGTAACTGCCGAAATATCGATTTTTTCAGCATTTGACACGTCTCTCCCTCATTTCACGGAAACATGATGATTCAGAATTGTTTCAAAACGTTATTTCTCAACAAAATGCATGATTCCGCAATCGGAGGTGCCGTCAGACTTTCTTTGGCTGGCTTCGTTCTCGAGTAACTGCCGAAATATCGATTTTTTCAGCATTTGACACGTCTCTCCCTCATTTCACGGAAACATGATGATTCAGAATTGTTTCGAAACGTTATTTCTCAACAAAATGCATGATTTCGCAATCGGAGGTGCTGTCAGAATTTCTCTGGCTGCCTTCGTTCTCGAGTAACTGCCGAAATATCGATTTTTTCTGCACTTGACACGTCTCTCCCTCATTTCACGGAAACATGATGATTCAGAATTGTTTCGAAACGTTATTTCTCAACAAAATGCATGATTCCGAAATCGGAGGTGCCGTCAGAATTTCTTTGGCTGCCTTCGTTCTTGAGTTACTGCCGAAATATCGATTTTTTCTGCACTTGACACGTCTCTCCCTCATTTCACGGAAACATGATGATTCAGAATTGTTTCGAAACGTTATTTCTCAACAAAATGCATGATTCCGCAATCGGAGGTGCCGTCAGAATTTCTTTGGCTGCCTTCGTTCTCGAGTAACTGCCGAAATATCGATTTTTTCAGCATTTGACACGTCTCTCCCTCATTTCACGGAAACATGATGATTCAGAATTGTCTCGAAACAATATTTCTCAACAAAATGCATGATTCTGCAATCGGAGGTGCTGTCAGAATTTCTCTGGCTGCCTTCGTTCTCGAGTAACTGCCG
Organism: Chrysolina americana; assembly: GCA_958502065.1. Taxonomy (NCBI): domain Eukaryota; kingdom Metazoa; phylum Arthropoda; class Insecta; order Coleoptera; family Chrysomelidae; genus Chrysolina; species Chrysolina americana. The sequence goes on along the minus strand of OY293417.1, from coordinate 65,475,238 downwards.
AAATATCGATTTTTTCAGCATTTGACACGTCTCTCCCTCATTTCACGGAAACATGATAATTCAGAATTGTTTCGAAACGTTATTTCTCAACAAAATGCATGATTCCGCAATCGGAGGTGCTGTCAGAATTTCTCTGGCTGCCTTCGTTCTCGAGTAACTGCCGAAATATCGATTTTTTCAGCATTTGACACGTCTCTCCCTCATTTCACGGAAACATGATGATTCAGAATTGTTTCGAAACGTTATTTCTCAACAAAATGCATGATTCCGCAATCGGAGGTGCCGTCAGAATTTCTTTGGCTGGCTTCGTTCTCAATTAACTGCCGAAATATCGATTTTTTCTGCACTTGACACGTCTCTCCCTCATTTCACGGAAACATGATGATTCAGAATTGTTTCAAAACGTTATTTCTCAACAAAATGCATGATTCCGCAATCGGAGGTGCCGTCAGAATTTATTTGGCTGGCTTCGTTCTCGAGTAACTGCCGAAATATCGATTTTTTCAGCATTTGACACGTCTCTCCCTCATTTCACGGAAACATGATGATTCAGAATTGTTTCTAAACGTTATTTCTCAACAAAATGCATGATTCCGCAATCGGAGGTGCCGTCAGAATTTCTTTGGCTGGCTTCGTTCTCAAGTAACTGCCGAAATATCGATTTTTTCAGCATTTGACACGTCTCTCCCTCATTTCACGGAAACATGATGATTCAGAATTGTTTCGAAACGTTATTTCTCAACAAAATGCATGATTCAGCAATCAAGGTGCCGTCAGAATTTCTTTGGCTGGCTTCGTTCTCGAGTAACTGCCGAAATATCGATTTTTTCAGCATTTGACACGTCTCTCCCTCATTTCACGGAAACATGATGATTCAGAATTGTTTCGAAACGTTATTTCTCAACAAAATGCATGATTCCGCAATCGGAGGTGCCGTCAGAATTTCTTTGGCTGGCTTCGTTCTCGAGTAACTGCCGAAGTATCGATTTTTTCAGCATTTGACACGTCTCTCCCTCATTTCACGGAAACATGATGATTCAGAATTGTTTCAAAACGTTATTTCTCAACAAAATGTATGATTCCGCAATCGGAGGTGCCGTCAGAATTTCTTTGGCTGGCTTCGTTCTCGAGTAACTGCCGAAATATCGATTTTTTCAGCATTTGACACGTCTCTCCCTCATTTCACGGATACATGATGATTCAGAATTGTTACGAAACGTTATTTCTCAACAAAATGCATGATTCCGCAATCGGAGGTGCCGTCAGAATTTCTTTGGCTGCCTTCGTTCTCGAGTAACTGCCGAAATATCGATTTTTTCAGCATTTGACACGTCTCTCCCTCATTTCACGGAAACATGATGATTCAGAATTGTTTCGAAACGTTATTTCTCAACAAAATGCATGATTCCGCAATCGGAGGTGCCGTCAGAATTTCTTTGGCTGGCTTCGTTCTCGAGTAACTGCCGAAATATCGATTTTTTCAGCATTTGACACGTCTCTCCCTCATTTCACGGAAACATGATGATTCAGAATTGTTTCGAAACGTTATTTCTCAACAAAATGCATGATTCCGCAATCGGAGGTGCCGTGAGAATTTCTTTGGCTGGCTTCGTTCTCGAGTAACTGCCGAAATATCGATTTTTTCAGCATTTGACACGTCTCTCCCTCATTTCACGGAAACATGATGATTCAGAATTGTTTCGAAACGTTATTTCTCAACAAAATGCATGATTCCGCAATCGGAGGTGCCGTCAGAATTTCTTTGGCTGGCTTCGTTCTCGAGTAACTGCCGAAATATCGATTTTTTCAGCATTTGACACGTCTCTTCCTCATTTCACGGAAACATGATGATTCAGAATTGTTTCAAAACGTCATTTCTCAACAGAATGCATGATTCCGCAATCGGAGGTGCCGTCAGAATTTCTTTGGCTGGCTTCGTTCTCGAGTAACTGCCGAAATATCGATTTTTTCAGCATTTGACACGTCTCTCCCTCATTTCACGGAAACATGATGATTCAGAATTGTTTCGAAACATTATTTCTCAACAAAATGCATGATTGCGCAATCGGAGGTGCTGTCAGAATTTCTCTGGCTGCCTTCGTTCTCGAGTAACTGCCGAAATATCGATTTTTTCTGCACTTGACACGTCTCTCCCTCATTTCACGGAAACATGATGATTCACTATTGTTTCGAAACGTTATTTCTCAACGAAATGCATGATTCCGCAATCGGAGGTGCCGTCAGAATTTCTTTGGCTGCCTTCGTTCTCGAGTAACTGCCGAAATATCGATTTTTTCTGCACTTGACACGTCTCTCCCTCATTTCACGGAAACATGATGATTCAGAATTGTTTCAAAACGTTATTTCTCAACAAAATGCATGATTCCGCAATCGGAGGTGCCGTCAGAATTTCTTTGGCTGCCTTTGTTCTCGAGTAACTGCCGAAATATCGATTTTTTCAGCATTTGACACGTCACTCCCTCATTTCACGGAAACATGATGATTCAGAATTGTTTCGAAACGTCATTTCTCAACAAAATGCATGATTCCGCAATCGGAGGTGCCGTCAGAATTTCTTTGGCTGGCTTCGTTCTCGAGTAACTGCCGAAATATCGATTTTTTCAGCATTTGACACGTCTCTCCCTCATTTCACGGAAACATGATGATTCAGAATTGTTTCGAAACGTTATTTCTCAACAAAATGCATGATTCAGCAATCGGAGGTGCCGTCAGAATTTCTTTGGCTGGCTTCGTTCTCGAGTAACTGCCGAAATATCGATTTTTTCAGCATTTGACACGTCTCTCCCTCATTTCACGGAAACATGATGATTCAGAATTGTTTCGAAACGTTATTTCTCAACAAAATGCATGATTCCGCAATCGGAGGTGCCGTCAGAATTTCTTTGGCTGGCTTCGTTCTCGAGTAACTGCCGAAGTATCGATTTTTTCAGCATTTGACACGTCTCTCCCTCATTTCACGGAAACATGATGATTCAGAATTGTTTCAAAACGTTATTTCTCAACAAAATGTATGATTCCGCAATCGGAGGTGCCGTCAGAATTTCTTTGGCTGGCTTCGTTCTCGAGTAACTGCCGAAATATCGATTTTTTCAGCATTTGACACGTCTCTCCCTCATTTCACGGATACATGATGATTCAGAATTGTTACGAAACGTTATTTCTCAACAAAATGCATGATTCCGCAATCGGAGGTGCCGTCAGAATTTCTTTGGCTGGCTTCGTTCTCGAGTAACTGCCGAAATATCGATTTTTTCAGCATTTGACACGTCTCTCCCTCATTTCACGGAAACATGATGATTCAGAATTGTTTCAAAACGTTATTTCTCAACAAAATGCATGATTCCGCAATCGGAGGTGCCGTCAGAATTTCTTTGGCTGGCTTCGTTCTCGAGTAACTGCCGAAATATCGATTTTTTCAGCATTTGACACGTCTCTCCCTCATTTCACGGAAACATGATGATTCAGAATTGTTTCGAAACGTCATTTCTCAACAAAATGCATGATTCCGCAATCGGAGGTGCCATCAGAATTTCTTTGGCTGGCTTCGTTCTCGAGTAACTGCCGAAATATCGATTTTTTCAGCATTTGACACGTCTCTCCCTCATTTCACGGAAACATGATGATTCAGAATTGTTTCGAAACGTTATTTCTCAACAAAATGCATGATTCCGCAATCGGAGGTGCCGTCAGAATTTCTTTGGCTGGCTTCGTTCTCGAGTAACTGCCGAAATATCGATTTTTTCAGCATTTGACACGTCTCTCCCTCATTTCACGGAAACATGATGATTCAGAATTGTTTCGAAACGTTATTTCTCAACAAAATGCATGATTCCGCAATCGGAGGTGCCGTCAGAATTTCTTTGGCTGGCTTCGTTCTCGAGTAACTGCCGAAATATCGATTTTTTCAGCATTTGACACGTCTCTCCCTCATTTCACGGAAACATGATGATTCAGAATTGTTTCAAAACGTTATTTCTCAACAAAATGCATGATTCCGCAATCGGAGGTGCCGTCAGAATTTCTTTGGCTGGCTTCGTTCTCGAGTAACTGCCGAAATATCGATTTTTTCAGCATTTGACACGTCTCTCCCTCATTTCACGGAAACATGATGATTCAGAATTGTTTCGAAACGTTATTCTTCAACAAAATGCATGATTCCGCAATCGGAGGTGCCTTCAGAATTTCTTTGGCTGGCTTCGTTCTCGAGTAACTGCCGAAATATCGATTTTTTCAGCATTTGACACGTCTCTCCCTCATTTCACGGAAACATGATGATTCAGAATTGTTTCGAAACGTTATTTCTCAACAAAATGCATGATTCCGCAATCGGAGATGCTGTCAGAATTTCTCTGGCTGCCTTCGTTCTCGAGTAACTGCCGAAATATCGATTTTTTCTGCACTTGACACGTCTCTCCCTCATTTCACGGAAACATGATGATTCAGAATTGTTTCAAAACGTTATTTCTCAACAAAATGCATGATTCCGCAATCGGATGTGCCGTCAGAATTTCTTTGGCTGCCTTCGTTCTCGAGTAACTGCCGAAATATCGATTTTTTCAGCATTTGACACGTCTCTCCCTCATTTCACGGAAACATGATGATTCAGAATTGTTTCGAAACGTCATTTCTCAACAAAATGCATGATTCCGCAATCGGAGGTGCCGTCAGAATTTCTTTGGCTGGCTTCGTTCTCGAGTAACTGCCGAAATATCGATTTTTTCAGCATTTGACACGTCTCTCCCTCATTTCACGGAAACATGATGATTCAGAATTGTTTCGAAACGTTATTTCTCAACAAAATGCATGATTCCGCAATCGGAGGTGCCGTCAGAATTTCTTTGGCTGGCTTCGTTCTCGAGTAACTGCCGAAATATCGATTTTTTCAGCATTTGACACGTCTCTCCCTCATTTCAAGGAAACATGATGATTCAGAATTGTTTCGAAACGTTATTTTTCAACAAAATGCATGATTCCGCAATCGGAGGTGCCGTCAGAATTTCTTTGGCTGGCTTCGTTCTCGAGTAACTGCCGAAATATCGATTTTTTCAGCATTTGACACGTCTCTCCCTCATTTCACGGAAACATGATGATTCAGAATTGTTTCAAAACGTTATTTCTCAACAAAATTCATGATTCCGCAATCGGAGGTGCCGTCAGAATTTCTTTGGCTGGCTTCGTTCTCGAGTAACTGCCGAAATATCGATTTTTTCAGCATTTGACACGTCTCTTCCTTATTTCACGGATACATGATGATTCAGAATTGTTTCGAAACGTTATTCCTCAACAAAATGCATGATTCCGCAATCGGAGGTGCCGTCAGAATTTCTTTGGCTGGCTTCGTTCTCGAGTAACTGCCGAAATATCGATTTTTTCAGCATTTGACACGTCTCTCCCTCATTTCACGGAAACATGATGATTCAGAATTGTTTCGAAACGTTATTTCTCAACAAAATGCATGATTCCGCAATCGGAGGTGCCGTCAGAATTTCTTTGGCTGGCTTCGTTCTCAAGTAACTGCCGAAATATCGATTTTTTCAGCATTTGACACGTCTCTCCCTCATTTCACGGAAACATGATGATTCAGAATTGTTTCGAAACGTTATTTCTCAACAAAATGCATGATTCCGCAATCGGAGGTGCCGTCAGAATTTCTTTGGCTGCCTTCGTTCTCGAGTAACTGCCGAAATATCGATATTTTCAGCATTTGACACGTCTCTCCCTCATTTCACGGAAACATGATGATTCAGAATTGTTTCGAAACGTTATTCCTCAACAAAATGCATGATTCCGCAATCGGAGGTGCCGTCAGAATTTCTTTGGCTGGCTTCGTTCTCGAGTAACTGCCGAAATATCGATTTTTTCAGCATTTGACACGTCTCTCCCTCATTTCACGGAAACATGATGATTCAGAATTGTTTCGAAACGTTATTTCTCAACAAAATGCATGATTCCGCAATCGGAGGTGCCGTCAGAATTTCTTTGGCTGGCTTCGTTCTCGAGTAACTGCCGAAATATCGATTTTTTCAGCATTTGACACGACTCTCCCTCATTTCACGGAAACATGATGATTCAGAATTGTTTCGAAACGTTATTTCTCAACAAAATGCATGATTCCGCAATCGGAGGTGCCGTCAGAATTTCTTTGGCTGGCTTCGTTCTCGAGTAACTGCCGAAATATCGATTTTTTCAGCATTTGACACGTCTCTCCCTCATTTCACGGAAACATGATGATTCAGAATTGTTTCGAAACGTCATTTCTCAACAAAATGCATGATTCCGCAATCGGAGGTGCCGTCAGAATTTCTTTGGCTGGCTTCGTTCTCGAGTAACTGCCGAAATATCGATTTTTTCAGCATTTGACACGTCTCTCCCTCATTTCACGGAAACATGATGATTCAGAATTGTTTCGAAACGTCATTTCTCAACAAAATGCATGATTCCGCAATCGGAGGTGCCGTCAGAATTTCTTTGGCTGGCTTCGTTCTCGAGTAACTGCCGAAAAATCGATTTTTTCAGCATTTGACACGTCTCTCCCTCATTTCACGGAAACATGATGATTCAGAATTGTTTCGAAACGTTATTTCTCAACAAAATGCATGTCGCCGCAATCGGAGGTGCCGTCAGAATTTCTTTGGCTGGCTTCGTTCTCGAGTAACTGCCGAAATATCGATTTTTTCAGCATTTGACACGTCTCTCCCTCATTTCACGGAAACATGTTGATTCAGAATTGTTTCGAAACGTTATTTCTCAACAAAATGCATGATTCCGCAATCGGAGTTGCCGTCAAAATTTCATGGCTGGCTTCGTTCTCGAGTAACTGCTGAAATATCGATTTTTTCAGCATTTGACACGTCTCTCCCTCATTTCACGGAAACATGATGATTCAGAATTGTTTCGAAACGTTATTTCTCAACAAAATGTATGATTCCGCAAATGGAGGTGCCGTCAGAATTTCTTTGGCTGGCTTCGTTCTCGAGTAACTGCCGAAATATCGATTTTTTCAGCATTTGACACGTCTCTCCCTCATTTCACGGAAACATGATGATTCAGAATTATTTCGAAATGTTATTTCTCAACAGAATGCATGATTCCGCAATCGGAGGTGCCGTCAGAATTTCTCTGGCTGCCTTCGTTCTCGAGTAACTGCCGAAATATCGAATTTTTCTGCATTTGACACGTCTCTCCCTCATTTCACGGAAACATGATGATTCAGAATTGTTTCGAAACGTTATTTCTCAACAAAATGCATGATTCCGCAATCGGAGGTGCTGTCAGAATTTCTCTGGATGGCATCGTTCTCGAATAACTGCCGAAATATCGATTTTTTCTGCACTTGACACGTCTCTCCCTCACTTCACGGAAACAAGATGATTCAGAATTGTTTCGAAACGTTATTTCTCAACAAAATGCATGATTCCGCAATCGGAGGTGCTGTCAGAATTTCTCTGGATGGCTTCGTTCTCGAGTAACTGCCGAAATATCGATTTTTTCAGCATTTGACACGTCTCTCCCTCATTTCACGGAAACAAGATGATTCAGAATTGTTTCGAAACGTTATTTCTCAACAAAATGCATGATTCCGCAATCGGAGGTGCTGTCAGAATTTCTCTGGATGGCTTCGTTCTCGAATAACTGCCGAAATATCGATTTTTTCTGCACTTGACACGTCTCTCCCTCATTTCACGGAAACATGATGATTCAGAATTGTTTCAAAACGTTATTTCTCAACAAAATGCATGATTCCGCAATCGTAGGTGCCGTCAGAATTTCTTTGGCTGCCTTCGTTCTCGAGTAACTGCCGAAATATCGATTTTTTCAGCATTTGACACGTCTCTCCCTCATTTCACGGAAACATGATGATTCAGAATTGTTTCGAAACCAAATTTCTCAACAAAATGCATGATTCCGCAATCGGAGGTGCCGTCAGAATTTCTTTGGCTGGCTTCGTTCTCGAGTAACTGCCGAAATATCGATTTTTTCAGCATTTGACACGTCTCTCCCTCATTTCACGGAAACATGATGATTCAGAATTGTTTCGAAATATTATTTCTCAATAAAATGCATGATTCCGCAATCGGCGGTGCCGTCAGAATTTCTTTGGCTGGCTTCGTTCTCGAGTAACTGCCGAAATATCGATTTTTTCAGCATTTGACACGTCTCTCCCTCATTTCACGGAAACATGATGATTCAGAATTGTTTCGAAACGTTATTTCTCAACAAAATGCATGATTCCGCAATCGGTGGTGACGTCAGAATTTCTCTGGCTGCCTTCGTTCTCGAGTAACTGCCGAAATATCGATTTTTTCAGCATTCGACACGTCTCTCCCTCATATCACGAAAACATGATGATTCAGAATTGTTTCGAAACGTTATTTCTCAACAAAATGCATGATTCGGCAATCGGAGGTGCCGTCAGAATTTCTTTGGCTGCCTTCGTTCTCGAGTAACTGCCGAAATATCGATTTTTTCAGCATTTGACACGTCTCTCCCTCATTTCACGGAAACATGATGATTCAGAATTGTTTCGAAACGTTATTTCTCAACAAAATGCATGATTCCGCAATCGGAGGTGCCGTCAGAATTTCTTTGGCTGGCTTCGTCCTCGAGTAACTGCCGAAATATCGATTTTTTCAGCATTTGACACGTCTCTCCCTCATTTCACGGAAACATGATAATTCAGAATTGTTTCGAAACGTTATTTCTCAACAAAATGCATGATTCCGCAATCGGAGGTGCCGTCAGAATTTCTTTGGCTGGCTTCGTTCTCGAGTAACTGCCGAAATATCGATTTTTTCAGCATCTGACACGCCCCTCCCTCATTTCACGGAAACATGATGATTCAGAATTGTTTCGAAACGTTATTTCTCAACAAAATGCATGATTCCGCAATCGGAGGTGCCGTCAGAATTTCTTTGGCTGGCTTCGTCCTCGAGTTACTGCCGAAATATCGATTTTTTCAGCATTTGACACGTCTCTCCCTCATTTCACGGAAACATGATGATTCAGAATTGTTTAGAAACGTTATTTCTCAACAAAATGCATGAATCCGCAATCGGAGGTGCCGTCAGAATTTCTTTGGCTGGCTTCGTTCTCGAGTAACTGCCGAAAAATCGATTTTTTCAGCATTTGACACGTCTCTCCCTCATTTCACGGAAACATGATGATTCAGAATTGTTTCGAAACGTTATTTCTCAACAAAATGCATGTCGCCGCAATCGGAGGTGCCGTCAGAATTTCTTTGGCTGGCTTCGTTCTCGAGTAACTGCCGAAATATCGATTTTTTCAGCATTTGACACGTCTCTCCCTCATTTCACGGAAACATGATGATTCAGAATTGTTTCGAAACGTTATTTCTCAACAAAATGCATGATTCCGCAATCGGAGTTGCCGTCAAAATTTCTTTGGCTGGCTTCGTTCTCGAGTAACTGCCGAAATATCGATTTTTTCAGCATTTGACACGTCTCTCCCTCATTTCACGGAAACATGATGATTCAGAATTGTTTCGAAACGTTATTTCTCAACAAAATGCATGATTCCGCAAATGGAGGTGCCGTCAGAATTTCTTTGGCTGGCTTCGTTCTCGAGTAACTGCCGAAATATCGATTTTTTCAGCATTTGACACGTCTCTCCCTCATTTCACGGAAACATGATGATTCAGAATTATTTCGAAATGTTATTTCTCAATAAAATGCATGATTCCGCAATCGGAGGTGCCGTCAGAATTTCTCTGGCTGCCTTCGTTCTCGAGTAACTGCCGAAATTTCGAATTTTTCTGCATTTGACACGTCTCTCCCTCATTTCACGGAAACATGATGATTCAGAATTGTTTCGAAACGTTATTTCTCAACAAAATGCATGATTCCGCAATCGGAGGTGCTGTCAGAATTTCTCTGGATGGCTTCGTTCTCGAATAACTGCCGAAATATCGATTTTTTCTGCACTTGACACGTCTCTCCCTCATTTCACGGAAACAAGATGATTCAGAATTGTTTCGAAACGTTATTTCTCAACAAAATGCATGATTCCGCAATCGGAGGTGCTGTCAGAATTTCTCTGGATGGCTTCGTTCTCGAGTAACTGCCGAAATATCGATTTTTTCAGCATTTGACACGTCTCTCCCTCATTTCACGGAAACATGATGATTCAGAATTGTTTCGAAACGTTATTTCTCAACAAAATGCATGATTCCGCAATCGGAGGTGCCGTCAGAATTTCTTTGGCTGGCTTCGTTCTCGAGTAACTGCCGAAATATCGATTTTTTCAGCATTTGACACGTCTCTCCCTCATTTCACGGAAACATGATGATTCAGAATTGTTTCGAAACGTTATTTCTCAACAAAATGCATGATTCCGCAATTGGAGGTGCCGTCAGAATTTCTTTGGCTGGCTTCGTTCTCGAGTAACTGCCGAAACATCGATTTTTTCAGCATTTGACACGTCTCTCCCTCATTTCACGGAAACAAGATGATTCAGAATTGTTTCGAAACGTTATTTCTCAACAAAATGCATGATTCCGCAATCGGAGGTGCTGTCAGAATTTCTCTGGATGGCTTCGTTCTCGAATAACTGCCGAAATATCGATTTTTTCTGCACTTGACACGTCTCTCCCTCATTTCACGGAAACATGATGATTCAGAATTGTTTCAAAACGTTATTTCTCAACAAAATGCATGATTCCGCAATCGGAGGTGCCGTCAGAATTTCTTTGGCTGCCTTCGTTCTCGAGTAAATGCCGAAATATCGATTTTTTCAGCATTTGACACGTCTCTCCCTCATTTCACGGAAACATGATGATTCAGAATTGTTTCGAAACCTTATTTCTCAACAAAATGCATGATTCCGCAATCGGAGGTGCCGTCAGAATTTCTTTGGCTGGCTTCGTTCTCGAGTAACTGCCGAAATATCGATTTTTTCAGCATTTGACACGTCTCTCCCTCATTTCACGGAAACATGATGATTCAGAATTGTTTCGAAACGTTATTTCTCAATAAAATGCATGATTCCGCAATCGGAGGTGCCGTCAGAATTTCTTTGGCTGGCTTCGTTCTCGAGTAACTGCCGAAATATCGATTTTTTCAGCATTTGACACGACTCTCCCTCATTTCACGGAAACATGATGATTCAGTATTGTTTCGAAACGTTATATCTCAACAAAATGCATGATTCCGCAATCGGAGGTGCCGTCTAATTTTCTTTGGCTGGCTTCGTTCTCGAGTAACTGCCGAAATATCGATTTTTTCAGCATTTGACACGTCTCTCCCTCATTTCACGAAAACATGATGATTCAGAATTGTTTCTAAACGTTATTTCTCAACAAAATGCATGATTCCGCAATCGGAGGTGCCGTCAGAATTTCTTTGGCTGCCTTCGTTCTCGAGTAACTGCCGAAATATCGATTTTTTCTGCACTTGACACGTCTCTCCCTCATTTCACGGAAACATGATGATTCAGAATTGTTTCAAAACGTTATTTCTCAACAAAATGCATGATTCCGCAATCGGAGGTGCCGTCAGAATTTCTTTGGCTGGCTTCGTTCTCGAGTAACTGCCGAAATATCGATTTTTTCAGCATTTGACACGTCTCTCCCTCATTTCACGGAAACATGATGATTCAGTATTGTTTCGAAACGTTATTTCTCAACAAAATGCATGATTCCGCAATCGGAGGTGCCGTCAAAATTTCTTTGGCTGGCTTCGTTCTCGAGTAACTGCCGAAATATCGATTTTTTCAGCATTTGACACGTCTCTCCCTCATTTCACGGAAACATGATGATTCAGAATTGTTTCGAAACGTTATTTCTCAACAAAATGCATGATTCCGCAATCGGAGGTGCCGTCAGAATTTCTTTGGCTGGCTTCGTTCTCGAGTAACTGCCGAAATATCGATTTTTTCTGCACTTGACACGTCTCTCCCTCATTTCACGGAAACATAATGATTCAGAATTGTTTCAAAACGTTATATCTCAACAAAATGCATGATTCCGCAATCGGAGGTGCCGTCAGAATTTCTTTGGCTGCCTTCGTTCTCGAGTAACTGCCGAAATATCGATTTTTTCAGCATTTGACACGTCTCTCCCTCATTTCACGGAAACATGATGATTCAGAATTGTTTCGAAACGTTATTTCTCAACAAAATGCATGATTCCGCAATCGGAGGTGCCGTCAGAATTTCTTTGGCTGGCTTCGTTCTCGAGTAACTGCCGAAATATCGATTTTTTCAGCATTTGACACGTCTCTCCCTCATTTCACGGAAACATGATGATTCAGAATTGTTTCGAAACGTTATTTCTCAACAAAATGCATGATTCCGCAATCGGAGGTGCTGTCAGAATTTCTCTGGATGGCTTCGTTCTCGAATAACTGCCGAAATATCGATTTTTTCTGCACTTGACACGTCTCTCCCTCATTTCACGGAAACATGATGATTCAGAATTGTTTCGAAACGTTACTTCTCAACAAAGTGCATGATTCCGCAATCGGAGGTGCTGTCAGAATTTTTCTGGATGGCTTCGTTCTCGAGTATCTGCCGAAATATCGATTTTTTCAGCATTTGACACGTCTCTCCCTCATTTCACGGAAACATGATGATTCAGAATTGTTTCGAAACGTTATTTCTCAACAAAATGCATGATTCCGCAATCGGAGGTGCCGTCAAAATTTCTTTGGCTGGCTTCGTTCTCGAGTAACTGCCGAAATATCGATTTTTTCAGCATTTGACACGTCTCTCCCTCATTTCACGGAAACATGATGATTCAGAATTGTTTCGAAACGTTATTTCTCAACAAAATGCATGATTCCGCAATCGGAGGTGCCGTCAAAATTTCTTTGGCTGGCTTCGTTCTCGAGTAACTGCCGAAATATCGATTTTTTCAGCATTTGACACGTCTCTCCCTCATTTCACGGAAACATGATGATTCAGAATTGTTTCGAAACGTTATTTCTCAACAAAATGCATGATTCCGCAATCGGAGGTGCCGTCAGAATTTCTTTGGCTGGCTTCGTTCTCGAGTAACTGCCGAAATATCGATTTTTTCAGCATTTGACACGTCTCTCCCTCATTTCACGGAAACATGATGATTCAGAATTGTTTCGAAACTTTATTTCTCAACAAAATGCATGATTCCGCAATCGGAGGTGCCGTCAGAATTTCTTTATCTGGCTTCGTTCTCGAGTAACTGCCGAAATATCGATTTTTTCTGCATTTGACACGTCTCTCCCTCATTTCACGGAAACATGATGATTCAGAATTGTTTCGAAACGTTATTTCTCAACAAAATGCATGATTCCGCAATCGGAGGTGCTGTCAGAATTTCTCTGTCTGCCTTCGTTCTCGAGTAACTGCCGAAATATCGATTTTTTCTGCACTTGACACGTCTCTTCCTCATTTCACGGAAACATGATGATTCAGAATTGTTTCGAAACGTTATTTCTCAACAAAATGCATGATTCCGCAATCGGAGGTGCTGTCAGAATTTCTTTGGCTGCCTTCGTTCTCGAGTAACTGCCGAAATATCGATTTTTTCAGCATTTGACACGTCTCTCCCTCATTTCACGAAAACATGATGATTCAGAATTGTTTCGAAACGTTATTTCTCAACAAAATGCATGATTCCGCAGTCGGAGGTGCTGTCAGAATTTTTCTGGATGGCTTCGTTCTCGAGTATCTGCCGAAATATCGATTTTTTCTGCATTTGACACGTCTCTCCCTCATTTCACGGAAACATGATGATTCAGTATTGTTTCGAAACGTTATTTCTCAACAAAATGCATGATTCCGCAATCGGAGGTGCCATCAAAATTTCTTTGGCTGGCTTCGTTCTCGAGTAACTGCCGAAATATCGATTTTTTCAGCATTTGACACGTCTCTCCCTCATTTCACGGAAACATGATGATTCAGAATTGTTTCGAAACGTTATTTCTCAACAAAATGCATGATTCCGCAATCGGAGGTGCCATCAGAATTTCTTTGGCTGGCTTCGTTCTCGAGTAACTGCCGAAATATCGATTTTTTCAGCATTTGACACGTCTCTCCCTCATTTCACGGAAACATGATGATTCAGAATTATTTCGAAACGTTATTTCTCAACAAAATGCATGATTCCGCAATCGGAGGTGCCGTCAGAATTTCTTTGGCTGGCTTCGTTCTCGAGTAACTGCCGAAATATCGATTTTTTCAGCATTTGACACGTCTCTCCCTCATTTCACGGAAACATGATGATTCAGAATTGTTTCGAAACGTTATTTCTCAACAAAATGCATGATTCCGCAATCGGAGGTGCCGTCAAAATTTCTTTGGCTGGCTTCGTTCTCGAGTAACTGCCGAAATATCGATTTTTTCAGCATTTGACACGTCTCTCCCTCATTTCACGGAAACATGATGATTCAGAATTGTTTCGAAACGTTATTTCTCAACAAAATGCATGATTCCGCAATCGGAGGTGCCGTCAGAATTTCTTTGGCTGGCTTCGTTCTCGAGTAACTGCCGAAATATCGATTTTTTCAGCATTTGACACGTCTCTCCCTCATTTCACGGAAACATGATGATTCAGAATTGTTTCGAAACTTTATTTCTCAACAAAATGCATGATTCCGCAATCGGAGGTGCCGTCAGAATTTCTTTGGCTGGCTTCGTTCTCGAGTAACTGCCGAAATATCGATTTTTTCTGCACTTGACACGTCTCTCCCTCATTTCACGGAAACATAATGATTCAGAATTGTTTCAAAACGTTATTTCTCAACAAAATGCATAATTCCGCAATCGGAGGTGCCGTCAGAATTTCTTTGGCTGCCTTCGTTCTCGAGTAACTGCCGAAATATAGATTTTTTCAGCATTTGACACGTCTCTCCCTCATTTCACGGAAACATGATGATTCAGAATTGTTTCTAAACGTTATTTCTCAACAAAATGCATGATTCCGCAATCGGAGGTGCCGGCAGAATTTCTTTGGCTGGCTTCGTTCTCGAGTAACTGCCGAAATATCGATTTTTTCAGCATTTGACACGTCTCTCCCTCATTTCACAGAAACATGATGATTCAGAATTGTTTCTAAACGTTATTTCTCAACAAAATGCATGATTCCGCAATCGGAGGTGCCGTCAGAATTTCTTTGGCTGGCTTCGTTCTCGAGTAACTGCCGAAATATCGATTTTTTCAGCATTTGACACGTCTCTCCCTCATTTCACGGAAACATGATGATTCAGAATTGTTTCGAAACGTTATTTCTCAACAAAATGCATGATTCCGCAATCGGAGGTGCTGTCAGAATTTCTCTGTCTTCCTTCGTTCTCGAGTAACTGCCGAAATATCGATTTTTTCTGCACTTGACACGTCTCTCCCTCATTTCACGGAAACATGATGATTCAGAATTGTTTCGAAACGTTATTTCTCAACAAAATGCATGATTCCGCAAACGGAGGTGCTGTCAGAATTTCTTTGGCTGCCTTCGTTCTCGAGTAACTGCCGAAATATCGATTTTTTCAGCATTTGACACGTCTCTCCCTCATTTCACGAAAACATGATGATTCAGAATTGTTTCGAAACGTTATTTCTCAACAAAATGCATGTTCCCGCAGTCGGAGGTGCTGTCAGAATTTTTCTGGATGGCTTCGTTCTCGAGTATCTGCCGAAATATCGATTTTTTCTGCATTTGACACGTCTCTCCCTCATTTCACGGAAACATGATGATTCAGAATTGTTTCGAAACGTTATTTCTCAACAAAATGCATGATTCCGCAATCGGAGGTGCTGTCAGAATTTCTCTGTCTGCCTTCGTTCTCGAGTAACTGCCGAAATATCGATTTTTTCTGCACTTGACACGTCTCTCCCTCATTTCACGGAAACATGATGATTCAGAATTGTTTCGAAACGTTATTTCTCAACAAAATGCATGATTCCGCAATCTGAAGTGCTGTCAGAATTTCTCTGGAATGCTTCGTTCTCGAATAACTGCCGAAATATCGATTTTTTCTGCATTTGACACGTCTCTCCCTCATTTCACGGAAACATTATGATTCAGAATTGTTTTGAAACGTTACTTCTCAACAAAATGCATGATTCCGCAATCGGAAGTGCTGTCAGAATTCCTCTGGGTGGCTTCGTTCTCGAGTATCTGCCGAAATATCGATTTTTTCTGCATTTGGCACGTCTCTCCCTCATTTCACGGAAACATGATGATTCAGAATTGTTTCGAAACGTTATTTCTCAACAAAATGCATGATTCCGCAATCGGAGGTGCTGTCAGAATTTCTCTGGATGGCTTCGTTCTCGAATAACTGCCGAAATATCGATTTTTTCTGCACTTGACACGTCTCTCCCTCATTTCACGGAAACATGATGATTCAGAATTGTTTCGAAACGTTACTTCTCAACAAAGTGCATGATTCCGCAATCGGAGGTGCTGTCAGAATTTTTCTGGATGGCTTCGTTCTCGAGTATCTGCCGAAATATCGATTTTTTCTGCATTTGACACGTCTCTCCCTCATTTCACGGAAACATGATGATTCAGAATTGTTTCGAAACGTTATTTCTCAACAAAATGCATGATTCCGCAATCTGAGGTGCTGTCAGAATTTCTCTGGATGGCTTCGTTCTCGAATAACTGCCGGAATATCGATTTTTTCTGCATTTGACACGTCTCTCCCTCATTTCACGAGAACATTATGATTCAGAATTGTTTTGAAACGTTACTTCTCAACAAAATGCATGATTCCGCAATCGGAGGTGCTGTCAGAATTCCTCTGGGTGGCTTCGTTCTCGAGTATCTGCCGAAATATCGATTTTTTCTGCATTTGAGACGTCTCTCCCTCATTTCACGGAAACATGATTATTCAGAATTGTTTCGAAACGTTATTTCTCAACAAAATGCATGATTCCGCAATCGGAGGTGCTGTCAGAATTTCTCTGGATGGCTTCGTTCTCGAATAACTGCCGAAATATCGATTTTTTCAGCATTTGACACGTCTCTCCCTCATTTCACGGAAACATGATGATTTAGAATTGTTTCGAAACGTCATTTCTCAACAAAATGCATGATTCCGCAATCGGAGGTGCCGTCAGAATTTCTTTGGCTGGCTTCGTTCTCGAGTAACTGCCGAAATATCGTTTTTTTCAGCATTTGACACGTCTCTCCCTCATTTCACGGAAACATGATGATTCAGAATTGTTTCGAAACTTCATTTCTCAACAAAATGCATGATTCCGCAATCGGAGGTGCTGTCAGAATTTCTCTGGATGGCTTCGTTCTCGAATAACTGCCGAAATATCGATTTTTTCTGCACTTGACACGTCTCTCCCTCATTTCACGGAAACATGATGATTCAGAATTGTTTCAAAACGTTATTTCTCAACAAAATGCATGATTCCGCAATCGGAGGTGCCGTCAGAATTTCTTTGGCTGCCTTCGTTCTCGAGTAACTGCCGAAATATCGATTTTTTCAGCATTTGACACGTCTCTCCCTCATATCACGGAAACATGATGATCCAGAATTGTTTCGAAACGTTATTTCTCAACAAAATGCATGATTCCGCAATCGGAGGTGCCGTCAAAATTTCTTTGGCTGGCTTCGTTCTCGAGTAACTGCCGAAATATCGATTTTTTCAGCATTTGACACGTCTCTCCCTCATTTCACGGAAACATGATGATTCAGAATTGTTTCGAAACGTTATTTCTCAACAAAATGCATGATTCCGCAATCGGAGGTGCCGTCAGAATTTCTTTGGCTGGCTTCGTTCTCGAGTAACTGCCGAAATATCGATTTTTTCAGCATTTGACACGTCTCTCCCTCATTTCACGGAAACATGATGATTCAGAATTGTTTCGAAACTTTATTTCTCAACAAAATGCATGATTCCGCAATCGGAGGTGCCGTCAGAATTTCTTTGGCTGGCTTCGTTCTCGAGTAACTGCCGAAATATCGATTTTTTCTGCACTTGACACGTCTCTCCCTCATTTCACGGAAACATAATGATTCAGAATTGTTTCAAAACGTTATTTCTCAACAAAATGCATGATTCCGCAATCGGAGGTGCCGTCAGAATTTCTTTGGCTGCCTTCGTTCTCGAGTAACTGCCGAAATATAGATTTTTTCAGCATTTGACACGTCTCTCCCTCATTTCACGGAAACATGATGATTCAGAATTGTTTCTAAACGTTATTTCTCAACAAAATGCATGATTCCGCAATCGGAGGTGCCGGCAGAATTTCTTTGGCTGGCTTCGTTCTCGAGTAACTGCCGAAATATCGATTTTTTCAGCATTTGACACGTCTCTCCCTCATTTCACAGAAACATGATGATTCAGAATTGTTTCGAAACGTCTTTTCTCAACAAAATGCATGATTCCGCAATCGGAGGTGCCGTCAGAATTTCTTTGGCTGGCTTCGTTCTCGAGTAACTGCCGAAATATCGATTTTTTCAGCATTTGACACGTCTCTCCCTCATTTCACGGAAACATGATGATTCAGAATTGTTTCGAAACGTTATTTCTCAACAAAATGCATGATTCCGCAATCGGAGGTGCTGTCAGAATTTCTCTGTCTGCCTTCGTTCTCGAGTAACTGCCGAAATATCGATTTTTTCTGCACTTGACACGTCTCTCCCTCATTTCACGGAAACATGATGATTCAGAATTGTTTCGAAACGTTATTTCTCAACAAAATGCATGATTCCGCAATCGGAGGTGCTGTCAGATTTTCTTTGGCTGCCTTCGTTCTCGAGTAACTGCCGAAATATCGATTTTTTCAGCATTTGACACGTCTCTCCCTCATTTCACGAAAACATGATGATTCAGAATTGTTTCGAAACGTTATTTCTCAACAAAATGCATGATTCCGCAGTCGGAGGTGCTGTCAGAATTTTTCTGGATGGCTTCGTTCTCGAGTATCTGCCGAAATATCGATTTTTTCTGCATTTGACACGTCTCTCCCTCATTTCACGGAAACATGATGATTCAGTATTGTTTCGAAACGTTATTTCTCAACAAAATGCATGATTCCGCAATCGGAGGTGCCATCAAAATTTCTTTGGCTGGCTTCGTTCTCGAGTAACTGCCGAAATATCGATTTTTTCAGCATTTGACACGTCTCTCCCTCATTTCACGGAAACATGATGATTCAGAATTGTTTCGAAACGTTATTTCTCAACAAAATGCATGATTCCGCAATCGGAGGTGCCGTCAGAATTTCTTTGGCTGGCTTCGTTCTCGAGTAACTGCCGAAATATCGATTTTTTCAGCATTTGACACGTCTCTCCCTCATTTCACGGAAACATGATGATTCAGAATTATTTCGAAACGTTATTTCTCAACAAAATGCATGATTCCGCAATCGGTGGTGCCGTCAGAATTTCTTTGGCTGGCTTCGTTCTCGAGTAACTGCCGAAATATCGATTTTTTCAGCATTTGACACGTCTCTCCCTCATTTCACGGAAACATGATGATTCAGAATTGTTTCGAAACGTTATTTCTCAACAAAATGCATGATTCCGCAATCGGAGGTGCCGTCAAAATTTCTTTGGCTGGCTTCGTTCTCGAGTAACTGCCGAAATATCGATTTTTTCAGCATTTGACACGTCTCTCCCTCATTTCACGGAAACATGATGATTCAGAATTGTTTCGAAACGTTATTTCTCAACAAAATGCATGATTCCGCAATCGGAGGTGCCGTCAGAATTTCTTTGGCT
Source organism: Chrysolina americana (assembly GCA_958502065.1). NCBI lineage: Eukaryota > Metazoa > Arthropoda > Insecta > Coleoptera > Chrysomelidae > Chrysolina > Chrysolina americana. The sequence continues at coordinate 65,455,541 of OY293417.1, read as the reverse complement.
GGCTTCGTTCTCGAGTAACTGCCGAAATATCGATTTTTTCAGCATTTGACACGTCTCTCCCTCATTTCACGGAAACATAATGATTCAGAATTGTTTCGAAACTTTATTTCTCAACAAAATGCATGATTCCGCAATCGGAGGTGCCGTCAGAATTTCTTTGGCTGGCTTCGTTCTCGAGTAACTGCCGAAATATCGATTTTTTCTGCACTTGACACGTCTCTCCCTCATTTCACGGAAACATAATGATTCAGAATTGTTTCAAAACGTTATTTCTCAACAAAATGCATGATTCCGCAATCGGAGGTGCCGTCAGAATTTCTTTGGCTGCCTTCGTTCTCGAGTAACTGCCGAAATATAGATTTTTTCAGCATTTGACACGTCTCTCCCTCATTTCACGGAAACATGATGATTCAGAATTGTTTCTAAACGTTATTTCTCAACAAAATGCATGATTCCGCAATCGGAGGTGCCGGCAGAATTTCTTTGGCTGGCTTCGTTCTCGAGTAACTGCCGAAATATCGATTTTTTCAGCATTTGACACGTCTCTCCCTCATTTCACAGAAACATGATGATTCAGAATTGTTTCTAAACGTTACTTCTCAACAAAATGCATGATTCCGCAATCGGAGGTGCCGTCAGAATTTCTTTGGCTGGCTTCGTTCTCGAGTAACTGCCGAAATATCGATTTTTTCAGCATTTGACACGTCTCTCCCTCATTTCACGGAAACATGATGATTCAGAATTGTTTCGAAACGTTATTTCTCAACAAAATGCATGATTCCGCAATCGGAGGTGCTGTCAGAATTTCTCTGTCTTCCTTCGTTCTCGAGTAACTGCCGAAATATCGATTTTTTCTGCACTTGACACGTCTCTCCCTCATTTCACGGAAACATGATGATTCAGAATTGTTTCGAAACGTTATTCCTCAACAAAATGCATGATTCCGCAATCGGAGGTGCCGGCAGAATTTCTTTGGCTGGCTTCGTTCTCGAGTAACTGCCGAAATATCGATTTTTTCAGCATTTGACACGTCTCTCCCTCATTTCACGAAAACATGATGATTCAGAATTGTTTCGAAACGTTATTTCTCAACAAAATGCATGTTCCCGCAGTCGGAGGTGCTGTCAGAATTTTTCTGGATGGCTTCGTTCTCGAGTATCTGCCGAAATATCGATTTTTTCTGCATTTGACACGTCTCTCCCTCATTTCACGGAAACATGATGATTCAGAATTGTTTCGAAACGTTATTTCTCAACAAAATGCATGATTCCGCAATCGGAGGTGCTGTCAGAATTTCTCTGTCTGCCTTCGTTCTCGAGTAACTGCCGAAATATCGATTTTTTCTGCACTTGACACGTCTCTCCCTCATTTCACGGAAACATGATGATTCAGAATTGTTTCGAAACGTTATTTCTCAACAAAATGCATGATTCCGCAATCTGAGGTGCTGTCAGAATTTCTCTGGAATGCTTCGTTCTCGAATAACTGCCGAAATATCGATTTTTTCTGCATTTGACACGTCTCTCCCTCATTTCACGGAAACATTATGATTCAGAATTGTTTTGAAACGTTACTTCTCAACAAAATGCATGATTCCGCAATCGGAAGTGCTGTCAGAATTCCTCTGGGTGGCTTCGTTCTCGAGTATCTGCCGAAATATCGATTTTTTCTGCATTTGGCACGTCTCTCCCTCATTTCACGGAAACATGATGATTCAGAATTGTTTCGAAACGTTATTTCTCAACAAAATGCATGATTCCGCAATCGGAGGTGCTGTCAGAATTTCTCTGGATGGCTTCGTTCTCGAATAACTGCCGAAATATCGATTTTTTCTGCACTTGACACGTCTCTCCCTCATTTCACGGAAACATGATGATTCAGAATTGTTTCGAAACGTTACTTCTCAACAAAGTGCATGATTCCGCAATCGGAGGTGCTGTCAGAATTTTTCTGGATGGCTTCGTTCTCGAGTATCTGCCGAAATATCGATTTTTTCTGCATTTGACACGTCTCTCCCTCATTTCACGGAAACATGATGATTCAGAATTGTTTCGAAACGTTATTTCTCAACAAAATGCATGATTCCGCAATCTGAGGTGCTGTCAGAATTTCTCTGGATGGCTTCGTTCTCGAATAACTGCCGGAATATCGATTTTTTCTGCATTTGACACGTCTCTCCCTCATTTCACGAGAACATTATGATTCAGAATTGTTTTGAAACGTTACTTCTCAACAAAATGCATGATTCCGCAAAAGGAGGTGCTGTCAGAATTCCTCTGGGTGGCTTCGTTCTCGAGTATCTGCCGAAATATCGATTTTTTCTGCATTTGAGACGTCTCTCCCTCATTTCACGGAAACATGATTATTCAGAATTGTTTCGAAACGTTATTTCTCAACAAAATGCATGATTCCGCAATCGGAGGTGCTGTCAGAATTTCTCTGGATGGCTTCGTTCTCGAATAACTGCCGAAATATCGATTTTTTCAGCATTTGACACGTCTCTCCCTCATTTCACGGAAACATGATGATTTAGAATTGTTTCGAAACGTCATTTCTCAACAAAATGCATGATTCCGCAATCGGAGGTGCCGTCAGAATTTCTTTGGCTGGCTTCGTTCTCGAGTAACTGCCGAAATATCGTTTTTTTCAGCATTTGACACGTCTCTCCCTCATTTCACGGAAACATGATGATTCAGAATTGTTTCGAAACTTCATTTCTCAACAAAATGCATGATTCCGCAATCGGAGGTGCTGTCAGAATTTCTCTGGATGGCTTCGTTCTCGAATAACTGCCGAAATATCGATTTTTTCTGCACTTGACACGTCTCTCCCTCATTTCACGGAAACATGATGATTCAGAATTGTTTCAAAACGTTATTTCTCAACAAAATGCATGATTCCGCAATCGGAGGTGCCGTCAGAATTTCTTTGGCTGCCTTCGTTCTCGAGTAACTGCCGAAATATCGATTTTTTCAGCATTTGACACGTCTCTCCCTCATATCACGGAAACATGATGATCCAGAATTGTTTCGAAACATTATTTCTCAACAAAATGCATGATTCCGCAAACGGAGGTGCCGTCAGAATTTCTTTGGCTGCCTTCGTTCTCGAGTAACTGCTGAAATATCGATTTTTTCAGCATTTGACACGTCTCTCCCTCATTTCACGGAAATATGATGACTCAGAATTGTTTCGAAACGTTATTTCTCAACAAAATGCATGATTCCGCAATCGGAGGTGCCGTCAGAATTTCTTTGGCTGCCTTCGTTCTCGAGTAACTGCCGAAATATCGATTTTTTCAGCATTTGACACGTCTCTCCCTCATTTCACGGAAACATGATGATTCAGAATTGTTTCGAAACGTTATTTCTCAACAAAATGCATGATTCCGCAATCGGAGGTGCCGTCAGAATTTCTTTGGCTGGCTTCGTTCTCGAGTAACTGCCGAAATATCGATTTTTTCAGCATTTGACACGTCTCTCCCTCATTTCACGGAAACATGATGATTCCGAATTGTTTCGAAACGTTATTTCTCAACAAAATGCATGATTCCGCAATCGGAGGTGCCGTCAGAATTTCTTTGGCTGGCTTCGTTCTCGTGTAACTGCCGAAATATCGATTTTTTCAGCATTTGACACGTCTCTCCCTCATTTCACGGAAACATGATGATTCAGAATTGTTTCGAAACGTTATTTCTCAACAAAATGCATGATTCCGCAATCGGAGGTGCCGTCAGAATTTCTTTGGCTGGCTTCGTTCTCGAGTAACTGCCGAAATATCGATTTTTTCTGCATTTGACACGTCTCTCCCTCATTTCACGGAAACATGATGATTCAGAATTGTTTCGAAACGTCATTTCTCAACAAAATGCATGATTCCGCAATCGGAGGTGCCGTCAGAATTTCTTTGGCTGGCTTCGTTCTCGAGTAACTGCCGAAATATCGATTTTTTCAGCATTTGACACGTCTCTCCCTCATTTCACGGAAACATGATGATTCAGAATTGTTTCGAAACGTTATTTCTCAACAAAATGCATGATTCCGCAATCGGAGGTGCCGTCAGAATTGCTTTGGCTGCCTTCGTTCTCGAGTAACTGCCGAAATATCGATTTTTTCTGCACTTGACACGTCTCTCCCTCATTTCACGGAAACATGATGATTCAGAATTGTTTCGAAACGTTATTTCTCAACAGAATGCATGATTCCGCAATCGGAGGTGCTGTCAGAATTTCTCTGGATGGCTTCGTTCTCGAATAACTGCCGAAATACCGATTTTTTCTGCACTTGACACGTCTCTCCCTCATTTCACGAAAACATGATGATTCAGAATTGTTTCAAAACGTTATTTCTCAACGAAATGCCTGATTCCGCAATCGGAGGTGCCGTCAGAATTTCTTTGGCTGCCTTCGTTCTCGAGTAACTGCCGAAATATCGATTTTTTCAGCATTTGACACGTCTCTCCCTCATATCACGGAAACATGATGATTCAGAATTGTTTCGAAACGTTATTTCTCAACAAAATGCATGATTCCGCAATCGGAGGTGCCATCAGAATTTCTTTGGCTGCCTTCGTTCTCGAGTAACTGCCGAAATATCGATTTTTTCAGCATTTGACACGTCTCTCCCTCATTTCACGGAAACATGATGATTCAGAATTGTTTTGAAACGTTATTTCTCAACAAAATGCATGATTCCGCAATCGGAGGTGCCGTCAGAATTTCTTTGGCTGGCTTCGTTCTCGAGTAACTGCCGAAATATCGATTTTTTCAGCATTTAACACGTCTCTCCCTCATTTCACGGAAACATGATGTTTCCGAATTGTTTCGAAACGTTATTTCTCAACAAAATGCATGATTCCGCAATCGGAGGTGCCGTCAGAATTTCTTTGGCTGGCTTCGTTCTCGAGTAACTGCCGAAATATCGATTTTTTCAGCATTTGACACGTTTCTCCCTCATTTCACGGAAACATGATGATTCAGAATTGTTTCGAAACGTTATTTCTTAACAAAATGCATGATTCCGCAATCGGAGGTGCCGTCAGAATTTCTTTGGCTGGCTTCGTTCTCGAGTAACTGCCGAAATATCGATTTTTTCAGCATTTGACACGTCTCTCCCTCATTTCACGGAAACATGATGATTCAGAATTGTTTCGAAACGTTATTTCTCAACAAAATGCATGATTCCGCAATCGGAGGTGCTGTCAGAATTTCTCTGTCTTCCTTCGTTCTCGAGTAACTGCCGAAATTTCGATTTTTTCTGCACTTGACACGTCTCTCCCTCATTTCACGGAAACATGATGATTCAGAATTGTTTCGAAACGTTATTTCTCAACAAAATGCATGATTCCGCAATCGGAGGTGCTGTCAGAATTTCTTTGGCTGCCTTCGTTCTCGAGTAACTGCCGAAATATCGACTTTTTCAGCATTTGACACGTCTCTCCCTCATTTCACGAAAACATGATGATTCAGAATTGTTTCGAAACGTTATTTCCCAACAAAATGCATGATTCCGCAGTCGGAGGTGCTGTCAGAATTTTTCTGGATGGCTTCGTTCTCGAGTATCTGCCGAAATATCGATTTTTTCTGCATTTGACACGTCTCTCCCTCATTTCACGGAAACATGATGATTCAGAATTGTTTCGAAACGTTATTTCTCAACAAAATGCATGATTCCGCAATCTGAGGTGCTGTCAGAATTTCTCTGGATGGCTTCGTTCTCGAATAACTGCCGAAATATCGATTTTTTCTGCATTTGACACGTCTCTCCCTCATTTCACGGAAACATTATGATTCAGAATTGTTTTGAAACGTTACTTCTCAACAAAATGCATGATTCCGCAATCGGAAGTGCTGTCAGAATTCCTCTGGGTGGCTTCGTTCTCGAATAACTGCTGAAATATCGATTTTTTCTGCACTTGACACGTCTCTCCCTCATTTCACGGAAACATGATGATTCAGAATTGTTTCTAAACGTTACTTCTCAACAAAGTGCATGATTCCGCAATCGGAGGTGCTGTCAGAATTTTTCTGGATGGCTTCGTTCTCAAGTATCTGCCGAAATATCGATTTTTTCTGCATTTGACACGTCTCTCCCTCATTTCACGGAAACATGATGATTCAGAATTGTTTCGAAACGTTATTTCTCAACAAAATGCATGATTCCGCAATCTGAGGTGCTGTCAGAATTTCTCTGGATGGCTTCGTTCTCGAATAACTGCCGGAATATCGATTTTTTCTGCATTTGACACGTCTCTCCCTCATTTCACGGGAACATTATGATTCAGAATTGTTTTGAAACGTTACTTCTCAACAAAATGCATGATTCCGCAATCGGAGGTGCCGTCAGAATTTCTTTGGCTGGCTTCGTTCTCGAGTAACTGCCGAAATATCGATTTTTTCAGCATTTAACACGTCTCTCCCTCATTTCACGGAAACATGATGTTTCTGAATTGTTTCGAAACGTTATTTCTCAACAAAATGCATGATTCCGCAATCGGAGGTGCCGTCAGAATTTCTTTGGCTGGCTTCGTTCTCGAGTAACTGCCAAAATATCGATTTTTTCAGCATTTGACACGTTTCTCCCTCATTTCACGGAAACATGATGATTCAGAATTGTTTCGAAACGTTATTTCTCAACAAAATGCATGATTCCGCAATCGGAGGTGCCGTCAGAATTTCTTTGGCTGGCTTCGTTCTCGAGTAACTGCCGAAATATCGATTTTTTCAGCATTTGACACGTCTCTCCCTCATTTCACGGAAACATGATGATTCAGAATTGTTTCGAAACGTTATTTCTCAACAAAATGCATGATTCCGCAATCGGAGGTGCCGTCAGAATTTCTTTGGCTGGCTTCGTTCTCGAGTAACTGCCGAAATATCGATTTTTTCAGCATTTGACACGTCTCTCCCTCATTTCACGGAAACATGATGATTCAGAATTGTTTCGAAACGTTATTTCTCAACAAAATGCATGATTCCGCAATCGGAGGTGCTGTCAGAATTTCTCTGTCTTCCTTCGTTCTCGAGTAACTGCCGAAATATCGATTTTTTCTGCACTTGACACGTCTCTCCCTCATTTCACGGAAACATGATGATTCAGAATTGTTTCGAAACGTTATTTCTCAACAAAATGCATGATTCCGCAATCGGAGGTGCTGTCAGAATTTCTTTGGCTGCCTTCGTTCTCGAGTAACTGCCGAAATATCGATTTTTTCAGCATTTGACACGTCTCTCCCTCATTTCACGAAAACAAGATGATTCAGAATTGTTTCGAAACGTTATTTCCCAACAAAATGCATGATTCCGCAGTCGGAGGTGCTGTCAGAATTTTTCTGGATGGCTTCGTTCTCGAGTATCTGCCGAAATATCGATTTTTTCTGCATTTGACACGTCTCTCCCTCATTTCACGGAAACATGATGATTCAGAATTGTTTCGAAACGTTATTTCTCAACAAAATGCATGATTCCGCAATCTGAGGTGCTGTCAGAATTTCTCTGGATGGCTTCGTTCTCGAATAACTGCCGAAATATCGATTTTTTCTGCATTTGACACGTCTCTCCCTCATTTCACGGAAACATTATGATTCAGAATTGTTTTGAAACGTTACTTCTCAACAAAATGCATGATTCCGCAATCGGAAGTGCTGTCAGAATTCCTCTGGGTGGCTTCGTTCTCGAATAACTGCTGAAATATCGATTTTTTCTGCACTTGACACGTCTCTCCCTCATTTCACGGAAACATGATGATTCAGAATTGTTTCGAAACGTTACTTCTCAACAAAGTGCATGATTCCGCAATCGGAGGTGCTGTCAGAATTTTTCTGGATGGCTTCGTTCTCAAGTATCTGCCGAAATATCGATTTTTTCTGCATTTGACACGTCTCTCCCTCATTTCACGGAAACATGATGATTCAGAATTGTTTCGAAACGTTATTTCTCAACAAAATGCATGATTCCGCAATCTGAGGTGCTGTCAGAATTTCTCTGGATGGCTTCGTTCTCGAATAACTGCCGGAATATCGATTTTTTCTGCATTTGACACGTCTCTCCCTCATTTCACGGGAACATTATGATTCAGAATTGTTTTGAAACGTTACTTCTCAACAAAATGCATGATTCCGCAATCGGAGGTGCCGTCAGAATTTCTTTGGCTGGCTTCGTTCTCGAGTAACTGCCGAAATATCGATTTTTTCAGCATTTGACACGTTTCTCCCTCATTTCACGGAAACATGATGATTCAGAATTGTTTCGAAACGTTATTTCTCAACAAAATGCATGATTCCGCAATCGGAGGTGCCGTCAGAATTTCTTTGGCTGGCTTCGTTCTCGAGTAACTGCCGAAATATCGATTTTTTCAGCATTTAACACGTCTCTCCCTCATTTCACGGAAACATGATGTTTCCGAATTGTTTCGAAACGTTATTTCTCAACAAAATGCATGATTCCGCAATAGGAGGTGCCGTCAGAATTTCTTTGGCTGGCTTCGTTCTCGAGTAACTGCCGAAATATCGATTTTTTCAGCATTTGACACGTTTCTCCCTCATTTCACGGAAACATGATGATTCAGAATTGTTTCGAAACGTTATTTCTCAACAAAATGCATGATTCCGCAATCGGAGGTGCCGTCAGAATTTCTTTGGCTGGCTTCGTTCTCGAGTAACTGCCGAAATATCGATTTTTTCAGCATTTGACACGTCTCTCCCTCATTTCACGGAAACATGATGATTCAGAATTGTTTCGAAACGTTATTTCTCAACAAAATGCATGATTCCGCAATCGGAGGTGCTGTCAGAATTTCTCTGTCTTCCTTCGTTCTCGAGTAACTGCCGAAATATCGATTTTTTCTGCACTTGACACGTCTCTCCCTCATTTCACGGAAACATGATGATTCAGAATTGTTTCGAAACGTTATTTCTCAACAAAATGCATGATGCCGCAATCGGAGGTGCTGTCAGAATTTCTTTGGCTGCCTTCGTTCTCGAGTAACTGCCGAAATATCGATTTTTTCAGCATTTGACACGTCTCTCCCTCATTTCACGAAAACATGATGATTCAGAATTGTTTCGAAACGTTATTTCCCAACAAAATGCATGATTCCGCAGTCGGAGGTGCTGTCAGAATTTTTCTGGATGGCTTCGTTCTCGAGTATCTGCCGAAATATCGATTTTTTCTGCATTTGACACGTCTCTCCCTCATTTCACGGAAACATTATGATTCAGAATTGTTTTGAAACGTTACTTCTCAACAAAATGCATGATTCCGCAATCGGAAGTGCTGTCAGAATTCCTCTGGGTGGCTTCGTTCTCGAATAACTGCTGAAATATCGATTTTTTCTGCACTTGACACGTCTCTCCCTCATTTCACGGAAACATGATGATTCAGAATTGTTTCAAAACGTTACTTCTCAACAAAGTGCATGATTCCGCAATCGGAGGTGCTGTCAGAATTTTTCTGGATGGCTTCGTTCTCAAGTATCTGCCGAAATATCGATTTTTTCTGCATTTGACACGTCTCTCCCTCATTTCACGGAAACATGATGATTCAGAATTGTTTCGAAACGTTATTTCTCAACAAAATGCATGATTCCGCAATCTGAGGTGCTGTCAGAATTTCTCTGGATGGCTTCGTTCTCGAATAACTGCCGGAATATCGATTTTTTCTGCATTTGACACGTCTCTCCCTCATTTCACGGGAACATTATGATTCAGAATTGTTTTGAAACGTTACTTCTCAACAAAATGCATGATTCCGCAATCGGAGGTGCTGTCAGAATTCCTCTGGGTGGCTTCGTTCTCGAGTATCTGCCGAAATATCGATTTTTTCTGCATTTGAGACGTCTCTCCCTCATTTCACGGAAACATGATGATTCAGAATTGTTTCGAAACGTTATTTCTCAACAAAATGCATGATTCCGCAATCGGAGGTGCTGTCAGAATTTCTCTGGATGGCTTCGTTCTCGAATAACTGCCGAAATATAGATTTTTTCTGCACTTGACACGTCTCTCCCTCATTTCACGGAAACATGATGATTCAGAATTGTTTCGAAACGTTACTTCTCAACAAAGTGCATGATTCCGCAATCGGAGGTGCTGTCAGAATTTTTCTGGATGGCTTCGTTCTCGAGTATCTGCCGAAATATCGATTTTTTCTGCATTTGACACGTCTCTCCCTCATTTCACGGAAACATGATGATTCAGAATTGTTTCGAAACGTTATTTCTCAACAAAATGCATGATTCCGCAATCTGAGGTGCTGTCAGAATTCCTCTGGGTGGCTTCGTTCTCGAGTATCTGCCGAAATATCGATTTTTTCTGCATTTGACACATCTCTCCCTTATTTCACGGACACATGATGATTCAGAATTGTTTCGAAACGTTATTTCTCAACAAAATGCATGATTCCGCAATCGGAGGTGCCGTCAGAGTTTCTCAGGCTGGCTTCGTTCTCGAGTAACAGCTGAATTATCGATTTTTTCTGCATTTGTACATTATGTACTGAATGATCGAGAATATACTAGATTTACGTTCAGTGCACATTTCTTTTTGTCAACTTCCTTTGTTAGCTACCTACTAACTCCGAGTTGTTAGATGGAGTTATGCTTATTACGAGTTGTAAAACTGGACATATACTAATTTCGAATTGTGAAGTCGGACTTTGGCTAGCTAGAGTTGTAAAGTCAGAGTCGGGCTGATCATAGTTTCTTTTTCTTTGTGGCCCTTCAGCGCTTTCGTACATTTCTCATAATTTTTAAGAAAAAATCACCAACGCGTAGGACAATAAAACTATTTGGATCCAAAATACTCTCAGTATGAAATTTGACGGTTTAGACATCAGATTGGCTTTTTTCCTGTTGCCGACAACTTTTTTTATTTCTAAAAACGGTACTCGTAAATTGATAACATCATCAGTGTTTCTCTGAAATATCCATTGCAAAACTGGATCCCTCAGGTGAAAAAGACGACTTTTCCTGAGAATAATGGATCTCAAAAAGCCTGAGATTAGTACCAAACTGATTTGTATGCATCTCTCGTAAGAAGTGTTTTTCGCACGCGACGTATTGTCCTCGTTGCCCAATATAAACACAATTTTGCAGTCGTTACATGAATAACTTTCAATTTATTGCAAATCCTCGATAATTTCAGCGAATTGACGTCAACTAACTCCATTACAACACTATCAAAATCTCAAAATGTTCGAGGAATTGCAGCGACAGGAAAATTTGCGCCAACCAAATCATAAAACACTTCCTTAACTCTCTCGCTCCATCCTACTTCCACATAACTTTATGGCGTACTAACAACTCTGGAAAGCGGATACCACGACTCCAAGATTTGCTTTGCTTTGTCCACAATTACAGGGCTGCACCCTCTGCTGCGTTGTCAAATCCCCTAAGAACACATGTGCGCCCTGCGCTGCAGCAATCATGGCGAACTAGGATTCTGGGAGCAACTTCACTCTAATTGAACGAAATTACTCTATTCCGCAAACAAAAGTTGATATCCTGACTCTCAGATGTAATCAGAGTTTACGATTTTATTGTGAGGGTATTTACTCGACCGACGGACAAGGTCAATTCAGCATTCAAGATGTGGCCAGCTTCGCGGAGATGAAGGTTGTTTGGGGAGCAAATTCACTCTGGTAGATTCTTTGAAGTGTAAGAGGGATTTGACGATTGTTCATCGATAAACATGAAAGGAAATAGATGATACTATTGTTCCAATATTTTCTGCAGGTCGATATCTTATACAGGGTGTTCCATCTCAGAGGAGCCACCCCGTATATTTCTTATCCCATAGTGAGTGGAAAACACGTCAAATGATTTTTGTTTGGGGGACATGAAGGCACTCTAACTCCTAGTACAGAGTATTCAAAATATATTTTTACTATTCGAAAGGCCTATTGACCTACTTTGAAACAAATCATCGAAGGTTCCGGACAAATAAATCGTTTTCTGAGAATATGACGCCATACCTGATGCAAAAGTGCTCTTGATACATAGCAAAATTTGTTTTATTAATTTTTATTAACGTATGTCCTGAAAATTTAATGTCAGTTGAGATTTATTCATTTTGTCCGCCGATCAAATAACATAACCTAGATGAGTAACTCGCCGCACACGCATTAAGATTTGTGTGTAAGGGATATCTTCCCCAACAGAAATATTGAGGTTCAATAAAATATAATTAATAGAAATCCAATATGGAATGGAAACCTGAAATTATGATGAAATAATCTCCACAGGATTTTGAGAACAGTCGATGCTCTAATTGACATGTTTTTTCATAATTTATTCATTTTTCTCTTTTCCAATTTGGTTTCCCTTTCTTGATAGTTACGACATTGGTAGCTTCAAATGATTGTTCTGTCAAATATCAAATGCAGCATTGTCGTACTGACAAGACTATATCGACAACGAAGAATCTCCGTTTAATTGCCTTCTTATTGTCATATATTTCATCCAAGACAGTATTTTTGGGTTTTCGTTGCCATGAATATACCCGACAGAAATCAAAATCTAGCTGACGTGCTTATTGTATCCTTAAAAAATTGCAACATGGCAATAATTTTATGATTTGAGGGATAACATTATGAAAAGATGTTACCTTCAGTTCTATTTGAGTACTACTCATCTAGGTTGTGTTACTTGATCGGAGATTTTGTCGCAACTTTCCTGTTGAGTGGTTACTAGATCCGAGAATTATTATTATAGTTGTTATTGTAGGAAACAGGAATGCGCATCTTCACTAAATTGATCAATTGTATTTAATTGATCTGAACTATCTTCCTTAACGAAATTTAATCTTCCTCTCTTCGATTGGCAATGGCAATTAACATTACATTCGCCATCGACCGATCGTTTTCCACTTCAGCAAAATTTGAACCATTGACGACGATTTCGGGAAAGCGAAGAGGAAGAGGGACGACAAGATAATTCGTCAACCGAACTCTCAGTTGTGACAGCCCGACAACAGCAAGTTCAATCAACAAATTCATAGATCGAGGGCCGATGTGCATGGCAGTTGAGAGGAAAATTGATGGAAGTGTTTATGAGCAGATGATGCATTGATCTATGGCAAATTAGGCAAGCGGATATTAGAAATAGCGAAGCTTATGAAACAGCGGATGGGCTCTGCTTTCTTCAAGCTGTATTACTGTATATCAACATTATATGTTAATCAGGCTATATAAGTTATTGATAAGTCTAAACTATGTATTTTCTCTGTTTTTTATCGTTGTTGAGTTGTTAAAACTGTTATATCCGTCAACCGACTGCACCTGTACGAGCACAACCCTCAGAAGTATCTGGAAGATTTGTATGAGCTAGGGAAGACGTAGCCCTTGACTTTTGATACGTGTGATGCCATGCACGAGACCGGTGCTTCAAGCTGACTCAAACCCATGCACCAACGGGTGATTGGATTAGGAAGCGAGCGCTCAACCCGCACGCCACCATGGCCCATTGGTTCCGTTCAATTCTAATACAATAGAGCAAGGCGCTACATCGATTAGGCGCTCAGATCCTTTTCACGTGCACATGAGAACCACTCGCGGTCAGAAACCCTTGCAAAAGACTGTGAGGGTCTCACATAGTTTTCAGCAAGACCCTACCGGCTATCTACATCAGATTTCCTTCAGCAAGACCACGAGGATCTCAAATTTTCAGCAAAACGCTGCACACGTTCAGCGTTATATTATTTTCTTCAGCAAGACGTTGCAAGTGTTCGGCGGTAGATTTTCTCGCGGGGGGTCCCATGAGGTTCTTATTTATCATTCAACAATACATTTCTTGCGAGGGTCCATAAGTTCTCAAATTTTGTTGAGCATAGGCGCTGCGAACAGTCGGTGTAATATTCTCTCTTGCAATCCCTTGTGCCTCTTGAATTTTTTTCAGCAAAGGCGCTGCAAGCGATTTACGCTTAATCGCCTTGCAAGAGTCTGTGAGTTTTTTAAATTCCGTTCAACTAGGTGGTACGAGCGTTCTTCATGAAAGCTCGTGATATTCTCGAATTTCCATGAAAAAGATGCCTTCGGTGATAGTTTCTTTGCGGAAGCCCACGAGGTTCTTGAATTTTGTCCAGCAATACAGTGCAAGCATTTGACACTTGATTTTTTTTCACGGGCCCATGAGGACCATTTGGCACCAGATTCCCTTGCAAGAGTCCTTGAGGTTCTCATAGACTCGTCAATGCCATACGAGCGATGGCCGCTAGATTTCTCTTGGCGAGACCATGAGGTTCTCAAATTTTCATAAGCAAGACGCTGTAAGCGTTCAGCAGTAGATTCTTTCGCGGGAGACCATGAGGTTCCTACATAATTCTCAGCAAGGCGCTGCGAGCATCTTGCGCTAGATTTTTTTTGTGAACCCGTTGTAACAATTCGACGCCCAATTTCCTTCTAGGAATCTGTGAGGTTCTCCAATTTCTTTCATCAACAATCTTCGAGTGATCGGCTTCGAACTTACTTCAGCTTGACTGTGAGGTTCTCAAATTGTCATCAGCAAAACGCTACTATCGTTCGTCGGTAGATTCCCCCGGAGGAGCCCGTAAGGTTTTTACATTTTAATCAACAAAGAAGTGCAAGCAATCGGCGCTGGATCCTTTTGTGCGAGCCCATGAGGACCATTGGGCCCCAGATTCCCTTGCAAAGGTCTCTAAGGTTTGAATTGGCAGAACTCTACAAGCAATCGGAGCTAGATTCCTTTTGCCGGATTTCCTTTCGCGAGCCGTGAGGACCATACAAACTATCGGTTTCAAATACCCTTCAACGATACCGTGAGGTTCTCAAATTTTCATTAGCAAGAAACTGCAAGCGTTCAGTGCTAGATTTCCTTTTGCGATTCCGGGAAAACAATTTGGCTTGAGATGCACCTGCAAAAGTCTGCGGGATTCTCAAATTTATTAGCAAGCTATCGACACAAGATTCCCTTTGGCAAGTTCTCAAATTTCCATCAGCATGAGGCTGCAAGCATTCGAAGGTATATTCCCTTATATAAGCCCGTGAGGTTTTTATATCTCAATCAACATGGCGCTGCAAGAAATCAGCGCTGGATCCTTTTTTGCGAGCCCATGAGGTCCATTCGGCGCGTAATCCCCTTGCAAAATTCGCTAAAGTTTTGAATTATTTTTATCAAGCAATCATAGCAAGATTTCCTTTGCCGTATTCATTTTCGCGAGCCCATTCGGTGCTAGATTCCCTTGCAAAAGTTTGTAAGGTTTCCGTTTTTTGAAAGGGAACAAGGCCTTACAACCTAACGATTCCAGATACTCTCTGACGAGACCGTGAGGTTCTTCAATTTGCATCAGCAAGACGCTGCAATTGTTCAGCGTTAGATTTCTTTTACCGGACCAATTAAAGTTTTCACATTTTTTTCATCAAGTTTCTGCAAGCGTCAAGGTCTAGATTTCTTTCTGCGATCCCAGGATGATAACTCGGCGCCAGATGCACCAGTAAGAGTATGCGGTTTTCTCATTTTCTTTTTCAGAAGGATTCCTAAAAGCGATCGACACAAGAAGAGCATTGGTAAGACCACGAGGTCATTAAATTTCCATCAACAAGGCGTTGCGAGTGCTCGACGGTAGATTCCCTCAAGGGAGCCCAAGAAGCTTTAATATTATGTTCAGCAAAGTGCTACAAACCTCCGGCTATAAATTCCCTCTAGCGAGTTCATCGGGACCATTCGGCACAAGATCCTGTACAAGACACAGCTTCTAAAATATTTTGTCGGCATTGCCCTATAAGCAACAGTGGCTAGATTTTGTTTGACGAGACTGTGAGGTTCTCAAATTTTCATCATTGGGCGCTAGATTTTTTGACAGTGGTCCGTGAAATTCTTAAATTTTGTTTAGCAAGCGGTCGATCCAAAGGTCTCTTTTGCAAGCCCGTTGGAATCTTGAATTCCTTTCAGCAAGGCGCTGCAAGCGTTTGGCTGTTGATTTCTCTGCAAGGGTCTGTGAGATTTTTAAATTTTGTTCTACAAGGTAGTATGAGCGTTGAGCACTAGACTTTACGAGAGTTCGTGAAGTTCTCAAATTCTCATCAGTAAGACGCCTTCAGCGACAGATTTCCGTGGAGTTCTTACACTTTGCTCAGCAAAGTGGTGCACTAGAAGAGTGTGCGAGGTTTCCAAATTTGTTTCGCAAAGTCCTACAAGGAATCGGTGCTAGATTCCATTCGGCAAAACCGCAAGTCTCCCAAATGTTCATCAGCAAGATGCTGCAAATGTTTGTAGGTAGGTTTCCTTGATGAAGCTTCATATCAGTGAAAATATAATTTGAATCGGTTCAGGCATTCTGAAGATTATCCTTTATATACAAAGCAAGCTTATTTTACTCTCCCATGATAATATTGTAGATTATGGGTGGTGAAAAGTGCCAATGATACTCTGGATTCAGAACATCACGAGAAAAACAGGCAAAAAAGCTAATTTGAATCTCCAAGTATACTCGTAAAGTAACGCTTGGAATATGAGATGGGGTGCAACAACTATAGTTCATTCTATGTGAAGGTGCAGAATAATAACGACAAATCAAGCCTATTTTTGTTACAATTTGATTAATTTCTCAACAATTCTTGCGAACATATTTATCAGAGTTTATGCTAACATTTGCCACGAGGGGATTTCCTGATAGCTGTTAACTCCATCATTCAAAGCCTCCCTCCTTCCTCTCTCGCTCTCTCTCCACTTCCTCCATAACTCTTACTCAGTCTTGCTCTATACTATTCTGATTTTAGGCAATTCGCGCAATTGTTGCTGGATACTCTATAAACGCTCTCTGACCTACTTATTTTTTTCAAAGAATATATTATATAATTTTTTTTCTGGACTGAAGGCAAAAACCACAAAAAAAATGAATCATCACCATTACCCAATTAATATCGAAAGAAAACAATCAAATCGACTGTCAACTGTCTTTTATTATGTACCTCGTAACCTGTGGAATACTGGAACAATAGTGTTCAGAATGTTTCCTCGACTTATTGAGATCCATCAGACCAGCATCGACCAAATACTTGGGAGGAGTAACTTCCGGATAATTAGTAGCCATGTATTTGCAAAAATCTCTCGTTGATCTCAAGTCGAGTATGCCCTTCCAAACGACCTCCCCAGTTCCGAGTTCCTTCGGGAAGTGACTCTTCAATAACTGGTGTGGAAACGCTTGATACGACTTCCTTTCCTGTTCGCTTACAGGAATCGTTTTTCCGAACGCCACAGTTCTGGGTTTCTTGAAGGAAGCCTTGTAGTCTCGAAAAACTTCTCTGAGGAAACACTCTCTTCTGTTGTGGTGACTGTCCCCTAGAAACTTCCCTACGCTTTCTGGTATCGTGTGCAGAACTTCCTGACTAATTTTCAGTGATAAATTCAAGGCACTTCCTACTTCGAACATTTCCATTATACTTTTCACGTGTAAAGTGTCTCCGAGTAGGTCCACGCTTTGCAACCAGTCGATGAACTCTGCCGCTATCCTGGTGGAAATAACATCTGCCTTACATGCAAGGCTCACTTGCTCTCGTAGCAGCGACGGGATTCCTCTCCAGATGGAGTGATATCCTTCCCTCTTCCTGAAAAATGCCAAATAGGGATTTGGGCGCAGAGACTGTCTGAAATCGAACAACCTTTCCCTGGCTGATTTGGGTTTGGCATAGATCGCTCTCGATATCCTCGACTTCTTCAGGGAGGATAGACAGTGTCCAGATTTACGTTTTTCTTCGCGTTGGCTTCTAATTTGAGTCGCTAGAGACGACTGAGCACAAGCAAAGTCATTCGAAAATAAGCTTCCATCCTCATACAAACTATTTTCCATTTCGGACTCCAAGGTGACGATTGACATTATTCTCTCCAACACTCCTCTTGGAAATACTTCTCTGAGCACTGACAGCCTCTTTTGTGGGTCTATGGCAGCATCTTTTTCCAGCGCTTCCATCAAATCCAAGAACCACTTCCGCACTTCTGGATCGTTGTTTTCTAATCCTGTACTGAGGATTTTTCTATTGCATATTGTCTGCATCGTATTGAATTTTTCCCAAATTTCCCCCCCGATGTTATCTGATATGAAAAATTACATAATCATTTGGT
Source organism: Chrysolina americana (assembly GCA_958502065.1). NCBI lineage: Eukaryota > Metazoa > Arthropoda > Insecta > Coleoptera > Chrysomelidae > Chrysolina > Chrysolina americana. The sequence goes on along the minus strand of OY293417.1, from coordinate 65,437,470 downwards.
GAAGGTTGGTTATCCTTCAAACTATTGACAATTAGTAGTTGTCAACATGATATCTGAATCAGTTATCTAGAACTGATTATGATGATAATGTTAATTCGGTGCTGATGTTTTCGATAATACAGTTATCACCCTCATGTACCAGCACTCAAAGTCAGACTTGAACATATTTCAGTCAACACCTTTTGTGAGCTAATATCACCCCTATCATCTTTCGATTCCATACAACAAAAAATATGTCGTACGAGACAGACAGGGGACTGAAACGAAAACTGTAGGGGTCCGCTTCAAATGAATACAATTCAATTATAATTTCCCAGAAATCAAACTGGAACCCCAAAAACAAAAACGAAACAAATCCAAATCAGTTATCAAGAATATTTTCCCGACAAAATGCAAAATTTTCGAAAAATACTTTCGCCTTACTGGCACGAAAACTGTGTTTTGTACAGCAACACAATTTGAGTTCCTGGCAAGGTGAAAGTATTTTGGAAATTCTGCATTTTGAAGGGATATTCGATCAGAAAATTTCACGAATACATTATATTATAGACTAAATGCGTATTGCAAGAACGGTTCATCTTGTGTAATCAATGTCAGTTGAAGAGTTGAACCGTCAAACTGACGTTTCTATATTTACCGTACACAAGCTAGAAGCGAAACACCGTTTTGAAAATACCAAGTGTTTTCAAAAAGTCCTGTTCTCATTGGTTGAAACTGAGAAAATTATGGCATTTGATTGGTTTATATAATATGAGGGATATTGTCAGGATGAGAGAATAAGTGTCCGAAAAGTTGTATTAGCAACAGTTTATATTCATAGAAAAAATAATTGTTAATTCGATTCGTTGAATATGGTGTTCCCCAGCGATCAGTCCTGGGGCCTTTCCTATTCTCTCTATCAAAAATATAGATGTGGTTCATTTAAGAATCATATAACTTCCAATCGGTCAGTAAATGAGATGGTGCAGTAGAACTCGTTTTCAAGAAGTGCTATGAAATGCAGGAGTTTCGTTCGATGTTAATAACCTCAACTAAAATGAAGGAACGTACTGAAACTAGCTGTCAACAAATAGTTGAATAACACATAATGCATTTCAGGTTTCGTTCTTGTTTCCCAACAGTGTTCTGTGCTGATAGTTCGCGGGTTGTTCTATGTCACACTTACCTTTTGACATTGTAGATGATTGACATATGAAATATTACAGCTTCCTTCTTTTCTTTCCGTGTCTGCCTCGGCACCAAGTGCTGGTGGATTCATTTTCAATTTTGGTTGAAGGCTTCACTTTGAATATAAAAGCAGTATCACTCAATAGTATAGCTTTATTGTTATATTAGACAAGTAGTTTAGTTTTTTCACAATTTTTATGAATGGCCCCACCATATTGACATAACATGTATTTTTCTTTTTTTTTTTTTCTTCTCCATGTAAGTATTCTGCACAATGTGTTCTGTTACCTGGAGTTACATTCCCCTTCTTTCCTTTTATTGTAGAATTTATCAAGCTGATGATGGATCTATATAGGTCCGAAACATGTACTTTTCCAACATCTAACTGATCGATGGTTAATTGCCTATCCATTACCATCAAACCAGTCATTTATATTAAATTGTGGAGATGACTTTGAGTTTTGATTCTTCGTAAATTCCACAACAGTCCACTTCGAGACACCATGGACTTCTACCGCAGGTTGTTTCGAGTTGGTAAGGACTTTTTTTTTCAGCTTGATGGTCTCTGTGTTATTTTTATTGGGAAGATTGAAAGACGTAGACTACAAGTGGCATGATCTCATGGCGTCAATTCCCGTTCTGTATACATAATATCTACACAAGTAAAACCTTACAGCTTTCATAATTTGATATGTATTCTTCGACAAAAATTGAAGGGGCAGCAAAATCACCCAGCTGGTCCTACTGTCCAGCTGTCACCGATATCCAAAGCAAATAAAAATTGAGTAGAAAAAAACCGTAAATGTTCCTTCCAAGGAGCTGTAGTCTTAACGAGCAATCCATATGAGTACAAAATGGAGGAGAAAGCTGAAAAGAAACTCCAAGGAACAAAAAAATATGTTTTGGAAAATGTCACAAGGAAAAGCGTTATGAAGAAAGCTACTTCAAAAACAGTAAAAAAAACTACAGAACCCAGGAACATAAAAATCACAAAAAATTAAAATAAGAAATTGCATTCAAATATTCCAGAAGAGTCTGATGAAGAAGTAGCAAATGAAAATGACGCAAAATCCATGTTTTGTGGAGATACCTTTTGGTGGTCTAAAAGTGGAGAAGGCTGGGCAAGATGTTCAGGATGCTTTCGTTGGACATAGAAGATGAAGAAGAATTCATTTGTGAATTTTGTTTCAGTTAGCTAGTTATGGTTCAATTTAGGAGACTTATCGGTAGAAGTTAGGCAACTGAGTTCGTAATTCGTAAAGGAACTGGGAATTTTCAAAACATAATTTGAAAAAAATCTGCGATGTTTCATAGACTTACGATTCCAGTTTTGTATTCCTTATATGTAAGAATGTTCTGTGCTATTCTTTCTCCATTAAAAACGGTAATGAAATTTTTTTTATTCTCTAGCAGACAATTATTACAACTGTAAAGGAGTCGTCATGTAAAATCCTAATCTAATTCTTAACCTAATATCACAACAATGACAATTACAATTGCAAAACTCATAAAACTATAAAAATCATAAAAATTCTCTCTCTTTGACGAATAAGAAATTTCTTCAAATTCTTCTTGAAATGTGTCAATGATGGACAACTCTTTATTTCAGAGGGTAGTTCATCGAACATAAGTATTTCTGTGTTATTAGGTGACTTTTATGATATCGAGGTTTTTGTGATAGGAATATGGAAGTTGTCTTTTATTCTTGTATTACAATTGTGAACGTCAGAATTATCACGATTTCTGAAAATATGAAATGATGTTTCGAGTATGCATAAGCTTGTGAGTGTCAATATAGTCTATCTCTATTGCAATTTTCTTACAGTCCAAACTACCACACTAATTTTCCTCATTTCTCGTCGTTTTTCTATCGCTCTATGCGAATTTTCAATCCGCTCAATCTCCTCCGGCAGATTTTCCACGTGTGAAGATTCCCGTTTCTCTCACAAGGGACGGTGTTCGAGCCAAGGTGAATAAGAGTATTAGTGAGGTCCCCAGATTGGGACACTTTTGTCACATTGACCCAGAATTGTATTCCCAGAACGGAAAAGTAGGGTTACAGGGTCGCGAGACACATTTGCGGTTTCCCAGGTGGATTCAATGGACCGAATTCATACATTCGAGCGAGAGATTTGAAAGGTTGTGTTTTTTCAATAGGGCACACTAGCCCGGATGGGGTGAGAGCGGTTCGAATGTTCGAGGAAATTGGTTGAATGTTGGACAAAAAGTGATTCGAATCACAAAATTAGTATAGAGGAGAAATATTCGGAATAATTCTGGATAATGAACTGGAACTCGATAGCCGGGTAGAATTTGTTGTTAAAAGGACATTCCAAACACTGTGATCAGTTTTCATAAAAATATTATCATTTCATTACTCTGTTTTCACAATGTTAGCTCACGTGCCAATTCTGAACTAATCATTGGATTTGATAATAAGAATATCCTTGATTGTCATATAACCAGCGAAAGACATGGTAACAATATGCAGAATAAGATTGTGGAAACATGTGTTCATGATTATTCAAGATAAAGATATACACATATAAATATTCAGATTGAATAATAATGTTGTTAAAATATAGAATCTCTTCTTCCAATCCAACTCACAGGTAACATGCTATATCCAAAAACTTATTCCCGTCTTGTTGAAATAGTAAATGGTCCGCATGGTAACGATCGTCATTCTCAATGATGTCTACTTATTGTGTATAAACAGAATCATTCTATAATTCCAAATATGTTTCTCCTGTTAGGTTACCATTGAGAAATACTGGTCCAATCAAACGGTCGCCAAAAATACCGTCCGAGACATTGTTGGTTTCTTGTTGGCTACTGATCCAGTTTGACAAAATTCTTTCACTAATTCTAGAATGTATTTTCTAGCAACAGGTTTATCTAGATGAGTTTCATTGAAGAAATTAGCTGTACGGTTACCGCATTCAACAATCTGAAAAAAAAAATATTATTTCAACTCTTTCCGCGATCGTATAAGTACACCATTATTAAGGAAAAATATTCAGCAGTTTCAGTCAATTAATTAACTCTAATGTCGTTCAATCAAAGATTAGTTTGACACTGAAAAACGTCCATGATTGCGAAATGAGTAGAATTCGAGAAAATGTCTTTTCATCGATTCTTAAGAACCTCAAAATGTTTTCGATGAAGTAAATGAGGATAAAATAAAAATTTCAAACAGAATTTCATATTATTTGTTAGTGAACAGTTATATCGTTCAACTCCTTGACAATGATAATTATCTTTGAACAGTTGCATTGTTAGATCTTATTTTTATTAATTGAGTGAATAAAAAATTATTATTTTTTCTAATTTCTTCAGATGTGTCTGAAAAGTTCCTCCACAACTCAGGATAGGTAGTAAAAATGGGTTCAATGAAACTTGGAGATGCAGTGTATGACAAGTCTGCAGATATTGTCAGCAGATTTATGACTTTTTCAAAAGTCTAAACTCAGTTTCTGATAAGAACGTGATTCACGAAAACTTTGATAATTTTGATATAGACATTTTACACATGGGATCCAATCGATATTGTGATTGCTCCAAAACGTACTGACGGTATTGGCAATTTTCCTAGTCTTGAACTGAATCGGAGTACTATTTGTACCTCTGATGGATATATTCAACTTATTTTGACAACATGCGCTTTTCCAGACCCATAGAGGCCTCCTTCCGTTTGCCCAATTTTGAAAAACGTAGACTCTAGCGATATCAAGAAATGTAGAGCAAACTCTTCACATACATCTTCACATCTCTTGTCTAGGATTTTATCAAGGACAAGATGACTGAAGCATAAGTTAACCAATTGTCAAGGGTAATATAACAAGACCTTGATTAATAGTCGACTATTTTATAATAATTCAACGAGAAATAATTTTGGCATCAATAATCTGATGAAAACCCGAGAGCGAAGCTCGAGGGCTTTCATCTCTGATTATTGATGCCAAAATAATGTCGAGTAAAATTAATAAATACAAGAGAGATTTAGCAGCAATATAATAGATTATTTCTTGAATACAATTCTTCATATCAGTCATTTAAATGACACTGTATCGTCAGGGATTGTAGCCTCTATTACCCTATCTATCTCTTCGTTTCTAGTTTTTCCAAACCGACTCATTTTCAAATACTTATACAGCTTCAACACGATTGATTCTATTGGACGTTTAAGATGTATTTATTTAGAGTACTGTCAGATGCACAGGTTCCTTGATATATAGGTATCATGCTGAATAGTCGTAGGTAATATCCCAATACCATGACAAATAACCGACTATTATTTTCTTCATAATTCTATCGAGAGTTCCTTGTATTTTGACAATTCAATGAGACCCTATTCTCGATTATTAATGTTCATATGGTCGAATTGAATTGTCTCAAAATAAAAGTTACTCGAGATGAATTAAAGAAAACAATAGTCTCTATTTGTCATGGTCCAGTGATATTCAGGAAGATTATTTCATGAACAGTATAAAATCATTCAAATATACTCGTTCATATACTCTTCACGGTATTTTTCAGAGTGACTTCTTTTGTTTTGGGATACTTTTTCTTTTAAAATTTGCAGAAAAAACAAATTGAGCGATGCTGATATAGAAAATGAAGATGTTACTATCGTAGGCAAGAAAATTTTGAATGTATTGCTGCAGACTTGCCAACGGTTTTCATATTGAAACGAAATCACAAAAATACCCTTCCGTAACGGATCGCGTAGCAAAACATTTACTGTATGTGGTTTGGTGTGAGTAGGGTTGAATCCCCACATTATAATCAGGTAGCCATGTCCAAAGGGATATGGAAGACTCAAGTTTTTCATTATTCGAATGCCCGTGAACAGAAATCTCTTCCTCTCGTGTGTCTGTCCTCCAGGGCCGAAACACTTCTGCTCCGAGGTGTTTTTCATGTTGCAAATTCTATCCAGTACATTTATCCATAGTTATTTTCCATTTTCCGCTGCCAGTTTAATCCCAACGTTTATGAATTAGTCGCTTGTGACCATGTGTAATTAGATTTTCAACCGGACTAGAAAGGAATTTGAATTATTCAAGTAATATTATACGAAATTACGCTTTCGGACAACATAGGGTAAGTATTCAAAATTTATTGTATGGAGGGTTGTGTAGGAAGTGTCTAAATTACGAATTGAAATGACGCTGCATCCGAATTTAGTTCATTGTTGAAATATGAATATTTAAAGAGGATTCGTCCGAAATTGTCAGTCATTTTCAGAAAATGCAACATCCACAATGAAGAAGTAATAATGATAATGATCATTCTCCACCAGAACTAGCTATGCACCTCATCTTAGGGTTAAAAGCTATGTTAGAGTTCTTCCTCAGCCTTTTAACAAAATTGACAGATATGCCAGGTCTCGTTCTGGCTGTAGAAGATGCTCACAGCATACCACCAATGGAAAACCCGCAGCAAACTGCTGAAGCCACAGGAACTAGAACAAGTGGAAGCGGATATTCAGGAACATCTTCCAGAAGATGCTGACATCCGGCAAACCATCTCTGGCGTATACAGTATCGAAAAAAATATATTTTGAGTACTGTGGCAGCTACATAAGGATAAGCCAATGCAAGAACGTCGCAAACCTTGGCTTATCCAAAAATTTGTCCTTTGCCTTCCTCAGATGCGGGTGCTGTAGTCGGGGTCTGCCAGGATGGTGTCTTCGACACCTTGATCTGCCGCAGTTACGTGATGGGTGAAGAGATATCTTACACTAGATGCAGAGCGTGTCGTGGAGCTCCTGAGTCCATAATGCATTGCTGGAAGAGGTGGTGGACAGGTTCTTGTTGGCAGGGTCCCTAAGGGTAAGCCCCTTCCACATAAAGAAACATGCATACAGAAGAGGAAAATCGATTGAATCGGCCCACCACACTGCAGTGCGAGAGATTGAAAATGCATTGAGTTCCAAAGAGTAAACGTTAGGAGTGTTTCTTACTATGGAAGGCGCGTTTGATAAGGCAAAAACAGCTACCATACAGGCAGCACTAATCACTAGAGGAAAGCCTCAACTTCTGGGTTGTATCGTCGCTAACGAGAAGAAAGTTCGAGGTATCCCAGGGCGACCTCAGACTGAATGCCTCTCTACCCATCTATGGTGCTTTGTCATGGACCAACTCACAGGTGGAGGTTTCTAGGCACAAGCATACGCGGGCGACGGAGTTGTCCTAGTCATCAGACGCTTTTTCGGAGTCGTCTGCGACCGCATGCAGGCAGCCTGCAGAATAATCTAAAGATGGTGCGTGAAGCAGGACTTTCAGTAAATCCGACAAAAACAGAAATTATGCTGTTAACCAAACGAAGGAAAAAAGACGGGTTCAGGCCACTCACCATGTTTGGCAATGAGCTGGAGCTAGTCCAGCAGATCAAATACCTGGAGGTGGTACAGGACTTCACGCTTTCATGGATACCGCATGTAAATACGATTATATAAAGTTGGTAGTTTTGGCAACTGAGGAGAATTGTAGGAAGTATTTGGAGTACCAATCCAAATATTATGCACTGGCTGTACACGGCAGTCGTAGGGCTGGAGATCCAATATGGGTCAGCTGTGTGGTGGCATGGTGCACAGGGCAGCACACTAAGCTAAAGACTTAGTAAGGTGCAGAGGTTGGCTTGTTTACCAATAACGGGTACAAAGAGAACTACTCCAACTGCAATGTTGTAGGTACTGCTGAGACTGCCGCCGGATCAAGGAGGCAATGGCAGCTCATTTGAAAGTTTGCTACCACTATTCCGAGCAGAGAACAATGACAAGATAACACAGGAAGCCTTATGTCTTTTAGGAACGGTTCGCGTCTGACTGACAAACAGGTTTCTAGTGCAGGCACCTACCTGGAAGGAAGGGACGTACGTTCTCCAAGCTGAATTGTTCGCCATCTTTACCGTACTTACCGTAGCTAAGACACAAGGGGTGGAAGAAGGGCCTGGCAGAGAATTTCTGTTCGGATAGTCAGGAAGCACTCAGGGCCAGACGATCTTGCTAGAACCGGTTCCGCAACGCCGTTCTGTGGGCAGGAGCCTGTACTAGGCATCGCAAGAGGCCAAACCTCTTCAGCCCTTGACGACTGGGCGGAAGAAGAGCTTAACAAACCTTTGGAGGGATAATACCAGCTGCAGGCAGTCGAAAGACTTTGTGTCCGGCTCCAGCAAGTCAAGGACGGTATGGTCCTTAGGCAGAAACCGACAGGCACTACGCCTCCCCATAGGAATACTAACATAGGGCATAACAAGTATGGTAGACACCTGTCACTAATTGGTATAAAAGACAACCCCCCTGGTCGCAAACGCAGAGTAGCGAAGAGGACGAAGAAACTTCGTCTCACTTCCTCGGCGAGTGAGAGACGTACGGGAGGCTGAGATTTGAAATTTTTTGAACTGAAAAACTTCAACAAGAGGATCTTACCGACCTGAAATGGACGAACACACTGACGTTTATCAGGAGGTCATGAAGGTTTGAGAAGGAAGCCTAGAAGAAAGATTGTAGATTTTTGGAAGAATGAGGATGGCAAAATGGGTCCATGTGGGCCTACTTGCCTGGCTGCGATAGCGGCATCCTCCCAAATTGCTACTACTACTACTGCTGTCAACTTGTCAAGCTGTTGCGATCTCAGCCTATATTCTCAGATATAACGCAGTGCTACGAGTGCTAGAGAATCATTTACAATACTTGTGCGGAATGTACTAGACATCGGTGTTGCCCTATGATCCAGAGGATATTGAGTTCGTTCTGTCTATTTATCAATCTTCTTTTTTTAATAGAAATTTAGGTTCGATTCGAGATTCTGAACTGAACATCAGTTGAAACACATACATTTCAAGTTCATTTATATATAATACTTCAATATTTGTTTTTCAATATTTTCTTACTAAAGGTGAAACTTTATCTTGTTTTCTTCCACTAGAAATGCTCTTAAAAATATTGGAGACATTTAATAGCAGTCTGGGGTGATTCCTTTTGATGTTATGTGAGTTTCGTGTAGTATGTTTATACTTCTAAGCATAAAAAATATATTTCGGAAACTCCATTGACGTGACGAGCATCAATATTTAGCAATACATTTCCCCGCTTTTACCACTTTTAGGATTTTTATAATCCACCCCACACACCTGATTCAATCTTTCGTCCATCGCCAAATGATAAATCATTTCTTAAGCCTCGCATAAGCCGGTAGAGGCTTGATCCTCTTCCTCCCTCCGGGATGACAACTGAACGACGTGGGTTATAAGCCCTTGACTTAGTTCGCCCATTTATCACTAGAGGCAGCACGGTCGATCTTGCCGTATGACGACCTACTCCACTTCTTTCCCTACGGTTTCCACTCTTGTAATTCAAGTTTTTTTACTGATATCGTTGAATTTCACGGCAGCGAGAATAAAACGATTAAAGTTTTCAGGTTTTCCACAGATGACAAGTAAGATATGATGGGTTTTACTTGACAGCTTCGACTCGCTCTCATTGGTTCATGGTGGAAGGGAACGGGAGAAAAAGAGTGACGTGAGGGAAAAAGTGGAGGTACTTCCTAATTACACAATATCTGCCACCCAATTAACCTAATCGCACACTGTCTATTTGTACGGGGGAGATAATTCAACTCTCATCTTTTGCGATATAAGCGCTACTCAAAACAGTTCCTTCCCATTTAGCATATAACACCACGTTGTCATGGGCAACCACAATTCCAAAATAACGATGGATGCTTGTTTCCAAGTATTACATAAACATCAGTGCAATAGACATCATATCCTTCAGTAATTAGGTATAACAGGTATAACTATTGAGGAATTCACGATGATGGAACTTTTTGTTTCTGAAATTATAGCAGTGATACTACGAATGCTCTCAATACTATCAATAGTAATTCTGCCAGAAATCAATGAGATCAAATTGTCTGGTAGATAACACCACGAGTCTCTTAGGACGGGAAGTTTTAGACTTGTGTTCCTAATTTTTGTTTTTTGTGGAGTGTGGACCTGATTTAGGACCTCATGCGTGCCACTGAAATTTTTCTTTCACACCTGCTATAAATATACGCTGTATATATCTACTCAGTTGAGTGAGCTCATCTGAGCGAACTATCATGACCAGTTACGAAAATTAACTGGTATATGCACCTGTAGAATTTTAGAGCAATCCCTGATGATTTCAATCAGGTTTTTTTTGCAAACCTCCGAAGATGCGCTATAGAATGAAACACATAAGTTTTGACTCTCTGCATACGATCACTCGGTGTTTAATTTCTATAATCGATCGTGATTCCAGACAAGTATTCACTGAGACATTATTTAGACGTATATGGCTCGACTTGTGCCCAAAAAAAACTTGGCACACCGTTAACTTTTCCGTAATGAACCCTAGATCACCCTGTGTTCATCTGTATATCTATAAATGTGAGTTTACGCCAGATTTACGATCGATATGTACCTACCATCACGAAAACACTAACCTTTGTTTACGGCGTTTTGCAGCCGAGTTCAAAAACCCAGTATTTACTCTAAGCGTTTGAGCTATGAAAACTATAGTCGTTGAGACAATCCAGTCGCAAATGTCGCGATTTCATGCCTCAGAGCCGTGCTGAAAAGCATCTATTTGCTACAGGTACAGATTATAGTTGGATAAACTGCGTTACTCCATAAGAAAACACAAAGCGTTAATTTATCCTATAGAGCGCTTCAATTATTTCTATAATACTTGAACTTACAGTTTTCTGAACAATTCATTTTTTGATTACTAATGTATAAATTGAGAATTAAAATACAGCAGCTTACAAATTACCCTACGCCACTTCACACGTCCGTTGAAATTCTATTCTCAGTAAACAACAACAACAATGTAAACAAATAATTACAATGGCTCCAAAATATACAATATCGTCTCAATCAGAACATTGTTACGGTGAATACCGATGGCTGAGAATTTACACGTTTCTAGGCGTTCTTGACGCTACATGAGTTCTTGATAATTCGAAAGATTAATATAAAATCGGGTCAAGTTGAATCAAACGACAGCAGAATATTGGGTAAGCCGAGAACCAAGGACTTTTTTGGCTAGGCCTTAGACCCTAGCAGATTGAGGCAATTAGAGTTGGAGCTAGTGAGCTCCAACTGTAGAAGTATCCTAGGGTATATAGTAGAACCCAAGAATATTTGCAGCGATTATGGTCGAAAGACGTGGTCTTGAGATACAGGCAATCCGAAGTGATTTTTGGAGAAACTTAACGAGAATTGAAGAAACCAATGAATGTTGGGGACCCAAACAGCTGTTATCAGAGTCAGTGGCTGATCAAGAACAAATATGTTGTACGTAAAATTGCAAAGAATTGAGAAAATGCAACAAATAGAAAGACAATCGTAAGGAGAACGAAGATAAAGCAAGAACATAGTGAATTGAAGAGAAACTTCTGCAAAATGTGGAGGAAAAGCGGCAGAAAGATTATCATGAGGACTTGGTTTCAAAAATCTAATCAATGGAGGATTCAAGAAAACTTGAGAAAATCAGAGACAGTTGCAGAAAACTTCGAAGAAACAGAAAACAAATAGGTTGAAGAAAAATATGAGGAACGTAACAAGCCAAATTTCAGAAGAACAAAATTATGAAGAAAAAGAAAAAACAAGACCGGTTGCACAAGGAATTTTGTTTCAATAGACCAACAGCACACCTGAAACGATACAAGAAGAATATTGCTGGCTCTTGAAAATTCGGGAATAACACATATACATAGTTTTCGAGAAATAGTTTTCTAATACTCGTTTGCCAAACTCTTCTGCATTCTTGAATTTTTTTTGTCAAATGCAAAAGCTGTGAATCAAAAATTACTATAACTTCTCTGAACTGGAAACTATTAAGTATTTTGGAAACTCTTAACATTGTCTTGCTTGGGCCATTACACGCCGAAGGCCATAAATGCATTTTACGCACGTGATACATACAAAATTTTATGCACTAGCGGTTTATACAGTGTCCACCAAAATCTTGGAACAGCATGGGAAACTAACTTTTATGAACAATGATATTTTCTGAGAAACTATTAATAAAAAAGTTTTCCATATGATTCCAAGATTTTGGCGGACACTGTATATATATTTATATCGCAATTATCGTGTCAATAATCATCTCTGTATTGTTGTTGTTATTGTTGTTAAAATTGTTATATCTGTCAACCGGTTGCACCCCTACGTGCAACCCTCAAAAGTCATAGACTTGTGCGAGCTAGGGGAAGTATACTGAAATAGATTTATTTATTCAAATTGTACACAGAATACGCAGTATATACCCACCTAATTATGACGTTGTTAGGCAAGCTGGTTGTTGTCTAGCAACAAATTCAATAAACAAGGTAAACGGTCATCTTCATGTATATCTGAAAAAGTGCGTGAGTGAACTCAACACGACAATTATGGAATCATCAGATGAAGAACATAATATATACATACCAATGGAAATTTTGGAATCGGCTGAGAGTGCCAAACTCGAACTGCTACCAACAAAGTCAAAGAAACTTTACGAACAGACGTATAATGAGTACATAAAATGGCGCAATGAAAATAATGTGAAGGTGATTACAGAAGATATATTACTGGGATATTTTTTTGAGAAGTCCAAGAATCGAAAACCATCTTCTTTGTGGTCATACTATTCGATGTTAAAGTCTACTTTGAATTTGTATAATAATATAAACATAAGCAAATTTCCAAAATTGATAGCATTTTTGAAACGGAAGAATGATGGATATAAGCCGAAGAAATCCAAATTATTGAATAGGGATGAAATCGAACTTTTTCTAAAAGAAGCTCCAGATAATGTATATCTGATGATGATGTTATACCTATCTATATTTATTAAGTAATTAAAAAACTTATTGATTCTTTTATAGGTTGCATTAATATTTGGGGTACATGGTGCTTGTCGTAGAGAAGAATTATCAAATCTCAAGCTTGATGACATTCAAGACCTAACTTATGCTTTATTGATTACAATTCGAGAGTCAAAACATTTACCATCTGCAGTACTGAAAACCAGTCAGTTATTTATTTGGATATTTATAGAAGATATGCTAGTCTACGTCCCGCAAATACTGAACATGGTAATTTTTTTATATTCTATAAGAACAACAAATGTACAAATCAAGTTGTTGGGAAGAATATCCTCGGTCAAATTCCAAGAAAAATTGCAGCATTTTTTTAGCTACCAGGCCCAGAAGAATATACGGGTCATTGTTTCAGGCGTTCCTCAGCCACTTTATTGGCTGATGCTGGGGAAAGTTTCACCAATATCAAAAGACACGCTGGTTGGAAATCAACTACAGTAGCAGAGAGCTACATTGAACAATCGATTTCAAATAAATTGAATATTGCCAAAAAAATTACCGGCGATGGTGATGGACCGATACCAAATAATAATTATTTAGACCTACCATCCACATCTAAAATGAGTATCCCACCTCAATATTCATAAAGTGTACTTTACCGCCCGCTAGTGCATAAATAAAATAAAAGTCTCTATTTGTCATGGTCGAGTGATATTCAGGAAGATTATTTCATGAACAGTATAAAATCATTCAAATATACTCGTTCATATACTCTTTACTCTTCACGGTATTTTCTGGAATGGATTTGCTTGTATATGCATTGATTTCTGTTATAGAAGACAAACTAAAACAAGACATGTCAACGTTTGACACTTATACAAACAAAAGAAAGCTTTCTTTACATGAATAGCCGTGTTTACCTAAATATCCGGTTGTTTACCTAAATAGCCGCTCATGTGACTTCAGTCATGAAATTCCATTAGTGTAACAATGTGTGAATGAAATAATCACCGACTATTCAGCATGATACCTTTATATCAAGGACCTGTGAATCTGACAGTACTCTTAATAAATTCATCTTAAACGTCAAATAGAATCAATCAAGTTGAAGCTGTTCAAGTATTTGAAAATGAATGCGTTTGGAGAATCCAAAAAACGAAGAGATAGATAGGGAAGTCGAGGCTACAATCCCTGACATTACAGTGTCATTTATATGACTGATATGAAGAATTGGATTCACGAAATAATCTTCATAAATATAACACTACCCTGATTAATTGTCGACTATTTTATTACTGCTACATTTCTCTTGTATTTGTTAATTTCACTCGACATTATTTTGGCATTAATAATGAGAGATGATGAGCTTCGCTCTCGGGTTTTCATCAGATTATTAATGCCAGAATAATCTCTCAAACTCTTCAAATTATTATAAAATACATTCGATATTCAGATGCAACAAAAATAGTCGACTATTCATCAAGGTCTTGTTATATTACCCTTGAAAATAATTGTGTGAATTCAATTCCACAATGTTAATGTTAAATCTTTTGTTCGAATATTGTCAATGTGCCTTCCTATTCCAAAATTGATGAGTTCACTTGGAACTCAATTAATTTCTTATTTCAAATTCCTACAGTTATTCAAGTTGAAATATGAAACGAACGAATAATCCATCTTTCGGAATGTCCTTTTATTTCCTCTTAAGTTTGTTATTGCTCCCATAAACTCCAAAAGAGTTAGTGCACTGTCCCAGTAGCTACTTGATATTCATTGAAGTGTTCGACTGTAAAACCCAGCACTTTGTTTTTCTAGTAGTATGTCTGCAATTTATGATCTTCCTCGATTGGTTTATGAAATGTTGGTGTTTGTCGAGAAAAATAGCTTCATTGAATTCCTTCATCTTCGTACTTCCTTTTATCGACAGCCGATTATCCTGAGAGTTTGCAGCAGACATTTCCCATTTTCGATCTGAATCGATATCTCAGAATTAGGTCTCCATCATGGAATATTGGAGAAATGAATGACTTGTAGTAGTTCTATGGAAATGATACCGGTATTATTGAAGCAAACTTTTATACACGAAGGTGCAGCAATAGGTATTCGTTGAAAAAATCATCTGATATGATAGGCATTATTATAGGAAATCACACGAAGGAAGTATATAGGTTAGGTTAGGTTAGGTTAGGTTAGGTTAGGTTAGGTTAGGTTAGGTAAGGTTAGGTTAGGTTAATTTTCACAACAAAAAATTTCAAAATGGATTCGAGAAAGAGACTAGAAATATCATCTGAGATTGTAAACAATCCAGAAATAAAGCTTCGCTCGCTCTCTCATGGCTTGAGGATGAAAAAAGGGGAAGAAAATGACTTGACCTAACCTAAAATAACTTTGCTATCAAAGTTGAACGAAATTATTATACGCTACAAAAGTTAATCGCCTATTAAGTGTGGTGTGTCTCATGGGTCAATACTCGGACCAACAATTTTCTTACTTCACATAAATGACTTGGCCGAAACAAAAATTTCTGAAAATAATTATGTGATTCAAATCAGTTAGCTATGAAAATGTCAAAAATCAATGTGATGTTTATGATCATGGGTGATGATATTATAAGAAAAACTAGAAATATAAGATTTCTAAGTTTTCAAATAGATAGATATTCGATGAATATTTTGAACAAGAAACTATCTTCTGGATATTATGCTGTTAGAGTTACATCGAATGAACTTGTATTTTTTTGTCTACCGCTCTTCATTAGAATCTCACTTGAAATATGGGATCCCATTGTGGACGAAATACTTTCCATTCCGCACCGCATCGAGATCTCAAACAATATATGCCGTTAAACTTTCGAAGAACTATTTCAAAAAGAGACATCAGAGTGTTTTACAGGAAAATGTACAGTGAGATTTTTTGGAATTGAAATCAAGACTCCCACAAGGATCAATCCTGGGCTCGTTACTGTTTTCCATTAACACTGGTCAGCTTGTTAATTCATTGAGGATCTGCTCTTTACATCTCTTTGCAGACGACACACAACTCTATAAATCTTTCAAACTTGATGTTGCCGCAGCATGTTACAGAAGCAACGAAGATGTTGAAACAGAACATTTTCTGGCGAATAATTCCACCAAATTAAATGTTCTGATATTTGTCCCCAAGCATGACAAAGAAATAATTGCCTAGCAACGAAATTATCGTAGGTGATAACTACAACAAGTGTATCGCTTGCCTGAAGCAATATAATTTGTTTCGGAAATGAGAAGGAATTTACACGAGTTGTATTTGTTAAGATCGAAACCATTTTAATTATTTGTTGATCTTCGATTCCGGAACTTGCCAACTGACTGACAGCTGTAGATCTACAGTGCATTCCATTTAAAACGAGCCACCATGAATAACTTTTGAAACAATAATTTTCAGGAAAAATTAAATAACTCGTCAACAATAGTATACAGGAGGGCACCTACCAGGTGAAGTTACAATTGGTGTTTCTGTTTTTGTGAATTCTTGATAAGCATTGGTTTATACGCTTCGAGAACGGATTGAAATAGTGAGTTTTTACTACCAAAATAGAAATAGTATTACAGCTGCTGCCCGTATGTTCAATGATAATCATCCAGGAAGAAATGTACGACACAAATACGTTTCGGAATTATTGAACAAATTTATGGAAACTGATCTGCTAACAATAAAAATCATAACCGTTCAGGAGTTGTCAACGATGAAGCTATATTTCTATTGCAGTTTTAGGGCACGTTGGACTAATGGTAAATACGCAATATCTTACTAAAGTATCTCGAGAATAAGGAATCAGTCGTAAAAATGTTTTCAGGGTACTTCATAAGTACAAATTTCTTCCATATAAGATTAGACTACTTCAGGAATTGAACGAAGATGATTTCGATAGAAGTATCGAGTTTTGTGGAAGTCTCACTGAACGCATCAGAATTTCTTGTATAAAATTTATTTTTCGAATGAAAGTACGTATAGTTTGAATGGAGAGGTGAATCGGCAAAATTGTCGATATTGGAGTGATACGAATCCTCATTTATACCGTCAAGTTCATACCCAACGACCTCAAAAACTGAATGTTTGGGCAGGAATTCTAGGTGACTTTTTTTATCGATGGTAATTTGACTGGTGAGAAATATTTGGATATGTTGGAAAATCGAATAATACTGTGTATCAATAGGGCAATTGAGGAGGATATGAATTTATTCGAAAACGAAATAGTTTTTCAGCAGGATGGTGCACCTCCTCATTATGCTGGATTGGCTGAAGACGTCCTACAGAATAGCCATAAAAGTCTCCGGATCTTATTCCTTTAGATTTTTCTCTATGGGGTTAAAAATAAAGTGTATGATATAAAATCTACAACATTAGAAGATTTGAGAGAAAATATCATTCTCATTGCGTTGAAATAACTCCCGAGATTCTCAACCATGTGTGGACGGTAATGGAAGCTCGTTTGTACCATTGTATGGAAGCTGGTGGAAACGTTTTTGAACATTTACTATAGAAAATGTGTTTCTTCCCATTGTCAAGTCATCAGATTTTGATTCAAGAATTTAATACAGAATCTCTTTTTATGATTTATTGCTTCCATACTTGTGTCTAGAACGAATATTTCAAAATACAGGAGGCCCTGTATACTATTGTTGACGTGTTTTTTTATTCATTGCACCAACAGTTATTCAGGGTGGCTCGTTTTAAATGGAATGCACTTTATATACATATCCAGTAGCAAATCAAGAACCGAACTACAAAACCGACAACATGATGTTTTCAATTATCAACACAAAAATTTCAACCAATCAAAACACGCTATTTCAGCATAAGTGGAATAATCATGGAAATGTCATGTTCACTTCGACAAGAGAAAACTATCGTTTAATAATAAGAGAAAATAATCAGCTGCACGTTCATTATTTCTATATTTTATTCAATTCTGCATTTGAGCTCATCATGAAACTCTGGAGAACATCTCGTGTTAATGCAAACACCAGTTGAACTCACCAGTCCTCATCACAGGTCATAATGTGGGGTTGGCGAAAAATCGATGATCCCACCGCTACTAGCTATATTACGTTTCACCATGAATAAAGTTCAACGCAAGTATTCCTAAATTAATTGAACTAGTTTATATCACATTCAGAGCACTACTCAACTTTGGCGTGAGCGGGTCTTCGGGCGGAGAAAATGTCTCATTATTTAACTTGGAAGAAGTTAATTAAAATTGACAAAGGCTTTGGTGTAGATAAGGCCGGAATGTCAAGAAAGTTGGCTCGATGTGACAAATACAAGACAAAAACAATGATATTTGGAAACGGCCGGAGATGTAGGAGGTCGGCTGCTGAAACGATACGGAGTCGTCGAGATTTATTTATTTCGATTCGTTGAGGTTGGTTACGCTTAGAATGCTGATGGGATTTCATTGGGAAAAACTCTCCATCTTGGAGCTTTCAGAGTGTCCAGAAAAAGGACCCCGCAATTTTTATAGGTAAAATGGTTCTCGGTGAAATTGTCTGAATTTTTAGTATATCGTAGTATTCAATATATTGATTGAACGTGCAGAATCGCAAAGTTTGTTGATCGATAGGTTTTGAAATATTCAAGTTGAAGTCAGTAATTTTTATTAAATTATTTTTTCGGGATTTGAAAGTGCTAACTGCATTTTTTCCGCTCTCACCATCAACGTACCTTCATATCACTAAATATCATTCAGATGGTGCAGATTATATCATTATGTGCAGAGTGAAAAATAAAAACATATTAGTAATGTCTGAAAATTCGATGTTATAATGAAATATTGATAAAATAATTTTGGCATGCAATATACCATTCTTATTCCATCATTAATCACAATTCATACATTTTTGCAGGGTAATTTGAACAATTGGTAAAATATATGGCCGGTTATTTCGTATACATCTTGTATATTAAAGTGAATTATCATCCTTCGAAGATAGCTGATACCGTATAATCATGATTTGGTTGGGATATATAGGGTGTTCATGAAAATTTTCGATGATACAAATGACAAAATATGAACGTTTCAGAAATCACCCTGTAGGGGAGACTAGGGAGGCTTGATACTGTAGGAGGTATGATACACGTTTAAATTAATCGCCTAAAATATGTTGCCATTACTAGATTTGACAACAGCTGAGTCCTTGCACGTGGCCGTTACACTTAATATCAGTTTTTTTTTTCGTTAGACATTTGTCAGTTTCATTTTTAGTAGGCGTTAAAAATTTGCTATCAGTTAACCTGTGTGATGATCTACCTTGTGCGGTTTCAGCAATTATTGGATTATATTCTATCTTTCCAGTTCGACTTTCGTAATGAACTATTTCTTCTCTAAAATATTGTACTAATATTTTTGAGGTTAAACTCGTGTGGTGAAAGTTTCTCTCTGAGCCATTTTGAGTATATTAGTCAGCAGCATGGGACTAATGCTGCTGACTAATAATTTTTCTATTTCTTCTTTTGTGAAAGCAGCAAAAGATGATTCTTTTTTCTGGAATATGTTGGAGTTCTCGACGTTTACAATTTCGCGCTTCTCGCGCAGTCTTAAATTCAATATCAGTGAACGTATCAGTAGTTCTATTTTCCTCCCTGAAATATTTTTCCTGGATAAGTTGTGCGGTTTCATTCCACAAAGTTATGACAACAGGTTATTCGCAGTTTTCTCCATTTTTTTTGGCATGGTATATGCTCAGTACCACATAATTGTGAACTTTTCCACCTCGGTTGATGTAATTAACTCATAATTACGTTCAAGGCAAAACTCTGGAAACTGTTTCCATATTGTATTTTTGCTTTTTTAGTGTTGTTTGTTCGACAGTTAATTGTATTGAATCAACCGATCTTTGTCCAGATCTCGTGCTAATGTTGGTTTCTGTCAATGACTAATTGTAAAGTTTCTTCGAATTTATAACAATTCATTCACCTTATACTTACGTTGGAGGAAATTTTGAAAGCCAAATATGACTGATACTTCACAACGGCGACGGTGCTGAATTCGAAGTATTTATATTGAAGCATTGTTACCATGACAACCAAGAGTCAATTGCTAATTTTCAAACAGAAATCCAATCAACAACGTGAAAAAATTGTCGAGGGTAATACCACAAGAGGTTTCAAATTTATCGGATAAACTTTCATTTTGCTCGAAAACTTGGTTGCTTTGGTAATTGACGAGAGCAAATAACATGATAAAATCACGACACCGAAGGTGGAGTGATTTTATCTAATGATATTTGGCCGAGTCATATTACAAGCTACCAAGTTTGAGTGGAACAAAATTAAAGTTTATACGATGAAAACAAAACCTCGAGTGGTATTTAGTGAGATAATTTAACGAATCAAATAAATGAATTATTAAACAAAAGTGAATAGAACATAATTTATTAAATTAAATCAATAATTCATTGAACAAGAAACACATTTAACAGGAAATATTATTCAAATGTACAATTAGTGAAAGTACAGTTTTGGTATACAATCCTACCCGAAGAAGGCTGCTGAATTTGATTATTTTCCTCTCTTAGATTTGTCACTAAAGTGGAATGATGCTGTGAGTCTAACTGAAGTTATGGCTTCAGAGAATTGGCGTTCGAATGTCCGGTTAGCTTGATAATTTGTTGTTCTGAGACTCCTGCTTTGGCAAGAGTAGAAATAGTGCTAGCCCTATGGGAGTGATTAGTGATTTTATTTTTCAGATCTGAACCAATTTTTTCTGCAGAAATTCTGGTCCACTTTGAAATTTCGTTTACATCAATGGGCACATATTTGTACCATCCCTTGGCATTTTCCAAAACGGATTTGGTGTTAGAAACAATCTATCTGAATTAAAATGTTTGTTTCGTTATTCTAGAAGCATTTTCAACAATCTTACAGGACACACGTTCGGATTTTCTCTATTTGTAGTCAACCACTTACTTTCACTGCACCTTTTATCTCCACCTTGAGCTGTTTTAGAATGTTCCATTATTGTATTTTTCGGCTTTGAAATAATGAATTTTACACTGCGCACTTTCACCACCTCTCCAGGCTAATTCAAAAGCGGCGATATAAAAAAGTTTGTTTTGAAGTCCCATTGGAGTATTTTCATCCCACTGCTCTGCCATTTTTATAACTTCTTCTTTACTTAATGCTATAGAAACTTGTCTTCTTTTATCTAAATTGCTCTGCAGTTGCTTGCGTTTAGTATTTTTAGCGTTTCTAGCGGCTTGAAATGTCACATGTTTGAATGGGTCAAACACAATCTTATAATCCATATAATATTTTTCTTGCACAATTTTGGCTACAGTATTCCACATTGTTTTAACTACATACTCCTTGTAGTCATTTCCGTCTGATTTCTTCATATTATACGCCCAATCTGCCAATATGCTTGAGATTTCCGGCTGCGCCTTTGAAGGTAATGGTTCATACCCCTTTTCTCGACAAAATAATTCAAACTACCTCCAAATTGATGATTTGGTTTTTTTGGTGTTTTTTGGAGTGGCGTTGTCTATTGCAGAATTCAATATTTGAGTAGTTGTACTACTAAATCTACCGTTAACGCTCATTTGCAATTAAAAACAAAACTTTGTAACAAAAAGTATGAAAATTTGTTGTCATTTGGCTTTGTTGATAGCAACGCGTCCTTGGGTACAGCGTCGGATTCAATAAAGTCATACGACAATAATTATTATTAGTTCTTGCCGTGGTGAAGGTAAATAACAGCGTATCTACTTGCAAACAGTTACATTCCTATTTATCCGATATCAAACTGCTAAAACTGACGTTTCTCATGGACGATTTTATACATGAGTTGAATTATAGCTGTAATTTTCTACTAACAAATCGTTAGTGTCATTTTGATGCTATTAGTCAATTTAAAATTTTTTCTAATGACGATTGGCTGACAGGACCGTTTGAAAAATATTCACTGATGTTCCTTAGATATTACGATAGTTTCCTATCTGAAAGAACCTAAAGTAAAAACAGGCCTATTCCATTTATGTTTGGGTCACTTGATATATGTTAAACCGCATTACGCCTTTTTATTTCAGAGCAATGCTACACTGCATGGTTGTGTGGTATTGAGTCAATAACAGCAAAGTGGCTGAAAGAAAAAAATGTATGCATCAACAAGTAGCCGAGGGCTTCGTTGCGTTTGGGGTTGCTATAGTAACATGAGGTTTACCAGCAAAAATCAAGTAACATCGCTGATACATCAGCTCATTGGAAACGAAGTTAATTTGCGATGAAAAATCCTTTGTGGGGCGTTGATTATACAGAACATACAGAATACTGCTTTCCATCTCTCAGCTGATTCAGGAATTTTCAATTATCGCAATTCCGTACTTCTTTTACCGTGGAAGTTTGATGAAGAATTTTCTGAAAAAAAATCTATTGGAAAATTTCGTGGACTTCAACAGGATGCTGTAATTAATATTCCTGGAATAATGGATGAGGATGAGAAACCTTAAAAATGTTATTGCATGTGATTGAATATGAGACCAAATCGAAATAATTTGAGTTTGAGTCTCGAAGTGTAATAGAATGATAATAGTAATGATATTGAACTTGAAATAGAAAAATATCGAATATTGTTGAAAAACGACGAATATTCGGAAAAATCCAGTGGTTGCGCGAACTTTAGTAAGGAACAAAAAAACACCTTTCTAGAGGAATTATCACAGAATGTAGAAATGAGTATATTCTTTCTTTTTCGAAGTGTTTTGTGTGAAATTTTAAACTTTGAAACTAATCTCAAAACAAATGAAGACTGCGGGTTTCAAGATTGATAATTGTGATTTTATTATATGAGTATAAAACATGAGAACAGGCCCCTTACACAGCAAAAGATATTTTATTTGTCTTTTGGACTTTTTAAATTTTGACGGCATGGAAAAGAAATAATAGTTGCGGATTTTGAGATACGTTTCGTTGATTTGTTTATAATCGAGAATCAGGAAGTGAACCATCTGTGGTTGGTTAGTGAATGAATATTTTCCAACTCAACAGTCGGCACGGTAGCGAAAAATTAAAAAAATCCGCAAAAATTCTAGATTAGTTCTGTTAATTTCATTTTAAGTCGAGAACGAGGTGAAAAGTCGTTGAAATGTATGATCTTTCGGAAATTGCAAAATGGACACTTCAATTGTCGGTACGGAAGCGAAAAATTATTGAAAAAATGCGAGAATTTCTGCTTTGTATAATTTATTTCATTATAAATCTAAAAAAAGGAAAAAATAAGACTGAAAATTCTCACAAAATGTGTTAAAATGCACGATCTTCCAAAAACTGGGATGTGAATGATTGAAAAGTCGGTTCGGAAGAAAAAAAATAATGAAAAACTGCAAAAATCAGCGATTTTTTTCGTTTATTTCATTATAAATCAAGAACAAGGAAAAAGGCGGCCGGAAATTTTTACAGAATATGTTGAAAGACATAATCTTTCGAAAATCAAAAAGTTGATGTTTCAAAAGTCGGTGTGGAAGCGAAAAAGAATAAAAAAACTGCGAAAATACCACATTTTTTCCGTTTATTTCATTATATATCGAGAACAAGGAAAGAGCCTCCTGAAAATTTTCACGAAATGTGTTGAAATGCATGATTTTCCGAAAATTAAAAAGGAAATGATTCAAAAGACGCTACGGAAAAAATAATAACAAAAAACCGTGAAAATAGGTAATTTTTTTCGTTTATTTCATTATAAATCAAGAACAAGGAAAGAATCCACCCGGAAATTTTCACAGTATATGCAAAAATACATATTTTTCCAAAAACAAAAATATTAAAAAAACTGCGAAAATATGTGATTTTTTTGTTCATTTCATTATAAATCGAGAACAAGGAAATGAGCCGCCTGGAAGTTTCCACAAAATATGTTGAAAATATAGTCTTTCTGCTACCAACAATAATTCGGTATTAAAAGGGTTGAACAGGCTTTGGTTTTACGTCAATAATACCAACGATTCTCAACCATTTTTAAATGGAAACTGGATAAAAGCCTCTTCCTGCATTTTATTCTCCAAATTCTCCGATTGTTCGATAAACTCCGGCCGCCAGTAAATCCGAATTGCATCCGATGACAGTAATGACGTTACGAGGTAATTTTCCCCGTTCATATTTCATTTGTAAAGGCGCACAGCAATCTATAATTCTTGAGAAATTGCTGAAAGTTAGCTAGTAGTGGTCATTAACCGCTGTAATTGAAAGGTTAACTACGTTAGAGTTGGATTCGGACCTATTAGGACGTCTACACTAACAAAACCTTGAGTTCGGATGTTCAGTGATTCTTCATTTGCATAGCGTGAAGTTGTTGGAACAGGAAAAGGCATTACACTTCGGGGTTCAAGTTGAGCGTGGCTGGAATCCGATTAAAGACAAGGGTATCAAGGAAGCTATATACAAGGTGAACGACGACCGCTCACAGTGTGCATTCCCCACCAAAAATGTGGAAAACTGGGAGAAAGTTGGAAATGTGGTCAAAAAGTTACCTTTCATGAGGGTAAAAATGGATATATAACTGAACAACCAGATCCCCTTTCTCTCTTCTCCCATAAAAGATGGGACGTAGGTTGTTGGTTTTGAAAAGCGTTTTAGGATGACTTTCAAGAGGAATTTGCAAAAATAAACTTTTTTCTACGACCATGCGTTTTCATCCACTTCCCCTAACGCATTTTAGTTTTGACAGTGTCACTTTTCCGTACTAGTACGGGAATGTAAAATATGTCAATTTGACGTTATCATATGTGCATTTTGTCGATTTCACCTGAATATTAATTACTAGTCAAACTAATGTATGTTTGGATATTGATTCTAACCCAGAGTATTTTCCTTGTCTCGGCATTTTTTTATCCATTGGAATGAAATAAAATTTGAGATACTTTTACCCGTACCATTTCTCAAAATCAACCCACATAACAATCAAACTGAGCTAGATTGGTGTGGTAACCAAAGATTTGCTATGACAACCAAGTTGTCATCAAGACGTCGGAGTTCCAAGTCGGAACGTTGTCGAAGTGACAGATCCTGCATTTTTCAAATTATTTTCTACAAAAGCAATATTTGATGAATTCATCAGGCGAAGAGCTCCCAGAATCAATTTCAAAAGGCCGCAGATGAGGTAAATTCAGACCTGTTACCTAATAAATGGCGAGAAAAATACAAACAACAACAAAACTAGTTTTTAAAATGGTGTAAGGAAAGAGGAATGAATAGCTTCAGAGTGTATTTTTCCTTGAACAAGCAAGTTTCATGAATTATTATCGTTACTAAAAAAGCAAAATACTGGTTATTAGCCACATAAAGCGCAGATTTTCAACAAATAAGACACATGTTTATACCAGCCCCTGATGAGATATATCTCATGATTGAAGTAGGTACCATTTTTGCTCTAGCCGGTGCCGGAGCCTATGAAAATTATGTTTGACGGTACTCAAGATGAAGGAAACCTAATCATTATGAAAATTTCCGATTCGATAAACCATACTTAAAGATCCATTGTTATATCTGAAGACATAAGTACCACCAGGCACTATCGTTTTTTTATCAATTATATTAAAAGCAAATGCCTGTTTAGTGCTTAGGCGTGAACACATTTGGTGAAATGCCAGCAGAGATCGCTACCTATTTAGGCCTACCTAACCCAGAACGTTACACAGGTCACAGTTCTAGACGATTCTCAGTAGCGTTTCTAGCATTAAACGTCTTGGAGGCTTCAAGTCAACTGCTGTTGCTGAAGGGTATTTGGAGGATTCCGTAGAACAGAAACAATCATCTTGATTGAAACTTGCAACCGATCCCGTCTCTGTCATCTTCATGTACTTTGCAATCTATGAGTGTTACCACCAACTAACTATTCTGTACCGGATATTCTGACTCAGTTTCAGAATGCAACAAATTGTGCTTGTAACATTATTATTAATAATAATTAGTGGATTTTCATTGGATTTTCATTGGAAATATTTCAATATGCTTTCGTAGAAAAAAGAATGTTCCATCTGGCAAAAGTTTTCTAGTGATGTCTAGATGACGAGCAACAAGTTCTGGATTATTTTGTTGAGGGCGAACCGTGCTTATTTCCAAAAGCGAATATTTGTCTGACCCAAAGAATTACAGACCGATAACACTTGTAGTAAGATGTTTATCCTCATCGTATACATGCGAACTCCACACTTGACCCAGTATGAAAACAAGCGAAGAAGGCTTCAATGACTGCAAGGAGAACATGCTCATCGATAGATGAGCAGACGACTCCCTTCACCTTAAGATCTGGTCAAGTTAAGTAGGTTATCTTTAGAAGGGGCGTGTTTTGGGGAGACTTCCTCAGCCCTCTTCTCTTCTGCATCTCACTATTACCATTGTCCGTTGCACTACGGAAAACCCGCGAAAACAACTGCGGCAAAAACTATACCGGCTTGCCGTGACAGGGCACAAATCCTAACCGGACTAATGCAAAAGGCGTTCATTGCGTCCACTCGGACTCTAAGGGCGCAGGGAGTGACTATTGGGGTAAATGATACCAGGGCGCCCTCCAGATGTATCGAAACAACGTAGACAGGGCCCGACTGGTAAAATCCTAACAGAAACAAATAATATTTTCTCATGAACAGTTGAAGATTGTATGTACCTAAAGTAGATAGCGGATATTATTATTATTATATGCCGCCCCGGGACAAATTCACATAATACTTGCATTTCAACAAGGCATTTTGGTCGCCCATCAAGCCAGAGAAACTTTAGAAAATTTCTTTCATTCTCGGGGTTTTAACCTGGCTCAACGTTAGCGGAAATGTCAACAATATGAATACCGACCACCAATGTAAGATGTGCCTATCATCCTTACCTGCTATTCAAATGTTTCGACTGTATTGACAACAGGTTTAAGGGTTTTCCGTCCCAAGAAAGGAGGATACAGTACACCATCTCACAATTATCTCCTGGATAGGAGGAAAGTTGTCTGAAATGGCCAACTTATTTAATTAGATTCCGGCTGGATATCGATTACGTAGTTACTAAGTCAACATAGGTTAATTAAAGAGACTTCTTATCGAGTTGAGGGCTGATTGGACGCGACTTTCACTCTAACTAGTTGGATGGGAATGAATATGATTTTGTTTCGAGAAGTTTAGATTAATGGCGTGACATTAATTCGGTCCTCCATTTCCGTATTGTTTGGTTATTATTCTCCACTCTTATTTCTTTGGATATATATATATATATATATATATATATATATATATATATATATTATATATATATATATATATATATATATATATATATATATATATAAATTCATAAACTGGTCAAATTTGAGAGAATTTGGTAGTATACTATTACTGACGGGTATATCGTCGCAGCTTAGTACTTCCTTAGCTTTTCTTAAAATGGCGAAGACGGCTATTATTATTATTATTTATCGCAGTGCTCCAGGATTGGACATCAATTGTATGTTGATGGATTGAAAATTAGTTCGTCGTCCATCGAATTAGTATTAAAAATTGTTATATCCGTCAACCGGTTGCACCCCTACGTGCAACCCTCAGAAGTCAGAGACTTGTGCGAGCAGGGGAAGACGTAGCCCTTACCTTTTAATACGTGTGATGCCATGCACCCTATACAGCTAGTACAGTGGTGGGGTGGGGTGGAGTGGAGTGGAGTGGAGTGGAGTGGAGTGGAGTGGAGTGGAGTGGAGTGGAGTGGAGTGGAGTGGAGTGGAGTGGAGTGGAGTGGAGTGGAGTGGAGTGGAGTGGAGTGGAGTGGAGTGGAGTGGAGTGGAGTGGAGTGGAGTGGAGTGGAGTGGAGTGGAGTGGAGTGGAGTGGAGTGGAGTGGAGTGGAGTGGAGTGGAGTGGAGTGGAGTGGAGTGGAGTGGAGTGGAGTGGAGTGGAGTGGAGTGGAGTGGAGTGGAGTGGAGTGGAGTGGAGTGGAGTGGAGTGGAGTGGAGTGGAGTGGAGTGGAGTGGAGTGGAGTGGAGTGGAGTGGAGTGGAGTGGAGTGGAGTGGAGTGGAGTGGAGTGGAGTGGAGTGGAGTGGAGTGGAGTGGAGTGGAGTGGAGTGGAGTGGAGTGGAGTGGAGTGGAGTGGAGTGGAGTGGAGTGGAGTGGAGTGGAGTGGAGTGGAGTGGAGTGGAGTGGAGTGGAGTGGAGTGGAGTGGAGTGGAGTGGAGTGGAGTGGAGTGGAGTGGAGTGGAGTGGAGTGGAGTGGAGTGGAGTGGAGTGGAGTGGAGTGGAGTGGAGTGGAGTGGAGTGGAGTGGAGTGGAGTGGAGTGGAGTGGAGTGGAGTGGAGTGGAGTGGAGTGGAGTGGAGTGGAGTGGAGTGGAGTGGAGTGGAGTGGAGTGGAGTGGAGTGGAGTGGAGTGGAGTGGAGTGGAGTGGAGTGGAGTGGAGTGGAGTGGAGTGGAGTGGAGTGGAGTGGAGTGGAGTGGAGTGGAGTGGAGTGGAGTGGAGTGGAGTGGAGTGGAGTGGAGTGGAGTGGAGTGGAGTGGAGTGGAGTGGAGTGGAGTGGAGTGGAGTGGAGTGGAGTGGAGTGGAGTGGAGTGGAGTGGAGTGGAGTGGAGTGGAGTGGAGTGGAGTGGAGTGGAGTGGAGTGGAGTGGAGTGGAGTGGAGTGGAGTGGAGTGGAGTGGAGTGGAGTGGAGTGGAGTGGAGTGGAGTGGAGTGGAGTGGAGTGGAGTGGAGTGGAGTGGAGTGGAGTGGAGTGGAGTGGAGTGGAGTGGAGTGGAGTGGAGTGGAGTGGAGTGGAGTGGAGTGGAGTGGAGTGGAGTGGAGTGGAGTGGAGTGGAGTGGAGTGGAGTGGAGTGGAGTGGAGTGGAGTGGAGTGGAGTGGAGTGGAGTGGAGTGGAGTGGAGTGGAGTGGAGTGGAGTGGAGTGGAGTGGAGTGGAGTGGAGTGGAGTGGAGTGGAGTGGAGTGGAGTGGAGTGGAGTGGAGTGGAGTGGAGTGGAGTGGAGTGGAGTGGAGTGGAGTGGAGTGGAGTGGAGTGGAGTGGAGTGGAGTGGAGTGGAGTGGAGTGGAGTGGAGTGGAGTGGAGTGGAGTGGAGTGGAGTGGAGTGGAGTGGAGTGGAGTGGAGTGGAGTGGAGTGGAGTGGAGTGGAGTGGAGTGGAGTGGAGTGGAGTGGAGTGGAGTGGAGTGGAGTGGAGTGGAGTGGAGTGGAGTGGAGTGGAGTGGAGTGGAGTGGAGTGGAGTGGAGTGGAGTGGAGTGGAGTGGAGTGGAGTGGAGTGGAGTGGAGTGGAGTGGAGTGGAGTGGAGTGGAGTGGAGTGGAGTGGAGTGGAGTGGAGTGGAGTGGAGTGGAGTGGAGTGACCAGCAAACATGGTAGTTTTCTGAACGCACAATTTTTATTATTCAAATAATACTCCTAGCAAGAAACGTTTTCTCGGTGTAGATCTTGTGAAAGTACAATTCCTATCATTAATCAGATAACTAGTGTACTGTTCATTTCGAATTTGTACTTTTAAATGATTATTCCCATTAGCGAAATCAGTTCATGAATAATTTTGGCTGAAAAAAATATAAACATTAAAAGTATATCAAAAAACTTTTAATCAATCCTCTCATCAACTGATTTGTATCAATTCTGACTGTACCCAGTACGTTGCATTCGACGAACAGGTCTGAACAGTCTGAACGTATTCCCTGAAGTCCCGTACACTTATGTGGGATAATGGTGAAGCTGAATGCCAAAATGTGTTCTTACAACTCAATTTGCATATCATTTATAGTCTTGCATATCTGAATAATGTTGGAGCAGCACCGCAAGGAGCTCGATAATATTTGGAGCGAGCGATCCCATCCAAGCCTCAATTTTCAGGGGCATTAACATCGAAAAATATGCGGATTGAAAGTGTATTTTGTAAGAACGTGACTAATCTGAGGATACAGTCATATTTTCAATTAGCCGATAGCGCTCTTTTCTGGAACAAGTCTTCAGCGACCATCATTACTAAGATGATTATTTTCCAGGTGTTTTGGTCGTCGGCGTGGATCGTGTGAGATATTCCCCACGTTTATTTATGAACGCAACACCATTGGGATGGAATAGACTCTCATTCATTACTTGTCACATCTAAACAATGAATTGAAAAAAACATGTGATGTAGGAATCTGTGCGAATTTTTCTCAGCTGCCTCATGATCTATCGTCTTTTTATAGACAGTTGAGTTCTTTGATGAGTAGCGGGCCTTCTAGATTTAACGAGAGAGGCCGCTCTTAGAATTGCCCGGCAGAGCGTTATTCAGAAGGACCGTGATGGTTCCTTATGTCGCGACTCACGAATAGAGGGTGTCAACCTCAAACCTTCGAGAATAGGTGACATTACATGGGTGGCAATGGGGCCAGATGCAGACAGGTCCGGTTTCAACTGATTGCAAACATCTAAGGAGTATTTTTATGAGAGGATGGAGAACAATTATTAAAATGATATTTATTTGATAAACACAGTTTTGTTCAAATTTTCTATCAGAAATATGGCAGATGTGGTACATCAATAACTATTATAGCACCACTGGAGTTTCCTCAAGAAATGATATCATAACTGATGTGTTAATTAAAAAGATAGGAAAAGGTAGTTTCGAGTGTATCATAGCTAGTGATATTTTTAGCTGACATAAAACGAAAGGTGTGCTACAAAACCCACTGTCAACGTGATAATTCCACAAAATGCATCTAGAGCTGAAAGGGGTAATTTCCCTCCAATACTTTTTTAAATGAATTTTTCAGAAAATCATCCTTTTTGAAATATTCGCAACGAATTTAAACTCGATTTCGAGTAATTTAAAGATATAGTGGGCTGTTTACGGAAAATCTGCATTTTCATGTTGAAAATATCCACCTTGTATCTGGGAAGAATTGCTCTATCTTCAACAGTTCTTCAGTTGAAATATTCATCTGTAGTTTAGAGGAGTTATTTCTATCCAATTTTTTTATAATTTTTTTATAAATTTTCCAAAAAAACAAAATTTTTCAAATATGTACAACGAATTTGAACTCCATTCCAAGTCAACTGAATATTTCGTAGGCTTTCCAAGGAACGTCTATAAATTCGAGTTAAAAATATTTCTTTTTTGTTAGTTCCATTTTCATGATAAACTACGTATCTAGAAATGAAAAAATATATATAAAAAATATATTTTCGGAATCATGAAATTTTCCGTATATAGTGTCGATTCCAAGTGGATCTGATAATTTTGTGTTGTCATGATTTTTAGAGACTTTTATCAAGTAATAACTTTCCTTCTTCGATCAACGTAAAATCCACAAATTATCTGATTTCATCATTTTGAATCGACTGCTGATCGCAGAATTGCTCTATCTTCAACCATTCTCGAGTTGAAAAATCCATCTGGAGTTTAGATGTGTCATTTCCATTAAAAATTATTTTATTTATAATTTTTTAAGAACTTTCCATAAAATCAATCTTTCTTCTTATTCACACCGAATTTGAAGTCAATTCCGAGTCAATTAAAGATTTCGTAGTATGTTTAAGAAACATCTGCAATTTCGAGTTGAAAATATCTTTTTCGTTAGTTCCTTTTTCACGATAAACCTGTTTTTGAGCATATACAAGTCATATTTTTTCGAAATCATCATGAAATCTTGCATATATAGTGCGAATTTCAAGTTGATAGGATGATTTTGCATTTTTCTTGATTTCTCGAGTAATGACTTTCCTTCTTCGATAAACTTGAAATCCACAGAGTTTACTAATTTCATCTTTCTGAATCGATTGGCGTTCGCAGAATTGCTCTATCTTCAACCGTTCTTGAGTTGAAAAATGCATCTGGAGTTGAGAAGAGTCATTTCCATCCAACATTTTTGTTTTCATAATTTTTCTATGAATATCTTAGTTCTGTCAGAATTCAATTTCAAGTTCCTGCCGTACTATTTACTTTTTCTCGCAGGTTCCAATGTGTTCCTCTCAAACAATGAAAGACTCATCGTCGCACTCCGTTCAGTTCCAAATAGTTCTAGATTATTCTATCTAGTTGCAAGCAGAACAATGAAGATTCTGGGCATGCGAGAGTCTTCGAACAGAACTCTTGAAAAAGAATTAGTTAATTATTTTGTGTAGAAATGAATTACTTCAGACAGAGTTAAGTACATTTTTACTATACTGGTTTGTTAAACAGACTTATGTGGGTCCATACAACGACTGATATCATTTACAATAAATTATGAATAAGAGCGTACCCAAGACTGATCCTTGAGGAACATCGTGCTCAACAAGTTTCAAATCTCTTTGACTCTCCTCTGATCCTATAATGAGAATGTATCTTCGGTAAAATCATACTCGAATGATATATCTACTGATAACATAGATACGAGCATGTATGAAGAAATGTATAAAAAAACGTGCACATAAAACCAGAATGATATCTGCTATACAAAAAGGAGTCAATTTAATACTTGACGAATTTTGAGCGAAATTCAGAATATAATTACAAATTTTGAAAGGCAAAACCCCATATTATTGAAACTGTAGTAATGACCTCTATATATTTCACGCGGAAAGTATATAAAGCAAACAGAAGTAGAAGGGAAAAACTAGACCAAGCGAATGTAACTTTACGTCATGACGTATTGTCGTATCATGTTCGCGAGGTATATAAAATGTGTTCAGTTTTTGTCCAGAAAATAAGACCTTGTTTTGTTTTATCTGGCGCATTTCCCGTCCGCAAACTGGCAATGATTTTTAGAGGAAATTTTCCTCGAGATGCATTTATTTTACTTGTCCATTTCCCAGAGGCTAATCCAGCGGCAGATCGGGGATTTTCGCTAGACGAAAATGAACGGATATTCGATGTGAATAGATTTTCCGTGCTGGAAATTCCTTTGGAAAGTTAACTGAAAGACGTTGCTTTTCAAGCATTTTCATTCGATACATTTTCCAGTTTTATTTATCTAACATTTTAGGAAATCTGACAATTCAATGATGGCTCAAGGAAAATGTGGTATTTTCCACAATGAGTTCGCATATTTGAAATTTTATTTGGTTTGTCGGTAAGTTTTCTCCTATGGCAAAATTGTATTCGAATTAAATCATCAAATTGCTAGATTGCCTTTTTGAATATATCCACTATTTTTATTTCTTCAAAGTTCATTTTACTCGATTTAGAAGGCAAATAAATCTTGTAAATGAAAGTTATTTATGGTACTATTGTGTTACGTTGAAAATAAGTCACGTCAAGCCGAGTGGTATAAATTCTCAAGTGACACATAACACATGAGTGGCAACAAGTGAAAGAAATCGTTATTTATGAGATAAATATCAATTAGTTTTGTTATCAAATCAAAGCTACTTGCGTCTCAGTACCCTATAAAATGTCAGAATGAGTTGACAGTGACCTTTTTACATTTTAGTCGAAGCAGGTTGTT
The DNA here is from genome assembly GCA_958502065.1 of Chrysolina americana. Taxonomy (NCBI): domain Eukaryota; kingdom Metazoa; phylum Arthropoda; class Insecta; order Coleoptera; family Chrysomelidae; genus Chrysolina; species Chrysolina americana. The sequence continues at coordinate 65,404,091 of OY293417.1, read as the reverse complement.
TGTTTGGTTGCCACGGGCATGATACATTGTTAGCAAATGTTTTAATAAATTTTGAAGAAAAAAAACGTATAGAAAATGGAGGCAATCGATGAAAATTACGTTCCTGATGATAAGCTTACGGAAGCGGAAGAAGCAGCGATGCAGATTTTGCCAGAAAAGTCTCGAGATGCTTACGACAAGAAGTTCAAAATGTTTGAGTCTTGGATGAAAAAATGTCAAAATAACGAGCTCTTTGAGAAGCATATCACAGGGATACAAACCAAAAAAGTCCAAGACATTAGAACGACCTGAAATAGAGAAGTTTTTGAACGAAGCTCCGACGACGAGTACTTGATAATGATTAGTGGTGCTTGTATATTCGATGAATTGGTCAATTTAAAAATAGAAGATATTCAAGACAAAGGGAGATATTTTTACGTAGTTTTGCCAGACACTCAAACCTTGAAGAAGGATTTCCAGTCAATCCGATCAATTTGTGTAAAAAATACATGTCTTTGAGACCAAAGAATACTAGTTCTAGCCACTTATTTGTTTTTTACCAAAATGGGAGGTGTACCAGCCAGTGTGTGGGAATAAATACGTTGTCGAAGATACCTTCGAGAATCACAATGTTTCTGAAATTGGAGGAACCAGCGCTCTACACCGGTCACTGCCTGAGAAGGTGTTCGACGACTCTTTTGGCCAATGCAGGGGCTAACATGACTACTTTGAAGCGTCACGGAGGATGGAAGTCCTCGACGGTAGCAGAAGGATACCTAGAAGAATCGGTGCATAACAAAAAACAAATTGCAGAAAAAATACAAGTTCTAATGTGTCTTGCAGCACTATCAGCAGCTGTACCAATATAGGAGCGTCTGGTTTCAATGAACCAACGAGTTCCACAATGACTTCAAATTCAGATAAACCGTTAGCGTTTTCCTTCAATTTCAATATCAATGCGAATTCTGCTTGTAATAGTAATAAATAAATAGAATCCTACTACTACTAAAAAAACTCACTGGTGAGTTATGGATTATAACATGCATAGACAAATAATTTAATGAGAAATATTTGTAAAATTACATCCTTATTTCAAACTAAAGAAAGAAGCCTACTCGTAAAAACTGGTGATAATATTTATTTTAATCACTCTGTACCACAAATGGAATTTTCTGAATGACTGTGGTACATATTGTATCATTGAATAATGTGCTGACATCTTGCACAGTGGCATTAAAAGCTATATGATTCTGGTTTAGAAAATACTGTTCCCGATGCAAAAGATCGTTTCTAGAAGTAAAAAATTAAGTGCTACCAGACTTTCCACCAAATACAGTTTAAATATGGAACAGTATTCCAGATACTATTATACACCGTGATGCCCGGAATATTACCCTTTTGCAGGTCCGAATTGACACAAAATATTCATGGAATTGTAACAGTTAAAAACATTACTGTTGGTTAAAAAGCGTTGAAGAAGACATAATTTAGTATTTGCTTCAATAATTTTAACTCACTCTGGGTGCACAGACTCCTCTTTTCAAGCAAATTAAATCAGCGTATCAATATGAATAGTAATGGACCCCAACGCAAAGAGGAGAAATGAGCAAACCTCCCAAATGTCACGTGAACAAAACTTTCACTAGACTGCTTCACTAGAATGAGAACAGAATATGTGGAGGAAGTGATCCTGATGAGTATTTCTAGACCACAGTGAAATCTGATCATTAAGAAGCTGATGACAGGATCCTCATGAAGACCCCAAGATTTGTGCAACGGACAATGGCAATAGGAAGATACAGAAGAGAATAGGGCTGTCCAAAATGTCTTATCATTTGATCAGGCCCCTAATCAAATGCAAAATGGAACGTTGTATCAAATGCCTTGAGGTGATCAATCTAGTCCATCGAAAGTCGATGATCAGGTTCTCTTTGGAGTCAACGACCACCTCCTTTGACCCTTTTTGGTTATATATCTGGGCAACTACGGAAAGTATTCGCATGAATAAGATACGGGCAAACATCTTATAACATGATTTACTACTGTCATTTAGTTGTATCAGTATTACCCACTACCCAGAAGCACCTACTTGGTAGAATTTGTTTGTATTCGTGAAAATTTTCTGTTGGAATTCAATATTTTAGTTCTACTTACCTTAGATTACGCTGTTCCATCTTTCGAATTATGCTACACTTTAGAAACTATTACATGATTCAACATAAAATGTACGATTATGTATTTATTTGCCTTACAAATGGGAATGGAATGATCTTTGGAAAACTAAAATTGGACTACTGGGTATGGAGAATTTTGCAGTTTAGCGGACTTTTTTGGTATGGCAATTGACGATGATCTGGAATTCCATATTAATTTAGGTATTTATCAAATATATAACTTCACAAGTGACATGCTATTTCAAAATAACCGTAATAGTCAAAATCTCTCTGTATTGAATATAAATTTTTGTGAGAAATATCTTATTTCAAAAATTTCGACTCAGTAGTAGCTAGTATTTTTCATTTCATCGCCACCCTGTTTACTTATCACAATACCTATTCAACATTTGATTTGTTTTCGATTTGTTCAAGGTGGAATTCCAAAGCAGTGACGAAACTAGTCAACTAACGCATATTTGTTCAATTCCAAACGATTGTTTAAAAACCGCTTATCAAAACTATTGCTTGTTTCCGTTGAGCACCTGGTTCAATCTCAGGCCTGCAGTTTTTGATACGTTATCGAAGTATTATGCATGAACGAGTTTATCAGCAATATAGGAAAAGAGCAATGAATGTAAAAGATGTTTGATTTTTTCAATATACAAAAAATAATCACAGAAAATGAGTTATTTAATCCTTGCTTCTTGCACCCCAGGTTTTCATCGAACCACGCCCCTGCTTGTCCACCATGGAGAGAATCCCTAACGAGTTTCTTAAACGTTTCCCTTGAGAGATAGCCACTGGTATTTTCCTGGGATATTGTCGTTTCCTTATCAATGATATCATTATCGCGATTGTCATAATAAAAGGGGACTTGAATCGAGGCAATTCACACTACGAACAAAGTTTTTGAAATATTTATTAATGCGCTGAATTCTACTCAACCAAATAGAAAAAATCAGTATGACATATTTCGTTCTCCCCTTATTCTTTCTGCCATAAGTTTTAGCATTTTTTTGCGATCTAGATGTGTATGAAAATAAACATTCTAGTTTAAAAAATTTTCGTTTCAATAGTAGATATGTTATCGATATCATCACCTGTTTCAGAGGTTTCGTAGCAAGAAGAAGGTAGTTGTTTTCTTACCAATATTTGCCTCAAAATTTCCACTCTTTCTGGCAGTGTGACGAGGGCGAGATTTATTTCAAACTCTTCGACACTTTTCAAACTTTCTTTAAACTCGTAATAACTAATTCATCAATCACATCATGTATACTCTCACAAGAAGTAACACAATGTTAGGTTATCTTATGACAAATGTATACTGAATTCATAAATATTAACGAAATTTCTTCTCTTCTTTTCTTTTGTTGACGAAAACGCAGATATCACAAGCACCAATCATGTTTCAAGTACCTACGCCACTGCCACCTTTCTAAAGCTTTCCGCTAGGACTTTGATAAATGTCTCACTTCATCTCATTGTCTAGAGTTACTCCTGGTTTTCCATGGTGAAGTTGATTCTCTTGTTCAGGCATGGAGTGTTCGAAAAAATGACTGAAAAGGGGGTGGGAGCATATTATACTAAAGTGATACCTTGCTTGTATTTGCGAACACGCAGAAGTCAAAGTTGGAATATGCTTTTTTGACCGTCAATGAGTTAGTTTCGATCGGGTCACATACAGATATTCGAATTGTGAGCTTATTCATTTCATTATTCATCGAAAGCCACCTGGAATTACTCCATTTATCACATATTTTCATCTGTTACGATGAATTGAACACGAAGCGAAGAAAAACTTTTAATTCATCAACAGAAGATACATTTTCAACCACAACCCAATGACATTTTTTTGTAGTACATAACTATAACTGATATTCAAACAATAATGCTTAGAATAAAATGTCAACCCCCCTCAATTCCAGATGAATTTTTCAATTCGAGATCGGTTGAAGATAGGGCAATTCTGCGAATGGCAGTCGATTTAGAAAGACGAATTTAGAGTACTCTGTGATTTTTAATTCGATCAAACAATGAAAGTAGTCACGCGAAAATTGTCTTAAGGGGTAGACCCCTGAAAATCATGAAAATCCACCTAAAATTCACACTAAATACGCAAAATTTCATGCTGATTCTGAAAATGCATGATTTGTATATGCTCAGATACAAGGTTTATCATGAAAAAGGATCAAACGAAGAAACAAATATTTCCAACTCGAAATTGCAGATGTTCCTTAAAAAGCATACAAAATCTTTAATTGATCCTGAATCGAATTCAAATTTGGTGTGGATATTCTAAAATTGTTGATTTTTCTAAAAATGAAAGAAAAGCGATGAAATAAAGAATGTTCGATGGAAATGACCCCTCTAAACTCCACATGAATTTTTCAACTCGAGAACGGTTAGAGATAGAGCAATTCTGCGAACGCCAATCGATTCAGAATGATGAAATTACTCTACTCTGTGAATTTTGAATTGATCAATACAGGAAAGTGATAAGTCAAAAAAGTCTTAAGGGGTAGACCCCTAAAAATCATGAAAAAGACAAAATCATCCAATCAACTTGAAATTCGCACTATATACGCAAAATTCTATGCTGATTCCGAAAATATATGATTTGTATATGCTCAGCTACAAGGTTTATCATGAAAAAGGAACAAACGAAGAAACAAATATTTCCAACTCGAAATTGCAGATGTTCCTTAAAAAGCATACAAAATCTTTAATTGATCCTGAATCGAATTCAAATTTGGTGTGGATATTCTAAAATTGTAGATTTTTCTAAAAATGAAAGAAAAGCGATGAAATAAAGAATGTTCGATGGAAATGACCCCTCTAAACTCCACATGAATTTTTCAACTCGAGAACGGTTAGAGATAGAGCAATTCTGCGAACGCCAATCGATTCAGAATGATGAAATGACTATACTCTGTGAATTTTGAATTGATCAATACAGGAAAGTGATAAGTCAAAAAAGTCTTAAGGGGTAGACCCCTAAAAATCATGAAAAAGACAAAATCATCCAATCAACTTGAAATTCGCACTATATACGCAAAATTCTATGCTGATTCCGAAAATATATGATTTGTATATGCTCAGCTACAAGGTTTATCATGAAAAAGGAACAAACGAAGAAACAAATATTTCCAACTCGAAATTGCAGATGTTTCTTAAAAAGCCTAACAAAATCTTTAATTGACCCGGAATCGACTTCAAATTTGGTGTAGATATTCGAAGAAGGTTGATTTTTTAAGAAATAAAAAAAAGGGATGAAATAAAGAATTTTCGATGGAAATAACCCCTCTAAACTCCACATGAATTTTTCAACTCGAGAACGGTCAGAGATAGAGCAATTCTGCGAACGCCAATCGATTCAGAATGATGAAATTACTCTATTCTGTGAATTTTGAATTGATCAATACAGGAAAGTGATATGTCAAAAAAGTCTTAAGGGGTAGACCCCTAAAAATCATGAAAAAGACAAAATCATCCAATTAACTTGAAATTCGCACTATATACGCAAAATTCTATGCTGATTCCGAAAATATATGATTTGTATATGCTCAGCTACAAGGTTTATCATGAAAAAGGAACAAACGAAGAAACAAATATTTCCAACTCGAAACTCGAACGCCAATCGATTCAGAATGATGAAATTATTCTACTCTGTGAATTTCAAATTGATCGAAACAGGAAAGTAAGTCGAAAAGAGTCTTAGGACAAAATCCCTCTTTCATGATGAATAAATTATAGTTCCACTGGGGGCAGAAATTTTCAAATCTTCAACCGATAAAAATTCATCTGGAGTTGAGATTGGTCATTTTCATTCAAAACCTGTTTTCCATAGTTTTTCTGATGAATTTCCTAAAATTCAAATTTTTAATATGTATACCAAACTTGAAGTCGATTCCAAGTCAATTGAAGATTTCGTAGCTTTTTTACGGAACCTCTGCAATTTCGACTTAAAAATATCTTTTCTCGTTATATCCGTTTTCATGGTAAACCTTATATCTTAGCAAACACATATCATATATTTTCATAATCAGCATGAAATTTTAAGTATATAGTGCGAATTTTAAGTTGATAAGATGATTTTGTCCTAAGACTCTTTTCGACTTACTTTCCTGTTTCGATCAATTTGAAATTCACAGAGTAGAATAATTTCATCATTCTGAATCGATTGGCGTTCGAGTTTCGAGTTGGAAATATTTGTTTCTTCGTTTGTTCCTTTTTCATGATAAACCTTGTAGCTGAGCATATACAAATCATATATTTTCGGAATCAGCACAGAATTTTGCGTATATAGTGCGAATAAATTTTTCAAACTCTCAGGGGAGACTTCTGATGCAATTCACTCCTCAAGAAATATCAGGCGTTGTTTACTTGTTGACTGAATGTCTCAAAAATGTTAGATGAATCTTATATCTTTTTATCTATCAAATTATCCAAGAAGCTCAGTCATTCCAAGAGCAGTAGAGAAAAATGGGCCTTTCAGTCCCCTTCTTCGGCTCGGGGACTGTTCCCTGAGGCATACGGCATGCATAAATTCAAGACCAATACCAATGTCTCCCGACTTTCCTCGGTTATTACAGGATCTTCGTTCTCGTGGGAGCCAGAACTATTTTTGCCCTCTGCACAATATCCATAAGTAACCATAGGTCTTGGGAAGATCAGCAAGGCTTTTTGTACTATTCGCACGTTCCGAATTTTTGAAGTTCATCATCTCTGATAGCTGAGTACCTACTAGCACTATCAGGGTTATTAGCAGGAACAAGTCAGTGGTACTTTGATCCGTTGAAAAGGGGTATAATCATAAAAGGGTTGTCACCCATTAGATTTTTTTATGAAAATCGCTACTGACGCGACATGGTGATGTTTTTCACATTCATTCATTTTTTTCTAATTTTTTTCCATCATTCAATTTTTTTGGACTTTCGAAATGATTTTTACATGAATCATTATCACGAGTCACTCAGGTGACTGTTAATATCTATAGTTTTCTCGTGATTCCACATGATGAATAATTCTGAAAATAATGGCCAATTATGTTCACGATTTTGATAATTTTCAATCACCTTCCGATACATCCAGTGATAGATCTATCATATCGTACCGCAATGAATAATAATTCTAAATTATCACCAACAGATAATTTAAAAAAATTTATTTTTCCGATGAATATTTTTCCAGAATTGAACATCTGCAAGTCTAGATAAAAAATTAATGGCTTTTCGCAAGTGATTAACTTGTAATGTCGTGAGGTTTTAGAGATATTAAAAAAATATATAAGGAAATGAAACATTGAAGATGCAGTTCAGTTTCCAATCGCCGTACGATTCTGTCAAAATGAAACTCTCCTGCCTCTTCGGTGTTGTAATGTGCTTTGGTGTTGCAGCCATGATGTAAGTATTAATGAGGCTCAAAAACATTTTTTTAAATTTTAAAACAATTTTTGAGTTTATAACCATCCACAGATCAAACAAATTCATTACTTACAGTGGGACCCATTCGAAATGGAAACACGTTGTATAATATAATTTGTTTAAACTATTGAAATGTTTTTTTTTATTCCATAAATAAGTATTCATTTTTAGGGCTAAATATTCGTATTTTTCAGAGTCGAAAATCTACTAAAATTTTGAAATTATTTTACAAAATATCTGACTACACTACTGGATTCAGAATATTTTTGAATGATTCATATAAATGTTAAATGAAGTTCTTAAATTTGAGAAGTATGCCGTTTGTTCAACACATCACTTCAAATTCAGAATTTTAATACGATTTCTTACCCTTAACCATTGAATTCAGGAAATCACGGAGTATCAAAATCCGTATCTCAAAGAAATAATAAATAAATAGGAATAAAATTTTAAAAAACATTTTATTCAATAGGATTCTCTTATAATTTTTTTATTTATGTTGTTATATTTGGGCATATTTTTCAAACTTCATTTACCTATCAATCTTTGTTTTATGGAAGCATTCCAACGTAATTTTCACATATTTAAAAATATCCTGAATCTAGTAGTGTTGTAAATTTTTTTCCAAAAAAATCACTAATATTTTCTTTAAATTTTCGACGCTGAAAAATATAAAATTATGGCTCTGAAAATGAATACTCATTCATGAAATTTGGTATCCCATTGGACTCTTTGAATAAATCATTCCAATAGGTTGAAAAATTTATGTTCTATAAGAATGTTTCCATTTTCAATGGGTCACATTGTATATTCATTTGCAGGATATCTGAAGAGTAGGGTATATCCATCTGATTCGAAATACCTTTCATTTTATTCACAAAAATTAAATTCCATCAATTACAATCTATTTTTGAAGCTTAAAATTGAATTTTATCGTGAAGAGTGATTTTGGCAGTATAGGATTCAATTTTATTTAGGCTCCTTTGATACATTTTTTTCATAATGGTCGGAACAAAACAAGTTCCCATGCAGTGTATATCATCAATCTCGTAGCATGCTGTTTTCTTGAATATAAGGAATGTTATTCCATGATTCACAAAAATATTTTTTAAATATATTAAATTTTTATTCGATCTCATTTGATGGAAATAGTTGATGATAATCCAATCTGAGTGATTCACTACAAATGAAGTGGTACTTTCGGTTTATTTCTTTAAGAGTGAGTTTTTGCAGCGGAAATAATTTATTCGTACTCTTTATTCTAAGCATAGTTCAATATTTCGTGTAGTTTTTCTCTTTCTATTGGAACAATCAATTTCAATAATTCACATATTTAACATATTGTATTCACAGTGTTAATCTGGTAGTTTTAGTATACCGGGTAATCCATTTGAAAACAAAAAGTTGACATGAAACACGTTACAACATATAGATAATTCAAATCAGACACTCAATGGCTTTCAATATACCATTGATAAAATGTATGAGGGACCTTATTATTTTTTCCACAAATAAGCAAGTTACTGGCTGCGAATACTTAGCTGAATCACCCGGTATAATCCAGCTCAGTTCATTCTTCCGTGATTCAACATGACACTTAATTTAACTTCATTTGAGGAATAATCACTAATTTCACAAGTCGTATAAGATTTTCATATTTTGACTTGTTTTTATATATTTCAACCTCCTACAGTGTGAAAATGAAAAAACTCAAAAACTATGTCGTCAAGAAAAATTTTTTTTTCACAAAATGGAACTATAACTCGTCTTTATCGGGAGTTTGCATTTTGGGCACCAAGGCAACATGTATTCAACATGCATTTTTGGCACCGACCCAAAAGGTCCACATTACAAAAATTGCATTTTGGGCACCGAGCCTCATTATTCATTCGCCATTTTTATAATTTTGGGTAGGTTAATAGGTAAATAATACAAAACTATTTTAAAGCATACGAAAATATGTTTATTATTGTATTATGATTACATTAATTGTACAAACTATCTTAATCTAAATATTCATTGACATAACAATGGAATGACAAACATTTAATAAAGTGTAGCCTATTGATTTCCATATTTTGGTATTTAATCTACTAAATAGTCGGCCTACGATACAAGTTTAAACCGAATCACTTGCGGACCTTTCAATAATCTATTACCTGAGATAAACAACAACGTTAAGAAACCAGACCATATTTGATTCATTTTACAATACAGAGGGGTGAAACAACAGATTTTTCAGCCTTGCAAAAAGGCGAATCTGTCACCAGGTTAGTTCGTTCAGGAAAAATCGAGTCATAAAAATATAAAAAATCGTCATTTTGGTCGTCGGCGATGAACATTCTAATAAAGGGCGGAGAAACTGCAAATAGCATTTTTTTCATTTCATTTTCAATAAATTTCTAACATATTATGTTCACTAACAAGAGACAAAAGTTCCTCATTAATATAATACGTACTTAAATCGTAATTAAATCTTTGGTACCCAATTGCAGTTTTCATAATCCCTCGAAACTGACCGCAAAGGGTACCTACCTGTTTGGTGCCCGATTTGCATGCGCCCTCTTTATATATGACTTATTCAGGTATCTTCACATCTGAAAAAACCACTACCATATCCATTAAATGGAGAGAATTATAGGCGATTTCCATTAATTTTTGTAACCCCTTCTCATTTCACATTTATCTAGTTCTCTTGCCACCATCGATCTATTATTATCATCGTGTTTTATTTTATTGTCTCAACTTGATGTTATCCAGGGCCCTACCCATAGATCATGACAGCTTTGAAACCAGCCATACGGACCACCGTCACCAAGAAATGCCTATTCACGAAGACACACAAGATTCACATATGGACGATACACTCAAAACCTGGAAAACCGATGAGAATGGGATAGATGTTCTGCATTTAGGAACAAATGCTTACAAATCATCAAAATACCCGCACTATGATAAGTTTAGGAACAATGTTGCAGTGCAAGAAATGGCAGATACCTCGAATGCCATATTTGAGAATATATCGATACCCACTTATGTTCCAAAGACAAATCTTCCTTATGCTGTTGATATACCATTGAAATCTTATGTGAAAGATGTCCCAGATGTCCCAGATGTCGTCTTTGAAAATATATCCATCATTTCTAATGCTTCTGGAACAAACATACCGTATGCTATCGATATACCGTTAGAATATTATGTAAAAGATACTTCAGACGAAGTGCCAGAGAATATTTCCATAGCTGTTAATATTTCTGACTCAAAACTTCCATATGAAGATATCCTTGATGTCGTCGTTTTTGAAAATTCAGTCATCGTTTCTAATTCATCTGAAGGAAACCTTCTGAATGCTATCGATATACCGCAGGAATATTATGTGAGAGATGACGTTTCTGAAAATATTTCTTTAGCCATCAATATTTCTGAGGCAAATCATCCACGTACTCTTGATGTACCTCTAGAGTATGATGTAAAAGAGGACCTAGATGACGTCTTTGAAGAAATAGCCATCATCACCAATGTTTCTGAAGCAGACATTCCGTATACCATCCACATACCGGTGGATTATCATGTGGATGCTGTATTTGAAAATATATCCGCCATCACCAATGATTCTGAGACAACTTCCCCGAATCCTATTAATATTTCAATGGATTATCACGAGAATGCTGAATTGGCAGAAAAATCTGGAAAAAGAAATATCAGTATGACTGAAGAGTTTTCAGAATACAAAAATAGCTCATCAGCTATAAATATTATATCAAATGAGAGTATGGTGAACCACACTGAAACAACTGTGAACTGCACAAATTGCACGGATATTTTCGAAAATACTACGGAACCAAAACGTAAGTTCATGTTAGTGAGAAATGAAGTATTTGCATTATAATAAAAAGAATATGCAGTGTATTCCATTTGAAATGAGCCACCCTGAATAACTGTTGTCACAATGATTTTCAGGAAAAATAAAAAAATACATCAACAATTGTATACAGAGGAAAACATTTGGACATATTCACATTTGATCAAACTTTCCCTATCGCACTCCCAGAGCACCAATTTTTTTAAAATGGATTACCCTGTATTATTTATTATTTTATGACATGCTCTGGGAGTGCGATAGAGGAAGTAACATCAAATGTGAATATGTCAAAATGTGTCCCCCGGTATACTATTGTTGACGTGTTCTTTAATTTTTCCTGAAAATCATTGTACCAAAAGTTATTCGGGGTGGCTCGTTTTAAATGAAATGCACTGTATATATTTACTTCAGAAAACATTGTAAAAAATATTAATGATATCAAACAATGTTTTGGAAATTTTGTACAGAAAACGAAATGGGTACATACAGGGTGACCCATTTGAAAGCTAAATCTGTTATATATTCTCCTATTCAGACATTTCGTCTTCAGTTCATATAGCATCGATAGTTCTAGTTAAATGCCATAAATTTGAAATGGAAATAAAAATTTTGAGGCCTACTTCGAATTTTTCTTAAGGTTAAAAATCCAAAAAACATACTAGCGATTCTTTAAAATGAAATTTGATGATGACAACTTTTCGAAATATTTAGAATAAACAGTAAGAATTTTACTTATGCTATATTTCTGTCAAAAAAATCATTTTATCGTGAAATTTCAGTCACACCCATTTAAATCCAGAATTGGTTATGGTCCACCTTGTATACGTTCTCATCTGTTTCAACCTGAATGTCTTCTTTCTCTTCCAGTAATAGGTTGCATGTGTGCCCTCTTCACCACACAGCACCCCACAGAAAATGATATCCCGCTCACCTCCAGAACATTCCACAACGTATCTTGTGAACAGGACGTTCACAGTGGGGATGCATGCAACGAGGTGTGTATAGGTGTCGCTACTGTCAACAAGGAGCTGATGGACCATATGGTTTGTTCCTTCGTACCCCATTCTTACTTCAATTTCAAGGTGAGAATCCAATATATTTTTCGTTGTTGTGTCAGCTTCTTTTTGCACACAAAGTTCATGTTATCCACCACAGTGGGCTCTAATTTTTGCTTCACTTTCCTTTTCATAGTATCATATATATATTATTTCTACTATCCCACTCTACTCCTATATAATGCCTGGACCTTCCACTCTTTAATAAATGAGCACAAAATATATAAAAAACCAATATTATTTCATTAGTAACTTACGTTTAAGAAATATGAATCTTTTTACTATGGTCCCCTGCACCAATAGTGATTTTTAGTTGGACTTAAAGTGTTTTGATTTTTAGGCGTTCCTACAGTCGAAACTTTGTGAAGAAGATGCTCAATGGAACTTCACCGGCATTTCATCCCCAACACCCATTTGCTGCTATAGGGGTATACGAATTCCATGTTGAACCAGCAAAGAACTGACTATTCCAGCTGCCACACTTTTGTTGATAGTTGTTAAGAGATTTGTTTCATTGTTTTCCATTTCGTAGTTTCTTCGAATTATAATTTTAAGTGTTTATTTTAATTGTTTTTGATGATTTTTTTGAATAAACGATAATATGAGAAATTCTACTGAGATTTTTTATTTTCAACAGCTACTCAATTCACTGTCGATTGCAATTGACAGGTGCCATCTGATAACAACTACTTCTCTGACTCTAATACTCTATTAGTAGTTCAGTCGACAGGTAGTTTCAGATAGAAAAAGGTGAATAACTTTGTTAGCGAAAGGAGCATCAAGTGTTAGTGACAGTTTTGGTTTTTGGGTAATTTTCTGAGATGGCGTCTACATCTCGTGGATCAGACTTGTGTTTTATTTGTAATGGAGGAGTTGAAGCAGGTGAACTAACTGCAGTGAAAGCCAGAGGAGTTGCCAGACTGTTGGAGTCCAGTGTAAAAAGCAAACTTTTGGCAGATGAACAGTTTCTACGTGAGTTGAGTTAAGTAAGAGTACAGAGTGCTTGCCAAACAAGGTACAACAATGAGAAATTAATTGCTGCATTTACACGTGGTGGATGTGACACCAATGTGTGTCTTCTTTGTGAGAAAGCTATCACTGATGATTTCAGAGCTAAACAGGTAAAGTTGCCCTTGGAAAGGCGCAATGCTACAGTCAAAGTGACTCTACCCGAAATTTCTAATAGAATCATCGAAAATGCGAGGATGCGTGGAGACGACTGGGGGAAGAAAATAGAAGAGCGCATTAGCCAGTTGCAGAATTTGGACACTGATTTAGTCGCCGTCAATGCTGAGTATCACCAAAAGTGCCTCGCAAGCTTTTACCATCCACCTAAGTCATCGCATAAAAGAGGATTCCGCCCATCGCCGAGTGTTGACGAAACCATGCGGGTGATATTTTCATACATCGACGAGAATAGTGATGAATGCCAGATTTCCATTCAGCAGCTGATTGAGGAAGACCGTCGACCACACAGCAAAACTGTCAAAAATCGTCTTCAGATGAAATATGGGGACCAAATCATTATTTCAGAATCAAGGAGAGGGCCTATTGTCAGTCTGAAGAGGGTTGGTGACAAAATTCTGTACGATAACTGTACTCCACCGACAGGAAAGTAGACGCACAGGAAGAAAGACGGTGAATTGTGGAGGCAGCTGGAAAAATAATTTTGGAAGACATCCGCTCCAGAGTATTCAACACAGTTGAGTATCCTCCGATTGACAACTTCTTGGATAGTGCGCAAACTGCGGTTCCGGACACTGCTTCTTCTACTCCATTAGGGTTGGGTGGGGGAAGGAGAAGTGGGGTGTCCAAAGTTGATGACTTCAACTAAGAACCATAATTACTACAACATTTCATCATGATTCGGGTATAACAGATGAAATAAGCTGTGTTTTCATTTTTTGTCATTTCTTAGTAAAACATGACCTTTTTTTTTGACGTGCCATATCTCGGTAGCGAATTCACATACAAACATGTTTTTTCAGTCAAAATTGTATAAAATTTTACGCTCTACAAAAGAGTACCGAAATTTTTTTTCCGTAGGATGTAAGAGAAAAAGGACTTTCCCTTTAAAAAAGCTCGTAATTTTGCATACGTTGATATGTCAATTCCGTGATTAATATTAATAGTCGATTTCAGCATTGAAAATATTGACCAGAGAGGCTTTTCATGATTTGGATAGTTCTTCAAAATATGCCAATATTATATTTTCAGAAACACTTTTAGTTTTGTATTTTGCCTTCCAATCCATAAACTGTTTGTATGCATTTTCATATTTTCCTCTTGAAGTTGAAGGTAGTAAATTCAATGACAATGAATTAACATGTTCTCTTAGTTCTGGCGGAGTATTTTCAATTTTCAGAACTGTCGCTATCCATTTTAGTTCAATCTCATTAAAAAATGACGGGACAAGAATATTTTACGAATATTTTATGCTTGACGTTGGTTGACATTCAAATGATTCGATAGATGTTGCTCCGTTGCCTAGTAATGGATAGTGTGTATGTGGGTATTTGAAACAGCAGTAGTGATGTCTATAATTTTTGTTCAAAATATTATGAATTTGTACGACAATTTCCCTCATATTATATAAACCAATAGACTTTGTCTATTCATTCTTGAAGTTGCCTGATCGAAATGCAGAATTTTCAAAATATACTTTCACCTTGCTGTCACGAAAACTGTATTGCTTAGAAATTAGGTACTGAAAAATGTTGGCACAGAAATGTCACTTTGTGGCACAGAAATGTCACTTTGCGGCACACTAATGTCAAATTTCAATTATTGTGAGAAATAATCATGTTTGCGAACGTAAAACTATGCAGAAAACCATGTTTTGGAGTGTGGTCGTAGAAAAAATATGTATAGACCTTAGAGAGAACCAGTGACGAGACATGGGGAGTAGGCAGATTGAGACCCCGACGTCAAGTCACAAAAACCTAACGTAATTATACCTGAGGAGTAGGCAGATTGAGACCTCAGCGTAGAATTACGTTTTAACCTTTCATTAATTTTCTTTCTATTTCAATTCTTGAAAATGGCTCCAAAATCGGAGCCGAAACGTCGAATTTCAACAAATTCTAGACGCGGTTCAACCCGAACTTTTAGTTTTCATATATATATATATATATATATATATATAAATAAAAGGTAGAGAAGAAATGACAAAGAGTATTCATTGAACCAGCCTAGTATTTTGACTGCATCCTCAAAACTATTTTCCGCTTTTTATATAAATAAAATATATCGTAAAAAATAACATTTAAAGTACATAAGTTTGACTCAACTTAAAAAGTCAGTTCATAAAAATACATTTAAAATAATAATCACATCGAGTATAGTTAAAAGTCATCATGAAATTCTTGTATATTGTAATAAGGTCTATTACTTAATAGTATATTATGTAACAAGAGTTGTAAGTGACCCATTACGCACGAAATGAAATAGTTTATGCATGAAGCCGCGCAGCGGCGAGTGCATAAATTTCATGAGTGCTTAATGGGCTTACAACTCGTGTAACGTACTATACTTTGTCTACGCCCATTCATTTTCTTCCATTAATTAAGAAACATCGCAATCAGACATTTTCGTAGATAAAGTTGAGAAAATGTTCGGATACAATATTTTGTTCAAGAAATTGACAATATAAAATGACGTGACATTTATTTTCATAGCAAGCTACTTAACGAAACGTCCTATTTTTAAAGAAATTGCATAACGTGCTGCCTACATTTAGGGGCATCACTCTTACAATCCTAAATATATCTCACTAATGATAAAAGTTTTTGTTTTTTAATTGACTAAATTTGTGTAAATAGACCAAATGAAGTCTTACGTAAATACAAATTTGATTGTGATTTGATTAAACCAAGAAGTTTAAGTTTTCTTCTCAAAACGCACGTGTATGTTATGAGATCTCATTACGTGCATGTTATTGTTAAATGTCATTTACAAGGAATGTTGACAGTGCGATTTTTGACATTTACAGACATGGGCGTAGAAAAAAAACATTTCACTGCCTTCCTGAAGTGTTGTAAAGACTGAATTTGTTTTATATCATTTGGCAGGTGATTGTAAATTTTACAGCCATTATAAATAATGGTATCGGCAACTCAATATTTCTGGATTGTCTTGTTAGATAATGGGATGGTGATGATGGAAATTTATGTAAATATTTTTTAATGTAGAACACTGATTATGAAAAATGTATTCTGCAAGATTCTCTACGCTTTGATTTGCACATATATCTTTTAGCTCGTTTTCGCAGAACTACAATATTTTGCAGTAGATAACCACTACATACGCCCCAAAACGGAATTCCATATCTCAGGTGAGATTCCGCCAGAGAGTAATACAGTCTTAGCTGCTGATAAACTCAGCTCATTTGCGACCACTCGAACTGCATAACAACCAGATATTTTGTTACTCTGGGCACAAATATGATCTTCAAATTTTTATTTACGATCAATATGCAATCCTAGAAATTTTAAACTGTTTTAATAACGTTGATGAACATACATGACCCTATATTTTTTGAATGGTCAAAGTAATCTCTATTCAACCATGTGATGAAATATAGGGTGTTCCATTGCAAAAAACATAAGTGTTTTTGGCAAGATAAATCGACGAGAATGTACAAACAAAAGAATACATTAATAAACACCTTTATTGAAATAGTCATTTGCAGTTTAAAAAACACAATTTTTATAATGTTAATTTTATGATATATTCAGATGAAACTTTCCCCAAACGATTCCTATTGTGTCAACTATACTGAACAATCATAGCTGCCATGACAGAAATTGAAGGGAAGGCGGCTCACTAGATGAAGGCTGGGTTTGAGAAACAGGCATTATTATAGCGATAAAAAAGGATGAGCTATTTTTATTGCTGTCAAATTGACACAACGTCATATTTATATGGTTTCTTTCATTAGGAGTTGATTTAACTAAGTTTATTTACATTTTTTGCACTGCGCCAGAGGTCAATAACATTATTAAATCTTGTTGGCAAAACAACAGTTGCAAAAATATTGAAAGAACACAAATTTCAGCCTTACAAGCCAAAATTCATACACCCTTCAAAACAACGTGTGATTATGAGCGACGTTTCGAATTTTGTTCTTTGATATAACGAGAGATAGAAGATATCCCTTTCATAACAAGATGTATCATTTTTACCGACGAAGCAAGTTCACCTCTAATGGTACTGTCAGTTCACAAAATTGTCGTTGGTGGAGTGACGTAAATGTTAGGGCCTTTTTTCTTCCGAGAAACTCTAAATAGTGAACGTTACTTATGTTTTTTAAATAATCACTTGTTTAATTTTATGGATGAACTACCCATAGGTGATAGGCTACAGATATGGTACCAACAAGATGGTGCACCATGCCATAGAACAAGGGATGTAAGACAATATTTAAATACCCTTTCCAATGAAAGAGTGATCGATAGATATTCTGACTTTTTTTGGCCCGCTAGGTCTCCGGACTTGAGTCCCCTCGATTTTTTCTTGTGGGGGTACTTGAAAGAAAATGTATACCTTCAGAGGCCTTTCCAAAATGTGGACCATTTGGAGAGGACAATTAGAGAGACAATTGCACACATAACTGCTGTTATCATAAGAAATGTATTAAAAGAATTTTCTAAAAGAACAGTAAAATGTATGCAAAACGAAGGAGGATATGTCGAGGCAAATGTACAGTGAACGGGAAAGGTTGATATATTATTTTTATTTAAATTATATATTTGAATGTCAAGTTCAATGTTGGAATTGCATCTTTCAAAAATAAATAACAAACATGTTTCTAATAGATATTTTGACCCTCTTTGCTCATATATCCGTTTATACACCGGATCAATTGCGGAGAGTATTCGAATGTATGAGGTGCTTGTGAACAACTTATAACATGCGTTTAAGCATGTTATCGTTCTGTAGTTCTTGGGATCTCCGTTTTGGGGGATTAGCACGGTTCGCCCCTCGACAAACCTATCCGGAATCTGCTGCTATGCATCTAGTCATGAGTTGAGAACTCTTGCTTCCATTCATCATTATTTATTTTTTATTTTTCCCAGTCTGCTATTTTTGTTCGTAATTATGGTGAAACTATTTTTATTATGTTCTGATTTTTATTTCTGCCGGGTCATCATGAAAAATCTATGAAAGCAAACCCACTCCGTTTGAAGATTCAGTAGAAAGTTAAATAATGGAATTTCATCCTGACTAAACAACCTTCTCGAATATTGTGTTAGCAGCTCGTAATCGATATGTCAATGGCGCTCTGAAAAATTAACCCTTCCATCCAATTCAGAAAATCATTATGCAGGGTGGCCCAACGAAAGGTCAGTTCAAAGAAAACGCCACAAGACATAACTTTTGTCTTTGAGGGGTGCAAGTTTCTGTAAAGGAATATTTAGCCCGTCTAAAACTAATATCAGAAGGATACACGCGTTGAGTGAAATTAACGATATTATTGGTTACAGAGTGTGTTATTTGAACATTTCCGGAAAATAACATGTAACCAAGGAGAATAATGAAGCCTAAATTCAAATGAATTTCGTATCAGGTGGAGGAAAATTTCTAAAGTGATACAGCTACAGCCTCGATTTTTTTGAGGCATAAAGTTTGATAAATTGAGAAAAAGTATCTGACAGGAACTATGTAATGTAGAGGTGTATTGTTGAAAACGTGATTCACTTTCAAAATGTCATAATTTTTGATTATATGTGTTAATAGTGGATCAGCTGTATTCCGAAGCGACTCTAGATGTACCTTGTTGAAATTTGCTTAAATTAAAAATGAAACCACAATATGCTTTCCAATTAATACAGGAAAACATTGACTATTTGGGTGAGTTGCGATTGTACTTCCAGCAATAGTAATTGTGTGAAGACAGTCTCACTCAGGACAAAAGTACATACGTCAGAGACCCATATGTTAATTTTTCTGCTTCCCACGGACAGGAAAATCCTGTAACGTTCATAGAACATCGAGGAAAAGGAATTGATGAGGCAGTGTGTTCCATAGCTTTGTTATCATTGGTCCTCACAAACTTGTTGGATCTCCATTCTAGAATTATTCCTTAGTTCATATTTAAATAAGTTCGTCCTCCATTCCTTTCTGATTCCACGGGCTGAGATAGATAATTCTGAAGAGAAAGCAGTTTGAAGGGCACTACCATCCTCGAAACTATGTTCTGATCATAAGGAAGATCAACATGAAATCATTAATGGTTATTATTCCATTTATTGAGTAGATTTTATTTTACACTGTTGTTTTTACACAAAACTAGATACGTATTATGGTACAGACGTTTTCAAAATCACCCCCAACGATGCATAACATTTACCCTATAATGGGGATAGAGTTACAGGATTGACTCCACCACACAAACGTGTCTCCCTCAAAGACAAAGTTGACGTTTTTCAACGTTTTTCAACGTTTTTCTTGAACTCGGTTATATCATCTGCTATTCTACATTGGGCCCTGTCGTTGGGACACCCTGTATACAGATTTAATATCGGCTAATTGTGTACTAATGAATGCTTCGAAATGGAGGGTTTTAGTAGACTTCATGCTACTTCGCCCGACAATATTGATGAATGACTTTCAGAAACTACGCCTGTAAACTTCAAACGAATTTCAACTGTATTGGAAACCGGTCCACGGCTATAAAAGAATTAAAAGAATTTTCGAACATCATGAATAAATATATTTTGGTAGAGTTCAACCCTTTTGATTTCGACTTTTGAATCTTGCATCATTTCGTTAATTAACCAAACACAAAAAAAATTCAGCACGGAATAGGATTATTAAAGGCGAGTTTTCAAATAAAAATGACTACTATCTCTTTCAAACACTGAATTACATCAGTAATATACCCTTGTGGAAATTTCTGCAATATTGATGACTGCAAATGACAGTTTAGATTATTTCAAACTAGGGATTACCTAAATAACGTTTTTGATGTTATTATTTACAATCTGTTTAGTACAGTTACAAGTATTAATGAAACCAACATGTGATCTCGATTTGAATTGAAGTGATTTTCTAGATTTGTGTAAGAACCACGCACACTTCTCATGCAAAAGCCTTTCAGAAGTACAGAGTGTTGAAGTTATAAAATGTCACTTTCAGACCATTATTACCCGAACTTTACAATCTTATAAGTGGGTTTTTTATCGACACCACAGTATTACCCTTGGCCAGTGCAACATTATGTTTTCTGAGTGTTTTCAAACCAACATACAGGATAAATAATTAGTTTTTCCGAATTTGGGAAAATGAAAATAATCTCATAATGAAGCATCAACGTCATAAGTCGGATAATATGAAAATTGATGTTTCTGTATTGGATATATTTGATAAGATCGGGTAAACCCATAATATATGAAAATTTATTTTATATTCAGAAGGAATTGAAAGTATGTCTCTGTTATATTTACTTCAAATTATGTGATTCAATCAATTCAGAGCACAGATTGTATGTGCCTTGGGACGATTTGAAAGAACGTGCATTTTGAGTCGTATACAGTGTTACTAATAATATTAATAATAATAGATTTTATTGACAGGAATAGCTATAACAATTAAAATCAAAGAACAGCAATATGAAAATAGAATATCCTAGCAAATGGCAGAATTCAATATATGACCACGTTAGAGTACCATGATCAGACCTTGCTCTTCCATCCAACCCTGAAAGGTCAAAAATAAACGAAACCAATATTACCAAAAATTATAGAAATACCCTATATAAAAAAATCTGATCGGGTAATTTTTCTGACTCCTTTTCATTTCACAGAGAAAATATATTATGAACTTCTGTATCAAATACATAATTTTTTTGTCTGGTTTTTGTTTAATATATGAAGATGCTGAACGATCGACTAATTATTGTTTTGAATCACATTTGAAATTGATTCCAGACAAAATGACCCCCAGATTTTCTGCTTGCTGCGAGTGCTCTCAGATTATGGATATGCAGAATTTGTTCAAAATACAGGGTTAGTCAGTACTTGATGAAATAACCCTGTAGGCGTATGCAATTCACAACATGGTCGCCATTAGTGTGAACATATTGAATGATGTGAACAGTAATACTCAAAGAGTTCATACACCTACATCAATGAAAAATGCTCTATTTGACCTACCACTAGTAATCAAACTTGGAGAGATGTCAGCAAATTCGATACATGTGAATATTGACAACTTATCTCGGATACTCATAATAATAATATTTTATCACAGCACAGTTTCAGAATAGAATAAGATATTGGATCAATATTTTTACAAATCATATTTATGTGATTATTCCATTTCAAGTTTTCAGCCATTTCCAAGACCAAAAAATGTTGTATCTTTCTGTTTTTCTGATTGGAATCAGTCGTTTCAATTATTGTTAGTGATGTGTCATCAGTACAGATTACAAAGTGATCACTATAGAAGTCATTCACATATATTATATACAAGAGTGGACCCAAAATAGAGCCTTGTGGTACCCCAATAAAAGAAGGTCTAGGCACTGACTTTTTAGCGTTTACTGCTGATTAGTGATTTTTGTTCTTAGAGTAACTGTCAAACCGTTCATAGGCTACTACCCTGATACCATATAATTAAATTTATGTGATGAGAATTAAATGATCCACCAGATCAAGAGCTTTAAGTTTCCAGGTTTAAAAAAACAACGGGATGCGAAACAAAATTAATTTTCCCTCGTAAACTCCAAAGGCATAGCCTGGGCGTGAAAAAAACGGCTAGTATTCTTATTTGTCGTGGTGCTCCGGAGCGATTTACAGAGTTTTTGATGGTGTATTCACTTCTTAGCTATAATATTCTCTAAGGAATGTCTACAACAGATAACAAGTAGTGTCCTCTACGACCGTTGCACTATATCTGCCAGATTCTTGGTGAAGCTATCTAGGTTCCAGAAAAAGTCAGACTATTATCGACTTCATATGTTTCAAAGATAGTAGTCACTTGACAAATCTATTTTGCGTTTTCATTATTATGTTATATCAAAAGTTGTAATTGGTTACCATCAGCAATTTGCACAAAAATTCTGGTCCAAGAAGCTTCACTTCCGATTCAGGTACATGCAGGGTGGGCCTGCATTTTCAACCCTACATGAGAAACGCATGCCTGTCGATGTTCATACCTATGTCTGTTTGTTTTTGCAGTATCAGCTTTTGCTTGATAGCCAAAGTATTTGAGTATAACTACGCAAATATTCTGATGTGACTCAAAGGTTGGAATTTTATTTTCAATGCGCTTGAATTAGTACTTTATCGATTGTTTTCGGGTATTTTATGATTCATGATATCATTCTTGGCACGATTCAGTTATGATGTCAGGAAATGAACAATAGATATTGCATTTTCCAGCCACCTGTGTTAATGAGATGTTTTGCAATTAACTGCACGACTTCGATAACTTCCAGACAAATTTTTATCCAAAATGAATATTCGCATTATCATATATGACTATTTCGGTTCTTTATCACTTCCTAGAGCAATAAAATGGGTCATTCAGAACAATTTCTAGAAGATAAGCTGAACTTTTCGATATCTTAATGTTTCTTCTAGAAAAATTGCTCATCTGCAGGTGTCGGAGGAAATAGTCGATTCCCCTCTTAAAAGTACAGCCAAAAAGTGGGCATTTGAAATGATATAAATAGCAGGAAAAACCGGCCAAGACTTTATTAGGTTCTGGCTGCTCTAGCGAATTCAAAATGAAGCTTACAATTGCTTTGAGTGTTGTTTTTGTTCTTGCTATTAGTGTTACCTTGTAAGTATTATATAAGTTACTTATTTTTTTAATAAAATTCAACTAAAATATTCCGGAACTAAGCAAGATAATGTCTGGTTTCAATTTTATGAAGGTTTTTTTTTGAAGTTTACTGAATACACAATAACTATTCTTTCAGATATTTTTTCATATCCATATACTGGGTGTTCGCGGAAGGTGGTTCGACCGTATACTTTTTTTTGTTTTTGAATACATTGAAAACACTTTTTGTGACACAAACTTTTGATTTTGATTCTTATTCTAGTATATTTTTAATTCACTCCTACCTACATGACATTCTGAATACAACCATGTATCACTTTTCACTTTCTGTGACCAATTTTTTTTACATTAATTTATTTTTTGATCTAGATATACTCAAATCTTTAGCTCATTCATAAAATTTTAGGACAGACATAACTTTGCTGTTTTCGTTCAACATGTATCTGTCTTGTGAAATTTTATTTTTAAATTGTATATATTCTTTTGGGCTGTCATCAGAAATATTTTAAGTGATTTTCATCAATTATTCAAAATGTTATCTCAAACTTCTGATTTTATTCAAGTCTATTATACCTGATTTCACAATTTTTAGGAATTCTTTTGAAAATTCGTTATGATCTTACACATAATGAAACGTCCATTTGTCATACATCATTGAATTTATTTAGAGAATCGTTTAAAAAATCTGAATTTTTTAAAACAGGGCTATATTTTAAAAAATAGATAATGTACAAAGAAATTTGAAATTGAAATATTCATTTCTGAAATAATTTGAGAATCAAAAATATTTCATTATATTTTTTACTTCCATA
Organism: Chrysolina americana; assembly: GCA_958502065.1. Classification (NCBI taxonomy): domain Eukaryota; kingdom Metazoa; phylum Arthropoda; class Insecta; order Coleoptera; family Chrysomelidae; genus Chrysolina; species Chrysolina americana. The sequence goes on along the minus strand of OY293417.1, from coordinate 65,380,013 downwards.
TGCAGTGTGGCCCATTTAAAATCACTGCTATAAAACATATTTTTTGAATAATTTTTTTTTTGTCGAGACCACTATAATTTCATAAATAATAAGTCTTCATTTTCATGGTCAACAATGTCTAAAATCTTTAAAAAAATAGACATTTCCAAATAATCTTATGAAGGAATGCGTCTATCAATAAAAAAGGTTATAATAATGATAATAATAATGATTACTTCTATTAAGATACAAGAAATGCAATGCTGTCGAACTGTGGAAAAAGACATGGAAGCTTACTGAAGCTTTGGAGCTTGTGCGTGATTTATGTTATAAGGACATGAAATTTTAAAAATACACTCTGACTTTGGTCAAAATTGTTACTGCAGGAAGTCCAAAACAATCACTTATTAGAATTTCATGGAAATCTGTCAATGGATAAAAACATCATAAGAGGGTGAAATAAAAGAAAATGAAATATTTTCAAAAAACCATTGAGCAACACATTTTTCAAATTAAATTAGTAATTTTTTTTCTTCAATTCATGAATAGATATTGATTATTAGTGATATTTTGGGACTTCCAGACTCCAGCGGTGCAGTCAAAATTCTGATAAAAGTTCTAGACTTGAAATAGTGGATTGATTAAACAACATGTTTTTCAAATCTTTCACATTTTAACGTAATTTTGACATACTCAGTATTGTGAATCCAGAGGTGTTTTATCGCTAATAAGCATTTTTTATTTTTGAAAAAAAAATCATTCCAATCGATTGAAAAATATATGAACTTCATCAATGACCGTTTCAAATCTTCCCATCGTAGACAACTTCATTTTGAACTCACTATATAGTATACAGTGTGTCCAAAATAAGAATGGGATAGCATTAGTATCTCGGTAACGGTTGCAGATACAATGTTGGTTGAATTAGATAAATTGCGTCATATATCATTTATACTTATAAGAATGTTTCCAGCTCATTTCAGATATTACTCAAAATCATCCATGAAAAACCAGGTAGTACCTATTAGACGATGTTACCTGTGCTTAGAAAATAACATCTTTTGTAATAAAGACAGAGACGTAAACGGAGGTTTTTCATGGATGATTCTGAGTAATATCTTAAATGAGCTGGAAACATTCTTTAATAGGTATAAATGTTATATGAGGCAACTAAAAATAAAAAATGGCTTTGATTTCTGAAATAAAAAAAAACAGAGCCGTATTTAAAAAAAAAAGTTGATGAAGGTTCCTCGGAAACGAAACGTTATATTGAAAATGTGTGAGCAGCATCTTGTTAAACTTGAAAAGTGACAATGAAAATGTTCTTTTATTTTTTTATATCTACTAAAATATCGTCAGAAATAAATAAAATCAAATATCGAAAATTTCACTCTATACAAAATATCTCGAAATCCGAATAAGAAACCCCACTTCTACAAACTCCATATAAAAGACCTTTGGATTATGTAACTTTTCTCTATTTCAACCAACATCGTATCTGCAACCGTTACCGAGATTCTATTGCTATCCCATCCTTATCTTGGACACACTGTATATAGTAGATCAATCGGTTCTTTATCTTCTTGAGAACATTAGAATTGGCCCTTTTGCCAATTTATAACACTTTGTATATTATGTACAAACCGACTTTCATGAAGAATCATGAGCTTATTTCGTAACCTATAATATTGAATTCAATACTTCCTCCTTGTAGATATAGGATTGAACATATTATTCAAAATGTTCCGCAATGAATTGTTCAAAATTTTCCTCGTCTTTTATCGAACACAATATTTTTCTGGAAATGAATGACAGCCATAACCACTTGAGAGAAAACATCAGCTAAGACCACAATCCCTTTTCCACACTGTATATTTCACGTACCTGCAGAGTGAAGTTTCGTCAAGATTGTTTGAAAGAGTGTTTTAAAAATTTAATTTTTTTTTGAAAAAGTTTTTTGAAAATATTGCAATTTTCAGTAATTCCAGATAGATATATATAAAGTTTTGAAGAGGGTCTAAAATTGTGCACAACTTTTTCAACGAATATTTTCTGCTCTTCGAAAATATCCCCACGTTTCACCTATTCAAAATAATTTTTTCAAAATTGACGACTTGGGTTCTTCGATATGCATAAACGATTCCCTATAACCTGTTTTTGTAACTACGATAATGATTTATTTTCACTATGGCTCACACCGGATATTGAGAAACCTGTAACAAATGAAGCAGTACTCGGTGAAAATTAGCTGGAAGTTCTAATTTACTGTATTTATTGAATCAACATGAATTCTTATACAATAAGTGAACGAATATACCATTTTTTACAATATAAATATCCAACCAAGATCATGGAACTTCAATAACATTTAACTCTTTTTTTTTTTGTTGTCTGACCTTACTGTTACTCAGGGCATCACCGATAGGTAATGAGCTCCGCGAAAAGCACCGTCACAGCAATCCAGATGTACAACCCCATAGCCATAGAGCAACCCCAAGAACTCCGGAATTGTACGAATTACTGAGTTTTCCCGAGATGCTGGTCAATGACACGCTCGAAAACGATACTCAAGGGCTTATACAGAATCTTCAAGCTTTAAACAGAGAAGGTTTCATCCCGGTACATGTTCCTCAGACGCCCGAAGCCGAACTACCCGAGATTTCGACGCCGTTGGAACCACAAAATGCTACGGGGACCGTGGAACCCTTGGAAACAGATCATTCTTCTAAGACTGCCAAGCGAGAGTATATAGGTAACAGCAGCGTTGCATCTGAGGATGGTGTGCAGGATTATGTTGAAAATTACACCAAGTTCCATGGAAATTGCTCGCACTGTATGGAGAATTTAGAAATCGCAACCAGCATCAAATGTGAGTAACTCGATATCCATATCCTATAAACACTATTCTATAACCATTAGGGGAAATATACTACCATGGTTAATATCCTACCTAGAAAACAGAAAAATTTTCATTGGAATGAAAGGAATCGAAACAAAAACGTATGATGAGAATCTTTGAGTCCCACAAGGATCAATACTGGGACTATTGTTATTTCACTTTTTCATCAACGATCTTCCAAATCATATGAATACAGATTGACTAATATTATACAAAGTGAGTCGGAATAAGATCGACAAACTCCGACTACAGATTCCTCAACTCATTTCGAGTTGAAGAGTTCCTATCTAGGTATCTAAAACGCATCCCCTCTGAGATACAGGTTATCAAATGTACAAAAAAAAAATTGATTCAATTCTTTTTCTCCAAAATTCCTGAAGCAAAAAATATCAAACTTGGTACACTAATCAAGGTTTATCATGGTGATAATTTGAAATTACGATTCTTCATTTTCCAGTGACGTAGTTACGTTGGTATGTGGAAATATTTTCCTTCATATTTTCTTTGGATACGTGAATGGAAAAGTGAGTGTTTGACATCAGTTAGGCTTATCGAAACTCAACTTGAAAGTCATAACATTCCATGTTCCTAAAAGTAAATGTTTCTGAGAAAATTGAGAAAAATTGAAGATATTTCCTGAGTAGCAAATTAATTTCATGTGCAAAAATTGCATAATGCTAAGTTCTTACATATTTACTACATTGAGTGCACCCTTTGGGTTCAAAATATTGATACATATTTCAAACAATTTGCTCACCCTATACATTTTTCAAGAATGCAGTCAACTACATACTTGACTAAGTCGGATGTACCTCAGGGATCCAATCTTGGCCCCCTCTTATTATTATTCATTTAAATTCAGACAGTTTTTTATATGCCAATGACTACAAACTCCTCAGAACTCTCAAAACTACAAAATAACATTGACAGTATTTGTGACTGGTGACTGACCCATAAACTTCCCTTCTACTTTGATAAATATACTGTCATCATATGGTCCAAGCCTTCTAATTCCAATCATTTCATTTATAGAATGAATATAAGTATTTCCAATTTGAATATACGTGTTTGATGCGATTTGTTTTCCCATGAACATTTTTTAATTATTTGCAGCATAGAGCTGCAATTATTGGAATTCTTCAAAAAAGTAAGAATACAAAGACTAAGTATTCGACGTGAGGAATTTTTTTAGAATTCTTAGAAGATTTCTAAATAATGTTCCGAGCTCTTTCTTAAATACTTTATGGAATACCTTCATAACACTACCATCTCTAAACGTCGTACGATACACCTATGTCAAAACTTCAGAAAAAGAAACTGACTGGAACTGAAAAATGAATATTCATTTAAGTCGTATATCATTCCACAATTATCGATTTCAAATTATTATGATGACAATGAGAACGTTTTTATTTGTGAAAGAACCATCATGACGAAATTCAATACTGAAGTGTACGAATATCAACTCCCAGTGACTTAGATACTTGCTGATACGAGCTGAGAACGCCCCCTAATTTTTCTATTAGTTTAAAAGATACAGGTTTCAAATTTGGTACGTCGATATATTTCTCAAATACGCATATTTTTAATCCAATACCAAAAATTCACCACCTCTGGTTTAACTAGAAGTGACCCCAAATTTTTTTTTCAAATGACACCCTGTACAATTTTTTTCATTATCCGGAAGAGAACGCAATTTGTGATAATACTGTTCTTCAAAATTGAAAAACGGTTAAAAAAATGGCGGAGGTAAAGTTGATTGTTCAATCGAACAAAGTTGGCTATGAATCAAATTTAAATCAACACAACTGACGAACGGCGTCAACATTTACGAGAGGAAGGTTCGAGGTAAGATATAGCTGAAAATTGAGCTTCTCATGTAATTGCAGCAACCATATTTTCCAACAATTATCAATAACTTCCTCAAAACGGAGTAGTACCTATGAAGAAATGCTCACAACTGCCATTTCTCAAATGGCAACATACACTGTTCATATTGTCGTATCAAAAAGTTATGAATTATCCAAATAATCGTGTTGAAAGTTTCGGAGAATTCTGAACGGAATCGAAGATACGGGATGATTCATTAGGAGTGTTCTCATAATTGAATATTCTCAAACAGATGCGGCTTGAACCTACTAAAGCTAAGCAAAAAAATCAATATTTCATTTGAGTAATCTGATAATTCATAATTTTTCAATACGACAATGTGAAAAGAGTATGTTGCCATTTGAGAAATGGCAGTTGTGAGCATTTCTTTCTGGGTACTACTTCGTTTTAAGGAAATTTTTGATAATTGTTGGAGGATATGGAAGCTCAATTTTCAGCTGTATCTTACCTCGAACCTTCCTCTCGTAAATGTTGACGCCGTTCGTCAGTTGTGATGATTTGAGTTTGATCTTCATGGCCAACTTTGTTCGATTGAACAATCAACTGTATCTCCGCCATTTTTCAACTGATTTTCAATTTTGAAGAATAGTGTTATCACAAATTGCGTGTTCTTCCGGAAAATGAAAAAAATTGTACAGGGTGTCATTTGAAAAAAAAAGTTAGGGGTCACTTCCGGATAAACCGGTGAATTTTCGGTTAAAGAGTCAAAATATGCGTATTTGAGTAATATATTGATGTACCAAATTTGAAACCTATATCTTTAAAACTATAGAAAAAATGGGGGGCGTAGGTATACCTCACCTCGTGGTCACCCGATATATTAGAACAGATTGGATTGAAAACTGGTCTGCTACAGATATAGATTGTGATTATAAATAAAATTGATATTATACTCTGAAACCTCTAAATATCTTGAAATGATGACTTTTCAGACTTGGGATGTATGTGCTCACTTTTCACAACAGAACATCCTACAGAGCTGGACTCTCCTGTTACTTCGAAACGCTTCCAGAACGTTTCGTGTCACCAGAGTGTCCCCAGCGAAGAAGCATGTAATACGCATTGCGTTTCAAAGGCCATCTCGTACGATGAGCTGGATGATGATAAGCTTTGTGCTTCCCTTCAACATGCCTCTAGCATAACGGTGAGTGACCGACTCAATTAAGGGTACAATTCAATTCAAATTATTATTATGTTTTTTTTATAAGGAATGCCTCCTGCATTCTTCCGGCTAAGTTTTCTGCCGCATCATGGCAAGCCGGTACGACTTTTGAGGTTGAGAACAGTGTGCCTGTCCATCATTCCACCAAGAACCCCTATTATGAGAACCACCATCTTGATAATATATATTATCATTATTATTATTGATGAATAATAAAAAAAATCACTCAAATACTTGGTATGACAATCTATAACCAATGAAACAGCTTTCTCTTGATGAACAAACGTAGTATCGAAAAAATTTGCGTAAAAAAATTAAAAAAAAAATATTGTTCATTGATATGCTCTGAAAATAAGAAAATTAACGTTCAGTGGAAAATTGTGGGTTTGATTTACAACGGAGTTTCCTTTCTTTTTTTTCTAGCATTCGAATAGAGTTTGGATTATTTCATTTGACTTAATTTCTGTTTGTTTGAATCATACATATCTCTGAACTGTTTTTTTTTGTCACAGGGTTGAGTAGAACAATGAACAGCTGGTTAACAGAAAAAAACAAATTTTAACAAACAAAAATAAACATCTTGAAAAATCAACACAATTTAAAATAGATTTTTAGTAAAAAAAATGCACTAATTTACAAAATAAACATTTTCTGCGTGAAATGGCATTCTTGTTGAAAAAACTGATTTCGCATTTTCAAGACATTTACAGAAGATTTAGTCAAGTATTATTCAAGAAATTGACAGGTCTCTTTGAATTTATTTCGACAAGCTGATTTCGAATTATTAAAACAAATTTGGCAGAAAATTTCTCCTCTCAAATCCAGATTAACTTTCCTACTCGCAATCTGTTGAAGAAAATGCAACTTTACGAAAACCAATCGATTCAGAATAATGTAATTAGTAAACTTTGTCGATCAGAAAAGAAATTACCCGAAAAAAGTCCAAAGGGTAAAATTATTAACGATGAGAAATCATAATCCACTTGAAATTCGCACTATATAGCCAAAATTTCAAGCTGATTCCAAAAGTATATGATTTGCATATGCTCGGATGCAATATTCAGCATAGGAAAATGAATGAAACGTAAAAAAATCCTTCGCATGGTAAAATTTTCGAAAATTGTTAATATTAATGTTCCAAAAAATCGCACGAGATGATTTAAATCATACCAAAAAAAGACAATTTCGCTGAGGAATGATTAACAAAATTTAAAATACATTTTGAACCGTATAATAACAACGTTTTCTAAGTAAAATGGCGTTCTAAGTAAAAAATATGAACTGATTCTACATTTTTAAGAAAGTTATAGACGATAATAGTCAAATAATGTATTGAAGAATACCAAATTTTCGAGAATTTTCATTTTAATATTTCAAAAAATCGCCAGGTCGTCAAATGTATCTCGACGAGCTTATTTCAAATTATAAAACAAATTTGGTAGAAAATCCAGATGAACTTGTCAGTCCAGTCGATTCAGAATAATGAAATTAGTTTTCATTGAAAAAATTAATAGCATTCAACGGAAGGCTTTATCTTTTAAAAAGTTTCTATTATTTTCTTCGAGTTAATTCCTGTTTGCTTGAATCATAAATCTGAACTGATATTTCTTGGCCATTACAGTTTTTCTGAGTAAATTAGATCTTAGGTGTTATTAGTAGGTGACTGAGGACCTAATAGGTCATCATTATTAGTGACTATCCAGGACAATGTTCTTCTATATGTTTTGCTGCCACCAAAAATAGCAATTGTCTCTCTTTAGCAATCTCAAGATTTTCGAAGAATTCTGAGGGGCGTCACTTGTGAGTATATATACAACCGTTTGATGAAAGAAAAGCTTAAAGAAATTTTGAAAAAAACTTTAAAAAATATTGCTCGTTCTTCTTTTTGTCGAGTTTTATATATTGAATTAACAATTCAGTAGGGAATATATACAATTATTTTCTAGAAATTTACCGCAATATTCTTCAATATCACTCGATTCCATGCCTAAAATTTTTCATAAATTATAATTTTTTGCTTGAATCATAAATCTGAACTGATATTTCTTGGCCATTACAGTTTTTCTGAGTAAATTAGATCTTAGGTGTTATAGTAGGTGACTAAGGACCTAATAGGTCATCATTATTAGTGACTATCCAGGACAATGTTCTTCTATATGTTTTGCTGCCACCAAAAATAGCAATTGTCTCTCTTTAGCAATCTCAAGATTTTCGAAGAATTCTGAGGGGCGTCACTTGTGAGTGTATATACAACCGTTTGATGAAAGAAAAGCTTAAAGAAATTTTGAAAAAAACTTTAAAAAATATTGCTCGTTCTTCTTTTTGTCGAGTTTTATATATTGAATTAACAATTCAGTAGGGAATATATACAATTATTTTCTAGAAATTTACCGCAATATTCTTCAATATCACTCGATTCCATGCCTAAAATTTTTCATAAATTATAATTTTTTGCTTGAATCATAAATCTGAACTGATATTTCTTGGCCATTACAGTTTTTCTGAGTAAATTAGATCTTAGGTGTTATAGTAGGTGACTAAGGACCTAATAGGTCATCATTATTAGTGACTATCCAGGACAATGTTCTTCTATATGTTTTGCTGCCACCAAAAATAGCAATTGTCTCTCTCTTTAGCAAACTCAAGATTTTCGAAAAATTCTGAGGGGCGTTACTTGTGTATATACAACCGTTTGATGAAAGAAAAGCTGAACGAATTTTGAAAAAAACTTTTAAAAATATTGCTCGTTCTTCTTTTTGTCGAGTTTTATATATTGAATGAATAATTCGGTAGGAAATATATACAAGTATTTTCTAGAAATTTACCGCAACATTCTTCAATATCACTCGATTCCATGCCTAAAATTTTTCAGAAATTATAATTTTTTTCGTGAATTTCTCTAGTTGTATCTTCAAGCGAAGTTGTGCGAAGATGACTCCAAATGGATCTTCACTGGTGTGACTACCATCCCTCATATTTGCTGCCACATGGGAAGAACAGTGCCATGTTGAATCAAAATCAACTCTAAAAAGTCGACTTCGTTTTGTGCCGTTCAGAAAAATGTGTTATTTGTTCCGTAGAAGTTAAGTTTTGTAGTCTGTAGGAATTACCAAGAATGTTTGTATTTTTTTATTTTTCTGCAATTTGATCGCAATAAAGAGATCCGTTCAAAACGTAGAGTTTTACTGTTTCAATATATGTTGAGAGTGAATTAATTACCCGAATGCATTGAAAAGGCGGCTTTTATAAACCAAAAGTTGAAGTAATATATCCAACAAGAAACAAGTACTGTCCTCTACGCCAATGAATTATATAAGTTAGCTTTAAGGCGAAGATTTCTATGACTACTTTGCCATATGAGTAGTTGTTTTATGTTCGAGAATTGCCGACGAATTTACCCCTAAAAGTAACTGGAGGTCGCTGGAATGTCACCGTTGACGTATAAAAATGGTGTAGGAAGATCAAATATCCTACCATTACTACTATGGCTCTGTCAGCTGATCGTCGGCTTTTTTCTTCCATCCCGAAGTGTTATGCTCAGTATTAGTTGGAAAATATATTTTGTTAATCTTTTTAAAGAAAATAAAGATGTTTATTATTATAATACAATGGAAATGACTCTTCTCAACTCCAGATAGAATTTTCAAATCGAGAACGATCATAGACAGAGCAATTCTACGAACTGAAGTCTATTCAAAACGATGAAATAAGTATAGTCTGTAAATTATGAGTTCAACGAAGAAAGGAAGTAGTTACTCAAAAAAAGTCTCGATTGGTGGACCCCTACAAATCGTGAAAATAAAAAGTAAAAAGGAACTAACAAAAAAACGAATATTTTTAACTCAGAATTGCAGATGTTCCGTAAAAAGCCTACGAACTCTTTGGTTGACTCGGAATCGAGTTTAAATTGAGTGTGAATATTCATAAAAGGTTGATTTTTTAGAAAATTTATATTTATATAACGAAAAAAGGATATTTTTTACTCAAAATTGCAGATGTTCTGTAAAAAACAACGAAATCTTCAGATGACCCGGAATCGACTTCAAATTTGGTGTGAAACCTTTATAAAAAAATTATACAAAAAATATTGTATTGAAATGATTCCTCTTCTCAACTCCAGATGAATTCTTCAACTCGAGAACGCTTGCAGATAGTGCAATTCTGCGGACGGCAGTCGATTCAGAATGATGAAATTAGTATACTCTGTGAATTTCACGTTGATCAAAGAAGAAATGAAATTAATCGAAAAAAGTCTAAAAATCATGAAAATTAGAAAGTCATCAGATTGATTTGAAAATCGCACTATATACGCAAAATTTCAAGCTGATTCTGAAAATATATGATTTTTATATGCTCAGATACAAGGTTTAACATAAAGAAGAAATAAATCGTTTTTATTTTCATAAATATATCTCTACGAGCTATTTCCAAATTATAAAAACAAATTCAGAGAGAAGTCCACCTATCTCAACTCCGGGTGAATTTTTCAACTCGTGAATAGTTAAAGATAGATGAATTAGTGGTAGAATTTCAGACTCTCAATCTAACATAGTCTCATAACTTCACCAATTCAATAACAAAAATATTCAATTTGTATTCTTAAAGTCGTTCTAACCAGCATCCGGCTGCACCCTTGCGAGCAACCCTCAGAAATTCTCAGGCTTGTGCAAATTGGAAATGTCGAGGGTCTTACTTTTTAACATACTATCCCAAACACGGTGTGTTGTGATAGTAGACCAGAAGTGATAAAAAAACAAAACTAGAAAACCAATAAAAGCTTCTAGAAGACAATGCACTTTGCAACTCAGAAATAAGTTGCACTTCATAGTTTATGTACATAACGTATATAATTATTTCAAAGTATATGAATATATGGCATAGAAACGATCACAGTTTTTTTTTTTAGTTTTTGTGTTCACCTTGAGGAAGTCCGACCCTCAAAGAGTAAAGTGATTTCCACATTGTATATTTATATATGATTAGATCTTTTCTGTTGTCATTCTCTTCCAAATGTCTAGAATTGTTCGAATACTTCCCATCAGCAGTAACATATAACTAACTCCATAAAGGAATCGCTGAATATTCAGTCAAGCATAATCAGAATAATTCGCGTAATTTTTCATTACTGGAAGATGAAACGGGGAATAATAACAACACCGCCACATCAAAGCCTACATCACATTCCACCCGAAAAGATTCCCTTTCTTGCGAAGGTGTTACACACAAAGATCGGCAATTCCTTCTTTTCTCCTCTTATTCCGGCTGCCCTTATCTACATTCACACCACCCTTTGTAGCGACGTCGACGTCTCTATATCAAACGGTCGCGTTTCATTTGTCTCTTTCAAAAGAAAACAATTTATGAGACCTTCGGCCTCCATTTTCAATTATACGATGGATGGATGTTTCTGCTCGGGATGAAGAGGTGAAAAGTTCATAGTTGCTCGGCCGAGAGACATTTCTCATCCTTACCTCATTTCTGCTCGATGAACTCACAAAGAGTACGGTAATTAAATACACTTCGACTTTTCGGGGAATCGATTTCGAACAGATTCGTTATATCTTTGGGAATCCTCATCTGTTTTTTCTTCCTTGGATAACAAATTTTCCATATCTCAAGGATTTATAGTTCAGTTTGCTGAAATATCTTCGGGGTATTTTACAAGCAAAAAGCTTTGCAATGGACCTTAACATTTACAAAAAATGTATTGCAGAACTCGTTTCAATCGATTGTTAATAGTCAGAGATGTCTATTTATCAACGAGTGCCACTCTCCTTTTTTTATTGAAAAAAAATATCACATTTCAAAGTGTGCCTCTGACGTCACGTTCATCGAAAACATCCCCCACCATAACCCACGCTCCGAAATAGGGAATATCGTTCTCCCATAAAATATAGCTACTGGCTGGTTATAAGCCATCGAGAAATAATTGAAACTTTGTCACTGGATCAACACATCAAGATAATTTACGTAAAAACAATTTTTTACATTATTTGTGAATTTAAAATTTTCTGAATGAACCTGCCTTTTGAACTATTATTGGCAACACCGCAAATTATAATATCAGTTCTTATGGAACAAAAGTTGTTATTACCACAGAACACATACAGTTTATTTGAATTTTCACTGGTGTTCAGACAACCGGATACAAAGCACTTTTAAACATTTTCACCGTTATGAGGAATAAATAAATAAATTTTGAATTTGAAAACCGCTTGAATCTCAGAAAATAAAATATTCAAGAGTCTGTTAGTTTCCAGCATACAAATTTGATCTACTAGCATCTATCTTGTATCACATAATGTGAGCAAATGAGTCAAACAGAGAAAAACAATTATTATTGATCTGCTCCGTAAAATAGACGAACAAACCCATCTGGTATCAAATGACAACTATCATAGAACACAATCCAGATGTAATGATAATTTGAGATTCCATGGTGTACAACTTATACGACGTTACCAAGTTTAATTTTAATGAACGTGACGTAACGAAACCCCGTTTTTTCAAATTATAGAAAAACTAGCGGTCAGAAAAAATAAATAAAAAATCCCTAGTGACATTAGCGTATGTATTTTCTGATTACAGTGTTGTCCCATAGTCCGTGGAAAAGTCCATTGTTACTAACCTTTTTCTAAGTTATGTTTCATAAAAGTCTGATTATCCGTCAAATACAATAATCAATTTTAAAAATAAAAAAGCTGAAACTCTAAATATTATTACAAAATTCATGTGGGAAGTGAAACAAATTGGAATTTTTCAGAACCGAATTTTTTTTAGGAATTTTAGTATCAATAATAATAATTATTATTATTATTATTATTTAGGGATCCTGAACACGAATTTTACCCCCTAATATAACTTTCCGGAAAAATAGGTGGTTCTATCGCTGCTGGCGTGCAGTGTATATCACGTAGGGTGACCCCTTTCGTGCAAAGAGTTCATCTCTAGTGTATCTTTCGATCCTGAAAATTTTCGTCAAAAATTACAGAAGATATGAGGGTGTTTCCATGAGAAGTGAAACACACTGTATATTAGTATAAATTATGTCTTATTTTATTCATGATTTTAATTGAACTTGCTCATACAGTGTGTCCCAGCTAAAACTTGTCACCCCCCTAATATCCGAACTCATGAAAAAAATTGAAAATCGCTCAGACCCGTCGATTTTTATTTCAAGGGGGAACACTTTCACCAAATACACCATCATTGTGTTGTCAAACCCCTCAACCCCAGCACCCCCTACTTCAGAATTTTCAATGGGACTACTATACTTGTGATACATCATTTTGAAGGGAATTCAATCCCAAATACATCGGTGTACTGAAATTGAGGATCGATCAAGTGTTGTTGATGTTTTAATGAAAACTAAGTTTTTTCCAGATATTTCAATTTTTCATCACCTCAAATGTTAGCGTCGTAAGAAAGGTTCACTGTGGGTACGCCACTGTATTGAAAAATAATATGCTGTCAGAAATAATAGTTTCGAAGGTGAGACAGACGTTTTTATGAAAAAAAAATTGCCCTCATGTGTTTTTGTATACGCATATCTTTGTTTACGCCTTGGTAATTGATGTATTCGAGTCACTGCATTCAACAATTTGAAAACATTCGAAAATGGTTTATACTGTACAAGAGAGAATATCCATTGTAGCTGCGTATTTTGAAAATGGACGATGTGCTAGAGCTACGGCTCGAAGTTTCAATGAAAGTCATCCAGAAAACACCACATCATATCAGTACGTGCTTCAATTGATGAATAAGTTCTTGGAGTCGGGATCAGTGCTGAACAAAAAACATGAACGAGAGAAGCCTATGAGAAATGAAGGGGTCGCTGTTGCAGTTGTAGGACATGCAGTGATGGACAACATTCAATCGTTAAGACAACTTGAGACTATTTCTGGAGTTTCGAAAAGCAGCGTACATCGAATTCTGAAAGACGCAAAATTCCATCCTTATAAAATGCAGAATGTACAAGAATTAAATGAAGATGATCCTGACAGACGTACAGAGTTTTGTGAAATCATGAGTCAATTATTGATTGGTGATAATAATGACCTCTACAATGTGTGCTTTTCTGACGAATCTTCTTTTTATTTAAATGGACATGTGAACAGGCACAACTGCAGATACTGGAGTGACGTAAATCCCCATTGGTACAGGGAAACTCATTCACAAACTCCCCAGAAATTGAATGTTTGGGCTGGTATTCTGAGAGACCATATTGTAGGTCCATATTTTATTGATGGTAACCTCAACGGACAAACGTATCTTGAACTTCTTGATACAACTGTGAACCCCAGAATCACTCAGTTACTTGAAGACGATGATAGGTTACTTGACGGTCAGCTCACCTTTCAACAAGATGGAGCTCCTCCACATTTTGTTGCACCTGTACGTCAATTTTTAGCTGACAATTTCACAGGGCGATGGATTGGAAGGCGAGGACCAATAGAATGGCCGGCTAGATCTCCTGATTTATCACCATTTGAAATCCAAAGTTTATATTACCCAGCCAACTTCTCTTGATGATCTACGCAGGAGAATTGTTGTGGAGTGTCGTGCAGTGACTCCAGAAATGTTGAGCAATGTGCGAAGAAATTTCGAAGATCGCTTATACTTCTGTATGGAACTGAATGGTTCACATTTTGAACCTTTCATACGATGATAACATGTTAGGAGATGAAAAATAAAAATATCTGGAAAAAATTAGTTTTCATGAAAACTTCAACAACACTTGATCGATCCTCTAAAGGAATTGAGGAGATGACAATCTGTCTTCAGGATGCGACAGTCTTCTCGTTCTAGAAGAGGCATATCTCTCTTGAAGAAGAAATAGGGCTTATACAATGATTCCCTTTTTCTGTCAAAATAACTATACAGAAGGGGAGAAAGAAGACGTGGAAGGGTTTCCACGAAGAAGTCAAGATCATGGTTGAATGCTCAAGACTGAAAATGATCTTGTCAAATGGTGACGCTGATTTAGATCTACGGATGAATCACCAACGCATGGAAAGAATTTTCAGAGATATCTGGGTACTTACTTCCATGACTTACCGTTCAACGTGCGGTCCCAAGCTTTGTCGAGAATTCCTTTCGAAAATGCCTGTCTAAGTATGCTAGTCCCTCATCCAGACTGTAACCGCGCCAACATTTGCTTGACTTCCTCAACCAGTGAACAATAATAATGACTATTTCCAAGTATAAAAAGTAAAAACAAAACGTTTCAGGGAAAAGATGAGGAAGAATTACCAAAAATTACAACTGTTTCTTCTACAAATACAGACCAAGGGCAGGTGCATAGGCAGATTCAAGAACCCCCCCTTAGATATTCCAGTACCAGTTGTATGGAAAATCATGATGAAATGCATCATAAAACTCTCGAACGATCAGCATTTACTTTGCTTTGTACCGTCTAACATATCGCACGGAATATTCCAGTTGAAATTGCTCTATTCCTTACAAATGCAATGCTTTTATGCCGCATTTCCAATTTCACGTCCATACAGGAAAATACATTGAGCCAATTTTGCGGTATATCAACTATTCATTCCCATTTACATAGACTATTACTTTGTGATATACAATTGCAGGATGAGAGTGAACATATGTACAGATTCACGAGGGGTAATTACCAGAATTCAGAATGAACGATAGTTTTCACAAACAGTGTAAATTTTTGTTGTTCATATACCTACAAAGATGATACAGTTTTCATCAAAGATGTGTAGTGTCGTAACGCTTTCCTGAAAACACCATTGTACTTATATCACTATTCGCATTGGGTAAAACCACATGCAGGGCGATTTAATAAGTCCGTGCATTAGGAATTTTACAACCTGCAGTTGGATAAGAATGTCTCATTCAAAAATTAAGCATTAACAAGCAATATTTTCAAAAATAATATACACTCACATGCAAAAACACGCAAAAAGTTTGCCAGTTTGACAGCTCAGTTTACGAGTCTAGCAATGAAAAGGCAACAATATTTTATTCAGTTATAATATCAAGCAATTATTGTGAAATGTATTTATTCAAACCTACTCAATTCAAATCCAAAATCAAACTTCAAAACCAACCAATTCAACTGTAACTCAAATAACCCGAAGAAAAGTACATTTTACAACAAATCCAGCTTGATATTTTGTATTACCACCTCTAGCTCTTATTACTGCCTACATACTGTCAATTAGGTTACGAATAGCATCTTGAGGAATATTTTTCTATTACTCCAGAATTGCTAAACGAAGCTCATTTATCATAGCCGGAGCTACTTCTCGATCTCTGACTAGCCTACCGAGCATCTCCTAAAAATGCTCTATGGGGTTGAGATCAGGCGAATATGCTGGCCAGTTGATTTTGTTAATACCTACTTCCACGAGGTATTGTGTAATACACCTTGTTGTATGTGGCCGCGCATTATCCTGCATCAGGATAAAGTCATCGCCGACAGGTACAACGTAATTGCTCAATATCTCCTCAATATATCGGTGGGCTGACAAGGATCCATCGATGCAGGTCTTACGGGGTATTTCTGCCCAAACCAATACTGAACCTCCCCCATAACTCAGACAGAGTGCATGTTTACTCTGCAAATCTTTTTCATTTCCTTCTCCATGCCACTTTTCATCCATCTGGAGAATGTAGGCAAAATTTGGAATCGTCTGTGAAAAGAACATTGTTCCATTGTAATGTTAAGTAATGTATACCTTTTCGTCAGTGGGGGAAGCGGCTATAGATTTTCAAATTTGTAAAAAAAACTGTTGCATGGACATACTCGAGCGCGTCAGATATTGATAGCATCAATGTCCTACGTATTTTTATGATGGGGGCCCAGTAGCAAAATCTGTTTTATAAGAGTTTTATAAACTGCTATACAACAAATCTAATAAAACTACAAATATCCTATAACGCCCTTTACAGCTCTAATGCAGTACGTATACAACCAAAAAAGGCCCAAATTATAAAACATTTTGGTTCTTTAACATATAACCAATTATATCCTCTCAATAAAATGTACCTATGTAATAGTTAAAAAATTATTTTATAAGTATGTCCATTCGATTATTTATACAGCCTATCCAAATATGCGGTTCACAACCATTATACTTACATTTCTTAGGGATCCTATAAAGCGGTTTAAAACTATTTTAAGAATAGCTATAAGAACATAAAAAAACCTTGTTTTATGAGGATGATATAACGCTGCCTGGTCAGCGTCCTATAAGTGAACAAAAGTGAAATTTCATACGATATTTTATTTCTTTTGAGACGCAAACAATGATTATATGGAATAACGTTGACATAACGTGGAGAGATAAAAACTTCACCGAAATGGTTGTCATAGTTAGAAAAGATGAAAGTAAAACAGTCGCCATCATAAAAAACGTGTATATACGTGTATATATCATTAGGTTTATAAAACACCTGAAATTTGTTCAGCACCAAGAATTTCCCTACGCAGCGAAATTTTCTGAATGAATATATATATATATTTTTATTGAAAAATAGAAGCGCCTTGAATTATTAATAAATTGGCCGATCTGATAAAAATATTGGAATATGTAGTATATTATTCGAAGGTATTATTTTTAATCGAAAATACCTGTATAATGATCGACTAATTAAGTAAATAGAGTAT
The DNA here is from genome assembly GCA_958502065.1 of Chrysolina americana. Lineage (NCBI taxonomy): Eukaryota > Metazoa > Arthropoda > Insecta > Coleoptera > Chrysomelidae > Chrysolina > Chrysolina americana. Next base: position 65,362,442 of record OY293417.1, on the reverse strand, counting down.
AACACCCTATATTTTCATTGAAGGTACATAATTATTGTTTTCATATTCGAAAATATTTTCGTCAACAATGTTGAGTTATACAATAATTATGTGTCAATTAAAAACATTAAAAGAAAAATGTATTCTATAAGAAACCTTATAGAACCTTATGATTTTATAGAGCTGTTTTGAATGGCACTATAAAACAATTTTTCCAGGACAAACCTACCTTGATTTTATTTATTTCAGAGGTTGCCACTTATTATTTTTTTGAGCTTGGTTTGGGGGTGTAAAAGGCACTGAAGGAATTTTAATGCATTTTTACATGATACATTTCCTTTTTCTCATTGTTGATTTCTTCTCATATCTCAGCTAAAATATCTCCAAATTGAAGTTCAATGCAAAACACAAACTCTAACCCAACACAAACCCTGGTTAACATTAGCTATTTTTTTATTTGTTTTTTTTATTCTGTAAAAATGGTCAAAAATAGTTTATTTTATCAGAACGTAATTTTCGATCCCCAAGATAGGGGGGAAAATACTTCTTTTCCTCCCGCCATCACCGATAGTAACTTAAGCATCTTCAAAACAACCACTGAAAATATTATGCGATTGCCATTTGAATAACCAAAAATGTTAAACCAACGAAGCGTTTATTGCCATGATACCTGCAAAACATTGAAAATGGCAAAATATGAAATAAAAAAAGCTGTGAAATGAATTGGTTACCTTTGATTATATACAAACGTTACTTACTATGGTCTTATATATGTTTTCAAAGTTTTTGGTAAAAGGGATAGGTACTTTAGAACAGTAACGCTAATTATTGCCCAGTTTAATTCATTCCAACGTATTGGTATACAAAATAGATGAATCCGTTGAGTATTGACCCATTGAATTGACTCATATTAAAATGTTCAAAAGTATACTACATTGGTTGTATTTGAAGTTCTGCAACATGTGGCCACCCCGTGTACCATCTGTCTGTGAGTAACCTGTAGGGAAACATGTAATCAGCAAAATTGTTCTAATAGGTAAGGTGAAATTAAGTTATTGTGGAACTACTTTTATTTGTGCAAACTGTTCAAAATAGTGGAGACGGTAGAGAAGGGCCGAAAGGAATTGACGATTGTGCCGGAAAGCTGGGAAAATGGTCAGAGAATATTTTATTGGACCAGAAAATTTCCTTCCAAATTACAACGAGACGCAACTTCCACTCCCGACCCAAGTTGATATATGTTTCGTTACAAATTGAAACTACAATCATCTAAAATCTGCAGATACTTTTTTTTCACATTTCTTTTGAAATGGCCACTCCTTTTTCTTTTCTTCCAAGGTGTTAAATCCATATTATTCAACAGATTCAAGGACTTAGAGAATAATTATAGCGCAATACAATTCTTAGTTGAAAATTTTATAATGCGGAAATTTGTAACAATTCAGAATGCAATCTTGCGGCACTGAACGGTTACTATAAAAATGTTTCATATAGTATTTATTGCGTACACACTATAACGTTTTTATTCCAAATACTACTGTTTTGCCCTCTGAACTGTTTTTAAGCGAGTAAGCGACGCCTTTATAGGTAGACTATAAAACAATTTTATACTTATTTTATAAAGCCATTTTCTCTATCCTAAAAAACTGTTTTATTCATCACATTATAAAGCTTTTATACAGCTTGTATATAACTCTTACAAAACTGTTCTTTGCCGCAGAACTTAAAGGTGTTATACAGAAACTATATAATCATTATAAAGCACTTGAATCACTAGTTCAAAACGGTTTTAAATCGGTCTTATAATGCGTTTCAAAACTATTTTAAGCCAAAAGCAAGCTTCAGTTTTATAATGCGAGTTGTATAAATATTTATACAATAATATTATAAAAACATTTTTCTACAAACACAAAAATGTCGCAGTCAAACTGTGTGATAAAATACTCCTTAATTCGGCATTATAAGATACTTATAAAATATATCAGTTCCATAAAGCAATGATTTTGCTACTTGGGGGTGGTCGTAGGTAAGGGTTGAAAATAAAAAAAAAATAAAAATTCAATCGACCGCGTCGAATTTTCTTAGGGGGTGTTAAGTGAACCTAAAAAAAATCTCCCATGCAATAATCTGACGATGTCAATGTGACGCAAACTCGCGGCCATTATAATATAAAAAAAAATTGCCATTTTGAAATACTCAAGCGCTTCATATTAAGATATATAGGGTTCATCTTCATGTCCTAGATGTGCTGTCTCTTAAGCTGACGATTATCTAAGGGAATTCGCCTAACCTGACGAAAAAAAAATAGGAAAACGGTTGACCCTAAAGGCAATCTCTGTAACTTCCCGCTAACTCCATACCTAAGCGCTCAACATTTCACTTATTATGTTTTTGAGCTCTTCGAGCTCAAAAATATGATTTTTGTGTCATTATGAGCTCTCCGAGCTCAAAAGTCTGATAGAAGTTATTACAATTATTTAAATTTTCAAACCGCAATAATTTTTGAATAAATGATCCAATTTTCACGCGGTTGGCGGCATTCGACGCAGTTTTTCAAGCTCCATGAAGAATATTTAAGTTTGAATTGATCGAACTAGAAATTTCAGAGTGATTCCAAAAAAACACTTTTTTCAGAAAAACCACTTCATTCGACAACGATAACTCACGAATGAATCAACCGATTCTGACCGGACTCACGGCGATCGACGTGGTTTTCTGATACTAAGAGCTTATTAGTTTTTGAAATCGACCGATAAAGTCGTTTAAAAGTTATAAAATAAAATACATTTGAAAAAGAAAATTTTCGTAGTTTTTTTGAGATTTCTCAAAATCTACCGGTACGAATCGGTTCAAATTATATTCAAAATCTAAGTTTGGCCAAGCCAAATAGATAGAGAAAGAATGAGAGATAATATCGCGGAGAGGGGAATATAGGCATTACGCAGCTTCATGCATTAGAATTTATCGACGAATTTTTGTTATTTCGGCTTGTGGAAATCGTCAGATTATATATTTTTCATTATCCTTGAATTATTTCCTTCAAAATAAAAAAGATTTAGCCAAGCTCGAGAATGTCGAGATTACGTTTTTTTTTGACAACTTTGTAGCCCTTCCCTTTCTTTACGCCACTCTCAAATTGTCAGATTAGTAGAATATATACTTCCTAGCATGTAATTAACTCACCCTATCTCAATCTGACGCTCGGATGATCAAAAAAACTAATCTGATCCTTTATCCTGGACGCACGGCCTTATTTATGAGGATTATATTTGGTGGAGGTAATTTGAATACAATTGCTGGTCTGCAAGCTTTCGAACCAAAGTCCTTCAATGTTCGGCGAACTGTCTATACGCTATCATTTGTACCTCAGACCTCTTGAAATTGATTCCTGGACTGCACTGATGTTGAATGACGATCCCGCAAAGTATCCATGGAGAAATATGTCATCAATAGCAGTCGTTTTTCGTTTTCTGCAACTACCTGCCCTACGCTCATTTCTGCCAGTTTGTCTGAAACGTTCGACTACTCTTTTGATGGTAGAGTGATGATCATGAAGTATTCTTGCATCTTATTCATAATCACCTTCATCTTCAACAAGAGCAACAGCTTTTGCGCAATTTTCCGCACTCAGAATAATGTTTGAATTTTTTTTAGGTCTCTCACTGTCAAATGACATTAGGGTAACAACGAGCAAAGCCACCTCTTCAAAAAATTATATTTATTAAAGTAAACCGTTGATGACAAGTTCATTTCTCTCTTTAAAATGAACTAGTGCACTTAAAGGCATGAACAGAAAAACAAAATGATGAAAAGGAATGGTTCTTAACAAAAATTGGTATTTTGGAAGAATTTGACCACGAAATTATTCCACAGGATGTTCTAAATTCAGGGTTTAACAACAAACTAAAAGTAAAAAACTATGAGACCTCAAATTTCACCAAATATTAACCCGTTCTATCCCAAATGAAATTTTTCAAAAAAAATTAAAAAAATTTTGTATAAATCCACTGAATGTTGAGAAGAAATTTATGGTTTTGATTTTTTTTGAGTGATGCCATATGGAGTCATAACGCAACTTTGCATTTTTCGCAAGAAACATTTTATTCCTATTTTGTTCCCACTGAATCAAAACAGATCAGAAATTCAGCTATGTTTTTCAGAGAAACTGAATATAAAATATCTTGGTATGTTATATTGGTTGGTTGGTTATATTAGTCATAAGCAATCAGAAATAACAACCAAAATAAAGAGAAACACATTCAGGAACTTTCCTTCATGAAAAATAGTCGTGAAAACGTAAAAAATCGGTCTACGATACCATCTACTCTAATAAATCTCTTAAACTGATTTGTAATGTCAACATTGCTGACAGCGCCATCCAACGGTTACATATAATGTTTCTTCAGCACTCTGCAAAGTTTATATTTCGACCATTCAATTTACAGTGAAACAGAAAGGGTTAACTTGTTGCTTTTTTTTGCATGTGAGTGTAGTCTCCATTCCAACTCAAGGAAATCATGATTTACGTCATAGAAGTTAACTGATCTCAACTTGCCATCGAGAGAATTGATTTGATGCTCGCTGAAGCTGTACAATGCTTTTTCAGTGCTGTTTTTTGCGATGTATTTAAAAAACCATGTTGTAAAACATTCAAATAATTTGAAGCAGAGAGGCTTTAGCCAGCAAAGTAGTTGTTTTCTGTCAGATATTACAGTTTGAAAAAAAATATAAATTTTTTTCCATTTTCATTTCAGGATGTTTTCCTTTTTCAATACGAAAAACTGTTCAAATATTATAGAAATCCATGCAACATGTTTTTTGGAAATATATCAAAGAAACCAATGTATTTTAACTGTTTACAATACTCCATACAATATGTTCTGAGCCAATTTTGCTAATGTCGGTATCACTTTCTGTCACGCGAAAAATCAACGCCACATCTCATCTCGGAAATATTTTTTACACATTTCGCCGTGAATTGAAAAGCCAACTTTTCAACTCGCGTTACCATCTCGTAAAGACATTACCATCCATCTGCGTTTACCCGGTCTCACCCCTACGATTATCCGCCCCTGTCTCCGGCGAGATATCTTTCAAAACTAACAAGTAAAGACACTTTACGATCGTGAAAGCATCTCAAAAATGTTAAAACCTTTTGTCGACTAGCTGTGTTGTTGCGGATGTGCGAATTCAATTTGCTTCATCGAAGGAAACAACGTCATCTATTGAATTTTCCGCAAGCAAATTGAGTCATCCTGTTGTGGCGCAATTCGCGGCAGAGAATACAAGCTGGGAGTGTTATTCGCGTTGGATTGCTATTGGTGTTGGGGTGGAAGGGGGGCGTCCGATGGAAACTAAATAATTCAATTTTTTCGTGCATTGTCTTCTCACTACCTGTAAATCTATCTCATAGAACGCTGTGGTCAGTATCTTGATCCAGTTTCTTGATAAATGAGTCTGAAATTGTTCTTCTTGTTCGCTTAATATCCAAAATAGTACAAGAAGTCACATCACGGTTTTGGAATGATAATTTCACTGTTGTTTCCATTATAAATCACGGTGTTCCTCAAGGATCGGTTCTGGGCCCACTTTTGTCTATTGTTTAAAAAAATTACTTTTTTGCCACATGGAGTCAGTTACTTGTATATTATTTGCTGATGATTCAACACTGAAGGTCATTTCAAGGCCGAACTAAATAGAGAGTCATGTAATGCCTATTGGGGTTAGTTCAAAGTAATCTCAAGGTCATTTCAATTTATATATATTTATCAATTTCAGTAATGATTTCAAGTGAAGTTTTTCATGGTGCACCATTAATATTCTCCTGTTAAGATATCCTAGATCTAAGTACTCACACATCTCAACTCCTGTGTTGAGGAGTACATCATTTGATTAAAGTGCAATATTATATCACATATTCAGTGAGGAGGGTATCATATACTGTTGACTCTCAACTCTGTGAATAAACTAACATCCATCAAACCTTTTCATGAATTCGATCCCTATCTACGAGGGAACACAAGGAAATCAGTACAACCTGGAGGGGTAATCCATACCAGAGGATTGCATTAAATTGTTGCTTGAAGTGTCATCTAGTTCGTATTCTGTTAGCAGAACAACAATTACAACGTTGGAGTTATCACTAGCCTGTGAATCCACCCACTGAATGAACTAAGGTAACCTGTGTCGCTGAAGCAAATTCAGTAATAATATTGTCTGAATATCAACGTATTACTTTGATACTACATTTTGTTAAATTTATTAATATATATTTGTTTTGAGATATTGTTGGTCTGGTTACAGAAGGAAGTCAATTTATCTTATTCCAATTATCTATCATTAGGTATTTTGTACTTTTTATTCTTGTTGAATTAAAAATTGCTGGCGTCCAGCCAGTCAAATTCTTGAAGTTCAAAATTTAAAACACTTGTCTGACACATAAAAAATCTGAAACTGGCAATATAGTCCAAAGAACCTACACCGTTCTCTGCTGAGCAGTCAGGCAATCAAAGTAACCCCGGTTACGTTACAGGTTATATAAAAGTTATTTTGAGGCCAAACTAAAAAAGTTTTGATGGGACACGTATCTTATGAGCTTCAATTAGTCGTTGATAATCATACGATATGCGTTACTCAAAACACATTAGACGATTTAAATAATTTTTCATTAATTCGGTTTTTTTGGTGGTAGTATGTGTGGAGCATCTTTGACAGTCTCAATTTTGAAGGCTAATTAATAATATCAAATGATGATGATGTGCTCGCTGTGTGGGCACAAGTGCCGAAAGTTCGATTCCAGGTTTACAAGGATAATACTAACGAATGACCGTCCTCCGATCGAGATCAGTCATCAGTCGATATGATATCCATGATATACACATAACAGGATCGAAGTGAAATTTGACCTTGAAATAATCCCAAGATGTCCTTCTAAGAATGAGCAATCGCTAAATTCTGGTTCAACCACCACAAAAACCTATAAACTCATGTCTTTGAAGGCATCACAAGCACTTCTACAGTTTGACCTTGAAATGACCTTGAGATTACTTTGAACTAACCCCAATAGGCTTTACATGACTCTCTATTCAGTTCGACCTTGAAATGACCTTGACCGTGTAGAAATAATTTCGTACTTTCCAAAACCTACAGGTCAAAATCATCACAAGCCTGATCTTCCAGACTGGACAACTCCAAAAACACCTACTTTACCTAGAGAAGTTAAATCTTTGCCTACTGATTGTTTTATACAAAAAGTGAGACAGTACCTCATAAACCCGAGTTTCTATAGAATTTCAGAATATTTAGACACCTCCCCATTCGCATGAGTAACATTTTAAATGTTAAATTGGCTAAGGTTTTCGCGGCCGAAATTTTCACTATCACTATTTCGAATCGGTTGTAGAGGCCGTCGTGATTTGGAATAGTTTCCTTACGTTTCCTACCTTTCTCAAGTTGGTTGTACAGTTTAAATATTATAGTAATAGTTATTTTAAATGTTTTCAATGTGTTTGATATTGTCATGTTTTAATGATAGTGTTTTGGAAAGCTCGGATATTTTAATTTTTTTATGATTCATAATGTGCGTAAATTTGTTTAAACATATCTTTCATAGTGGGCTTTGGCTCATTTACTTGCTATAAATGTAAACCTACATGAACGTAGTTAAATGAAGTATGTCTATGGCTGTATTATGGATGATTATCCCTTCACTGGTACTTTCGAATGACGTCAGAGTACCATTATGGTACCATTGGAAAAACTGTAGTTTCTAGTTAAAAAACTATTTGGTATGGGTACTTTTTTGACATGTATCTCAAACCACAATTATTTTTAATCGAAACTACCACTGCGTAGTACTATTTTGATAATTTTTAACGATTTTAGGGGATTCAACTTCAAAGTATCATTGGATTCAAACAATGTGAAGATTTTAAGTGTAATGATATACTGGGTATTCCATTTGAATCTCGAATGTTGATGTAATTTTCGGTAATACCAGCAGTTTCATTTTCTCACAAATACAGTGTCTTTCAAAAGTATCGGAACGGTCTCATATTCGAGAAACGGCCCTGAGAAAATTTACGAAAATTTCGACAGGGTGGTGGTTTTTGATGATGCCCGATTCAACGGTGATATCGGGCATCATCAAAAACCAGCATGTATAAAATTTCACGAATTTTGCTCAAACCGTATCGAGAATATTGAAACGTTGCCAGACTTTTGAGCGAAAATGCCATGTTGTCATATTTCAAAAAAACATTAATTTAAAATCTCATATTTGAAGACATAAATAATGGGGCGTCGCTACCCTCAAAATGTGGAAAACTGTTAATTTGGCAACATTGCCGATATCACCATTTAATCGGGCATCATCAAAAACCAACCTGTCGAAATTTTCATAAATTTTCTCTGGGCCGTTTCTGAAATATGAGACCATTCCAATACTTTTGACTGTATATCAAAAACCATACTAATAAGAAAATTTTACCAAATTTGATAGATTAGTTAACTAATTATCATATCGATACTATAATCAGGTCTGAAGAAGGATTTCACGGGTATTTATCGAAAGATTTAAACGATTTTCGGCCAAAAGACAGTTTTGCAGTGAATAAGTTGTTTGTATACTGAAAAAGTAACTTTTTCTGAATTCTCCATTTAATATTGCAGTAAAATTCACAGTTATCAGTTGTTTATACTGACGTAAATACCTTCATCTAATAAACTGATTCTAATTGAATTCAATACATTCGAAACACTCAACGTAATTTTTTTTTGCACAATAATTAACAATTCATAGCCGAATTGTGTGCTTTATTATCAAATCTTATATTCTGATCCAGAACTTAATTATTAAAAATTTTTAAAGTTCATTTGAACAGACTGCAATCCAGAAAGTTTTGGAAATGATAAATAAGTATCTTGGTTAACTGAAAACTAGTGACTGAACAGAGATATTTGCTGCTTCCTGAAATGGTGTGCAGGAAAAATGGGTGAGAGAGGTATTGATAACTTCTCCTGGTGTGTTCCACAGCTCCCTATATAAAATAGGTAGTAAAGGCTTCGCTCGGTTATATAAAACACTAATAATTCTTTTGAGTGCAGATTTATTATAATTATGTTTATTGGGGTGAAACCATTTTCTGCTAGAATGGCGTCTTATTACAATTCCAGCAACCCAACTGTTCAATTCAGAACATTGAGACAGTTAACAGATCATTGAGAGAGTTCTTCAATTCATAATAAATCGAACCAATTCACCAAAAGCAACTTTTTTCATTAATGCGGTGTGGTAAGTCGTAATCCATGACAATACGCGACCTGTCCAGATTTCATGAGTTCTTCAACAAGAAATTTGACTGGAAATTCTTGTATTCTTTGTCCTGGTGAAAATAAGTGTGAAAGTTTTTCAAAAGCTGTCATTAAGTTCCCTCTCACCTACTCAGTCTTCAACTTCGTTCAGTTCGGTTTACATCAGTAACTCGACTGAGCTGATGAATTTTCCCATTTGGTCATTATGGTGACCACAGTTTTTCCTTACCATCGACGTGAACACAGCATTGCCAAGCAATATAGCAATTTATGGTTATTATCATCAATATCGACATGGTCAGTAACATGGAAAAAGTAGAAAAGAAGTAGCCTCCAACAACAGTGACAATTCTAATTTATTGACCACCAAATCCAATGTGTACAAAATTGTTTATTCTTCCGCTCCATTTGAATGTTTGTCAGAATTTGCATACACAACTATTGCGGGCACTCTAAATTGTAAATTAGATTGGACTAGGCGTTCTACGTAATTTGTTGACCAAAATTATTGTTCAATAAATAACTCATTGGCAGACAATAGTTATCCAATGGAAGTTTAAACGGAGATGAGTCGTGATTAGATCAAATGAATCATTAGTGAAAATCTTTACTAAATATAAAGCAGCGGCAAGTTCAAATATATTGTCATGGGCAAACACCACATTGGCTTTGTATCGACAATCTAAATATACAGGGTTCTGAAAAAGGGCGCGGTCTTCCATATCGCCATTATGGTAATAGATAGATGTATATTATATTTTCAACGGAAATCTTTTGTGACGATTATTTTTTACCGATTATTTCTTCTGGCATTTTTAGAGATGTGAATATTATCAATTATGAACGAATACAGATTATATTTTTCGGGACAAAGTTCTGTTTTTGATACTCGATTAGTAAGGAAGAGATGCTCGGCATTAAATTCTGTATAGTAATATCACGTTCCAAAGAACTCTGGAAATATTCTCAAGAGAGTGGCATTCAAAACAAGTCCGGCTCTGCATAGTCTTCAGTGCAATCTGAAAAACATTGATCAAAATTTAAAAAATCAAAAATTTATTGAATTAAATACTTACAAGAAATGCCACAGGAAGTTCTATAAAAGTAAGATACAAAGAACACTCAGGTTCTAGAACGTAGTGGAAGGTGACGGTCTGGAAAATTCGTGAAAAATATAAGCGAAGCTGCCGGATGTTTAGGTCTCCTTGGAAAAAACTGGATAATTCTCGAAGAACATTCGGTAACCTCACTCTCATCCCCACTTCCACCCATCATCAATCAAAAATCATATATTCTTATCCAGCCAACGCCAGGCTTTGCAGCTGGTTCTGAATGGAGCAAGCGTGTTGTATAAGAACAAGTGGCTCATTTTTGATGAGGATATCGGAACCAGGAAACAAAGCTGATTTTTCAAAACAATTGTTCACCTTGATGGTCACTAAAGAGTTTGTCGGCATCCAGAACTACTTTAAAAATTATGTAACGAGCTGGAGCCGGACCTGTCTACCACACATGGCTGCTTGACAGCAGCTCATAAGGAATGCATTGCGTCACCTCTTCTCGGCACTTCGTGAAGCCATCTAGAGGAGAGTGATGAGAGCAAATCTTCCAAAAGTAGTATACTGTGGATATTAATATATTACCCGTAACCAATGAGGGCAGTTACAGTTGAGCTCGTTGAATAGAGAGCGGACAACTCATTGGCAACAAAGCTGAGCAGATACTTGATGATCACCCTATATATCCCAACGAAATCATGTTTATACGGTATCAGCAATCTTCGGGGGATAATAATTTACTTGAATATACAGAATGTGTACGAAAGAACCAGCCATATATTTCACCAATTTTTCAAATCACCCTGTACAAAATGTATGAATTGTGATTAATAATGGAATAAGAATAGTATATTGCATGCCAAAGTAATTTTATCAATATTTCATTATTACATGGAATTTTCAGACATTACTAAATGGTTTTTATTTTTCACATTTTCATATGTGATACCAAGGTCTTTCATCTCTAGTACGCGGTTGATTATTTTGTTGTCGATTGCGTCATCATATATCAAGGTGCTCGATTTTTTTGTAAATGATATAATGTTACATTTTGTCACATTCAGTTGTACACGATTATCGTTACACCAAAGTTTAATTGAGTCTAATTCGGACTGTACTCGCTGACAATCAGTAATGTCATCAACTTTATAATATAATTTAAGATCGTCTGCGATTAGTAAACTAGAAATATTTAAAGAGGTTGCCAAGTCATTAATGGAAATTAAAAACAGAAGAGGCCCCAGATTGGAACCTTGTGGCACGCCGGACCTAACTGCGTATGAAGCAGAAAGCCACCACAATCAGAGCAAAGAGGCATATTCATAAAATTACGTAAGATTCAAAGAGAATCTCATTCCTGCTCGTATTCTAAACCTGTTATTTCTCTTTCTTTCTTTAAAGATTGAGAAAGAGAAGGGTTGAGGGGGACTGTCAGCTAGCATTGAGTCGTTGTCTTCGCCACAGACACGTGCTTACCCAAGGACAGAATGAAAAACACTTTGAAACAATTGATTTCATTTGGGATAAGATATAGACCAAAGAAAGTATGGGCCCCAAGACAGACTTCTGAGGTACCCTTCAATTTTATTTTCTATATCTGAAATATTCACTGTGTGAAACTCTAATTTATCGACTATTAGGTGATGAGAAAAACAAACAAATCCCCTACAGAGATCACATAGAGTAAGGATGGTTAACCTTTTTCGACGCCCTCGATCATCCTGATCGCTGTTCCACCAACTACCAACAAAGTGCATCAATCAACAAACAATTAAATTCATCGAAATGAATATTCATCCAGTTTGAAAAAAAAATACATTTATCGTTTGACACATCAGCAAATATGTAATATTCATCGTTTCGCAAATATATATTAATGGCCCCGTTACATGAAATTCGAATACGAATGAATGTTTTTTTTGCAGTTGTGAATTCATTGTTCTGGCGATGAGGAAATTACATTCAAGTAGTGTGTTACTTTTCATGAACGCTACAAATTTTCATCTAGTCGATATTCCCGCAGCTGTAGATAAAAGGGACATTCGGAAGTTGTCTTTGTGGAATTTTGTTCGACAGTACATAAAACTAGCTCTGTAATTTTGTGCCATTGTGCTGGGAAACAATAAGCGACATAAAAAACGGTGATAAAAATATACAAAACTTTGTCCTTCTAATTTATTTCTACAGTAAAATGACTGATTTATTTCTACAAACTTGAATTGTTCTATTTGTCTCGCACAGATGTCGGGTATGCAACACTGTTCATTTGTATCTACGGTGGATTGTGTACAAATTGCCTCATATTGGCGTTGGCGGATCTCATCTAGAATGGTAAAAAACTTACCTGTCAGATCGCCTCCTATTTGTCAAGTTGAACGGATGCATATCCGATGATTACATCGCTACATCAGGTGTGCCACAGGGCTCCCACCTAGGGCCTTTACTGTTCAGTGTATTGATCGATGACACATCAGATATAGTTCCCGCAGATACTAAGAAATCACTGTCATCAGCAAAAATAACAGTAATGGAAGCTTTTGTACAACATTTTTGAAGAACAATTATAATAGCTCCGACATAATCTTTCTGATATCAATTTGATTCCAATTACTATTCTTGGTTTGTTATGTGATCTGAAGGGGTTCATTCAATCAGGGTTCTACATTTCGTTTGAGTATTATCGTTGTTAGAGCAACATATTTCAATTTTCTGTATATTCAAATGAAATTTGTTTCTATTTTAAGAAATAAGAATATTCATTGCTAATATGCTGTCAAATATTAATAGAACTATGTTCAAGAATATTTTTCAATGTTGGGACTAGGTTCAGAAGCTATATAGTCACTGTTAATTCTCACCCAATTCTCAAGTAAATATTCAATCAACCAATCATTCATTCTAACCAAACCACTTGAGTTTTCTTTGTAATGTAGGTAATAAATGACTTTAGTCAAATCCCCTGATGTTAAAATAAACACCAAGAATACCGGTTACTCCCGTGTGTTGGGAATATCGTGTATGTAGGATACTTGGGAAGGTCAGTCCTCAGCCAGAAGCTAACAGAGGAAATAATTATTTACTCAATAACTTACTCCTCACGTAGAAAAGATCGTTAACAAGACAAAATCATCACTGGTGGTATGCAGGAACATTGCAGGAAAAACGTGGGGCTGTAACCCATCGATACTGCGATAGATGTACACCATGATAGTGAGACCTATGATCACCTACGGAGCAGTAGTGCGGCACGGCAAAACCGAACTCGCCATAACAAAGAAAATCCTGGAGAAAATGCAAAGACTAGCATGGAGCAATGAGGTCTACTCCAACAGCGGCAATAGAGGTAATTCTGGACCTCACCCCTCTCCATTTGAGGAGAACTGCTTGGAGAGCAAACCTCAGGTTGGCTAAAGTCGGACTCAACCCCCACCGAAAGTGCACACCTTGCCGATCTCCCAATTGACGAAATTGCCAGGAAATTTAGTTTCGAGCAATTTTTCGAACAGAATTAAATACCAAGAGTGGGTGGAATATACAATCCATTCGAACACTGGGAAAGAATACCATAACATGGACGGGTCCAAAACTCCCGACGGAACTGGAGCAGGAGTCTTTGGGCCTCGCACCAAATACTCCGAACCCATGTGCCTGTTCTCCAGTATTTTCAAGCGGAAATTCACGCCATAGAAAGGTGCATTCAATTCAACCTCGACAGGAAAAACCAGAACAAGGAAATCGCAATCCTCTCCGATAGTCAAGCAGCCATCAAAGCGTTGAGCTTATATAGCATCAACTCAAAGATGGTCTGGGAATGCCTAGACAAACTTAATGATCTATGCAGGAACAGCAAGGTGATCCTCCTCTGGGTGCCGGGGCACGTCGGAGTTGAGGGCAATGAACAAGCAAATACCGTAGCTCGAGAAGGGGCATCAACGCCACTGATCGGGCCAGAACCATTTTGCGGAATCTTACTTCCAAGACAAACTCAATAAAACTGAAGAAGCAATGAGAGCAACATACTGGCAAAGACTTCCAGGGCTAAGGCAGGCCAAAGATTTCCTCGGCAACTTCAACCGAGCAAGATCGAAGACACTGATTAACCTCAGCAAAACTAGTCTAAAGACAATCACGGGATTTCTGACGGGGCACTGCAGACTCGAAGAACACCTAAGGAAGCTAGGCTTAGAAGACAGCACCTGCAGATTCTGTGGGGAACATCCAGAAACAACACACCATACCTATATTGATGCTGTACATCACAAGAGATTGAATATACTGGGATCACACCAGCTGACTGTGGGAGAAGAAGATGGGGCACAATAGAGCTAATTAGGTCGCAGCGCATCAGTCACCAATACCAACTTACTCCTTTAATGGAATATACAAATACAACATAAGAAAAACGCCAGTGCTGTCAAGAGGGCAGAGCTGTTACACAGATGGCTTTTAGACAAGCAATGAAGCAGCTGTTGAGAAATAAGGGGTGATACCCAGGCAGGGCATTGGTTCTATGTTATCCAATCGACGCATCTGAAACATATTTTTTTATTTGTAACCAATCTTCCAAGTTGTCAGAGAGAGAAACCCCTCATAAGCTACTAGGAGCTTGTGCGAGCAAGGAAAAGATCCGGGACCGATGGCCGTGCTGGGCTTTGAACCCACGACATCATGCCTTGTAAAGCGAGCGCTCTACCACACGACCATGACGGCCCATTCACCACCATTATTCAATGCAGCAACTCTTATTGGACCAGAACCAGCCTGTGGAATCCCATTCGGGGGCACCAAGCAGAACACGAAGAAATTGGTCAAGAACAAACATCAATTTTCCTGGGAAGACGCCACAGGCAATACTCACGAAAAAATTATGGTAATGGGGCCAACTGCCCGGCTATCAAGGCATCCTCTCAAACTGAGCCGGAACTTCCCCAGGAAGATGGTAGGACCAACCACAGACCAAGGTGCCAAATCAGAGTGACACAGATTGGACCAGAACCAGCCTGTGGAATACCGTTTGAGGACATTCAGGAATGGGTGAAGAACTATCATCAATCTTCCTGGAAAAATGCCTTGTGTAAAACTCAGGGAAAAATGTTTGTTTTCAGTGAAAGTTTCTCGGGAACGTGGTGCGGTTCCTGACAAGGTACTGTCACCTGAGAAATAGACTCAGTCATACCGTTTAAATGCGAAGCTTTTGCTCGCCTGTGGATGGATATCTTGACAGTGGTCGCAGATATCTTAGCTGTTTTCTGTTGAATTCCAGATCTTCCTTGATCTCATCAGCTCTGCTTCTGATCTCTGAAAAATCTTGGTGATTAGTAAAAACAAATAATGTTAAAATTTATTTCACTATATTGAAATTTTCCATCGGTTTTTCCCTATCCTCAGTGCTAGTATCTGAGTGTTGGTAATCTACTGGAAAATCGTGAAATATTGAGTTTGAACCGTAATTATTGTAATCTAGCGCCAATTTACAATAAGAAGTTTTAAACCCCTCCTTATGTTCATCGTTCGACGCTACTGTCCTCACAGGTTGTTACGGACTCTCCAGTTGACTAATTTCGCATGTGATATTTCGGGGTGATTATAAACACTGGTTGCCAACTAGTGTACACCGCAAGTATCAGGAAGGAATATTTAATGCAGTTGCTTGTACCCAGAGTGTCTGTCAGGGGTTTAGCTCTGGTAAATATTTCCGTGACACAATTCTACTGATTCAACGGTATGTGTTACAGCAATAATTATGGGTTGGTAGACATTTTAGTAATTATACGAGAGGGTAGACGTCATGTTGGAGGTGGAGTTCCCAACTCCGTGTTTTTTGTGTCTATCTTGGGAACAGAGGTAGGGGAGAAGAGAACTGATGATAATTTCAGATTCCTGAGAAGAATCCTGGAGCAACAAAGTTCCATGGCGTTGAATCAGTCGAATGAATATGTTTTCGATAATAATTGTTCAATACCTTGACTCGCAATAAAATTAGTAAGGTAGCAAGCTCATGTGTGTGTTGAAAGGGAGAGAAAATATGTTATATGATTGTGATTTTGACAGTATTCAGGTCTCTCTCTCTCTCTATCTCCCACATTCTTGTACTGTCTCATTCTCCTCACCAAGATTTTCACGTTAAGTTATGTCTTCTTTTTTCTTCTCTCCTAGATTAGAATGTGTGACTGCTCTAGGTTGTACCCTACAATTTGCATAAATCGCTTCAGCTTCTATTGTAATTTTCACCTATCTATTACTGTTCATGCATGCTATATAGGAGTCCTGTACATTTCAAACCTTTTTCTTTCTTTTAGTACTCCTGCTTTTCTTGATTCTATTTAAGCCTGCAACCTCTGACGTTCAGGACAACTCTCTATGGCGCCATAGAGCAGGATGACAAACAGGCAGTGATAGAACCCCAGAAGGAAAAAATATTTAGGCGTTACTTGCCAAAACTCAAGCAAACACCCTGCGCAAAAAATTGCCCCACCCCATCCCCCTCAGCCCTCATATATTGACTACGGTCGATATATGAGACCAACTGTAAGGAGCTGACGGAAGTTATAAAAGGATTAACAAGGCGCCTTGGCCGAACGCGACAGAGAAAATTATAATCAAGAAGCATTCTCATAAAACTATGGTTCAAGTTACTATTCAAACTGCCTGAAGAAATCTATGGAAATACCAATAATAAAACCTAGCAAGGATACGCATAAGCAGGAAAGCTAAGAACCAAATATTTTGTAAAAACTTCTCCTCAAACGGTTTTTGTCACAGAAAAAATTCAAAATGATCTTAGATTTGCATTTTGAGTTTCATCCAAAGAAACCAGAAGATGGTCATGGTCCTGTTGGACATGAACGAAGCATTCGACAACGTTTATGTTGAAGGAACAATAGCCAAAGTGTTGAGGGCAGGAATACCTTTCTACATGGTACTTTCGTAGAAGGATCTGTTACATGTGTATTACTTTTTTCTCGTTCAACAGTGGTAGAACGAGAAATTTCCGGGTATATGGATTGGCAGAAGGAAAGCAATTGAATGGCCTTCGAGATCACCTGATTTGACTCTCTTAGATTTATTTCTTTGAGGACATTTTATTCCATCACAATACAACCTGCTGATAATGAGGAACTTTGAAGGCGAATTACAGCAGCATGCCTGCAAATTCCCGGTGAAGTTTTCTGAAATATTAAGGGGTAGTTCGAAAACAGACTTTATTACTGTTTGGAACAGATTATAACATAGGCGTTAGTGGATTCCAGTTTGAAATTTCTTTCTTGCAAATAAAATTTTTGAAAAAAAACTTTAATAAAAAATCGCACGTATTGAATCCCTGTTAATCAAGGGTTGAAACAATGCCTTCTAACCGTTTCTATCAAAAGGAGAGCCAATACAATGATGCATCTCAGTGCAAACAAGTGCTTATTTCTTTTGTAAGTATAGAAGATATTTTTCGAAAACTGCTCATCAAGTCTGGGTACCATTGGAAAAAGAATGAAATGTCCTCTAAAATAATGTACCATTTTACCCTCTTTCCCATTTTTCCAAGTTTTTAGGGGTATCATCTACCCCTCCTAGGGGGTTCAATCAATTTTTTCTAGCAATGTAAAAGTGTCTTTTCGATCTTTCATATTTTTACTGAAAGGATTAACGGTAAGTTTTCAAATTGACACCCTGTATTTATAAATGAAGTTTCGTTAATATCAACCCATTTTTTACATTGTTATCATTTCTTACCTGATATATTTTATGGACGTAACGGACATTTTTCTTGAAGCTTGATAACTAATCTCTTCTTCAGTATTATAATGTTATGCACGATTGTGTCTTGTGAGTTATGCCCCGCTGGCATCAAAATTAAACTTTTCCGTTTAGTTATATATCAACAATTCTCTCAGTACATTAGAGTCGAACCATAAAATGAAAATGTAACACATTTTTTCTGTTGAAGGTAGCGTGTGTATAATTTCCCCTCCATTAAACATTTTGTTTGGTCGTAAAAATGCTGTAAAATATTCTCTCGGTTCTGTTCGCTGTATTAGGGGGACTTGCAGATTAAAAAAGATTTATTTCGTGGAGGCTTTCTCCTTTTAATGTGCATAAACATGAGGTTGGAGCGAAAACTCAATAAACGATGGTGGTGGCTTTGTTTACTCGTTCTAAAGTCTTTGTCTTTAGTGACTTCCTTCCACCCCTCAAATATTGACTATCACTCAACCAGGTGAAGAGTATGAATTTTTTATCAAAATTATGCCATTTGCAGATGCATTCCGGAAAGATCACTATCGTCACAATTATGGAATTTAACGGGATATTAATATTTCTGATCCATTCTCATGCCTTGAAATTAAACAGGGTTGATAAAAATTATTTTTCAATTCGGAAATTTTTCAAATGAATTTTCTCGTGCACCACCTATGGTACACCCCGTATATTTTTGATCTCATGATATAGGATTGGGACACGAATATTTTTGTACTTTCCTATAGCCATGGACGATACCATTGGAGTGTTTTTTTTGGATTTAACGAAGGCCTTTGACACCATGGATCCCTTTTTTCTTCTTCAAATACTAAAAAACTTGAGAATCGAGAGTAAGACTGATTTCTTCGGATGTTACCTCACAAACTGAAATCAAAAGTTGAGTGATGAAAGGGAAATTACGCATGGTGTACCTCAGGGTGCGGTGTTGGGACCCGTTCTCTTCATCTATTTTTGCTGGAGAAACATAAAAAGGTCACAAGTTTCGCGGATGATACAGTTATAGTCTATAAAGACAAAACCTGGCATGCTTCTAAAAGCGTTTATTACTTGTTTCCTCATATTTTAAATAAGGTTGTTGATGTATCTCTATACATGAATTTTTCCACGTATTCTCACAGTAAAAATCAGTTTCAATGGAATATGGAATATGGAGAGTTATTGGATATATATGTTTTGAATAATTTTTCAATATGTAATGATGAGATTTCTACTAGAGAAACAACCAACAGCTCTACATTAATTGACCATTTCATAACAAATTCTAAAAAAAATATAGATTTGTGTTTAATTAATACTGCATCAAGCGATCACAAAATGTATATAGCATGTATCAATAATAGACCTACAAAAAACAAGATCCAACAAGATGCAAATAAAATTAAGTTTTATGAAATTGATAAATTAAAAAATCAACTTGGCAATACCCTTTTTCGTTATGAGAATCCAAATGAAGAATATGAGGATTTACTCAAAATTTTTGAAAAAAACTCGTTAATGAAAACTTTTACAAAAAAAACATGATCTAAACCTTGGTTCAATGAACGTGTTTCAAACCTTATTAAAATTCGAGATAAGTTCTTTCATGAGAAAAAAAAGAATCCTTATTCAGATTTCTACAAAAAAGAGTATGATCGTCATAACAGATTAGTATAACTGATTACTGTCATCATACACAGTAAGTGGAATTAATAGCACACTATAGCAAATGAAAATAATGTTCATTCATAACATTAATTCGCGATGGGGTATTGGACGGAAATAGCTATTACCTCGGCTTCAAATACGGAGGCTTGAGTACCGAGGCTAGATTGTCTCGGTTTCTGACCGTATATGCTAGCCCCTACCCCACTGCTTGTCTTAGAGCCATTTGTATACCAGATTTGCCCCCTTGGGTGAACATAAAAGGAACAGAAGGATCAACTCGATCAGATATGGAGGCCTAATGGAAGATCAAAGCCATCAGGTATAAATGTTGATGGAAGATGACAGCGATCAGGTATGAAGGCTATAAGAGTAGATCAAACCCATTACGTATAAAGGCAGACAAAAAATCAAAACTATCAGGTCAATGCAAGATCAAAGCCAGCAGTTAAAAAGGCAGATGAAAGATCAAAACCATCAGGTATAGAATAGGGAAAAATATACTGGAAGCTCTTTTGAGATTCTTGATTACATGTTTTGGGTATAAAGGCCTGAGATAAAGATGCAGTATGGTCTCATGCAGGTATCAAGGCCTAGACAATATCCTCAATGGAGGCGCATATGAGTATGAAGGCGTTTACAGGAAGGGCAACAGTAGGCCAGTTGAATTAATACTCCCCATCACGTGTTTTTTTTTATATTTTGTATTGGTAGACTGACTTACATGAACTTCAACCAAAGGAATACTATATGCCGATAATTTTTTACTAGATCTGTATATCGTTTGATAGAGCCTTCAATAAAATCTGAAACGATCAGTGCAGCAATTTTTTCAGGGCCATAATGTGTTGAAGCGGAATACTCAACTCGAAACATCTGTTAGTGACCCTATTGATCGACACGTGAGCGCAGATGAATGAATTATTTCAATGTAACGTGAATCGCCATCACAGCATCAAATAATAATGATAACGAGGGTATCCTATACGATTCAGTTATAATTTGTGACTGAAAACGATATTGATTCTTCCTAATTAGTGTTTGTCATGTATTCTGACATTGAAACCACATTCATTATACAATACCACCAGCAATAAGTGTTTGATGAGATACTCGAGTTTCAGCAATTTGAAGTACAGAGAGAGTATGGAGTGAATAATTCTCTGGCATGCTTCGTGTCATTGAACACAAGACAAAGATTGAAAAATACTTGAGTTTATTCATAACACTATGTAGATTTTTAATGCATATTCCACATACAGTGAGGGGCAATATTATGGAATAAATTCAGTTTTACGAGAATAGGCAACTTTTGAGACAAATCCCGAAACACGTCGATTTTTATTTCCAAATTATGATTTTGTGGCAGATATGTCATACTAGTGACGTCATCCATCTTTGCGTGATGACGTAATCGATGATTTTTTTAAATGAGAATAGGGGTCGTGTGATAGCTCATTTAAAAGGTTATTCAATTCTCTATTCAGTGATATGAACATCAACATAATTATTTATACAGGGTGGCCAAAAAAATATTTAATTTGAAAATGAAATTAATTGTCACAAAAAGAAGTATTATCATTTATTAAATACAAAATTACATTGTACTACTGTCGGAAAACAGAAAAAAAAATTATTTGACAAATAAAAATTGCTTTTCGCTTAAATTAAATGTTCAAATTGCCACCCACCGGCCTCTTGGCAGTAATGGAACCGACGAATACATTCTTCTTGAACATTGTGGATCATTTCTGGAGGTATATTACGAATTTCCAATCTAATTCTATTTCTTAAATCTTGTAAATTCTGTGGTCTATCGATGTAAACTTTTGATTTTAAGTAACCCCATAGGAAAAAATCAAGTGGTGTAAGATCTGGAGATCTTGCGGGCCACTCTATTGTTCCTCGTCGACCAATCCATCTCCTAGGGAAACATCTGTTTAAAAAATCACGAACAGGACGTGCAAAGTGCGGAGGTGCACCGTCTTGCTGAAACCATATGTTTTCATTTGGCGAATTACGATCATTTTCATTTGGAAACATGTCTGTAAGGGCGGGTATAAGTTCATTTTGTAAAAAATCAAGATATATTTGCCCCGTAAGAGACCCATCGAAGAAAAAAGGACCTATAATTCTATCCTCGACTATCCCTGCCCACACGTTTAGTTTTTGAGGGTGCTGAGTGTGTACCGCAGTCATCCAATGGGGATTATCTTGACTCCAATATCTGCAGTTTTGCCGATTCACTGTTCCATTTAAACAGAAGGTTGCTTCATCAGAAAAAAGGATTTCACGAATGAAGCGAGGATTTTGATTACATAAATCTTGCATTACTTCACAAAACTGCATTCGGCGATCTGGATCATCCTCATTGATTTCGTGGACATTATGAATTTTATACGGACGATATTTCTCTTTTTTCAGCACACGTAAAACAGACCTTTTAGAAATGTTTGTATCAGCTGCAATTTGCCTAGAATTAATTTGAGGATTCTCTGCCACACTTAATAATACAGACAGTTTCACATCCTCATTCATTGGTGGACGACCAGCATTTGCAACATGTTTCACGTGTCCAGTTTCTCTAAATTTCTTCTCAATTTTACTAACAGTGGATTGTGTGATAGGCGTATTAGGATATTTTATGGTAAATAAATTACATACTTCTTGTTGTGTTCTGGTTCTATCTCCATATCCAACCATAATTAATACTTCGATTCTTTGTGTTTCAGTTAATGGGGCCATTATTTATTTATTTCATGAAATAAACTAGTCCTTATGAGAAAATGTCAAGAACTGACTTACATTTGACCCAAGCCAACTCGATTTGTAAAAACTATACTTTTTGCTATCTTTTTAGTTCTCATTATTTATTTGCCTAATATCGGAATTTATTTTTGTTTCTTCATAGTAGTAGAAAGCACAGCAGTTCTAAACATTTATTTATAAACTGTTTCAAGTGTTTCAATAGTAGACAAAATCAATGAGGATGATCCAGATCGCCGATAGACCACACATATCCAAGATATGACAAATAGCATTACATTGGAAATTCGTAATTCAACTCCAGAAATGATCCACAATGTTCAAGAAGAATGTATTCGTCCGTTCAATTACTGCCAAGAGGCAGGTGGGTGGCAATTTGAACATTTAATTTAAGCGAAAAGCAATTTTTATTTGTCAACTAATTTGTTTTTCTGTTTTCCGACAGTAGTACAATGTAATTTTGTATTAAATAAATGATAATACTTCTTTTTGTGACAATTAATTTCATTTACAAATTAAATATTTTTTTGGCCACCCTGTATAAATAATTATGTTAATGTTCATATCACTGCATAGAGAATTGAATAACCTTTCAAATGAGCTATCACACGACCCCTATTCTCATTTAAAAAAATCATCGATTACGTCATCACGCAAAGATGGATGACGTCACTAGTATGACATATCTGCCACAAAATCATAATTTGGAAATAAAAATCGACGTGTTTCGGGATTTGTCTCAAAAGTTGCCTATTCTCGTTAAAATGAATTTATTCCATAATATTGCCCCTCACTGTATATGGCCGTTAACTCTGCAAAAAACGAACACAGGCAATACTTTTTTGACCGGTGCATAAATCTCTTTCTTCCGAGTTTCTTACTGGTGCGAAATATGTGTTCCAAAAAACCAATGAAATCAAAGCCAGTTCTTCTTCTTGGCATGTACATCAAACAGATTTAGCCTCGAAGAAATTATTTCAGCTATTATATTGGCCTGATTTCAGTTTATTGTTAGACTTCTAAATGGTGAGGATCCTTTCGATTCTCTGAGCAGCAGGCAAGGGTGCATACGAATCTATATCAGAGCGTTTTTCATGACGTATTGCAATCCTGAGAAATTCGACATCGCTGGATTTCAGCCTCTCTTCAACCACACCACCACATACCCAAACACGTAAAGAGCACTTAGATGAACCTTCACACGAATCAATCAAATAGAGTCTAGGAGTAGAAGTTCGAATGTGAAAATCCATCCACTAATTGGCAATAGAAGTTTACCAATCCCAAGAAAGAACAAATAATCCTCAGTTCGGAACAGGGAGAGGAATTCCGCGAATACTCATCACAGACAAAGAAGAAACGAATGTAGAAATCGCACACGTGATACTGTCAACAGACGTAAACGAGTACAACGGAATGCACTAATTAAATAGGTCCAGGTATGGATAACACGCCGGACAATTCAACAGGTACTAATCTGAAGGCCAAGTGGGGCAAAATTCCAATGGACACAAATTTGGCTGCCGAGCTGGATGAAACTCAAATAGGTGCAGGACAATACACAGGACATAAACAATAAATACAAAGACGTATGAAAATTCTATAACATGGATCAAAATGAACATGGAACAAAAAGGAAGAGGTTAGAATAAGAGCTAATGAAGAAAGAAAAATAAGCTTGTTTCTGCACCAGACGTGGAAATTAGAACACAAGCGTAGACATACGTCTTTAAATAATCCAATGAGGTTTTCATTAACCAAATTTCATTGTGTTCCTCAAAAAACCTTAACTGACCCGGAATCGACTTCAAATTTGGTGTGGATATTCAAAAAAGGTTGATTCATAAAAAATCATGAAAAAAAAATGTTGGATGCAAATGACCCCTCTAAACGTCAGTAGAATTATTCACCTCGAGATTGGTTGAAGATAGAGCAATTCTGCGAACGCCAATCTATTCAGAATGATGGAATTACTATACTCTACTATATGTGAATTTCAAGTTGATCGAAGAGGGAAAGTAATTAGTCGAAAAAAGTTTTAAAATTTCATGCTGATTCCTTAAATATATGATATGTATATGCTCAGACGAAAAGTTCAGCTCAAAAAATCAATAAAACGTCGAAAATTCCCTGGCAAAATTAAATTTTCGAAAAAAATTATTTTATATTTTTTGAAAAATTGAAAATGTCTCCCAAAAGTGTCTCGACAGGCTGATTCCGATTCATAATCAAATCATCAGATTTCGATGACGAATTGAAAAAAGAGGACAACGGAAAGTATTTTAATCAAAGAGGCCCGGGTATTGATAACAGGCCTGACGTCCAACAGGCACAAATCTGAAGGCCGAGTGACAAAAAATTCCAATATGCACAAATCGGGCTTCTGAGCTGAAGAAACTCAAATAGGCACAGGTATGGACAATACACAGGACAAAAATCCAATAAATACAAATCTGGATGCCGAGCCGGATAAAAATTCTATAACATTGATCAACTCTGTGATATAAATAGATCAAAGTGACTCAAAACAAAAGATTGAATGAAAGCTGGTAAAAAAAGAGTGAAAGTGAAACTGGCTTCGCGCAAACATGACATAAGAACGATAATGCGGTTTGGCAATTTGTACGTACGGAGAGAATAGCAATTTTCATAACAAGTTTTTCGGACCAGACTTGTCTTCAATATAACCATTAACTAATTCCTCAACTCCTCAAAAAGATACCCTAATAAAATTTCATTGCCAAGTTGAAAACTCAATACTGAATAGTGAAAAGGCTTTTGTATGATGAATTTTTCAATGAAGAGAGATTTAAAAAAATCCCATATAAGGCGATATTCACTCATGACACTGTATATACTCGAGTAGTGATAGCGCTCCAGGAAATTTCACACTTTCACGCATTTTTTATAAGGTTTGGCAAAAACACTCTATTCATACCCACACTGACTTCTCTATTCACGAGTTCACCCCTCATTCTCTCGCAAAACAGCGGCCGGCAATTCCAAAACCGCCCTAAACATCCCTTAGAGCCCTCGAGCACGTTTTCCATCTGAAAAAAATACGGAATCAGATTTCAACGTATCTGCGCCTGGGGTGAAATATAATTTGGTTGCGAAATTTTTCTGCGAATATTTCATTTGAATGCGAATTAGAATTACAAATACAGTCTTTTCGAGGCTCGTGGTTACTCCCAATCGAATCAGTTGAGAGTTTATTAAATGAGCACCTGGTTTTTTTCTGTTTTTTGCATATTTTCCTAACAGAAATTCCAAAGTATATTCTCCGTTCCGAGTCCTCTGCTTTCTAATGAAAATTCCGACGACAAATGTAGATGCGGAAAGAGTTTCAAGGGACACTCGATATTTTTTATGGGGTTGTTGTTTTGATAGGGGGGATAGGGGGTTCTGAAATTCATCAAATAACTTCATTACAATACTTCAATTCATTGAATGAGATTTTTTTTTTATTAAAACATATATTAAATAAATTGTATTATAATATACCGAAGTTGTCTGTAAAATAAAATCAGCAAGTATGATGATTGTCGATACCCACAAATTACCAATTTATTTGTTCCATGATACATGAATATGCATGTATGAGAATTATGTACGAAGGTTTGAATCTACGCAGTCATCGTGTTTCATCAAGTTTACACGTAATCAACACAATATGAACTATATTCCAAAGCAGATCTGATAGTTTGTGGACCCAAGAGGAACCGTTAATTATTTCGGTTAACTTCGAGTGGATTCATACTCCCATAATTTTGATTGGATTGAACACAATACAGCTTTCGTGAATCGATCACCAAACATAGGGGTTACAATAACAATCAATTGACAATATATTCACTATAACATTTACTTATGCATTGAAATTCAAACATACTTCTATAAAGTATAGCACAACAAACATAAAAAATGCCAAAAGGTTGTTGGTGTAAATAAGTCCAATCATGATCGAAAATAATTTATTTTGAATGAAATAAAAACAAAACCAGTACTCTTACCAGCGATATATCTCCTGATACTTTCAACGATTAAAATCATAAAATATCTGCCAAAAACTTCAAATATTGATTTCTATGTCATTAGGGGAGTGAGTGGTATTGTCTTCAATGGAGTCATATTTGGAGGGTCGTCATCAAGCTGTCACTACTAATACTTCTACTTCAAATTTCAAACTTGTGAAGCATGGTGTTCCTCAAAGATCAGTCTTGGGGCCACTCTTGTTTATCATTTATATGAATGACATCAGTCGTTTTATGAACCCATATAAATCTGTATTGTTTGCTGATGATAAGAACTTATCAGACCTTGAGAGAGTGAAAAGGTAAATACTAAGGCAGAAACGTGGTTTTCTGCAAACAAACTGAAACTGAATTCTGACAAAACTCCAAAAATAAAATTTTCAACAAGCATTCTACGATGGACGTGGATAGTGTAAAATTACTTGAAGTCATTGTGGACAGCAATTTCAATTGGAATAATCACGTCGAACAATAATTGAGCAGTACTTACTTTTCCTTTCACGCCAACTAGAGAATTTCATTAGCTGGAATAAACTAACAACTACATATTTCTCTTTATTCCACTATCACATTAGTTATGGTACTATTCTATGGGGGAACTCAAGTGGCGCTATACAAATTTTTAAACTTCAGAAGAGAGCAATCAGAATCTTACAAATTCAAGATATAGAAATCAACCTCTTCTTCTAAAACATAAAATAGGGCCTCTACCGACCCTATATCTTTACAGTGTCCTGGTAGAAATTCGTAAGAACGTAGGTATTATATATTCGTACAAATCGTTAGTGGCTTAGTGAATCTCAAAGAAATACATTAGGCTTCAATCTTTGCAATCGTTCACCAGATGATTTTAAATGTCTCTCTATGCATCATTTCAAAAATTCCCCGAAGAGTTACCTTTTAAAATATTGCTTCTACTCTCTAAATGAATTTGTTAGTCTGAAAATGAACATAAATACTCAAACCCTTTTTCTCTCCCATATATACCTACATCGTAGGCTCATTGCGGCAAATATCTGTCAGGAAACAACTACTCCTCTGGCAAATACCACGACGGGCAGTGAATTATATCCAACAGATACTGTTCCTCATTGCAGAGGAATCAATTACAAGTGGTAACTAACAGAATTTTGTTTCGATTCGGACAGGAAGTATAATAAAGGAATATGGTTTCCGGGCTTTGCGAATGTGGTCGATTCACCTCCATAGAAACCTCCTCCACAGAGGTGAACCGACCACGGCCCCAAAGCCCGGAAACAATACTCCTTGAGAATAGAAGAGTCTTCGAAAGTACGTAGGATCTGATATCTCGACCATAGAGTACCGAACCATTGTCCTTTATTGCTTATTTGGTTCATAATATTATTCATCTCATATTGAGAAATATCGCGAATTACCGGATTATATTGGTCCGCGCCATAAATGACATAAACCAGAACCGCTACAATGTATCAACATTTTAAACCACAACAATACTGAACTCCACAGACTAAACTGAAACACTTTCCCGAAACGAATCTGTGTTAAAGCACAAGCTGAAACACATTGTTTGTCTAGAAGGATTATTTCCCTGGGAAAATTCTCCATTATTAAACTGAAATCATTACCGAAAGTTTTCATGGACTCTAACAACTGGAAGTTGAGTAAAACGACAATAGTTATAAACTTACTTTATTCACAATGCCCGACTTCATTTAGACCGGGGCTGGGGAAGAGTTGTACGGACTTGTGTAACGGTTTCTTTTATCGAACTTTCGAGATTCTAATGACTTTTCTGCACGGATGGGAACTGTTTCAAGTTTAAATTCGAAAGAATGAATCGGTTCGCGGTCGCATCAGGCAAAATAGCAACATTCTAGTGTGTCAAATTATAAAGTTGCCAGAGGAAATATCTCGGAAATGAAAGAAGATATCGAAAAATGGCCTAACTTGCTTTTAGGTGTGGTCGGGAAGATAAATAGATTATTAGTTGAATATGTTATGAAGAAAACTACACTTGAAACAAGTCGGGGGAAAAAATTACGAATAAATGAATACCGAACATTTCAAAGTAAAATCAAAACATTTCAATTGGATTAATTTGCAAAATATCTACCTGATTCCACTCACACCAGAACAAAATACGACGATATAGACGACAAATCGAAAATAACATTAAGAAATCAAAAGGTTAAAAAACTACACAATGAGAGTCAAGCAGATTCGAACATTTGAGTTGGTGTGACCTGATATTCGTTGACACATATAAATAGTTATTTTCCTAACAAGTGCGGAAAGTGATACTTTTCCGCACGCCACTTCCGTTGACCCGTAGATTGCAAACGGCATGAAGATGACGGAGACGGAATCGGTTGCAAGTTGTTAGTACATGAAAGAATTTTATTCGATATAGTTTTCTTCTGTACCAGCCTCCAAGACGTTTCATGTTGGTTCTCTCTTGGCCTGAATCTGCTAGAAACCTTGCCAAGGATCGTGTCTAAAACTGTGACCTGTGTATCGTTCTGGGTTAAGTAAGGTAAGGTAAGTAGCTAGCGATCTCTGTCGGTATTTTTATTGAAGAAACAAACTGTGAAGTTGGCGTAGTTTTCATATTTCACTCTGTATGTTTATATTTTCAATTAGTCAGTTGTTATTGAGATACATGTCAACTGTCAGAAAACTAATGAAGATGTTTCTAATGATAAAACACACCCAATGAGGTTGAAGCTGTTGATTATTTTCTCCTGCAGCAAATTAATATATGATTATACCACAAGCTCGATATCCATGGTAACGAAAATTATGACGCGTAACTGACGTTTCAATATCGTTTCGCTTTCTGAATATAATTCGGTAATTTGAACAAGAAATGGAATTCAATAGATGGGGAACTGCTACAAATGACAAAATCCATTTGGCAATTTCACAGAATACGCCAAAAAATACAAGGAAATCTAAAGAGTATGCATGGAAACAATTTATGGACTTTTGCCGTAATAGAAATTATGTTGTCGGAAAGGAAACTACCCCAGTGGAAATTGCGAATATATTGAAAGATTATGCCTTCAATATGAAGAAGCAGAATCGCAGTGATTACAAAGAAACTGCTATAAAATTCAATTGGAATGTTGTCGCAAAACTGCTCCAATACAAGTTCTACAATGATTACAATGTGAAAATAAATCCATTTGTTGACATAGAATTTAGGTGATGCGAGAGATGCAAAGAGAAAATTACTCCAAGGAGATGTCGAAAAGAGGAAAATGAGTTCAACTGCTTTTACAATTGAGGAAAATATGAGATTGCTGAGATATTGGGAAGAAAACAATCCGGAGGGACTCATCAAGACTTTTTTTTCATTGCAGCCAAAGAACTTGCTTGGAGGGGCAATGAAGGATGTTACTCGAAGGTAAACTTTTTTATAGTAGAAAAGGATAATTTTGGACGGCCGACTGGACGTATTGAATATAATCCCGTATTCAACAAAACCAATCAAGGTGGGTCAAAATCATGTACTCCAAGCAAGTGGCTAATAAAAAATACTGCAAATCCCGATATTTGTAATGTTCGTATATTCCACAAAGTGATGGAAAAACGCCCAGGTCATATCACGTCCGACCGCTTTTTCCCAACTCCAAATCCTAGATGGAAGGATCTTGATAGCATTGGTTGGTACAAAAATTGTCCTCTTGGAATAAACTCTGTCAAAATGGACTTAAGAAACTTGTCAGAAAATGGGTTTGGATATTCAGAACAAAAAATTCAGCAATCACAGCCATAGATCTACCGCTGTCACTCACCTTGCCCAAGCTGAAGTGTCTGAACAAGAAATGATGACGATAACAGGACACAGCAGTTCCAGTTCTTTACAATCTTATATGAATATGCACCCAAAAAGACACTCTGTAATCCTAACAAAAATGAGAGCTAGCTTCAGTTCTACATTCAGCGATGCCAGCAAAAACTAATATTTTGCTTTTTTAGGAACGATGTAAACTGATAAAACTTGCTAATTTCCAAATTTTGTTATTTTTACTAAAAATTTCATCATCGAGTAAAGCGACCGTCATCTACAGCCTTTAAAATTGCTTCTGAGAGCTCTTCCCCTGACGATTTGAAACTTTGGCGTCTTGATAACAACGTGGTTGTCATAACAAATCTTTGATTACCACACCGAACCACTAGACTTCGCTTAGTTCGATTGTTATGTGGATTGATGTATAGGTAGATACAAGGTGTCCCAAAACTCAATGATTCGGATGATCATAACTGATCAGAATATCAAAAAATTACCTCAGTGAAAAATTGATAGTTTTGAAGATATTGACACTTTCATGAATTTCGTGAAAATCTAAATCTTTGCTTAGTATTTTGAATGCCGCAGGCACAAAACTTGAAACATTGAAAAATACAGAATCTGTCACGTCGACAATGCTTCTTCGATTTGAAACTTTGACGTCTTGCAATAGCATAGCAAATCTTTGTTTACCACATATAACCACTTGACTCAGCTTAGTTTGACTGTTGACTATAAGAGTTTATAAGGGAGTATTATTATTAAAATAAATTTTTTGTATTTTACAAAATGACTGAAAAATAAGAATATTTATTAGAATACTGCTATAATTTTTGATAATAAGAAAATATTTTAGGTATGTTTGAATATTTTCTTAATGGTTCTTGTAAAAGTATAATCAAATGAATGATAAACATCTGACTTTTTTCGTCACTTTGTATACCATAGCCAAAAAAAAATTAAGAAAAATAAACCGACAAACTACAAATTTAATATTGATGTTTGAAATAATTAATTTGTTGATATGTATTCGATAATGAATGTTTCTTTTATGTAAACTTCTTTGTTTTTTCTGCATGATAGTAGAGGAAATAAATAGTGCAACTAACACGCGCGAAAAGTGATTTTTCTCCACTTGATGGCCG
Source organism: Chrysolina americana (assembly GCA_958502065.1). Taxonomy (NCBI): domain Eukaryota; kingdom Metazoa; phylum Arthropoda; class Insecta; order Coleoptera; family Chrysomelidae; genus Chrysolina; species Chrysolina americana. The sequence goes on along the minus strand of OY293417.1, from coordinate 65,330,980 downwards.
AATTCCGCTAATGCGTCGTTCGGTCACCTGCAATCGCGTGCGGGAAATTATCACTTTCCGCACTTGATAGGTAAACTACTATTTTTCTCAGGAGAACTTTGGTAAATCTCTTGAATCCACATGAAGATACATATACAGGCCATTTCCTTTATCATGTGGTAACATTGCTATATTCTAAACCGTAATAGATACAAAGACAAATAAATGGGAAAAAAGGTAACTATTGTGGTGAGCAGTAAATTAGTCATAGAAAATTTACGGGGATTCTCGCCCTTCCCAACTTATACAGGGAAAACTGAAAATGCTGTTTTCGGTTTTTTACGAATGGTTATTTCAGAAAATATAAAAAAATTAAAGAGGAAAGTTTTATTGTATTCAAAATGTACTATCAATATTTGTGTTGAGTTGAGTTGAGGGTGGACGTGTTGACACGAAACGTTTAATTAAAAATTCATCATTACGTAGTTCTAGTACATTTTGAATGCAATAAAACTTTCCTCTTTAATTTTTTTATATCTTCTGAAATAACCAGCATTTTTAGTTTTCCCTGTATAAGTCGGGAAGGGCGAGAGTCCCCGTAGATTTTCTCACCACAATAGTTACATTTTTTCCCATTTAATCGTCTTTGTATCTATTACGGTTTAGAATATAGCAATGTTACCACATGATAAAAAAAACGGCCTGTATAATAGTGAATTCGTAGCCTCAATGATAATGTTAAATAAAACTGGTCCAATGAACGTTCCTTGAGTCACACCAATTTTAATTGTTCGATATGTACTGGGTGAGTTCTTTCACTATTGACCACTGATTTCTATTCGATGATTAACTAATCATCAAATCCAGTGACTGTTTCACTCCCAAAATCTATATTCTCCAATATTTAAAGTGATTTATGACAACACACAATGTCAAAGAAAATACAGTGTTTCTCTTATATCCTTTAACTCGTATATATACTAGATGAATCATTGCATCCTGTATTAGCTCACCCCGGCAGAATCTGTATCAATAATTCACTAGTATTTCATATTTCTGGATTATTTTACCATTTTCATTTCTCCTAGAATTTTTTGCAATATTTTGTAATATGGCTGATTATTTCTTTCGTGTATTAAATATCAGTCATCAACCAATCATACGTTTGTTTCCTATTTGACAGCTCTATAAGCGACTATTTGCATGGTACAAAAAATATGCATCTGACATCTAAATAAATACATCTTAAACTTCAAATAGAATCAATCGTGTTGAAGCTGTATGACTATTTGAAAATAAAAAATGAAAATAGTTTGTAGAAACCAAAAACGAATAGGATAGGGTAATCGAGGCTACAATCCCTGACAATACAGTGTCATTCATATGACTGATATAAAGAATTGGATTCAAAAAATAATCTTCATAAATATAGCACCACCTTGATTAATTGTCGGCTATTTTATTGCTGCTAATTTTCTCTTATATTTATTAATTTTATTCGACCTTATTTTGGCATTGATAATCAGAGATGAAAGCCCTCGAGCTTTGCTCTCGGGCTTTCATCAGATTATTAATGCCAAAATAATGTCTCGTTAAATTATTATAGAATAGTCGAAATTTAGATGCAATAAAAATAGTCGACTATTTATCAAGGTCTTCTTATATTATCCTTGATTATAAATATGAGTTTGTAGTAAGTTGGCTGGGTCCATTTATAACCAACTCTGTAGAAAGGTTTGCTAACAGTGAACTTGAGAGTGTCTTGAAAAATACCGACGTTAATTGACATTCATTATTTTTACTATGTAATCCGTAATAACGATCTTGCATCAAGCAACGACGATCCACTCCAACGTAACATGCTCCATTCCGTTGAACAACTCCCATTTTCCCTGAATAATCACCTGTTCCCAGAAGAGCAGAAGTCTACCAAGTATGCCGCGAATTGTTTATCTGGCTTGTGAATAAACTGATAGAGAAACGCTTTGAGTCAGTAATTGAAACATACAAATCCGCTGTTTAAGTTACTGTTTACTGAAATTTCCCGTTCGTTCTTTGTGTTAGAGAGTTTGGGGAAAATATATGTGTTTAGGACAAGTGGAAGCCCTGTAGTATCAGGTTGTAAGTCTGAACAGAGATTTCAAAGGTTCATGTGTACTAGGCAAATATCAAGGAATGAGTAAGAAGCTTGTTTTTTTTACGACTGTAGTGTGAAAAAAGGCGACTGTGCTACTGTAGCTCTAACTGTGAATTTCGTTAGTTGGCCTGATTTGTAGTGTTGCGTTGCCAAATATACTCAAAAGTTACATTCACCTAACATCATAGGAAAATGGCGTTTGATTTTAGAATTCACTGAATTTCTGTGTGTAAGTTAACGAGCTTCAAAAATGTTCATGTGCAAAATATCAACATTGAGATAGATAGATAGATACATAGATAGGTGGACAGTTTATCAGAAAAAAATAAAGGTAATCGGTGAAATTGTCTGAATTTTTAGTATATTATAGTATTTGATTGACTGGTTGAACGTGCAGAATCGCAAAATTCGTTGATGGAAAGATTTTGAAATGCCCTGTATTTCAAAATCTTGGTAGAATGTACGTGTAAACAAGTTCCTTCAACTCGTCATGCAAATGGTAATTAATTAATAACTATGATGAAACTAGTTATAGTGGAAAACTGAATTGAGGACTGTGCTGAGGAGAGAATGAATAATATATCAAATAATAATAAAGGAATTTCACCGAATTAATCGTGAATTATAGGGTGATTTCTGAAACGTTGATAATTTGTCATTTTTATCAACGAAATCATGTTTATATGGTATCAGCTATGTTCAGAGAGTGATAGATAATTCACTTGAAAGAACCGGACATATATTTCACCAATTTTTCAAATCACCCTTTACGAAATGTATGAATTGTGATTAATGATGGAATAAGAATAGTATATTGCATGCCAAAATAATTTTATCAATATTTCATCATATCGAATTCTCAGACATTAATTAAATGTTTTTATTTTTCACTCTGTACATAATGATATAATCTGCACCAGCCGAAGGATATTCAGTGATATAATAATAACAATAATAAACGTCTCTATTGTCAATAAAAAAAACAAACCAACAGGACCTGCTGGAACCCACTCGGAATTATTTAATTGGGTGTTAAAATATTTTGAGAGTTCAGTAGAAGGTGAATTTAGACCGCCGTTATATTAACCACATCAAGATGATCGATGGGAGCTTGGAATCCTTCAATGAAGCTGTCGAGCTAGATATAGATACGGTCCAGTTTCAAAAAGAGGCAGAAGGAGCGAAAATCGCAGTGCCACCTGCTACTACAGCCGAAGCGGCAGCAGCTGAGCTAGTAATATAATTGCCAATTTGAAAAAAAAAACATTACAATTTTATGAAACTGAAGGCGAAGTCTAGCTTGAAGCTATTCCACTCAACCTTCAGAGGGCAGTTGCCCAAGAAAATGAAAATTATATAAAAAAAAAAAAATTGATATAATACAACACTATTTTGGTGATTTTGGCAGTGTTTGCTATTTATAAAACAGTTTATGAACAAGTGAAAGGGTGCACCTAGTATATTTAACATATAGGAGGAGATAGAGTACAATTTTTTTCAGGAATAAATGAGTCAGCAAAAAAAATTTACTGAGCAAGTCGAGACAGTTTTCGCTGCGTTTCAAGAAGATGACATTTCAACTTATACTTGAATTTATTGATATTGAATATTTTGAATTCATCAGGCAAATGATTGTACCTTTGAATAGCATTAAATACAAATGACCTTCGGAACATTGCAGTTCTGTGTTAAGGCATGGTCAGGGCGGACCAATTCCAGAGCAGGTGGGTTAGGATCATTGAGAAGTTTATGTGTGAAAGTACCGTTTTCCATGTTAAGCCAGTTACATTCTTGAAACTTATGAGAGATATGATTATATTTTCTTATTCCATGAGTTAGTCTGCAGCAGCTGTTTTGCACTTTCTGAATCTTGTCCTCAACTACCCTTGTTGAGCAAGGACCATAGATAAAATCACAATAGTTGAAGTGGCTTAGAACTAATGACTCGCATAGGGTTCGTTTCATTTTAACTCTGAGAATATGGCGAGCACTATAAATGAGTTTCAAGGATGCAAATGCTTTACTTACAATACTCCTGATATGAAGAGAGAATCGCAAATCAACATCTAACACTAAGCCAAGATTCCTGGCTGAATCGCATACTTGTAGTGTTGAATTATCAATTTGAATCGTCATATTGTCTTTCAAGAGGTTTCTATTGATTTTGTTACCAAAAAACAATACCTTAGATGTTTCATGATTAAGTTTCAAGTTGTGCTGATCAGAGGAAATCTTGATTTTGTTCAATTCATTATTCATAATGTCCTCGACAGTTACCCAATTATCCGTACTAAAATTAAGATACAGTTGTGTATCGTCTGCAAACGCTTAAGCTTTACAGTACTCTATATTGTTCAAAATATCAGCAGTGTATATAATAAAAAGCAAGGGGCCTAATATGGTCCCTTGCGGAACACCTGAAAGTATATCCAGTTTGGATGAATATAATCCATTCACTGATATTACTTGAGAACGCCTCAGAAAGTAATTCCATATCAAAAATACTGATGAATCATTGAAGCCATAATATCTCAATTTTGAGCAAAGCAACTCATGATTAATGGTATCGAATGCTTTAGAAAAATCAAGTAGTACCAAGGCACTAGATAAGCCCTCATCATAAGCAGTTAAAATATCAGTTGTTACAGTAGCCAGAGATGTTTCAGTATTTCTGCCTGGTCTGAAACCGCACTGGCAATCAGGAAGTAAGTTTTTAGCACTGAAATGTTCATATATTTGTGAATACAAAGTTTTTTCGAAAACTTTAGAAAGAGTAGGAAGCAGACTTATTATTTTGAGATCTGTAAAATCTTCGGGATGACTTTTTTAGGGATGGGTATACCAATAGAACTTTTCCATATATACTGAGAACCATTTTACTTATGAAAAGTGCGGGATCTTTTTCACTGAAATGTTCGAATGCTTCAACAGTTCTAAGGGGCAGAACCCTAGGAATTGGACAGTGTTGCCAGTTATCTCTGAACGTCTGATTCACAAAGAAATATTATTTCCCTGGTAATTCCACATCAACAATTTTCAACCAATCGAATGGTATTATTTTGCCATATTACCACGGCAAGTGATTATACTTGAAATTTTACGTGATAGCAACATAATTTAATATTTATCCTATTATTATTTTCTGCAGAAATTGATGATGGCACGTAAATATTGTCATTCAGGTCAACTTCAAATGAATTATATGAATGAAAGTTAACAAATGCTTGGTGTGTACCTCTCATGACACATCCAAATTAATAAGTGTGTTTCAAGAAATCTGAGTGAGAGCATTTACTGAATTTTGTTCATACGACCCTTGTATCGTGAATCTCTACTCTTAAATGAAAGAATTCTTCGAATTTCTCAATTTTGATAGGTTTATTTAATTTCGGCGAATGGGCCGAAATAATTTTATAATTGATGGATGCGAGACATTCAAAAATATGGTGAAGGCATTTATTTTCTATCTTTTGTGTACGAGCCAATCGAAAATATGGCGAAGGAGCAAAAGTCAGCATACGTTTATACATGGATTCTGAGATTACCTCTGCCAATTTCCTCTGAATTCTAGTGTTTTTAGATAGGTCAGGATAAGTCATATGCAGATATACAGAGTGGGTACTCTGAATTTAGTCACGTGATTAGGCAGTTACACAACACAATTCTTTATTTCTCCTGATATAATTTCTTGCAAATACTGCTGGTGTCACTTTTTAGCGACCTTCAGCATCGAGTACTTCGACCACATGGATTCAAAATTAAAAAATACGATAGCAGGACATCCTCATTTATTGTCATAACCCTCCAATCTATTGGCAGAAATGTAGAAAAGATACAAGATATAATACATATCTGAACTCCAGAACATAAACAAAGACTGCTGAAAGTTTTTCAAAAAATACAGACGCGTAATAGAAAAAATAGAGTTGAGGGTGGCCTTAGAGGAAACAGGTAACTCAAGCTATTTTGTATCGTTTACGGTTTACAAGCACAAGCATAATGCTAACTAACACTATGCGATCCATTTCACATTTTTCATCTCCATAATGGAATAAAAATTAACACTGAATTGTCGATGACTCATTTGCGGTCAGCAAATACCCACTAAGCGATTTTATGATGAAAATTATATATTGCAAAATTGCTATATTTACTAGCGCGTATTATTTATTTTAGCTTTATATCCGGTTCGTCTGATACAAAATATTGTGCAGGGACTTTTCTCACTATTTGTTCAGTTAAATAAATATGATGAACATCAGATTGCTTCCGAAAATATGGAATTAAATGACGTCTGCAGACAGTCTGTCACTCAAATAGGGCTTAAAAATTCGCATTAATGATATTTTGAAAGCATAGCATGTCAGTTTTATCAGGCATGTGTCAGATCATCTCAAAACATATTCAAGTATGGGTCTGAATTTGAGAAAAAATGTTTAAATGTTAATTAAATCAGATACCCTAGATCTGTAGAGAATTAAAAGTTTTCAATAAATCTCTGAAAAAAGTTCTGATGATGATCGAAAAGGACCTGAAACATACGGAAGCCAGCATAAATGATACATCATTGAATTCAGAAAAGTACTTGAAAAAACAGTATTCTTCCTGACAGGGCCGTATTGAAAAATGAAGTGGATAGTGATAGTTATTCGACAACGAAACGTACTTAATAGCGATATTATTGAAATGTAAACGAAAAAATCGTAAAAAAGGCTGACTAAGAACTAATTCAACTAACCTCATCGATTTTGAATAATTATCTCAAAATTAAAATCAAAATAAGTGGCACTTAGCAATTGATAATTATTACAAATATGAAATATTCCAAAATAAGACGTACGTCTAACATTCTTACATATGACCAATTAGTCCAGTTGGTAAATAAATATGACTTTTTGAACTTGCAATGTCAACTTTTTTTTTATTTTGAAATTTAAAAAATGTAACCTTTCAAATACAGTGTTCTTATTGTGCTATGAAATCATAAAGATAGCTTCAAGCGGAAAATCCGAACAGAAATAACGCATTTGACATTCGACAGCTTATCCACACGCGTGCGATTTACTTCCTTCTTGTTTTTCTTGCTCCAGCTACCCATACTGCAAAGTTGAAATCCATGAATTAGTGACATATCATAACCTGATACCTCTAAAATTCAAAGTAAACTGACAGAAGCTTAGAATCCTAAGGCAAATTTTCAAAGAGCTAGCAGAAAAAAAAATTGTCGCGCACATACAAAATGCAGATATGCATTGTGTTATTTTTCTTTCAATTGCTGTTGTCGAGCGCAACAATATTTTATTCGAATTTGAACGTGTCTTGTGTTGTATATTTTTAAACAAAAAATCTGTTTTCAAATCTTAACATTCCGTCTGATGCTCAGAACTCAGACCTTTTATGGTTTCAGGATACGTCTATATTATACGGAAAACTCATCCTTGTTAGTGAAAATACTTTTGTTCTTATGGTTTTATCTATTAGCTAAAAATAATTCAGTGGTTGTTTCTGGAAAACTGAGAGTAGCAAATTGATTTGTTCATGATTTGTTTTTCTTCTGTTGAATCGTCCTCTATTTGTATCCCACAAAGCCTTAAAGATGTCAAAATAAATTGACAAAACGTTGGCTATGAAGAAATAAAGATAAATAATTATTATCATTTGAATTCAAATTGTTCAAATCCAAACAATTTCAAATTCAATTGTGTTCCATACTAACACAGTTTGAAAGTAAGCAATCAACTGCTTCAAATTTCAATTTCATTGTGCCATTAGATATAACCAAAATGACTCATCAAACTCCAGTATACCATGAATAAAACGTCATTATTCATATTCCACGTTACCTCCAGTTCACACCATTGTTCAGCACGCCATATTTCAGCGCAATCGTTGAAAACGGTTTATTTCTCATTGAGAAATCCTTCCACGCAATCTGCAGCCTTTCAGAAACATTCGTTGGTGCCGTGAATACACTTTAGTATTCCTGCCGCGTTGCATATTTTGACATAGGAAAAGTCTGTTCAACTAACAGAATAATTAAAAAAATCGTAGACATGTTGTTCCAGTTTTTCCGGGCACGATTCGTGATAGGGCTGTTGAATCAACGCAAATACCACAAAACATCAAAACAGGTATCGAAAGCTTTGGCAAAAACATTGAATGCTGCAAGACACTACAGTTCGATTATTTTATCCTTACCCATGCGTCATCAATTTGTGATCGAAGAAATCACACACCCCCTATCGAACACCTCGTTCTATCAACCACTATGAGCGAATCAAAATTCGTTAACATTTGTCTCCTAAGCAAAGAATTATATCGATTGTAACTCAAAACAGTGAAAAGAGATAGCCATAAAACCGACAGTGTTTAACATTTCAACTTGCCAAACATTGTATTGACTAGCGTAGTACCATCAATTGCGTCATTGTTTTCTGTTATTAGGGTAATGTTTGTCGCCAGTTTTACTTTGTTTTGCAGTCGAATATATTATAAAAACTGTTTTTTTTTAAAGCTGAACGTCTTGGAATCAATACTTCCGAAGTAAGTACAATACAATGTGTTTTATTCACATACTCTTTAAAATTTCCAACCTCACAATTGACATTTGTGACTATAATCCCGTGCTACTGGGATATTCACACAACAGTTATTCATAGAGTGAAAATCTTAATGAGAGAAAAAAACGTTACCTGAATCTATAAATACAGGTAAAAACATTCGCAATATATTTCAACTCTTTTTTAGATTATGCCTGTAACTAATTCACAAGCACAACAGTTTGTATTGAAAGGGAAAGAGCGAATGGTGGACCTTTTTTACCACTTTCATCTGTTCAAGAGGTAACAATTAAAACCACAAATGAAATTTCATAATTTTTCTTTACTGTATTTTAGAGAGTTGCATATGCACTTAAAATATCTCGAAAAACGGTGTACATCGAAATAAGAAACGAAAATAAACCCATTCCATCAACACACACTGAATCACTCATTGAAAAATTGTATGAACGAGAACAGCTCCTTTGTAATATGCTTATTAAACCCATTTTTATAATCATTGGTGACAATTCTGAATCTGAAAGTGATTAAATATACTAATTTTGTTTTTCCTTTCATATCTGGTCATAGTTCTACATGCTCGCAATACATAAATAAATGTATGAAAACATTTTTTGTTAATCATGTTGAGTATTTCATTACCAAATTTATTTCAACTGTGTTTTTTTACTTCCTGGATATTCATTTATTTATTATTATACAGTGTGTCTTGCATCCATGCATGCATAGGTAATTGAAAAAGTTTGAATACCTGAGTCTAGAAGATTCCTTCTCTGAGTTTTAGTCATGTTTGAATGGAAACTAATTTTTTGATATCAAAGTATGCAAAGGTTTTGGAAATATTGCACTTCAACCTAGTTTTTTTTTCTGAACAACTTTTTTCATAAACTGTTACATCTACAGAAATTGCTTTAATGTGGATAACATTAGGATTTGATGGATTTGTGACAAACAGCTGTGGAGGTATGGATAAAACAACTTCCTTATATGACTAAAATTAGAAAACAGTAGGGAGGTCAAAAGTTTGTATTAAATTCAATGGGCAAATGAGGAAATTCAATGAACATCTCTGCCTCGTGTTTCATTATCCTATCAAACCTGGTGTCACTGCATGGATTCGTAATAATTGGAATACACCGTGTGCTAGGAATCGCACGTTAAAAGGTAAGACCTCGTTAATCCTTGGCTCGCACAAGTTTCGACTACTGAGGGCTGCCATTCGTAAGGGGACTACAGCTGGTTAAAGGAAAAACAATTTTAAACAGATTCATTCCTTTCCACCTTTGTTTCTCCAGCAATATTTTTCAAATTTGGAACATTGAATATGTTCACTCGACGACAGAGGCAGAGGCAGAGTCAGAGTCAGAGGCAGAGGCAGAGGCAGAGGCAGAGGCAGAGGCAGAGGCAGAGGCAGAGGCAGAGGCAGAGGCAGAGGCAGAGGCAGAGGCAGAGGCAGAGGCAGAGGCAGAGGCAGAGGCAGAGGCAGAGGCAGAGGCAGAGGCAGAGGCAGAGGCAGAGGCAGAGGCAGAGGCAGAGGCAGAGGCAGAGGCAGAGGCAGAGGCAGAGGCAGAGGCAGAGGCAGAGGCAGAGGCAGAGGCAGAGGCAGAGGCAGAGGCAGAGGCAGAGGCAGAGGCAGAGGCAGAGGCAGAGGCAGAGGCAGAGGCAGAGGCAGAGGCAGAGGCAGAGGCAGAGGCAGAGGCAGAGGCAGAGGCAGAGGCAGAGGCAGAGGCAGAGGCAGAGGCAGAGGCAGAGGCAGAGGCAGAGGCAGAGGCAGAGGCAGAGGCAGAGGCAGAGGCAGAGGCAGAGGCAGAGGCAGAGGCAGAGGCAGAGGCAGAGGCAGAGGCAGAGGCAGAGGCAGAGGCAGAGGCAGAGGCAGAGGCAGAGGCAGAGGCAGAGGCAGAGGCAGAGGCAGAGGCAGAGGCAGAGGCAGAGGCAGAGGCAGAGGCAGAGGCAGAGGCAGAGGCAGAGGCAGAGGCAGAGGCAGAGGCAGAGGCAGAGGCAGAGGCAGAGGCAGAGGCAGAGGCAGAGGCAGAGGCAGAGGCAGAGGCAGAGGCAGAGGCAGAGGCAGAGGCAGAGGCAGAGGCAGAGGCAGAGGCAGAGGCAGAGGCAGAGGCAGAGGCAGAGGCAGAGGCAGAGGCAGAGGCAGAGGCAGAGGCAGAGGCAGAGGCAGAGGCAGAGGCAGAGGCAGAGGCAGAGGCAGAGGCAGAGGCAGAGGCAGAGGCAGAGGCAGAGGCAGAGGCAGAGGCAGAGGCAGAGGCAGAGGCAGAGGCAGAGGCAGAGGCAGAGGCAGAGGCAGAGGCAGAGGCAGAGGCAGAGGCAGAGGCAGAGGCAGAGGCAGAGGCAGAGGCAGAGGCAGAGGCAGAGGCAGAGGCAGAGGCAGAGGCAGAGGCAGAGGCAGAGGCAGAGGCAGAGGCAGAGGCAGAGGCAGAGGCAGAGGCAGAGGCAGAGGCAGAGGCAGAGGCAGAGGCAGAGGCAGAGGCAGAGGCAGAGGCAGAGGCAGAGGCAGAGGCAGAGGCAGAGGCAGAGGCAGAGGCAGAGGCAGAGGCAGAGGCAGAGGCAGAGGCAGAGGCAGAGGCAGAGGCAGAGGCAGAGGCAGAGGCAGAGGCAGAGGCAGAGGCAGAGGCAGAGGCAGAGGCAGAGGCAGAGGCAGAGGCAGAGGCAGAGGCAGAGGCAGAGGCAGAGGCAGAGGCAGAGGCAGAGGCAGAGGCAGAGGCAGAGGCAGAGGCAGAGGCAGAGGCAGAGGCAGAGGCAGAGGCAGAGGCAGAGGCAGAGGCAGAGGCAGAGGCAGAGGCAGAGGCAGAGGCAGAGGCAGAGGCAGAGGCAGAGGCAGAGGCAGAGGCAGAGGTACCTCAAACCTTTACCGTTATACAAAATGCTTTCAACTCTCGGTCCCCATTCACCATCGTGTACCTAAAACTAGATAATTTTTTTTAGCAAAAACTGAGAAGAGCAATCGTTTTCCAGATATTGCAGCTCTAGATAAAATGCTGTCCACTTTAGCACGCAGTTGTAAACAAAATTCATTGTGATGTTGTTTATATAAATCTGTTTTTTATATCTGATGCCATTTTTATTACTACAGTCGGGATAACTACCTAAATAGTTTTTTCCCGATTGTTTTTCATGCAAACCACGAGCGACTATCAGTTCGGGAATAATGATGGCTCAGATAACAGTATCCAAGACACAAAATAGTAGGTTTACTTAACGGCACCGCTGCAACTACAAATTGAAACCGAATTGTACCTACCAACTTGATTAATAGCTAGCGGGATTTTTCGATATACAATTGATGATGGCTTTTACTAAAGCTGAATAATTCGATTCGTAGCAGCAGAATACGCAGTGGGAGCATTTGTATTCTCAGCGAACACGGTATTCTGAATTCAATTCTGAAATGAATGAAGTTTTATTCGATAAGGTATATTTACAGAAGCGGGAGTTGGCTGGAGCAAATGAAAAAGTTCTGAAATTATTATTAAGATTTGCTCCGAGAAAATTTGCCAAAACTATGAAGACTTATATGTAAATTCTTCTGAAGTAGAGTTTTCACTAAACTTGAAGCAAACCACAAGGAATGACGTCACTCCAAGGCAGTTTCACAAGATGATTTGAACGTGAGCCAAGGGCTTCAGAAATTGGTTGTTTTCTCACAGAAAATAATATAATAATAATAATAATACTCCCTCATAAACACTCGTTTGAGTGTACCCAAAGGCATAGCCTGTGCGGGTAGAGGACGGCTATTATTATTATTTGCCGTGGCGCTCCGGGGCGACTTACTGATGTTTTAGGTGATGTATTCACTTTTCAGCTGTAGGAAAACCCGGAAAACCTACAGCACCACCTCGGGTGTTCGGTGTGCACTCCAAGCTAGCACTAGACGAGATTGGCATCTAGACAACTCACAATACACTTGCTTTCCAACAAGGCATGCGGCCGCCTATCGAATCCGATATAAAGTAGTTGAGAAAAATTCTCGTACCTACATCGGATTCGAACCGATTATCGCTATGCTGGAGTTTCGAACGGCCTTTGCATTAGACCGCTGATCCACCGACCACCTATACTTGCACATGTGATCAGAAGGTCAATTCATTTGTCTTATACCACCGTAACTACGCCACTATTTTACGGAAATTAAACACTATAACATCAAATTGTCACACTGATGAACCTAGATCAGTGTACAACGTTTAAATTTTTTTCCTTTGGTAGTTTTTGTAGATAAAAATTAAATCTAATCTCAGGAGGAATGAATTTTAGGATAACATTGATAGGAACTTTTCACCTCTGAATGAAGTAAGAAAATATCTGTGTTCGATGTTTGTCTTATTCTGACTCACCCGGTATAGATGGGCTCACTCAAACGATGTCATCTTCATGTATGAAGAAAAATACTGGGCTCACTTATGATCCTTGAGAAACACTAATATCAAGCTAATCCGAATTAAATAGATAGATCAGTTTATTGGTTCGAAAGTTAATAACCAGGTGGGCGTAGAACATGTCAATACATACATACAAAAAGGAGAAGAATATATAAATAAACTAGAGTTCAACATTTCAATACCTAATAAATAGTCAGTATATAAAATTGTTACTAAAATATGCTAAGATTATACGATAAGAGTATAACAAATACTACATAAAAATATCACATTTTTTCATAAAATTATAGTATCTCTTAAGAATTCATCAGTTGACTAGTATGCCATTTTGGTAAAGAATGTCTTTAATTTTCTTTTCAATACTAATTTAGGAAGACTTTTCACTAAGGAAGGCAGTTTATTATATATTTTCATCAAGGTACGGTACATTTCTTTGAATAAATGAAAATTTTGCAGTGTCATGAGTTAAATCTGTCTTTTTTAAAGATTTTTTTAAGTTTACTTCGACATTTTTGACAATATAAAGTTCAAATTCAGGGCAAATACCATCGATTCAATAGTACGCACGTTTCAAAATAATTCCTTCCTAAAAAAATTCACAGGGTCCTCCTTTTTTCAGAGTCAAGCCTTGTTCAACCCCTCAGAATTTTTTTTCACGCTACCATTGATTGTGAGTAAGGAATATTCAGTGTTATTTCATTTAGCAACTTTTTGTTCTCTTGGTATTTTTCATTTACTCATACGGTTCAGGAGCTATAATGTAAATAGTAAGGCAAACATTTTCCAGTATCGCATAACGTAAAGAAATTTGAGGAACAAATATTGCCACAAAATTCGAAGGATGATTTTTTGAAAGATTTCAAGACGAAAATTTCATATAAACACTGATTATTCCTCTCTCACAACCTCTCAGTAGTGGCGGAAATAAAATCTGAAGGGTTGAAAAATGTATTTTCCTCACCCTGTATCTCGAAAACTAAGCCGTTTAGGACATATGTTTATATGAACTTTACGTCTTGAAATCTTTCAAAAAATCACCTTTCGAATTTTGTGAGAATATTTGTTCCTCAAATTTCTTTACGTTATGCGATACTGGAAAATGTTTGCCTTACTATTTTCATTATAGCTCCTGAACCGTATAAATAAATGAAAAATACCAAGAGAACAAAAAGATGCTAAATGAAATAACAATGAATATTCTTTTCTTACAACGTATCAGTGGTGGCGGAAAAAAAATCTGAGGGGTTGAACAAGGCTTGACTCTGAAAAAAAGAGGACCCTGTGAATTTTTTGAGAAAGGAATTATTTTGTAATGTGCGTACTATTGAATGGATCATATTTGTAATTTAGTAGATTAGATTTAAAAAAAATCTTTAAAAAAATGTATTTTCATCACCCTGTACCTCGAAAACCAAGCCATTTGGGACATATATTTTTATGAACTTTTCGTCCTGACATCTTTCAAAGAATCACCTCTCGAAGTTTGTCAACGTACCTAATTAACACCCTGTATATTATAGGAATACTAACCTACTGACGTTAGGACCTCATATTGGTTACAATAATTTCATGAATGAATCACATCATTTATGTTTACCTGCTTCTACTACCACACCAATTCCTGCCGGGTAATAATAATAATATTACTTTCCTGGGAAAATACTTCCCATTTTTCTTGGAGCAACGGTAATATAATTATTCTGTGGGAGAACGTGAACTTTATTCTCTTCAAGAAAATTATATGTCGTCGCTGATGTAGATGTTCATATGTTCGAAAGAAAAATGAACGTATGTAAAATTCCTCGAGCAAGATGCTTGCTTGGTATGCAAATGGCAAGTTGGAAAATAAGCCGCATGGGTGATTGTGAATGTCTCTTAACAAAGAGGGATGCAAGGCATTATTTTCGGTATTCAGGCAGCCCCCAGTTATTCTCAGTATTTTCTCTATTAATGAAAGTAGTTCTATGATTCACCGAGTGTGGAATATACGGGGTGGCCAAACGAAAACTGTTCACATGAATTAACTCGAACACTGTACATTTCTGTACATACAGTGTCTTTCAAAAGTATCGGAACGATCTCATATTTCAGAAACGTCCCTGAGAAAATTTATGAAAATTTCGATAGGGTGGTTTTTGATAATGCCCGATTCAATGATGATATCGGCAATGTTGCCAAATCAACAGTTTTCCAGATATTCAGGGTAACTCAACTTTTTCAAATGGAATACCTTTTCATTGCAATCAATTCAGCGCCGCATCATCACTTATGTCTCCAAATATCAGATTTTGAATTATTGCGGTTTTTGAAATACGACAACATGGCATTTTCGTTCAAATGTCTGGGAACGGTCCAATATTTTCAATGCGGTCAAGAAAAATTCGTGAAATTTTATTCAAGATGGTTTTTGATTCAATGGTGATATCGGCAATGTTGCCAAATCAAAAGTTTTTCAGATATTGAGGGTAACCCAATTTTTCCAAATGGAAAACCCTATTTATTTCCATTGCAATCAATTCAGCGCCCCGTCGTTGCTAATGTCTCCAAATACCACATTGTGAATTAATGTGGTTTTTGAAATGTGAGAACATGGTTCGTTGAAATGTCTGCGAACGGTCCAATATTTTCAAAAGGGTTAGCAAAAATATCATGAAATTTCATACAAAATGGTTTATGTTAAAACAACTTTTTAATAATTGAATTATTTTCCAATAGAGTTTTGAATAAAATAACAAAAACTGAAAGCTATCTGACCAAGTGCTCGAAATGTTTGCCATCATTTGCTAAACAATAGTCCAAGCTGTCATAAATTTCCTTCATGGTATTAGTTAGCATTTGGGGCGTGATTAAAAGAGCTGCCCGACATATCTTATTTTTTAAGATTTCTAAATTTGCTGATTGCTCAAACTACATCAATTCAAAATCTGATATTTGGAGACCTAAGTAATGAGGCGTCGCTGAATTTATTGCAATGAAAATAAATAGGGTGTTCTATTTGAAAACATTGAGTTACCCTCAATATCTGAAAAACTGTTGATTTGGCAACATTGCCGATATCACTATTGAATCAGGCATCATCAAAAACCATCCTTTCGAAATTTTCATGAAATTTATCTGTGCCGTTTCTGAAATATGAGACCGTTCCGATACTTTTGAAAGACACAGTATATTTTTTGAGTGATAGTCGTGATGGTAATAGATCTAATAATACAACTTCATTCTCCTACTGTGACGATGTTATGCATTATTCTAAGGCTCTTTCATTTCTTCAACAAACTTTTTAGAAATAAACTGATTTAACTGAGATATCCGCTGTGAACAGTGTCACTTATTTAATTCTTGTAATCATTTTTTCATACTTGTTCATTCAACTAGTATATCAATGAAGACCATTGAAGATCGAGATATTTTATGATGACCAATCGGCATTAATATGTCATTAACAGTCGATTTCGTTTGCATTGAAAGACATCGAACAGACAATCATGTTAATATAAGGTCGAATATTTAACAGTTGTTGGAAATGACCCTCATCCTCCATACAATAATAAAGTCCATTTTCTGAAATTTTCTCTCACAGTTCCCAACAATTCCGGAGTTATTCTTCACTAATTCACTATTCTACCTCGTTGATCAACCAGTAACTCGGAGGTAGAGCGTATATTATATTTTTCGTCCACAGTCAGAGACTACAGTACTATTTAGTATTTTCCATATGACACTTTTTTCTTTTATTGGTTGTTTGCGATTACTCATACTACAAAAATTATTTTTTGCAAAAATTGTTAGTGACACAAGAGAAAATAATATGAATAAAATTCAGATAAAATTCATACTGTATCTCTCATAACTCGTGAATAGATGTGTTTCGAAAAATTTGAGAAAAACATTTGCTTGAGGATTATTAATACGACCCCCTTATATCGTAAATGCTAACTTTTCCATTTAAAACTGCTTGACAATGGTCGTTTTTCGTTCAATTTTGGCGAAGGAGCAGAAAAATAATTAAATTTTTGGTGGGTGCTAGACATTTAAAAATATGGTGAAAGAACCAATATTTCAATTTGTATGTGCCAGACATTCGAAAATATGGCGATGGAATCATTATTATCCACAAACGACTTATAAATGAAGACTAATTCGCGCTTATGACACATAGGAAGTGACAATTTTTCCACTAGTGGAATAATGAAAATATCTCATTCCAATTTCAAACCATTCACATTTTACATTTTTATTTTTTTCCATCAGGAATATCCCAATCAGGCCCTGTTTTTGGAGCCCCAATACAACTAGAGGGCGCGCTGATGTGTCAATAACTCCAGTAACCACTCCCCACGTCCGTGGGGCAAGTGATCACTAGGTCCGAGAATCATGTTCCCTGAGTAAGCGGAGTGAACCAAGAATTACGGCCTTCATTCGTCCGGCTAAGATTTCTGCCATACAATGGCAAGCCGGTATGATTTTTGAACTTGATAACAGTGTGACCATCATTCCACCAAGGATCCCTCTCATCAGAACCACCATTTTAACAGAATGGTTTGGGAAAAGTTCGAAGAGTAGATCTCGTATTCAGTCCGTTTATCCTCCTCTTTTCGGACGATGTTCGTTTCTCCAGAAGCCGGAAATTGTCCTACTTTGATGGTCAAGAAGGACTACATCAGGCTTGTATTTGTCTGGTGGTGGGGAATGGGTACTTTCAATAGATTCGGCACTTCTCATTCTCCACAACGGACTCAATATACCCGGTGTCTCGTCAATACCGTACGAGTGTCGTACTATATGGAAATTTTACTTTTTCCAAGTTTCTACAAAAACCATTCAATTTAGAAATAGGGTTATCAACATAACCCCCCACTATTCTTAGCGTTGAATCCAATGGCGATGATAACAAATGGGGTTGCCATTCGAAAAAAATTAATTACACAATTTTAGAGCACTCTGTGTAATTTTTTGAAGAGTTTCCAATGATTTTGGAAGCTTTAGTTCTCATTCGGGCAAATTCTGACACTTTTGACTTGACTCTCTTTGTTCCCAAAAATATTTTTTTTGTGAAAGGCTACGTCTGTCAAAATTTTCACTTGTAATATCACAAGAGAGAGAATAAAGTGAAAATAATTTGACAGATTTTTCGAAAACTTGTTGCCAGGCAATAGGCACGAGAGGACATATAACATATTTATTTCAACAATTTACTTGAATCACTATAAACAGAACGAAGTTTGGAATTTGAAGTTCTCATCATGAAATATACAATTATTATGGATGTTTTGTCCTTGGCTGGAGGATTCCGTAACATTGTTTTGTTCTGTTGGATTGAAAGCTATTGCTGTATCTAGGTCATCAATTGAAACTGTTTCCAAATTGACACGTTACTCAAAATGGTATTCTTTCATGCATTTTCGTTGATTTTCTTAAAATTTCATCGAATCATTTTTCACTTTTCATGCAAACTGATGATAGACGTCAGATCAAAAGTATCAGTTGTCACATAATAAAAACAAGATACCACAAAAAATTCCCGCGGCAATTTTATAGGTAGAAAATTCCCACTATAATAATGCTATGATTGGCCAGAACGTACATGAATGCTTTGAATTGATGGTTTCGATTGGTTGCAACAATTGTCAAAAAATAATCACAAGAATTTTGGTAGCCTTCTTCAATTTTGGCGAACATGAAGAAAATAATTTAAAATTTGGTGGATGCGAGACATTCAAAAATATGGTGAAAGACCAATATTTTATTTTGTATTGCGGGACATTCGAAAATATGGCGAAAGGATATTTTTTATTCACTATCACCTTATAAATGAAGTTTTATCCTCACTTATGACCCGTGTAAAGTACCACTTTTTCCACAAGTAGAATAATGAAATTACCTCATCCCAATCTTGAATTGATAACGTTTTAAACTTTTTTTTCCCTGAGGAATTTACCTGTCAGGCGCTGTCTCCGAAGCCCCGATGCATCCGGATTGCGCTGGTATACCATTAACGCTAGTAAACACTCCCCACCTCCGTGGAGTGAGTGATTTCTGTGTCCGAGAATCATATGCCCTGAGTAATCGGAATGAACCAAGATTTACGGCCTTCTGCATTCGTTCGGCTAAGATTTTCGCCATATTACGGCAAGCCGGTAAAATTTTTAAGTATGAGAGTAGTGTCATAATTCATCATTCCTACAAGGAACCCTATTATCAGGACCACCATTTTAACAGAATGGTTTGGGTTAAGCCTGCTAAGTTCAAAAAGTAGTTCTGGATATTCAGTCCGTTTTTCTTCCTCTTTTCGGAAGATGTTCGTTTCGCCAGATGCCTAAAACTCTATGACGAAATATGTCCTACTTTGATGGTCGAGAAGGACTACATCAGACTTATTGGCTGGTATTTTCCTGTGTGAGGGGAATGAGTGCTTTCAATAGATTCGGCACTTCTCATTCTCCACAACAGTCTCAATATCCCGTTCGAGTGTCGTACCGCATGGAAATTTTACTTTTTCCAAGTTTCTACGAAAACCATTCAATTTAGAAAAAGAGGTTATCAGCATAACCTCCCACTATTCATAGCGTTGAATCCAATGGCGATGAGAACAATTTAACAATTTTAGAGCAAAGATTTAGGAAGCTTCAGGTCTTATTCGTGCAAATTCTGACACTTTTGATTTGACTATCTTTATTCCCAAAAATATTATGTTTTGTGAAAGGCTGCGTCTGTCAAAATTTTCATAAAAATTGAAATAAATGCAAACTGGATCCATTTAGACATATGATGTTCGGGATAGTGTTCATTGAAATTCATCGATGATTCTCAAAATGCAATAAAAAACAGGGTGCTCCATTAAAAAAAATTAAGTTAGCGTATAACCGGAAGTTGTAGACAACTGAAAATATTTTATCTGCAACAAGCTCCTCGGAAAGCTCCCGTGTACAAACTTTCAGGAAAATAAGCCTAGTAATTTTCTATATACAGGGTGGCCCAACGAAAACGAACCACAAGGCCAAAAATCCAAAAATACGTCAAGCAAAAAGCGTTGTAACACTTCCAACCCCCTAAATAAAATTTATCATTATGGTGTATTCAATTTCAGAAAGAGTGTAAATTATCCAGTTTTTTTTTTTCAAAATCGATGAATGTGGATTCGGGTCGCGGAGTTGTTCAACTAACGGCATCCTGGCAAACATATCTCTTTGAAAAAATGTTTGCCATGAAGTATCGTCAATTAGAGAGTTTAGAAATTAAATATAAGTTTCAAATTACTTTCAAAGTATGTTTCAGATTGTAGTGGTACTCATTTTCGGTATTTAGATTACTTTGGAAAAATAATACAATTTGTGTTGTGATATTTTTCCAAAAAACTTGGTCTTCCATGTCGAGTATGAATTAAGTATATTACTGTAGTATGATATTTAAAAAGTTTATTGACATTCCGTAAAATTTAACTATCATAATCACTATGTTCCTGGAATATTGACACGAGGACAAGACGCCATCTCTGGAACCAATTACAGAAACAGAACACGATTCCATTTGTTTTGTCTTCAAAAAAATCTAAACAAAATCTAATCAGTCAGCACACCAGGGTGTTTAGACATCTTAGTGCTAGTGAAAATTCAACTTTTTCTGTCTTCGTGTTCACTCGCTGGAATTTTGTACGCCGTTTCATTGCTAGTGGATGTATTAAAACTGCCAATAAGTCTGGTTGGATTTTACAACAAAACGTTTTCATCTTCTTGTCCATTCTGTCAACCATCGTAATCCCTATTTTAAACTAGACGAGCAGCCACTGCTTGCAGCATCCTCTGCTGATGCACATTGATCTCATAAATGCAAATACAGCAAATATTCATTAGTGGACGTCGTGAAAGGAAAGGCATAAACATAAAACTCAACTTCATGCATATTCAGAATCGTCATCAAAAGACCGACCCTTTGCGTGATTCTAAATATGGTTTCAGCTAACGGGGTTTACCTGTCATCATATCTTATTTAAAATGGGTTTAGCAACTTATTCCGTCGGCGAAATTGTAATATTCAAAGTGGGGTACGGCGACCGCAGAGTAGCACTTTCATCAAAGAACTTGTAGCAGATTCATTTATTTAGTTGGGACAGATTGGATTGGGGATGATTTAGTGTCGTTGTTATTCTATTATAATAATTATAATAATAAGTATACTAACTTCATTGTCATTAAGAAGTAATATTCTGGACAAAGCTTGCGTTAAATAAATAGGTATGTGAATACAAAAGTATAAAAATGTAAAAACATCACTTTTGAAATGAAGTTAATACTGTTAATACTGTTAAAAGTCAATTTTGTAACAGCACAGTTCAAATAGTCATCAGTTTTGTGAAAACTCTGTTACAATAGTCAGTTGTGTACAAAAGGAATATGAATAGATATATATATATATATATATATATATATATATATATATATATATATATATATATATATATATATATATATATATATATATATATATATATATATATATATATATATATATATATATATATATATATATATATATATACTAGACGCGGTTCAAACCGAACTTTTCGTTTTCATATATATATATATATATATATATATATATATATATTTCGATCTTAAGGATCTCATCAGTACGGTGAAAGCAAGTGTAAGGATGTGCAACACTTGATTGCAGGTGAAACAACAAACGAACGGAGTCAACAAACAGGAAGCCAACCGCAGTTGTCCAATAAAATGTTCCTTCTTGTT
Organism: Chrysolina americana; assembly: GCA_958502065.1. Taxonomy (NCBI): domain Eukaryota; kingdom Metazoa; phylum Arthropoda; class Insecta; order Coleoptera; family Chrysomelidae; genus Chrysolina; species Chrysolina americana. The sequence goes on along the minus strand of OY293417.1, from coordinate 65,309,169 downwards.
ATTCACAACTTCCCTCGAGATCATATCCCTGTTTTATATATATATATATATATATATATATATATATATATATATATATATATATATATATATATATATATATATATATATATATATATATATATATAACAAGAAGGAACATTTTATTGGACTAAGCCCTCTAGTAAAAATGCAACCGTAGACACGTGTTTCGATCTTAGGGATCTCATCAGTACGGTGAAAGCAAGTGTAAGGATGTGCAACACTTGATTGCAGGTGAAACAACAAATGAACGGAGTCAACAATTTCCCTCGAGAGCATATCCCTGTTTCATATATATATATATATATATATATATATATATATATAAATATATATATATATATATATATATATATATATATATATATATATATTTATATATATATATATATATATATATATATTTATTAATATTTATTATATATAAATATATATATATATATATATATATATATATATATATATATATATATATATATATATATATATTTATATATATATAAATATATATATATATATATATATATATATATATATTTATATATATATATATATATATATTTATATATATATATATATATATATATATATATATATATATATATATATATATATATATATATATATATATATATATTATATATATATATATATATATATATATATATATATATATATATATATATATATATATATATATATAATATATAACATATACATATAACATATAACATATAACATATACATATAACATATAACATATACAATTAAAAAAATCCACAGTTCAATACAATTTCACTTTGTGTTCAATATGCACAATATATCATGTAAATTCATCATTCTAATACTCTTGCAAATTATAATAGGGTCTATCAGCTAAAAATGTTTTAACTGTGCTTCTAAACGTTTTGTTAGTCAATTTTGCTTCTTTTATATCTGAAGGCAAGTAATTGAACATGTTGACCCCATTATAATGAATAGTATCTCTGGCCATATTTGTGAAGGGAATTGGCAATTTCAACGCGTTAGAACGAGTGTTGTGACTATTGGACGCAGTCTCATATAAGGAGAAATTCTTGTAAATGAGGCAAACTGATTCTAAAATGAATAATGCAATCAAAGTCAATATCTTTTCCTTTGCGAATATGCATACATATAACTATCTGATCGCTCATTTCTGCAGTACCAATACAGTCTGAAGTGCTGATGAGTTGCATACTCCCCAAATCGGTATTCCATAACGTAAATGGTACTTTAAAAGAGCATAATATACCGTTCTGGCCCCCAAATTTATTGAAGTTACTCTCACTGCATAACATCCAGAAGAGATCTTGCTTCTAAGAGGCTTGATATGGTCGTCAAATTTAAGTCTATCGTCTATATATAAAACTAGAAATTTAGTTTTAGACTTGTTCTCGATCATTAAGTTGTCGCCAATTGCTAGGTCATCTAGAGAACATCTGAATGAAATAATGTTTGTTTTTGAGCCATTAAAGGTTATTAAATTCGCATCGCACCACTATTTGACTTTATTCGTATCTGAAGAGATTACGTCTTGTTAATTATTCAAATTTTTGCTATTCCACAATATCATCGTGTCATCAGCAAATTGTTGTTGTTGAAATTGTTGTTGAAATTGTTGTTAAAATTGTTATTTCCGTCAACCAGCTGCACACCCTTAAGAGTACAACCCTCAAAAGTGTTCGAAAGACTTGTCAGAGCTAAGGAAGACGCAGCCCTTACCTTTTAACGTGTGATGCCATGCACGAGACCGATGACCATGCTGGGAATCGAACCCATGACCCTTACGTTAAGAGACAAGCGCTCTACCATCATGACCATCACGGCCTAGAGAGAGTGAATTTTCCAGAAATCCTCAAATTGGTAAGGTCATTATTATATAATAAAAATAAAGTGGGTTTCAAAACTGATCCTTGTGGTACTCCAGATGTAATATCTTTTTTTTCAGAGAGTTCTGTAGTTCTTACCATTCTATTCCTTCCTGAAAGGTATGACTCAAACCATTTATATGTAATTCCTCTGCAACCATAATGTTGAATTTTTCTCAGTAATAATTTATGATCAACACAATCGAACGCCTTTGATAGATCACAAAAGTCCGCAGCAGCTGTATTGCCAGAATTCAACTTCTCATAAATGTTATAGAGAAATGAAAATATGGCATCGTGTGTATTTTTATTGTTTTGAAAACCAAACTGATTTTCACTTAAGTAAAATATTTTGGCATCTTAGGAATTCGGTCAGATGAATTTTCATAATTAATTTTACTATAGTTAGAATGATTGACGAAGATTCGACGGATCATCTGAATCTCCACCTCTATGCAATGGAATAACAATAGATGTTTTAAGGAAATCAAGGAAGACTCCAATATGGAATGAGGAGTTGATCAGTGTTACAAATGTATTGAGTGCATTAATTGGCAGATTTTGGAACATTTTTATCACAATTCCATCATAACCAGTCGCATTTTTGTTTTATATATTTCTCAAAATTTCTACCAACTCATCAATATCTGTGTCATACAAATTTAGGTTCTCTTCAATTATGAGATCTTCAAGATTTGATAAGGGATCGTAGGGAATTACTATGTTCTGGCTTAGGTTTTGTGCTAAAGAGCAGTAATAATCGTTAATTTTATCAGGACTGAGTGATATTCCATGTTTTTTTTAGATTTTCCTGTAATATCACTATGATAGACCAAGCATCTTTTATTTAATTTTTTGATTTGCCGATCTGATTCATTTAGTGGATTTCCTTTGCTCTCTCAATAGTGGATCTTATATTCTGCGATGGTTATTAAAGTACAAACAAAACATACCTGGATAGGCATTAGACTAGGCAGGCTTGGCAACATCTAGATCAGTGAGTCTTTGTTATTCATTTATTTTCTGAGTAGATTGAAATCACAGTCGAAAAATATTGAGGAAACTGTAAGTAGACATAGATGGACTAGATATGACAACAAATTTTTTGTGCTGCACATAAGTGAGTCACCGTGTACATTTCAATTTTCGTTCAAGTGACGTCACATTTGGAACAAAAATATACCGGTCCGAGCATATCTCATAATTTTTTTTGAATATCGCCTGTAATAATTTCATTCTATCAGTGGTTTCCACATGCACTGTATATTTTGGCATCCCAAATAAAAATCCACTGGTTTAAGATCAGAAGACAGTCCCGATATCGAGTTCCCGATATCGTGGACACAGAAAATATCATTCCGTTCAAATGAAGGGCTGAGGAATTTTGCCTCGATTAGTTTCACACAAAACACCCATAGAATTCGGCACATCCCGGAAAATCCGGTATTTTTTCCATCCAAGTCTTGTCGCGTGAATGATTGGGACGCATTTTCCTCGCACGCAATATATCATATTTCATCCGGAGGATGCGAGAAATACTATTCGGGGTATTTTTCTCCGGATAGGTCTATTTATATATCGCAAAAAAATCCAACCCTTTTCCACTCTCTCCACATTCGACGTTCTCAGTTTCCAGGGGTCGGGGTCGGGTGAGGGACCTTCGAATGCAAACTGAATTCATTGAGTCGGAAAGAAATATAAATTGTATAGTTTTGTCCGATGGTTTGTGCAAACAAAGCTCCGAGAGAAGAGTAGTCGAGTGACGAGAGAGTAAATAGAGAAAGGACCCTGAAGGAAACACAATGATTGACGAATTGGTTATTGCCAATAGGAGGTACTATGCGGAACATGGGAAAGGTAATTTTACAAACGGAGAAAGGTTTGATATGATGTCCTGTTACATTTCATGCCACATAAATTGTGTAGCGAAACATTATAGATCGTTTGAAAAACTTGTGCTATCCCGTCGAAAAAACATTTGCGAATAAGAAGAATGCCTAGTTTTACAATCAGCCATTGAAGAAAACCAAGAAAGTTTACTAGAGAAATTGAAGATGCAGACTGGTAGCTAAATCGACAGCTTAATTTATTTTGGGAAAAAAATCAGTTCAAGCCAAATAAATTTCGAATTCATCAAGACACAGACCATCAAGTGGTGACAAAGGGCGTAGATATTTTTGCGAGTAGAATACAATAATGTGTGATTCAAGAGCAATTGTTGTTCTTCTACACCACTTTTTTCCAATTCGATTACAGCAGTTGATCTATTCAAGTGATTTGTTATCCTTCTGTCCTCCATATTCAAGCCAATTACCTCAGCAGCAGGTTAAGTTCATCCGTTTCTTGTATTTTTTCCAACAGATACTATTATCGTACCATTTGTCAGTTTCATTTTTCTAGTGTCGATTTGGTTTCAAGAACAGTCGTGGTAAGGTCATATTGTCGCCTCGTTTTGGTATGAAAAAGACGTACAAGGCAGCTCTGTCTTTCACTATTGGAACCAACCATTTACTACTTGTGAAGCTTTTAGAACCACCTTGGTGAGTTCTACAATGCGACTTGTTGGAGAGTCATCGATATTTTTCTTGATTTGAAAAAAATCCACCAGACAAGCAACTGCCTCTCCTTCTTTCTCACCACGCTAGTTCTGCAGCAGCAATATGGTGAAATTTACGCATAACGCCTTCAGGAGTATTTTCATCCCATAGAAATATTATTTTGTTAACTTCAGACAAATTTAATGAAACTGAACTGGACTTAACTATATTGTTAAACAAGTGCAAAGTTTTGCACAAAACGTTCCAGATTTTCTTCACCGTTGCTTCTTTGAATTCGGTTCCGCCTTTCTTTCTCATTTTGACCGTCCAATCTTTTAGTATCAACGGCAATTCTTCCAAGCTTCCATGTTCATTTCTCGGTCGCAGCAAAATTCCATAAAAACTCCCCAAATACATTTGAGACTGTAGGTTGTATTTCTGGGAATTTTTTCTTTGATTGGCGTATTTATACTTTGAACATTCGCATTGCCAAAACGTAACATTTTGAAATTTATTTGGATGTAGTTGTCAAACTCAATCATGTTGTCATACAATGTTTGAAATATTTTACCGTGTAATTTGAACCTATGATATTAGTGACCAAGTGACCAGAAATAGATAATCAGACAAACATTTAACTGAATATTTCCATCGTATGTTAAAAATCCCATATAAAGCGGTACATTTTCGATCAATTACAGCGAAAAATTCCCGGCGGGACATTTTCAAACTGAAATTTAAACGTCGTTGAAATGTCACGTTTCGGGAATGATTCGATAACTGTAATTCAAGAAAAAATCACCAAGAGCAAACCAAAAAATACAATGTTGAACCATCAATATATATGGAAACAGTTTATGGATTGCATTAATGATTCCGGAAATATTCTACCGAATTACACTCGTGCATCAAAATAAACCTGATAATTTTCCATTCAAGCATGTTATCAGTAAAAAACTCCAAAGGAGGAGGGCTCTTTCAACAAAATATGAAAATAAACTCATGCAGTTTTTAGACAACATGCTTTCATGGAAAATTATCGGTAATTTTGAAGCACTTGTGTAATTACTCCCGACAATTTCCCTCATATTATATAAACCAATCAAACGCCATAATTTTCTCATTTCGAACCAATGAGAACAAGACTTTTTGAAAACACTTTCTCCAGCCCGTGGTATTTTCAAAAATCTCGAGCAAGCTCTCGTGGTTTTTCTAAGCAACACAGTTTTCATGCCAGCAAGACGAAAGTATTTTTCGAAAATTTTGTCGGGATATTACTGCTGATAAGTGCCCGGTAAATTATCACTATTGAACAATCGTGTCACCATGGTTATGACTTAGTTTGACGTTTACTGAATTAAATTTTCAACATGTCAGTCCCTTCGAGTAGATATGGAAATATCCAAAATGAGTCGATCGATATAATTATAAGTGACAATTCTATGAAAAAATTTTCTTACTGAATATCCCTCGGCTATTGATAAATTCTCAAAATTTGTCTTAACTTTTCTCAAGCGAGTTACTTTAAGGTACCAAGCAACTCGCTTTCGAAAGTAAACGACAAATTATTTCGAAATTATCAATAGCCTTGGGATATTATAAGTGATTATTTTTTTCGTATGATTTTCAACCAATCAGAATGTCCAATTTAGTTAAGTTACCTCGTATAATTTCGATAATACCTGATTATACATAGAGTAGCTCCACCAATCGAAAATTTTAAAATAATTTCATTTTCATAGTAACCAAATCGACATCAATATACAACAAACAGAACTGTCAAATTGTGACGTTTATCAAAAATTGTTCAAAAATGAGTCGATTCGGAGATATATCATCAAATGCAATAGACGAAAGTATACAAAATACTGAGCCTCATAATACAGTGAAAACAAAAAAGTACGTATGGAAACAATTTCTTACGATTTGCAGTGAAAGAAACTATGTGCTAAATGAATCAATTTCCACTGAAATGATAGCGTCTATTTTGAAAGATTGGGCTTTCAATATACGAAAATGTAATGGAGAAAATTATAAAGAAAATGTGGTTAAAACGATGTGGAACATTACGGCAATACAAGTACAAGAAAAATATATGAAGGAGTTTAATAGAGTAATTGATCCATTCTCTAGTCCCATATTTTTGCCGCACGAAACGCAAGAAATTCAAAAAGAAGGGAACTTCAAATGTTACCGGACAAGAGAAAGGTTAGTGCATCAGCATTTAAAGATAACGAGTACATAGCAATGATAGAAGCGTGGGATGAAAATACACCGGAAGGATTACAAATAAAATTTTTCTTAATTGCTTTTGTAGAACTTGCGTGGAGAGGAAATGAAGGAGCGTCATGCTTGACTCATTATTTTCAAAAAGAAACTGGAAATGATGATACTCCAACTGGTAGAATACAATATAATCCTATTTTTACCAATACCACACAGGGAGGAGCAAAACCATGTGCTAATAATAAATGGCTTGTACCTAACCATAATGAAGTGAGTCGTTGTCCAGTGAGACTTCTAGATAAACTAATGAGGAAAAGAAGCGAAAACATCAATATTAAAACAGATAGGTTATTTCTGACAGTAAATCCCAACTGGAGAAAAGAAAAAACCCTTGGCTGGTACAAAAATATGCCAATTGGAGTGCATGAAATTAGTAAATGGACCAAAAAGTCTGCAGAATTGGATATAACAAAGAAAAAATTTTCAAATCATTCTCACCGAGCCACTGCTGTTTCACAATTGGCAAAAGCAGGTGTATCGGAACAAGAACTTATTAAAATAACGGGACATGGTAATAGCAATTCTATCAAACCCTACCTACAGATAGATGAACAACATCACCAAAACATAATGAATAAGATGAGATCCAATTTTAAAAACGCTGCAGGTTCAAGTAATAACACCTCCAGTATTTCCAGCACTTCAATGAGCAGTGGCCACGTTTCCTAAGCCGAAAATAACTCGGTTAAAAAAAACGTAGTATATAATAATTGTAACTTTCATTGCACCAATTTGTATTTAAATTAATAAATTGTTTATATATTTACTTAATTTACTCAAAAAATAATCGTATCAAATACAATACGTATTTCAAAATAAATACGGTTATACATCTCAAACTTCCTGCATAATTACAAATCGTGTCAGTTTGACAGAATAATCCTCCCGCTTCGCGGTCAGATTATTTAAACTGTCAAACTACCACTGTTTATAATTATGCAACAAGTTATCGATATATAACCTGATTATTTTGAAGTACTTATAGTATTACTACTGATAATTATTGCACTGAATGCAATTATCTGCGTAATGTTGACATAATTGGGTGGAATTGTTTCATATGGCACAAAATGACAAAATTTTAAAAAATGTCTAAAGAAAAAAAACTATCACAGCAAAATATATCTCAAATGTGTATTTAGGCTTGCTATCTATAATGTATTGTAGATTCTATAATGTATTGTAGATAGCAAGCTTTCTTCAAAATTAAGATATATTTTGCTGTGAAAGTTTTCTTTCTATGATAAAAAATTCGTTACTGAGAATACAGAATCGACCTGAATAGCATGTAGTGAACTCTGTACAATCACTTTTTAACATTGAGGTTTCTTTCAAAATACCTACATGTGGTCAGAATGTTTCTTGAAGATATTGGTTCTGGTCTGGTTTGATTTCCAAAAAATACGTAAATATACTGACCGGCATAAAAAGTGGGACAGCACAAATTATAACCAATTAGGTTGCTGTCCCACTTTGTCTGCCGATCAGTATATTTAAAAAATACTTTACAATCTTGAATATTTTTTGTGTCGCGTCATTGTACTCATCTCATTATAAACTACTAAGTTTCGATCCAAACATTTACCAGGGACAAGATTTTGAAAAATATATAGAAAAAATTATCAACTTCACTATAATTGCAACTTCAGAGGAGTTAGCGCCATCTCTAAAGTCAGTTCGTATGTACCCACCAATTCAAAATCAATAAGTATGACAGTATTCTACGACCCCCCGATAACAGATGTCGGTACTGTTGTTTGAGAGAGGTATTTCAGAATTTCTATTTTTAATACTTTTGAATAGCTTCTACGGTTTTTATTTCCCAGAAAAATATTGAGAAAGAGCATACCTTACTGTACTTGTTTTAGATAGACCTTGCCATATGTGGTGGATTACGTTGCTTTATCTGAAATTAAAGTTACATGCATGCCCATGCAAGGTTTTTGAAGCACCTGCGATTTTCACGTAAATACACTTTTTAAATTGTCCGTTTTTTAGATAAATGAATCCCTCAGGTTCAACACATAAAGTTGCTTTAAATACAGGTGCGCCACAAGCAAGTGTTTGGAGGGAGCTCAGAAGAAATGGTCTAAAATGCTACAAAATTCATATTTGCTAAAAATTATACCCAGTTGATCCTGTAATTGGCTAATGAATAGAAATGATTTCACATCTGAAGTCCGAACAATCCCAGAGAGTTTAAAGCAGTTAGGCCACAGGTTCAGTTTGAACGTATGGGCTGGAATTTGTGGAGACCAAATCCTTGGCCCTTATTTTTTTAATGGAACACCTAATAGAGAAACTCATCTGGAGTTTCTCCAATGCACTATTAAGGATAATCTAGACATTTTACCTCTCGTAAATTTAAATCAATATTGGTTTCAACAAGACGGTGCCCCTTCACATAATACCAGAGCGCAGTATATTAATACCTAAGAGAAAGTTTCCCAGATAGGTGGATTGGAACTAATGGTCATGTGAAATGGCCAGCAAGATTGCCTGACCTTACAGTACTTGACACTTTTTTGTGGGGCACAATAAAATCCAGTTTTATAGCCAACAAGAATTATATAATGTTGAAAATCTTAGGAGAAGCATAACTGAACAATAGAAGAAGGGATCTTTATAGCAAGGCTGTAGAAAACTCAGGACGGCGAGCACGTCTATGTATTAGAAAGAAGGCAGGAATTTTGAGCAGTTGCTTTGATTGAGATTTTCAATAAAGCTCATTTACAACTATTTTAATCATATTATATCTCGTTTCTTATTTAAAAAAAAAACATTCTACGTAATTATTTCTTTGATAGAACCAGCAGACGTGAGAGATAATGGGCTAACAACAAATCGATTAGTTTGACAAGTGTTATTAATGCCATGCGATGTTTCCAAAATCATTATATTATCGTGAGTAATTTTGCCAAACCGTTTCACTATTACAATGCTTGGTTGTTACTTACTTACTGAGAGCAATTATATTTGGACCATAAAAGACCATTGTCTCAACCGGATTCATGCTCATTGTAATCCAACGATGTTTTTCTCGAAGTTCAAGTGATCAATCAACCCTGAACTCGTGCAGTATTGATTCAGGCATTGTTTAAAGAGGATGAAGATTCGTACGTAATCGTACGTAAATCACTACCAGTAATGGAAATATTTCCCAAACCGTTCAAAACAGTAAACTCGAATTATAAGAGCGGTACGTCTGTCGAATTTCCTTAAGATGGCGCTGACTGCACAGGCGATGTGGAAAACAAAACAGCCTTTGCTCCGGTCTCGGGAAAACAACGACAGCTGCAGCAATGCGCTTTTCAGGATCAATCCAACTGCAATAAAGTCCACTCGAGACACCTGTGACGTCCCATCATGCTCAAAAGCACGTCACGCGGTTCTGCAGACGAAAACCTGTTCAGCATGTAACGAAACGTTTCAGTGCCTGCTTTTTGTGCGAGGAAAATAGGAGGAATAATGTAAAATAAGGTGAGTTTTGTTGTGATTCATTGCTTTTCAGCTGTAGGTCAAGTGGAAAGTGGTATGTTTTGCAAGATTCGATTTCTTTAATTGAATTACTGCAGGATTAGATAATCAGTGTTTAATTTTGATAGAATCAGTATCCAATTTTGGTTTGAAAAAAGAATACAGATAAGTAAAGGAATGCAAGAAAAGTAGTGTGATAATTTCAATAGTTGACACCAACAAGGAGAAATATTTGTTGAAATTCTTGGCACTGATAATAAAACAGGATTTTGATCACTTTCATTGACATATATGTAGACCTCAAGAAATGGACAAGGATCCATTATTCATCCACTTTTCATACCGCTTTCTTTTCCAAAACCCCTAACACCGCATGGAGTTGAGAAGGGTAATTTATCATTTTATTTAATAATTCGGAATCAGATCGTCGAAATGAAATGAGAAATGTAGCGAAATGAAAAATACACTTTCTCAAATTTGTCCCACTCGGCCTCCAGATTTGTGCCTGTTGGATTTTTTGGCGTGTTATCCATACCTGGGCCTATTTGATTAAAATACTTTTCGTTGTCCTTGGTTTGTCAATTCGTCATCCACACCAAATTTGAAGTCGATTCCGGGTGAATTTTTTATTCGTAGGTTTTTTGAGGAACATCTGCAATTTCTAGTTGAAAATATCTGTTTCTTCGTTTGTTTCTTTTTCATGATAAACCTTGTGGCTGAGCATATACAATTCATATATTTTCGGAAGCATGTTGAAATTTTGAGAATATAGTGCGAGTTTTAAGTGAATTCGATAATTTTGTCTTTTTCAAGGTTTTTAGGGGTCTACCCCTTAAGACTTTTTTCGACTTATTACTTTCCTGTTTCGATTAATTTGAAATTCACAGAGTAGAGTAATTTCATCATTCTGAATCGATTGGCGTTCGCAGAATTGCTCTATCTTCAACCGTTCTCGAGTTGAAAAATTCATCTGGAGTTTAGAGGGGTCATTTCCATCTAACATTTTTTTTTTCATCATTTTTTATAAATTTTTCCAAAAGTCAACCATTTTCTTATATCCACACCAAATGTGAAGTCGATTCCGAGTCAATTAAAGATTTCGTAGGCTTTATTAGGAATATCTGCAATTTCGATTTGAAAGTATCTGTTTCTTCGTTCGTTTCTTTTTCTTGGTAAACCTTGTATCTGGGCATATACAAATCATATATTTTCGGAATCATCATGAAATTTTGCGTATATAGTGCGAATTTCAAGTTGATAGGATGATTTTGTCTTTTTCGTGATTTTTAGGGGTCTACCCCTTAAGACTTTTTTTCGACTTATTTCTTTCCTGTTTCGATCTATTTGAAATTCACAGACTAGAGTAATTTCATCTTTGTGAATCGATTGGCGTTCGCAGAATTGCTCTATCTCTAACCGTTCTCGAGTTGAAAAATTCATCTGGAGTTTAGAGGGGTCATTTCCATCCAACATTTTTTTTCATAATTTTTCATGAATTTTTCAAAAAATCAACCTTTTTCTTATATCCACACCAAATGTGAAGTCGATTCCGAGTCAATTAAAGATTTCGTAGGCTTTTTTAGGAACATCTGCAATTTCGAGTTGAAAGTATCTGTTTCTTCGTTTGTTTCTTTTTCTTGGTAAACCTTGTATCTGGGCATATACAAATCATATATTTTCGGAATCATCATGAAATTTTGCGTATATAGTGCGAATTTCAAGTTGATAGGATGATTTTGTCTTTTTCGTGATTTTTAGGGGTCTACCCCTCAAGACTTTTTTCGACTTATTTCTTTCCTGTTTCGATCTATTTGAAATTCACAGACTAGAGTAATTTCATCATTGTGAATCAATTGGCGTTCGCAGAATTGCTCTATTTCTAACCGTTCTCGAGTTGAAAAATTCATCTGGAGTTTAGAGGGGTCATTTCCATCCAACATTTTTTTTTCATAATTTTTCATAAATTTTTCAAAAAATCAACCTTTTTCTTATATCCACACCAAATGTGAAGTCGATTCCGAGTCAATTAAAGATTTCGTAGGCTTTTTTAGTTACATCTGCAATTTCGAGTTGAAAGTATCTGTTTCTTCGTTTGTTTCTTTTTCTTTTTAAACCTTGTATCTGGGCATATACAAATCATCGGAATCATCATGAAATTTTGCGTACATAGTGCGAATTTCAAGTTGATAGGATGATTTTGTCTTTTTCGTGATTTTTAGGGGTCTACCCCTTAAGACTTTTTTCGACTTATTTCTTTCCTGTTTCGATCAATTTGAAATTCACAGAGTAGAGTAATTTCATCATTGTGAATAGATTGGCGTTCGCAGAATTGCTCTATTTCTAACCGTTCTCGAGTTGAAAAATTCATCTGGAGTTTAGAGGGGTCATTTCCATCCAACATTTTTTTTTCATAATTTTTCATAAATTTTTCAAAAAATCAACCTTTTTCTTATATCCACACCAAATGTGAAGTCGATTCCGAGTCAATTAAAGATTTCGTAGTTTTTTATAGTTACATCTGCAATTTCGAGTTGAAAGTATCTGTTTCTTCGTTTGTTTCTTTTTCTTTTTAAACCTTGTATCTGGGCATATACAAATCATCGGAATCATCATGAAATTTTGCGTATATAGTGCGAATTTCAAGTTGATAGGATGATTTTGTCTTTTTCGTGATTTTTAGGGGTCTACCCCTTAAGACTTTTTTCGACTTATTTCTTTCCTGTTTCGATCAATTTGAAATTCACAGAGTAGAGTAATTTCATCATTGTGAATCGATTGGCGTTCACAGAATTGCTCTATCTCTAACCGTTGTCGAGTTGAAAAATTCATCTGGAGTTTAGAGGGGTCATTTCCATCCAACATTTTTTTTCATAATTTTTCATAAATTTTTCAAAAAATCAACCTTTTTCTTATATCCACACCAAATGTGAAGTCGATTCCGAGTCAATTAAAGATTTCGTAGGTTTTTTTAGGAACATCTGCAATTTCGAGTTGAAAGTATGTTTCTTCGTTTGTTTCTTTTTCTTGGTAAACCTTGTATCTGGGCATATACATATCATATATTTTCGGAATCATCATGAAATTTTGCGTATATAGTGCGAATTTCAAGTTGATAGGATGATTTTGTCTTTTTCGTGATTTTTAGGGGTCTACCCCTTAAGACTTTTTTCGACTTATTTCTTTCCTGTTTCGATCTATTTGAAATTCACAGACTAGAGTAATTTCATCATTGTGAATCGATTGGCGTTCACAGAATTGCTCTATCTCTAACCGTTGTCAAGTTGAAAAATTCATCTGGAGTTTAGAGGGGTCATTTCCTTCCAACATTTTTTTTTCATAATTTTTTATAAATTTTTCAAAAAATCAACCTTTTTCTTATATCCACACCAAATTTGAAGTCGATTCCGAGGCAATTAAAGATTTCGTAGGCTTTTTTAGGAACATCTGCAATTTCGAGTTGAAAGTATCTGTTTCTTCGTTTGTTTCTTTTTCTTGGTAAACCTTGTATCTGGGCATATACAAATCATATATTTTCGGAATCATCATGAAATTTTGCGTATATAGTGCGAATTTCAAGTTGATAGGATGATTTTGTCTTTTTCGTGATTTTTAGGGGTCTACCCCTTAAGACTTTTTTCGACTTATTTCTTTCCTGTTTCGATCTATTTGAAATTCACAGACTAGAGTAATTTCATCTTTGTGAATCGATTGGCGTTCGCAGAATTGCTCTATCTCTAACCGTTCTCGAGTTGAAAAATTCATCTGGAGTTTAGAGGGGTCATTTCCATCCAACATTTTTTTTCATAATTTTACATACATTTTTCAAAAAATCAACCTTTTTCTTATATCCACACCAAATGTGAAGTCGATTCCGAGTCAATTAAAGATTTCGTAGGCTTTTTTAGGAACATCTGCAATTTCGAGTTGAAAGTATCTGTTTCTTCGTTTGTTTCTTTTTCTTGGTAAACCTTGTATCTGGGCATATACAAATCATATATTTTCGGAATCATCATGAAATTTTGCGTATATAGTGCGAATTTCAAGTTGATAGGATGATTTTGTCTTTTTCATGATTTTTAGGGGTCTACCCCTTAAGACTTTTTTCGACTTATTTCTTTCCTGTTTCGATCTATTTGAAATTCACAGACTAGAGTAATTTCATCATTGTGAATCGATTGGCGTTCGCAGAATTGCTCTATTTCTAACCGTTCTCGAGTTGAAAAATTCATCTGGAGTTTAGAGGGGTCATTTCCATCCAACATTTTTTTTCATAATTTTACATACATTTTTCAAAAAATCAACCTTTTTCTTATATCCACACCAAATGTGAAGTCGATTCCGAGTCAATTAAAGATTTCGTAGGCTTTTTTAGGAACATCTGCAATTTCGAGTTGAAAGTATCTGTTTCTTCGTTTGTTTCTTTTTCTTGGTAAACCTTGTATCTGGGCATATACAAATCATATATTTTCGGAATCATCATGAAATTTTGCGTATATAGTGCGAATTTCAAGTTGATAGGATGATTTTGTCTTTTTCATGATTTTTAGGGGTCTACCCCTTAAGACTTTTTTCGACTTATTTCTTTCCTGTTTCGATCTATTTGAAATTCACAGACTAGAGTAATTTCATCATTGTGAATCGATTGGCGTTCGCAGAATTGCTCTATTTCTAACCGTTCTCGAGTTGAAAAATTCATCTGGAGTTTAGAGGAGTCATTTCCATCCAACATTTTTTTTCATAATTTTTCATAAATTTTTCAAAAAATCAACCTTTTTCTAATATCCACACCAAATGTGAAGTCGCTTCCGAGTCAATTAAAGATTTCGTAGGCTTTTTTAGGAACATCTGCAATTTCGAGTTGAAAGTATCTGTTTCTTCGTTTGTTTCTTTTTCTTGGTAAACCTTGTATCTGGGCATATACAAATCATCGGAATCATCATGAAATTTTGCGTATATAGTGCGAATTTCAAGTTGATAGGATGATTTTGTCTTTTTCGTGATTTTTAGGGGTCTACCCCTTAAGACTTTTTTCGACTTATTTCTTTCCTGTTTCGATCAATTTGAAATTCACAGAGTAGAGTAATTTCATCATTGTGAATCGATTGGCGTTCACAGAATTGCTCTATCTCTAACCGTTGTCGAGTTGAAAAATTCATCTGGAGTTTAGAGGGGTCATTTCCATCCAACATTTTTTTTCATAATTTTTCATAAATTTTTCAAAAAATCAACCTTTTTCTTATATCCACACCAAATGTGAAGTCGATTCCGAGTCAATTAAAGATTTCGTAGGTTTTTTTAGGAACATCTGCAATTTCGAGTTGAAAGTATGTTTCTTCGTTTGTTTCTTTTTCTTGGTAAACCTTGTATCTGGGCATATACATATCATATATTTTCGGAATCATCATGAAATTTTGCGTATATAGTGCGAATTTCAAGTTGATAGGATGATTTTGTCTTTTTCGTGATTTTTAGGGGTCTACCCCTTAAGACTTTTTTCGACTTATTTCTTTCCTGTTTCGATCTATTTGAAATTCACAGACTAGAGTAATTTCATCATTGTGAATCGATTGGCGTTCACAGAATTGCTCTATCTCTAACCGTTGTCAAGTTGAAAAATTCATCTGGAGTTTAGAGGGGTCATTTCCTTCCAACATTTTTTTTTCATAATTTTTTATAAATTTTTCAAAAAATCAACCTTTTTCTTATATCCACACCAAATTTGAAGTCGATTCCGAGGCAATTAAAGATTTCGTAGGCTTTTTTAGGAACATCTGCAATTTCGAGTTGAAAGTATCTGTTTCTTCGTTTGTTTCTTTTTCTTGGTAAACCTTGTATCTGGGCATATACAAATCATATATTTTCGGAATCATCATGAAATTTTGCGTATATAGTGCGAATTTCAAGTTGATAGGATGATTTTGTCTTTTTCGTGATTTTTAGGGGTCTACCCCTTAAGACTTTTTTCGACTTATTTCTTTCCTGTTTCGATCTATTTGAAATTCACAGACTAGAGTAATTTCATCTTTGTGAATCGATTGGCGTTCGCAGAATTGCTCTATCTCTAACCGTTCTCGAGTTGAAAAATTCATCTGGAGTTTAGAGGGGTCATTTCCATCCAACATTTTTTTTCATAATTTTACATACATTTTTCAAAAAATCAACCTTTTTCTTATATCCACACCAAATGTGAAGTCGATTCCGAGTCAATTAAAGATTTCGTAGGCTTTTTTAGGAACATCTGCAATTTCGAGTTGAAAGTATCTGTTTCTTCGTTTGTTTCTTTTTCTTGGTAAACCTTGTATCTGGGCATATACAAATCATATATTTTCGGAATCATCATGAAATTTTGCGTATATAGTGCGAATTTCAAGTTGATAGGATGATTTTGTCTTTTTCATGATTTTTAGGGGTCTACCCCTTAAGACTTTTTTCGACTTATTTCTTTCCTGTTTCGATCTATTTGAAATTCACAGACTAGAGTAATTTCATCATTGTGAATCGATTGGCGTTCGCAGAATTGCTCTATTTCTAACCGTTCTCGAGTTGAAAAATTCATCTGGAGTTTAGAGGGGTCATTTCCATCCAACATTTTTTTTCATAATTTTACATACATTTTTCAAAAAATCAACCTTTTTCTTATATCCATACCAAATGTGAAGTCGATTCCGAGTCAATTAAAGATTTCGTAGGCTTTTTTAGGAACATCTGCAATTTCGAGTTGAAAGTATCTGTTTCTTCGTTTGTTTCTTTTTCTTGGTAAACCTTGTATCTGGGCATATACAAATCATATATTTTCGGAATCATCATGAAATTTTGCGTATATAGTGCGAATTTCAAGTTGATAGGATGATTTTGTCTTTTTCATGATTTTTAGGGGTCTACCCCTTAAGACTTTTTTCGACTTATTTCTTTCCTGTTTCGATCTATTTGAAATTCACAGACTAGAGTAATTTCATCATTGTGAATCGATTGGCGTTCGCAGAATTGCTCTATTTCTAACCGTTCTCGAGTTGAAAAATTCATCTGGAGTTTAGAGGAGTCATTTCCATCCAACATTTTTTTTCATAATTTTTCATAAATTTTTCAAAAAATCAACCTTTTTCTAATATCCACACCAAATGTGAAGTCGCTTCCGAGTCAATTAAAGATTTCGTAGGCTTTTTTAGGAACATCTGCAATTTCGAGTTGAAAGTATCTGTTTCTTCGTTTGTTTCTTTTTCTTGGTAAACCTTGTATCTGGGCATATACAAATCATATATTTTCGGAATCATCATGAAATTTTGCGTATATAGTGCGAATTTCAAGTTGATAGAATGATTTTGTCTTTTTCGTGATTTTTAGGGGTCTACCCCTTAAGACTTTTTTCGACTTATTTCTTTCCTGTTTCGATCTATTTGAAATTCACAGACTAGAGTAATTTCATCTTTGTGAATCGATTGGCTTTCGCAGAATTGCTCTATCTCTAACCGTTCTCGAGTTGAAAAATTCATCTGGAGTTTAGAGGGGTCATTTCCATCCAACATATTTTTCTTCATAATTTTTCATAAATTTTTCAAAAAATCAACCTTTTTCTTATATCCACACCAAATGTGAAGTCGATTCCGAGTCAATTAAAGATTTCGTAGGCTTTTTTAGGAACATCTGCAATTTCGAGTTGAAAGTATCTGTTTCTTCGTTTGTTTCTTTTTCTTGGTAAACCTTGTATCTGGGCATATACAAATCATATATTTTCGGAATCATCATGAAATTTTGCGTATATAGTGCGAATTTCATGTGAATCTAATGACTTGGTATTCTTCATGATTTCTAGGGGCCAAAATACTCTCCTTGTTATTTCATGAATTCTTCATCAAAATTTGTCAAAATCAAGATCAGTTTGTATCATAATAATCAAATTCTAGATACAATTGGGTATCATTGGCGTAGCATAAACACTTAGGAAATTGAGAGGTGTATATGGCAAGCAGAAAAGAGGCCCAAGAATTGATCTTTGAGGGGTGCGCGATTTCATTTTATTGAGAATAGCAACTTGAGAATGACTGTGTAGACAATTTTTGAGCAACGTCATAGTATTCGATGATGAGAAAACAAAATTGCCGAAAGGAGTTCATGGTTAATTCGATTGCAAGCTGAAATTCTTAGATATTCACTAAGTCAACTACTGCCCTTCAAATAGATAATGCACTGGGACTTTCAACCATAATATCTAAACTATTTATATATTTTCAGTTTGTTCGAGGGCGTCGAAAAAAAATAATGTACCCTAGATATTAAGGATTGTATCTCCTAATTTGGCTCGAAACTTTTCTCGCTTTTAGCACGCGATAGTTACAACTGATGTTACTACACCTCCATAAAAGATTTGTTCGATTTTTTCATAGTGCCAGTTTTTCAATACTGATTATTTCATTACTTTCCATATACCAGGTTCGGGTGAATCTGCACTAGTGTGCATTCAATATCACTATACGTGAGTACAATGACACCTCATTTGACATTTTTGGAATTTATTGTCCTTAAATTTTTAGTTTAGGTGCCATGAATAGGTTTAATCGGTTAATTTTAGATCAAGTTACCAGGGAAAACTAGATTCAATCGAGTTTGACTTTCAATTTGTTTTGCAGACCAATTTAAAGTTTAAATATTGAATTTATGATGTTTTATCAATTTTTTCAAATAGAACAAGCAAAGCTCATTAGCATATCTGAAAAAGGCATGTAATTATGAACAATACAATATCACACAATCGATATTTTGTATAAATATCCAGCATCATATGTCTAAACGCTCCAAGAACGTCTGCCAAAAATTACGACAAATTTAATACAGAAGAAGTCCGAAGCTTTCTAATTTTTTTTTCACTATCTAAATTATGAGTGTTTAGGCAAATTATGATCACCTGAAGTGATAGAAAACAATTTCGCCAGTTTATCTGTTGAAACAAAAAAGTTATAGGTTTGAGCCACTTTCAAGAAACAACCGATATCTCCGATCAAATAACATAACCTAAATGAGTAACTCGCCACACACGCATTAAGATTTGTATGTAAGGGACATCTTCCCCCCAACGGCAGTGTCGTGCGTTGTTGTACAATAACACTTTAATTAGTTGCTGTTATGGAGAAATACGGCCCTATAAGTGTCAAAAGCATCATTTATGAATTGAAAAAAGGAAAATCAAAAACTTCCAGCCCTAAAGAACAGTTGATACGAAAATGAGTGGATGGAATCGGTGCATAAACGTCAGTTTGTAGGTTAACTTGTCTATATTTGGTGAAATTTATTTACTGGCTATAAATCTTATTCTTTCGATTACTCGATTATGGTAGGAATAAACCGTTATGCACTTATCAACTACTCCAATCTGACCTCCACTAACAATTGCGCCATCTACGTTAAGCTTGCCAGAATACATGCCATTGCCTTCTTATTCATACATATTTTATCCAAGACAGTATTTTTGGGTTTTCGTTGCCATGAATATACCCGACAGATATCAAAATCTAGCTGACGTGCTTATTGTATCCTTAAAAAATTGCGACATGGCAATAATGTCATGATTTGAGGGATAACATTATGAAAAGATGATACCTTCATTTCTATTCGAGTATTACTCATCTAGGTTGTGCAGTAGGGTTCTCCCAGACGTTTCTCGAGTTTCCATTTTTATCGTTCGTTATTCTACGACTCATTCGTTCTCGAATTGTCTATAGCGATGACATCATGCATTCCTTACAAACTAGTGAAGCGGCATAGAACCATGCGGATGTCACAGTTACTGGACAGGTCCAGCTCCAGTTCGTAACATTGCAATAAATTACCAATATTACAATTATTTTTATTATTTTTCATCATGAATCTCATTTGTCCAGCAATAAAATGGACTGGGAATGGGTCCTGAGCGGCGTCAACAAGACAGTGCCCCGTAATGCAGGGCCGGAATGCGCCAGATTCCTGAACCCCATCTGGCGATACGTGGATACCACCCTCGTTCTCATACTTTGCGTCTGGCTCATGAGATGGAGTTACCCACACCTGAGTCTGCCTACAGCGGCGTACATCCGCAGGGACAGCGGGGGCAAGAGGATGTTGCTGGTCATGATGTGCATAATATGGGGAATGGAGATCGGCTACAAATTCTCATCCAGAACTATGATATATTTGTTGAATCCTTGTCACGTTACTACAGCAATACAGGTCAGTCGATATAAGTATCTATATTAAAAGTTACCGTAAAATTCTGAAAATTTCAAATAGGTATAATTTTTTTCCATTTCGAAATCAAGTTTTTGTACTTACCATAAATACTATGCAGTGGCGTGCCCAAGGGGGGTTTTGGGGCTTGAAACCCCCCAAAGATATGACCGATAGAATACTTCACGACATTTCTTAGATCTGGAAGCGTCGTTTCCTATCGGTAGTTATCGTGCTGTCGGGCGTTGTCCCCCCCACAAAAAATGTTGGGCACGCCACTGATACTATGCCGTAGAAAACTCAGAAAATCAAACATAAATTTAGCAATCTCAGTAATACAATTTAGTAGCGGTTGTTGTGATCAATATTATTAATATTTTACGACTAATATCAAAGTGTTAGTCCACAGTTTTTCCAATGAAGATCTTTCGAAAATGATATAATAATAATAAATAATAAAAATAATAATATAATATAATAATAAATGTTATTACAAGGAAAAAGTTAAAAATAAACAATCTATTGAAAAAAAGTGAATTTAATTTTGTTTTCTAATCAAATCAGCTCTCGAGATTTCGAAAATATGAATTGAGGGGTTTTTGCGGTCGCTGATTCCAAATCTGATAAAAAAAAATTGTCTAAAATGAGCCCCTTATATCCTTGGAGAAAAAGTGGAGATTATCCGATTATTTGGTAATAATGAAAGATCTACGCGTCAGGTTGCTGGAATATTCAATGGAAGGCATCATGATCGAGAACCAATTTCTCACGCCAAAATCAACAGATTGTTCGCAAAGACTAGAGCGGTTTTCAAGACAAGACCAGGGAGGTACAATTTAAATCAAAGACACTATCCGGACGACGAACATTTCGAATTTCGAAACAACCCAATTGGTACTGTAAGGGCAGTTGCGAGGACAATGAATTCAACGAAAAACAAAGTATAGAGATGTTTGAAACACAACAGGATTAGGGCATTTAAACCAAAATTTCCACATACCGTGTTAAATGGTTATTTTGAAAGACGGTTTGAATTTTGCTTACAAGGACTTATTGAAAAAAGAGTTGAATAATTTTTTATTCAAATCAGCTCTTGAGATGTTGAAAATATGAATTAAAGGGTTCTTAGGGATGCTGATTCCGAGACGAAAAAAGTGATTTTATTTTTTTTTTCCTCAAATCAGCTCTTGAGATTTCGAAAATATGGATTGGGGGGTTTTTGGGGATGCTGATTCTAATTCTGGTAAAAAAAGTTATCTAAAATGAGCCCTAATATCCTTTTCCCAAAAAACAGCTTTTTTTACCCCCCCACACCGCACGCCTATGGTCGATGAAAATGTTCACAATGCAAAATACTTCATTTACCTAACATATAATCACCACCAAAATTTCAAGAAAATCGCATTATTAATAACTGAGATATTAGGGTGTATTCATGAAAAGCAGGACACACTGTATATGTGATTTGATACCTGTGAGAAGAACTCGTTATACCAGTGGTAGCCACAATTCCCCTTCCTCTCTGTATCTTTTGATAACTCATACCAATGCATTTTTAATTGATGTGTCACCCTTTCCGTCATGGTAACTGGGTCGAAAAAAAAAAACGATAAATGATCCATTAGACAAAAACTCTCCTTCACCACGAAATTGCGCCAAAATATTTTCCGTCTCTTTTTCAGATATACCTACTAGCAGCTTCTCCTAGTAAAGCTGTAACGGCAGTCTTCAGATTCCATCTGAATCTCCTCAATGGGCCATTTCTTGCCTTCCTGTTTCCAGAAACAGCTACTAGGCTGGTAGGTTGAATACCTTTATTATTTACTCGAACTTTGATAAACTTTGCAATCATATAAAATTGAATATTATTAGTGAACAAGAGAAATAAATACTGATAAAAATAGTGCTCGATGACCATTCCAATACAATCAAATCATCAAAAGAATAATTTTGAAAAATAAGAAGGTAAATTCTTCATTTCTCTCATACTCAATGTAGGGTTCACTAACAACAGGTCAAACACCAGCTATTTTTGAAACTTGTACAAATCAAAATCTCAAAATATCCAGCTTACCTGCAATGCAACCTTTTGAATGTTTTCACGTTTCAAATCATTAACCAGTCTTCTCCCATTGATATACTCATGTAATCTCCAGAATAAAATTAAATAAAAAATTAACAAACATTAGTTATAACCGAAGGTCCTCATTTATTTACAGTTACCGTTGGAGAGCGCCATCTACTGGATACAGCATGGAATGATAATCGTAGTGCCTTATTACCTGTTACGACTGGGAGGTAATGCTAGTTAACATTTTTGGTCAGCAATACTTTTTCTATATTTTTCAGGAGTCTACAATGTTGAAGAGTTTTGTGATTTCTCATGGAATGCCATGAGTTATGCAATAAATCTTTTATATCATTTTATTGTGCTTCAATGGGTCGCCATAGTAAGTATCAAATTTCAAATAAACTTCTGTGCATGAGCCTTCGACAACCTGATGATCATCCTCTATAGATTATTTTATGAGTACCCATTGTATTGACTTTAAGTTTCCAAGGCATAGGGTGAAATTCGAACACCACTGAAAGTTCATTTTTTAGGCGATTGATAATCTTGATCAAATCGAAATCACTGTGACGCAAATATAGTTTGATGATTTGGAAATATAAAGTATCGAATATTAATTTGAATAAAAATTTAACTGTATATTCGCATATCCTGTATATATTTTTCTCACTGTTAAACTTTAAACAACGCTCTATAGATATTTTCGTTAGTCATTAAACTTAATATGACACCCTGTATACAAACAGGAAGTGAGATAGTCAATGTCTGTGGAATCGATGTTGAGGCAAAACATGAGTGCCATCTAGCGTTTTTAAATATGAAACTAGATATTTGATACCGTACTTCAATCAATATAAAAACTAAGAGGAACTACGAAAATCGGTAAAAGGTTTCTGTTGAATACAAAATACTTCTTGAACTATCTTTCTTCGCTTTTTAAATACATTATTTATAGAGATAAGAGAATTTCAAAAACACGATCGAACCACATCAAACTTGCCATTCTGTGGAATCAGAGTTTGAGTGGTTTATAATAATAATTGAGTAATTAAGAACTGTTCCTTTTTTTCAACTTCAAATTGGAAAATTTTCAGAATAACAAAATATTTCTTTGTTAATTATCACTTATGATTTCACGAGAGGTTTCTATTTGGCATCTATACCAATGGGTTATGCTGAACACTAAGTCCATTTAGAAATGTCATTAGCGCCACGGCAAATAATAATAAGAGCCGTCCTCTACCCGCACAGGCTATGCCTTTCGGTACACTCAATGAGTGTTTATGAGGGAGTATTATTTTTATTTATTTATTTTTTCGTTAGGAAATACCCAGTCAGGCCCTGTCTCCGAAGCCCCGACACTTCCGGAGGGCGCGCTGGTGTGTCATTAACCCCAGTAAACACTCCCCACGTCCATGGAGTAAGTGATTACTGGGTCCGAGAATCATGTGCCCTGAGTAGGCGGAGTGAACCAAGAATTACGGCCTTCTGCATTCGCCCGGCTAGGATTTCTGCCAAGTCACGGCAAGCCGGTATGATTTTTAAGTTTGAGAGCAGTGTGTCCATCATTCCACCAAGGACCCCTATTATCAGAACCACCATCTTGACAGAATGGTTTGGGTAAAGCCTGCGGAGTTCAAAGAGAAGATCTCGATATTTAGTCCGTTTTTCCTCCTCTTTTCGGACGATGTTCGTTTCGCCAGGAGCTGAAAACTCAATGACGAAAATCGTCCTACTTTGATGGTCGAGGAGTACTACATCAGGCTTATTGGCTTGTATTTGCCTGAGGGTGGGGAATGAATAGTTCCAATAGATTCGGCACTTCTCATTCTCCACCATGGACTCAATATTCCCCGGAGCATAAGGCAACACCGGTGTCTCGTCTACACCGTACGTGTGTCGTAGATGGTAGTACAACACTCGTAGGGCCGCGTTATGTCTGTGGATATAGGCTGAGACCGCATAAGCTGGACAAGCTGACAGCAAATGCATTATGGTCTCAGCTGCCCCACGACACGCTCTGCATCTAGTGTCAGGGACCTCTATACCCATCACGCGACTGTGGTAGACGAGAGTGTTGAAGACACCATCCTGGCAGGCCATTATGAATCCCTCGGTCTCCGACTTCAGCCCACTTGACCTGAGAAACGAGAAGGTCAGGTCTCTGGATAAGCCTAGGTCTTCAATGTTCTTGAAGAAGACCCCATGCATCGGCTTATCCTTATGTAGCTGCAGGAGCCTCTCACACTCCGCAGATTTTACGTGGGCTTTTTGCTGAACGGGTTCCAAGTATTATTATTATTATTATTGATTCCAATAGGCACATTCTTATACCAACTTTTAGATTTTTTTATGCAAGAGAGATTTGGTGTAAGAAATATTTTGTCCAATGTTATTAAAGTGTTTCGTTTTTTCATTAACTTTTTAAATAAAGGTATTGGGCAAATATCTTCCTCTAAAATATAAGGCGTGATCCATTTGCACACTACTTTTATACTGTTTAGTAACAGTACTTAAGTACTGTTTAATGGCCAAACTTTTATGCTATTTGATATCCGTACTGTTATGCTACTTAATAAGGGTAGTTTTATATGCTGTTCAGTAACAGTAACTTTATAGTCCAACAGTACTCATGTTTAATAGCAGTACCTTTATACTAGTTATTAATAGTAATTCTACATCATTCAATGGCAATTCAATGGCAGTGGCTCTAGATGACAGTATTTCGCTACTGCCATGCAGTATTTCATAGCTGATGAATCTGCTTTCAGCCAACCGAGGTCAACTTGAACCACATGCTCTGTCCCGCCATATTGGATCCGTTCGAAGGGCAAGGCTATAGACTAGCAGCAGTATGTCACCAAGCTTTCCTCTGCCCAGTGCTGTGCAAAATCTTTTGCCTAGTAGCGGCCTTTTACCTAACCAAATTCAAACCAACCAAAGTGAAAACTTCGCTTTGCAGCGAAGTTTTGGCACCCATCACCAATGGAAACACCACAGAAGACGTGCATTATCACGAGGACTGACTTTTGTTAGCGGTTAAGATTTTTGATGCAATAATTTTCAAGGTTATGATAACGATAATAAATTTTTAATTACCAACAAATGCTGGAATTTGTTCATAACAGAGACCCTTCTCATAAATAATACTAGACCCGAGGAGGGTAAAAGAAGTCCTGCAATAAAAAACTGATGAACACCAGCTCTCCAAGCCATACAAAAAAACACCAATATTTTCATTAATATATTAAACTTCGATACAATTCATGCATCCTTCTCAATATACAAAAAATAAATAAAAATTGACTGGCCGAACAAAAATTATATACACTAGGATTCATTATTACATTTATTTAAAAAGAGCATAAAAGTTCTATAAAACTAGAACTTTTTACAATTATTTCTTTGCGTTCATTGCTGTATATACAGTGTGAGAACTTATAGTGGAATATATTCGGTAAAGTAGACTCCAAAACCAGTCGATTTTCAATCAAATGGTAATGCCTAATGATTTCGATATATAGAAATTCGTGTGAGTAATTTTTTGCAAAAATTTGTTTGAAAATTAAAATTTATAATCAATATTATAAGAATGGAAGAAAACCTTCCGTAACAACATACTTACTGCTCTCTCGTAAATGTTTAGGTTGTGGAGAAAACTACGGAAAATTTTCCTTCATAAGTGTTCACACCTGTTTAATAATTATGCAGGTAAAAAAGGGACTAGATTTATTTCACTGTACAAAAACTGAATCAATAACCTCAAAATATATATATATAAGTATATAAAACCGGTAACTGATGCACTGCATTTCAAAATGGAAGTATGAAGAACATGTAAAAACAAGTCAAAAGTTTGGAATTTTCCAGTTCACAATGTCGAAGATTCTTTCAGGGTCATGCCATATCACAAAAAAATGGGTACAGAGTTTCTATAATACATTATGGCAATTACTACAAAAACTACTAAATGTGCCAAAAAACTGATTTTGCTCTTGACAAATAACTTATTGTCTCCTTCTTCATCATACTCCACACTCATCCAAAACAATACAAAAAACAATAAAACTTAGCAAACGTCGGAATCCATTCGACCACACAAATCTGGTAAAACTGTTAGGTGGCATAAAATATCACAGAAAATAAAAACAGGTCAACTAAAAATACAACTGCTGACAATACAAGCTCGCAATATTAAAATCAAGGGGGTCATTCTACGTTAGATGGTTGGTACCCGTGACTCAATCACAGAAACTGAAGGTTCTCTCTGGAGATAAGAATAAAACTGAGCAAGATCATATTTGAGGTCTTGAGATAAAAGAGTTTGTTTGAATTCCAATGAACAAAACAGGAAATAGGTCATTTGGTATTAAATTCAACTTTTTTTGTTATATGGCCTTCGAACCAATGGCGTAGCATTTAATCACGACGTTCGTATATGCTCATTTATGTTTTACTGAAAATTCACCACTTCCCCAGTTAATTTTTTATATAGACCTACCAAACTACATACCAAATGAGCAGATTTCAAAGTTCAAAGCAGATTGAGAATTTGCGTTGTTAGGTATAAAATGTTGCACCGTATATTACAAAAAAAACGCCGAAGGGTTCTCTCAGAAAAACGCCCTAAACAACTATTTTTCAAATAACGTAGCTGCCACTTTTTATTTCAGTGTCTTAAATGAAGACAAATCGGTTAATACAAGTTAATACAGATAACGACAAACAAGCGATGTCACAAATAAATATAACACCACATATTCCTGTACCAATTAAGTTGTTTGAAATGCCCAACAGAGTAAAACTAACACAATTCAAGAACTTATGAAGACTAGAAGATTCCAATGTAGATCAAATGTTCTCTTTTCATCTTGAAAGGTAAAGTCAAAGAAAATACTAATAACTTTCATAACTCTAAAGCTCCAGCATACTTTCTAAAATTTTATTGAACTAAGCTGCCTTTTTAGGATTAACTGATATCCTCTCTCTATTCTCTGGAAACTCTGCATTGAAAAGGGCAAATTATACCCTTAGTTATTTCATACACACCTACTTCAGGATTTTTCAGCCAAATATGTTCAGAATTTGAAAATAAGGTGTATATAGGTAAATATAATTATTTAGATAAGATTATATATTAGATTGCAACCATTTCGATTCCAGAGAAACTGCAGCAAAAAAAGTTTTAAGTGTATTTTTACTGACCCTAATCCGTTTTCAGCATTACAACCTGTACATTTTTCATAACGTATCAGGTTATCAGTATTTTTGAAAATTGTAACCAAATCTAGAGAGGTTAGGGAAAGACAAAATACTTCAAATGAAGTTCACTGTAACGAAACTGAAACTGTACCTCTATATGGATGCCAGTCCATGATTTTGGCTGCTCTGGCAAGGCACTACTGTATTGAGAATATGGAGATATATTGATATTCAAACAAAAATGTTCAACTATTTATGATACATTTTCCGAATTACATTTCTCTTGAATGATTGCTTTGAACCAAAAACTTATATGACCCCCCTGACAAAAGTAATTGCAGACCACACCACATACACACACTACATACCAAGCATATGAATATTGCACATAATTCACAAATGCAATTTATTGTAAGTGCTCGTTTCCTAAAAAAATCCTCAGTGCACCATTTTCTAATCCTTTACAAAATACCCTTATACTATATGGACTTTGTACAAATATACAAAATCAATTGTTCATTTTAAAATAACCATTATAATTCAATATCGTTTGTGGCATATTTTGTAAAATGCAATCAGTTGTCCTGCAAACTGTTTAAAAAAATGTGATCAGAAGTTAATTCCGAACGAACTACTCAATAATTAAAATACTTACAACAGATACAAATATACTGAGTTTACAGTGACATTGTATTAGTTTTCAAGTCTTTTCAATAAAAAAATTATACGGAACAAATATTGGTATATATATTAAGTCTGCTGAAGTTTGTCATTAAAAATTATACATAACACGCAACTCTTCATATGTAACTACTATTCTGAAGGTAACAAAAAAAAATCAGGTCACAATTCATGGCAGAAAATCACTTTCAAAGGCCCAGCTGAAGTAAAAATAGGTATGAATACATTCAAAATCACCAAGAAGCAAACTTTAATATTTAATAAGACCACACTTTATACAAACTTTACATCTCAAACGTTTTAGAAGGGTTCAGTCATCCGCAAATTCCTCCAAAGAAGCAAGGTCGTCTTCAATCTCCGAAATATTGGTACACGTCGACTCCATTTCTTTCAAATAATTTTTCAGGGGGAACTTTTCAATAAACCTCAACTGCAAAAATCTCTGAGAGTCAGCCGAGTGCAAAATTGAAAAAGTTTTCTTTAAAAAAGTCACGTATTCTGTAAAAGTAGCTCTCGAATCCAGAACATCTTCATACATCTCTTCATAATATTCGTCGTCGTCGGAAAAATCTTCATTTATACCCAGATTAATATTATCGGCGCGAAGATTGCCCGCATCGTTGTTTTCGTTCTGCTGATCGTTCATTTTAATTTTTCAGAAGTGGCCAAGTTACACAAACTTTTATTCAAAAACTACAGAAAGCCAGGGAATTCAAACCGGCTGAACTATGAACTACTTCAAATGAAACAATGGTACATTCAGTCTACTACCAGCGTTTTTGAATCTCTTGTCTACTAGTTGTGTTCGGTGTTACCACAGAACAAACACCTAAACTAAGGTGATCTGTGGTGTTACGTAACTTAAGTTCAAGTGAAAAATGATGACCTGATGAGTGTTGTTAACTTCAATCAGACGGTGTTGGATTGGGACCTTCCAACATGTTGGAAGAATATTCCCGTTGAAATATTGTAAGTTGGATTTGATCAGTTTGAATCTTCGGGTATACGTGTTCAAAGATATGGCGTTCGGATATTCCACTCCTGGTACGTCTTTCACATTCCGTTGATCTTTCAGAATCAACGAAGTGAATTAATTGATTGTGACCATTTATAATTTTTTTTATCGTATATAAAATAATGCCATTTCATAACTGAAGGTCGACCAAGAATTCTCTTAAGAAAGCACCATTCAACTCCGTGGACACCGAACACTAAACTACCGGTAGATTAGGTGTTTTGTGCTAGCCAAAGAGATGAGTAAATTGAATATGTCCTTTGTCACTGATTGATATTCACAATTGTTCACGATATTTTTATAACATAAAACAATGATCCAATCGTTTTTTGACGAATCCGCTCATTTTTTGCTTTTGCGCGAATATTTGTTGAAAAATAAAATGGTTGTTCTAGTAAGAAGCTGGAATTTTATACAATCGGTAAAATTCCGTTAATAGCCACGAGCTATCAATATAATTTTTTTGGAACTTGCGTAGTTTGGCCCTCTGAACAAAAAATCCAAATGATATTTTTGGCGCTCTCAACTAATTTCGGAGATATGGGCCTGTTTTTTGGTGATGAATGGCATTTTTCACTCAAAATTCTTCCTTCTTCATACTAACACAATGTACACACCCTAATTGACCTGTTTCACACTCTTTCTTTATTGAAAACGCTACTTTTTAGGAAAAAAACTCATCCTTCTTTTATGATCACATAACCTACAAATCTAGGCAAAATGGTTGGTGAATTTTATTCATGTCAAGTTGGTTATTTCTGGAAAAAAAGTGAGTGAATATTTTCCTTTTCATGTTGAAATTAAATGCATAGGAAAGTTGGCTATGCAAAGTTCAAAGTTACCAACTTGACATAAATAAATTCACTGAACATTTTACATAAATGTGTTGTTTTGATGTTTTCAAAAGGTTGCATTTTTGGATAACCATTGCAGTTTTTATAAAAAAAGTGTAAAACGGGTGAATTAGATTGCGTACATTGTGTTAGTTTAAAGAAGGAAAAATTTTGAGTGTTTTTTCCGCGGTAGAAATGTGTCCTAAAAAATGCCATTTATCACTCAAAAATAGGCGCATATCTCCGAAATTAGTCGAGACCGGCAAAAAGTTCATTTGGATTTTTTGTTCAGGAGGCCAAACTACATAAGTTCCAAAAAAAATTATGTTGATAGCTCGTGGCTATTAGTTAACGGAATTTTACCCTTTTTTTAGTATTGCTGAAATTCAATCAAGTGGACTGTCCGGAAAATCTATTTGAAATGCAAATGTGTGTTTTGCCTCTATCATAATCAAGTTTTCATTAGCTTATTTGAGATCACAGTTGAAAAAACGTTTTATTTTAGTTATTGTAAGTCTGATCTTGTAAGCCAGTAGCTCAAGGTCAAATAGTTTGATCGAACTGCTTTGATATGACGTCACACTTCAAAGCATTTTGATCAAACTGTTTGACTTGACGGTGAACACTTTGAAAAAATGCATACATAGGCGGCACATGGGTCAAAATAGTGGTGAGGAACTCAAAAATTATATTCAAATTTCTCTACTTGTATTGGGTGTAACAAAACATCATCATTTTGTTCAAAAGGTGAACATATATCATACCTCACTTCAACTGCGCCCATTTTAAAATCTAGGAAGTCAGTTTTGAGCTAGTGAGAAACTCATCGATGTCGCTTATTTTGGCATATCAACAGTGAATACTGGATAATGTTAGTCATTATCATTACTACAAGTCCATAGTATTCAATATTAGTTCATTCTTAAGAAAATGCACTTTGGAATGTTTGAAACTAATTTTCAATTCCCTAACTCTATTGTACCATCGTACAGTTTTTGGATGAGTTCATACAAGACGAACAATTCGCTAATAATGGATAAAAAACAAGGACTAGAGTCATCCATATTTTTTCATACTGTCCGAGTTAT
Organism: Chrysolina americana; assembly: GCA_958502065.1. NCBI lineage: Eukaryota > Metazoa > Arthropoda > Insecta > Coleoptera > Chrysomelidae > Chrysolina > Chrysolina americana. The sequence continues at coordinate 65,277,875 of OY293417.1, read as the reverse complement.
TCAATTTTTCCCAAAATGATCGTACAGAATGTAGAAGTAGCTTTACTCCCATCTGAATCAGCAACCTGACCAAATCAAATTTCAGTGTAGTTAAATAACTGCAAAATATAAATGTGGAATACAGGTAGTATAAACTACACTGGCTCAAATCTTACCTGTATAATAGATATCAATTTGTGGTGGAAAAACACATAATACAGTCCTCTCCTAGGCACATTGTCTCTAGAAACTTTGCTTAGCCAGATAATTAAAGTAGCAGAAAATAAGTTCTTGAAATATTTCATTAAACCAATTATGATCATGGGAAATTGGGTTATATGGAAATGGAAAGTACCATTATCTAATAGATTTTTCATTAATCTTTGTTCAATAGCACTGAATTCCAAACTCATCAGATATAACTACAACACTTGATTTTAGCAGATCTTTGAAATGTTATTTACTGACTGCAGTGTAGGTGTAGGTGAAAGTTTGTGAGAAGAGAAACATATTACTCCTTTTTAGCGCACACAAGGGCTTCATTACCAACTTTACAGCAACTGAAACCTCATTATCCAATCCAAATTGATTTAAATGTAGAATTTCTCAGGAATGAATCACCGAAACTAAATTCTGTTCAACCAACAGAAAGTGTCAGAGAATTCATCCAATATTCACTGTTAACCACACTATTCTGTGTTATTCCTTACATCCCTGGAAGTTACGCTGGCCATTAAAGTATTCGTGTACAACAAAAAATAAATACAGTAATATTATCACATGGGCAAACCAGACTGACCTGAAGTAACCATCTTTATCTTCGGAACAGACCTGTGAAATCTCTCTCCATCATTTTTTCATTTGAGTCCTATGGTCTTTCTTCCTGATGGTGTGTTAGCCATCCAAAGGCGGCCCGAGATAGACCATCGAGACCTCCGTGTTACCGTACACGGCCGATGCTGTGGGATAGAGTTTCTTGGATGGTAGACCTGAGAAATCAAATAAAAAATAACAAAAAAACAGTGAAAATAATTTTTTTAGTCAGTTTGGCAGAATGAGTTACATGGAAAGTCATATAAAGCAAGTATTAATACAAATCATTGATAAAAAATACAGGGTGTTAATTTGAAAACTTCCCACCTTTAATATCTTCCTTTCAATAAACAATATGTGGAATCCGAAAAACAGGTCAATTATATTTTCAAGGGGGACACTCTCAAGAAATATTTGTAGCCATCGTGGTTCAACTCCCTAGAAGGGGTAGATGTTACCCTTAGAATTTTAAATGAGAAGGGGGGTCGAGTGGCACATCAATTTGATTGGCGTTCAATTATTTCTCCAATGATACCCTGAATTATTATTTTTTGATGAAACTATCAGAAATAATTGACCAGAACTGGTTAGAATATTAGGTGGTACCGTCCCAACCCTTTATTAGGGGTAACATTAGCCATTAGCTCCAAAAAATTTATATCAAAAGCAGTAAAACGTAGATGGTAGTAAAGTGTTGTTTATTAAAATTCTGAATTTTTAATTCTCATCGCAGATATTCAGATAGCCTTCCTTTTTTGCTACTTTTGCTGTAGAAAGTTTCTGTTTTCAGCCAAAAGATTGTTCAGCAAATTTGAACGATGTGGTAGTATTGTGAATACAGTTTTACCTGTTGGGCTATTTAGTGATTACTTTAATAAGTGTATAAAAGCGTAAAAATGCTTTACATTCTTCAAGAAAGAATTGAATTAATTGTAATTTATGAAGAAGTTTGAAAGTACGCACGAAGGGCGGCATGTCTTTTTAACGAAAGACATTCAAATTGTAATGAAAGTCACCGATATGTGCTTGATTTGGTGAACAAGTTTTACTGTTTCAGCGATGAGTTTTAAGTTTTTCTGAATGGCAATGTTGATAGACAAAATTGTCGCTATTGGACTGACGAAAACCCACATATTTCTCGTGAAAGACATACACAACGCCCACAAAAATTCAATGTTTGGGCTGGTATTCTTGGAACTGCCATTATTGGTCAATTATTTCTGGAAGAAAACTTACCTGGCAATCTGTACCTCGAAATGCTTGAAGAGACAATGGAACTTCTTATAATTCACAAGCCAGAAACTCAAATTGATGCAGAAGGTAATAAGAGGATGTTACATTTCCAGCAGGGCGATGCTCCACCTCATTATTTTCTTCTCGTTCGACAGTGTTTAAACGAGAAATTTTGGGATAGATGGTTTGCAGAAGTGGAGCAGTTGAAAGGCCTCCGAGATCACCGGATTTAACTCCCTTAGATTCTTTCTTTGGGGGCATCTCAAATCCGTTGTTTATGAAACACAACCTTCTAACATTGAAATACTTAAAAGACGAATTACAGCAGCATGTCAGTCAATTCCTAGTGAAGTTTTCCGTAATGTTAGAGAGGAGTTCGTAAACAGACTTCTTTATTGTTTAGAGCAAAATGGACGACATTTCGAACAGTTTATAAGATAAGCGTAAGCAGATTTTATGTTTGCAATGTCTTTCTCGCAAATTAAATTTCATTTTGCAAAATGAAAATAAGTTTAGAGCGCTACTTTTCGGAATCTGCTCATCATACAGCGGCTGAAGAGTCCTCGCAATTAATAGTCACAGCCTGGCTAATTACTTTGTTTTGAATAATTTTCGTTTGTTTTGCTTGGGGCGTTTGGGTTACCTGACCGGATGTTATGTTGCCATTGTCTACCTGAATGATTACGATGTCATGATTACCCTGCCTTACCTGCTCGATTGTGGTGTGCTGAAGTGGTTGTGTGATGGTGGTGTTATTTCTTGATTTTATTCTCAGGAATATGTGCTAGAAAATGCCAGCATCACTCAAAAATAGGCCCATATCTCCGAAATTACCGCCAAAAATTTTATTTGGATTTTTTGTTCAGGAGGCTACACAACGTGAGTTTCAGCTTTTGTTGATTGCTTGTGGCTATTAGTTAACGGAATTTTACCGAAGTTAGAACCAGTAACATAATATTAGAGATAGGACAGAATATGAGAAGATCACTAGAGAATAATAATAAGAAATAAATAAAACAAATATTATTTTTGAAAATGTCAAATTACCTCATTCTCCAAAAATTTTCAAAAGTGTAAAATATGAATTAGAGTGTTTGGTTGAATAATATCTTACCTCGAAACGCTACTCCTAGGAACTCGTAGTTTTTCTCAAAAGAAAGGGTATTGTCATCGCAATCTAATATGACTCTTATTCTCTCTCCCACCTGAAAGCAATATTGTATCAAAACAACATTTTTATCGAGATTTTTTATTTCTTCTGCAAAAAGAGCGATTTTTGCTAGTGGGCAACTATATTTGTGCAAGGTGTGATGTCTAGATCGATGAGGAAACTAACAATACCCATTTAACCCTAGGCAAATGGTTTACAGAACATATTTCTCTGGAAACATCAAGTTTACTTTAAAGTTACACCAGGCTATCTTAAGGTGAACCATTTTCCTGCTTCAAATCAACAGCAACAGTATAAAATCTGACTGTATGACACGAACAAGATGATGATTAATTATTTTAGATCACATGTGATCTCAAATTCTTAGATCAGTCATTCAACAAGAAGAAAAACATTTTTGGAATACATATAATGAGGACTTCTACAAAAAATTGATTATGAATGTTTGGCACTGCGAAAAGCTAAGAATAAGTTTTCAAATGAAAACCATTAAAAACTTGAGAATGTGAAATTTTCCAAATATTATATATCATCATATTGTTGTCAGAGAGTGAAATGGTTGATATGGGAGACAAGGCAAATAGAATAGACGAAAAATTAAAAACTTTTCTTCAGCCCAATTGTATAAACTGTAATAAGGGGAAAGACTACTTAATTTGAAAATAAACAGTACAAATCTTGAATTCAAACTCTTAACAATCAAGGTGAAAGCAAGATCTTAAATTATAAATTACCAACCTGATACTTTGGGACATTATTAAGCATAGGATAGTTGCCTTGTGCATCTCCATTATGTAACAAATGGTTATCAACTAAATTCCATCCCCAGCTTTGATCATCGGACCCTAGTAAGGCGACATAACCATGGCACTGTAAAGGTGCATCCTTAGTGGCGATTCCAATAACAGCTACCGTCCCCAGCGGGCCCTCCCATATCACTTCCCAAGCGTGTCTTCCGTGGCGAAAGCCAATCTTCCCCCTCGAAGCATCCGTACTTTGTGCCACTGGGTTTCGATGTAATGTGAATCCATTAGGTTTGATGTAAATGTTCCTAGAGCAGTCGTTAGGGTTCCAGGCGTGATAGAAAGCCCTCAATTTGGCCTTGTACGTGGGAACTGAGCTGAGAAGATCGGATTTCAGTGCTTCCTCAGCAAGTTTTCTCTTACAGTGTAACCTCCACACATCATTGTTCTCGTAATTCAAAAAACTGTACCACCTTTTACACACTAGAGAACAGTTTCTAAGGTCACGTAGGGAGAGATAGGAAAATATCACTTCCAAAACATCGTCAGGGGCTAGCGCTGCGATGGGGGTGTCCATTTTTTGAGGGTTTGTTTGACACCTATCTTTGACAGTTCAATTTTTGGTAAACAAGTCTGACATAGTGACATTTGACGCAAGAAGTACGAAATCAATGAGGGTGAATGCATCGTATTCGCGTCGCGCGTCACGCATTCTGATTGGCGAATAGCGTCAAGTGTCGTAAAATTCGCCAATCAGTATGCGTGACGCGCGACGCAAAAGTGACGCATTGGGAACTCACCCTAAAGCATCATATAAAACGCAAAATAAAGTAGTTTCATTCGTTTGCAACGGGGTGTAGTAAAGTGTAGTGTAATTTACACTACATTTTGAATCGTGTGTAGCTTCAGAAACCGTGCATGTGCAAGTATGTATTTAAATCGGCCTCAAGAATATTACTTGAATCAATTTGTTTATCAAAAATCGATTATTGATGCGAAAGCAGTTGAAATAGAAACGTTACTGCTTATATCAGTTCAACGAGACGATAATAGATGTCGCAACTGTCTCACAGAATGCGAATTTATTATATTTTACAGACATCTGCAATGAACGGGTGTGATCATTGCTGAAAAGAAGAAGAAATCTTTAAGTAATATAACAATTACCAGCTGTGAAGTGTTGCTTTGTTACCCCGTACGTAAGATGTCACTTCATGGCTAATTATTTGAATAATAAATGTTTCTCATATGGCAATCATGAATAATTATTGTTGTAGGAAAATAAATTATTGATTTCGTAGTTGAAGAATCCCATTTTTATTAGTGATTAATTATTGTATTGTGATAGTGAAATATGTATTGTTATACGTAATTATGGATGAATTAAACGTTTTTAGTTGAACCATTGTTATCGTAAAATGTCAATTATTAGTAACTGTTTCCGTGGTGTAGTGGTTATCACATCCGCCTAACACGCGGAAGGTCCCCGGTTCGATCCCGGGCGGAAACAATTTTTTTCTGCAACTCAGTAAAATCTGGTTTTTATTCTTTATTGGAAACCATGCGACGGCGTCCTACAACGAAAACCCATGAGATGAAATTCGCTCATAAATAAAAATAATTGAGGATCCTGAAGGAATTCTTATTTCAAGAGAAAGCAGTGGCGTAGTATTTTTTCTCGAAAAATATTCAATACAAAACCCGTATGGACGCCACTGATGGAGAAAATGACAATTTGTGTACATCACAAAATGCATCTTGATGCATAGAAGACATGTACCATTTTCCAATTTTTCCAAAAGTTAAGACTTTTAGGACAAACGTTCATAGAAAGTTATTTTCTTAAAATACATCAAAGAATCGCCCCCCTGAATTTTAGCATATATTTGAGGAACACCCTGTATTAGGTGCTCAATAAAAGTGCATCGTTATCAGAGAAACATGAAAAAGCTACAATGTTTGATGGGAAACTGTTGAAACTCAATTGAAAACGAATAACTTGACAAGAAACTATGATGACCTTCCGTAGCACTGACGAGAGGCAAAACCTCCCCAGCCAAAAAAAGGATCCACTGTTCAATTACAAAATAAGTACTTGGAATTGGGTCTTCTTAGAAGAACGTTGCACAAATATCTGTCAGATGTAGTTCAATGTCCGTCGTGGTATTAGCCAGGGAAGTAGTTGTTTTCTATCAGATAATTGCCTAATGTTTCTATTTTGTGGAAACGTGTGGAAAGAAGGGCACTTGTACATTCTCGATTTTATTCAATTGATACTCTCCGGCAAAACTTTAATAAAAATGTTTATCGAAAAGTGGTCCGCAAGTTCGTACCAGCAAATTGTTATCGATCAAATAGCGAGGTGATCTAGTCAAAATTATCAACATTTGTCGATTAAAAAAAAATTACACTGACAACACTCATCAATGCATATAATTACTGAAGAGAATACGCGAACAAACAACCAGTTTGGAGTTGGAAGACCTTCAAACTTTGTATTAGTTTACCTACGCATTGATCGGAGACAACATATTTTTTTCTAGCAGTATGTTTCATAGTAGTGTTTGTGTATTTCTGTTGGATTTTCAACGTAAATGGTATTATCTTTGAAATGAAGATATCTGTGAAGTGGTTGCCTGGATTTATTGCTAGTATTTTCTTGCTTACGGTAGTGATTTCGTGAGTATGTTGGTTTCCGACCATAGTTTAGGGGTACTTTTAATAACTCATGAAACAGTTAAGGAATAACTCAACAACCGCAGAACCATCTCAGATATGTTAAAAGTGAGAGTTTTTGAGACTTTTTCCCTCGACCGTGACGTTATTCTGTTCATTTATGTAACAGGCAATGACCTGTCTACCACACATGGGATGTGGTGTTTGAAGGATGTGTACTGGGATATCGCAAAACACATTTTTCTTAGAAGCATTTTCACAGACACATAATATTTTCATATTTTCAAAGCATTTTGAATACTGTAAATCGCTAAACGGAGCTCTGGGAGACTAGTTTCACTCTGGTCAAGTTCAGAGTCCAAACAGAGCATGCAATCTCCAGAAGAGGTGTGCTTTAGGACGATTCCTTCACTCAGCCTTGTCCATTGCACTCAGAAAATTAGTGAATACAACTGCGACATCCCCTGTAATTAGAGGCATAAGGTCACTTCTTTATTTTATATGGATAGCATCAAATCATTCGTCTCGGGAGGAAAGGACCTTTAGCAGTCCTTAAGAGTGGTGGAAGAATACACGCATGCCATTGGAATGGAGTTCGGCATCGATAAATGTTTCACGATTCATAACAAAAGAGGGCGATGCGAGGAATACGGAGAGGCGTCCTCTCAGAGGACGTTCAGCTCGTAGACGGAAAAATGCCATACCATCTTGATTCGAAATGTTTTATAGAATCGAAATGGGATGCAAATGGGACGTCATATGCGAAATTTCGATACTCCGATTTTTCAATTTCCAACGTTATTTTCCTTCCTCATCAAGGCCAATTAAAATTATTAAAAAAAAATTGTTGTTGACGATACCGTTGATGTGAAAGCAAAATTTCTTCAGAAGTGGGAAGCAGATTATTTGACGAAAAGTCCTTGGTAAATACAAATTAGTTTTGCGTGACTGACAGAGTGACAATGGAATAATAATAAACTCCCTTCAAATACTCCCATGAGTATACCCAAAACGGAGGGTAGAGACCGGCTATTATTATTATTATTTATCTTTGCAAATGTGGCAACTTTCTGATCATATATCATATAGTCACTGAGATATGATTTAATGAAATAAAGTGAATGATTAAATGACGAAGTTTGAAGCTTTTTTCGAAATGGAGGAAAAAATACTTCAAAAATTATTTGGCAGCGTTGATAAATTTGAGCACATCAGTAACATTCAAAGAGTACGCAACAAATAGAAGAATTCTTTTTTTGTGGCTTTTCAAAAAACATTAATTTGTCATCAACTTAGGCTCGTCTTCAAACCTACTCAGACCTTATCAGATATGCTGAGTGATTTTCAGGTTCTTGAATCAACGCATAATTCAAAATCAGTGAAATCTCAAAAGATATTTTTTTCGGAAATTAAGTAACATTTGGATAAAATTTTCAATTAATTCAATGAAACAACTCATGATATGAAATCTAAAAGTAAATACGTTCTTCCAAGAAGGCCCTGCGATCAACTTAGTTGTGGGTCGCAGCTTCATTCGTTATGAAATATCAGTTGAACAGTTGAATATTATTCATTTGGCAGGGACAGGACAATAATAATGTTGTCCGACCTACCCTGGCACTGATGAGAAACAAAACCTCGAAACATGCATGTCTGCAGGTTATTCCAAGCCAAATGAAGGTTAATCTTATGTTCAATTACAAGAAAAGCACTTGTATTTTGGTCATCTTGGAACAACGTTGCACAAATATCTGCCAGAGTCAGTTCAATGTCCGTCGTGGTATTAGCCAGGGAAGCAGTTGTTTTCTGACAGATGTTTGCCTTCATTTTTCCACTTGGTGGAAACGCTCGGAGAGAAGGGTACTCCGTATTCATTTCACAGAAATCGTCTCGGTGCATTTTGTCTTGGATCGCCAAAAAAAATACGCTCTTTCCATGAAAATGCCGAGAAAAATATTCAAAGACCAATCCAGTCGGCTAAACTTTAGTGCCATACAAAACGGGGCGCTATTGTGAGTGACCATTTTGAATTCCTGAACGTTCAAGATATGATTGACTGATTTTTTTATAGCCACCGAGATCAGATTGCAAAGCGTCTGAGTTGCTACGTAGAGTCTTTTTTCCCTTTACTGGGGACTGGTAGTTATACTCTTCCAATTTTGCCTTGTAACTACGATCAAATCATGAGAGATGGTGAATGATCCACTGCTTTGTTGGTGTTACGCATCGACATGTCGAGTGGCCTCCAAGATCTCCAGATTTGACACACTTGGATTTTTTCATCTGAAGTCTGCAGTTTGTAAAACTCAACCAGTCACAATTGAATTGTGGATCTCACTAGGCAAAAATTCCAAATGTGCGATACTAGTTTTAAAATAGGCTTTATTTTTACTCAGAAAATAACGTACCTTATGAAATGTCACTATATAAAGAGGTAACTTCATGACCTTATTCAAAATTCACCGTGACTTAAAAAACCATCACGGAATACTAGTAATTATTGAACTCATTAGAAATGGATGGAATAATTGAAATGTAACAATCGTAAGCCTTAAAATTAGTTCTTATCATTTTCACTTATATCAGAACGTTAGGTCACAGTTTCTGAAAAAAAATATTCTCGCTGGCATAAAACATTCAGAATTCAAAAAAGGTTTCTTGAATCCATCAATATTCTTCTTCAAAATACACAATTAGTACGATGAAGAAATATAGTCAGTCAACCGAGACTTTTTATCAGAAAGTGACCTATGATAACAAAACTGTATCTATCAAAATACATAGCTTCGGTAGGTATTCCTTCAAAATAATCATCATATCATTCGTTAATTATGAAATATTCTACTGACATGACTCATTAATTATAATTATTGGAAAGAGTACGAGAGAAAAATAAACATGTAATTAGGTGGAAAGAGCTATCCGTCTGCTATATTGAGAGTGGCTACGTGTTGAAAGTGTTGAAAATGCTGAGCGTATAATTTTTTTTTGTAAATTTCATCGAAATGAAGAAAATCATCAAGTGGATTCCCAGCATTACCGGCAGTAGTTTTTTAGTGTTGGTAGTGATTACGTGAGTATGTTTGTAATCAAATAGTTGATAACTTTTAATGAAATGAAGGAATTGGATTCAACTTCAATGATCATTTATTTTATATTTGGATACATCTAGGTATATTGACAGCGCGGAGGTACCTTGATGTATATAACGTTTACTAAGTATATGTTTTGTTCCCAATCACAATTATTATGCGTACAGACAAATTGATCTTTGGTCATCAACGATCGATTTTGTGTACATTAAACAAACTCGTTATAATACTAGGTCACGGAAAATAACTTTCATCCTTTAATTTATGAATATATGTCTTATAAGTGTATGTTTTGTAGCAATGTTGAAATTGTTTTACTATTCAGATCAATATGTATTAATATGGTATAATTTTTTAACGTTTATGAAACATTTCAGAGAAATTGTGGACTATTGAATCAACAACAAAACTGAATTTAAAAATTATAAATTTAAATGCGTTAAATTCCATGTTCTTATTCACAAAGTATAAGAGATAAAATCAACTGGAAATCCGAAGTCCCTATATTTTATGAAGAATTCCTCCCTTCCATATTTGGAGAGCTCATTTTTAGTTGACCCGTAAAACTTATTCGTGTTTTTTTGCTGAAATATGTTATCGATAAAACAACTATTGTAATAGAACCATAATGATAACGTCTGAGATACATATGTCGATAACGACAGATAAAGGTGCATCCCCAAATCTAGTAAGCTCCCGTCACTTTAATTTCTCTCTTGTTAAGTATTGTTGATTTGGGAAAATTGTGAACAAATCACGAAAAAATATTATATCTATTGTGTTTTCAATAACTGCTTTTTTAAATAATCGTTCCAACTAAGGAAATTAATTGCAGTGAATTTATATATTGTCGTTTATTTATTCATCTTGCCAAAAAAAACACTGGAACTGTTCTCTTCTAACTCAATATTTTTCCATTAGTAATTTTATTGGAAAAACTGACATCAGAAAAAATTATTTCAGGTCAGTGTGTTCGTACCTTTTAAAAGAATGCAAATAATCTAGTATTCGACCATCATATCAATTTCTCTCTTGTCAGCTGTAATTTTTGAATATTGTTGACAAATTATCGCTTCAATTAAGGTAATTATACTTCATAACCACCTCGTCCTAGACCAAAATATAGTTACGCCTCTGGTAGAACACGAATCACTATTTTGAAGCTGCAAAAAACAAAAACCTATTCTTTGCTAACTATACCCATATATTATTTTGATTTATTTTTCTGGGCACTGCTTTGTTTCATTGAATACATTTTTCCCAACTCGAAATTTCTGCATTAATAATTTCACTCAAACAACTGACATTAGACTAAATAATTTCGAAGAAAAACAAACTGTATCGGATATAAAAAAAATCTCTTTCGAAGAAAATTTGAGAAAGTTGTATAATATTTATTGTTTCAGAGTGTCTCTGTCTTTCCATTATGGTCACGTGACACATGTCGTACCGTACATCAGTGACACAGGAACTCTCCCTCCAGAAAGCTGCATATTTGGTCAGATGCTCAATATCCTTTGGCTCCTGTGTAAGTGTTCAAATATTCTTGAAAACATCTTCATTTTTCAAAGAAAATATTTTTAACTTTGCTACCTTCGTTAGGTACAGTCTATGAAATAGTCAGGTTCGAATGGTCCAACTTCAAAAAAGGCAATGACGAATTATGGGGTACCATAAGGCTCTGTTCTTGGCCCTATCCATAGATATATTAATGAACGATGTTCTTTCGAAATACCATCGATCGTTCCACCTTTTTGAATCGGAAGCATGCGCTGTGCTGTGTCTAATCTAACAATTTAATATAATATAAAATATTGGACAAAATATCTGCGGAATTGATAGTTGCTGGCATGGTATAGTTAAAAAGTAACACGTACCACCTTACTGTAAAATAAAATTGGGTAACTCTCTGTTCAACCAGCTCTGTATCTATATACGTGTATTTCAGATTTGTTTGGTCATTATCAGTACCATACACCAAGTACCGATTTTAAAAAGTGCTCTTGAGTACATACGAGTGTAAATTGCACGTGCTTCAAAAACTCTGCCTAGGCACGCATGTATATGAATCGTTCTTAAGAAGTATGAAACTGAAGTGTCAACAACAATCATAAAAATACAGCTTTTCTGATTTCTTAAGGAGTATTATTTGCTGTCCTAGGGTTTTAAAGTGCGTAGTTTGAAAATTGAAAACTCTTTTTTGATAATCAATTTATTGTTTCTACCATTCTCTTACAGGTTCCTTGGCGATGTACGTCAAGTACAGACAAGTCCAATATATTTTCGTGGACCATAATATCGTGGACAAAAATTCTCTGAATAAGAAATCCCTGCAAATTGGACTTGTAGCAGCATTCGGAGTCAGCATAGTAGCCAACTTTCAGGAAACTAACGCTTTTATAGTTCACTGGATTGGTGCTGTAGCGGTTTTTGGCGGTGGATCACTTTATGTGTGCCTACAGGTATAACGAAAGTTTGGTCAAATTAGGTTCCATTGATTTTTATACTTTATTTATTTATCGATTTTGTCCTAGGCTGGTCATTTATGTTCATAACTATACAGGGACCCAGTAAACATAAAAACATAACTGTTATATCACATTGTGACTTGGTGATGTTATTCAGAGATATGCTTGATGTTTCAGATACGTTGCGTCCATATGCCTTTGTGCCTCTTTTAAATATTACAATGTAATGTTAATTACTTAACATTACATAAATGTATCATATTTTGCGCAACTTTAATGTGACTTTATTACATACATATAATGTTACTCAAAACATCTATGCAACATTTGTAAAATGTAACATTGTAACATCAGGGTGGAGCATATACTCATGGTTTACCAACACTTTTTTCTATATTTATAGGTATATTTCTGGAATTTCAGTAGTCACTTTTCAGTAGTTGAATAACAACAATAGCAATTAACAAAGTTATTCATCTACCAAAGAGTGGCGATTGAAATTCCTGAAATACAACTTTAAGTGTAGAAAAATAAGTGTTGGTAAACAATGAGTATAAGCTCCACCCTCTATACTAAGAAATAAAATATGTGTATAAGGGGGTAATGATGTAAAACATACCAATCAATCAAAAAACTTTATTGTCAATGATTAAATTCTCATGGATAAAGCGTTATAAAACAAGACAGTTACATCATTAACAATTAAATTGAAATTAGCAGTATAAAAAATGTAATCTTGAATCACTATGAACAGACTAAAGTACCTAATAATATGACTTACCACCTGAATCAGATGAAAAATTTATTGAGAGATCTACCAAAGTTAAGTGTTATTAGAAGAATAATATTGAATGAAAACCTATTTCTTTTGAAAAATAAAAACAGATATCACTGAATCAATAATTATATGGTTGTTGTCTCGGTCACTTCTCCTTTCTTTTTAGTTTCTGCTCTGCTAATGTCATCCAATCCATCAGTATGAGTCAAACTCTTCATCTGTGATTGAACTGCAAACATCTTTTACATATTCTGAAAATATAGTCATTACAGTCACTGAAAACTCATATTAATCTTTATGATATAAGAAAACGACCATCCAATAATTATTAATAATTCTATGTTGTCCCTAGAGGTAAAAGAAAAATAATTACTTACGTTTCAGTATGTCCATAATTATCAATTCAAAACTTTTGGATTTTTTTCTTTGCCCAGTCCAGAAGGGGGATTAGTTCGGAAACAATAACTGCTATTTAAGTTTTTGTAATCTGATCATTCAATAAGTACCAGTTTGTACATCAAAACTGATAGAGGAATGTGAAAGGACACTACCAAACTGAAAAGAAAGAGAAAATGCAGTTAGTTTATTGATAATTTGTATTAAACAATTCAAGTGATTTCTACAATCTCAAGAAACGTTAATATTATCATAGATTAATGAAATTAAGAAAGATCAGAACACTCTATATAAAATATATAATTTTGAGTTCACTTACAAATTGAGCAGCTCCAATATTGTTGTTTTAGCAAGCTAAATTCATTGATTTCAGTTCCAAAAATTCCTTGATCAATCGGTTCAAATTAATTTGACACAGCTCCAGATGTCAGCAACCATTTCCATACTGTCCAATATCTGATTAGCAGGAACCACAACTGATAGCTTTTCTACTATTCATAGCATCATATGTAGATACTCTCTAATCAATAATAGATATCACTACATTCACTACATAACCTAAATGATAAAATAACAATTAGTGGATGGAGTAGTGGAAAATCATAATCATACCGTGAAAATTATGAGTTTTGCAATCCTATTGATTCCAATCACTTTTAAGTAGTTTGAATTATATTTTAATTCTATGAACTCAAAACTCCTACCATGACCGCCATGATTATTAGGATAAAATGAACGATGGCGTCAGTGATATATTTTCATATTTATTTGGTAATATTGTTTGAACGTGGATCATTATTTTAAGTTACGTAGATTTTGAGTTTTTGTCGACATTTATGATATAATATTAATTTCAAGGCTCCCTGTACACATGTCAGTAATGTTTTGAGAAGGTTAGACAAAAATATCGAACAAATAACATAACTGCTCTGTCTAAGACATATCTGGGCAACATATAATCAATATTATATGTATTATCTAATGAATATTATTGATTACATTATTTTGATGTTACATAAACATATGGAAACGTCAAGATGACATTAATATAATGTTAGTTTGCCAATATCACAAAATTGCACAAAAGTTATATCTGGAAAATATTTTTGTTATGTATCATGTTTAGTGGGCTAGTACTATAAAATTATGTGATTTTGTAGAATATTTGCTTCTCTATATAATTATTTAAACCACATTTCACTAGAGCATGAGAAAATTAAAATATTTGATATCAAATCCGCAAAAAAAATAATTCGCAATTCGCTGTTGAGACAAAGCCTTAATACTATGATGTCCGTTACATGGATAATAATATATCACCTAAGTATGTCACCAATTTAATTTCTATCATAAAAAAGTTTTGATATAAAATTTTCTTACCGAATCTCCCGCGAGCATGAATTAATATTCCGGAAATTTTCCTCAGTTGCGAGTTTTTTAAGAAAATTCGCACTTCGAGAAAATTTCCGGAAATAATTCATGCTCTAGGGAGATTATATGTGAGTATTTTATGAGGGGATCGCAAATGTATCAGACGTCCTTGAGATAACCCTATTAACAATGACATTTCTAGTTGATTGTTTCTAACGTACTCGCAGGCGCCATGGCTAACTGAGAATTACTAAATAGAATACGTGATTTTTCGCCAATATTTCAAAAACCGTAACATCTAGAGGCATATATAATCGTATAGAGGGCACAAATTGGCAAATCTGTTTGGTTCAAATGAAAATGACCACTAGTAAAACATAATCCTGTATTCGAATTTCATTTCAGACTGTTATTTATCTGAAGATAACACCTGTGATTGGACAAAGGAGAACCACGCAGTTGAGACTTGTGTTGTCATTAGTTTCTTCCATAACTTTCGTTATATTTTTGGCTGCAGCCATTGTATCTTTCACGAAATTCACAGGTTAGTAACATATTATTAGAGTATCCCTCATTTTTTGCAAATCCTAAACTTTCTCGATTAAAGACGCCGTTTAAACAAAACTGACACTGTAAAAAAGTCAACGACGGTTTTTGTATATAAAACTATAAAGGGTGAATAAAATAAAATAGCAACGGATGCCAAGCCCGGTGAGCGAGCTGGCTATTTCATTGGTCACCTACGATCTCTAAAACTCTCCAGACTATCATATCTGGTAATTGAGTTACATTTGATAGACATTTGTGCAGGTTTTCCTTCAGTAAATTTTGTGGTTGGAAAGTGGACCAATGATAAGGGTCGCCTTCGCTATCCTTCAGTGGTGAGAACGTCTATTGTACGAGAAAATATTGAATTCACGTTCATTCGACGTAAAACATGGATGTAAAATACGTCCATCAGATGACCGGATGCGTCCATAAAGGTCTAGATTAAAGCACGTGAATATCTGATGAATGTTCAGTGGTTGTTCAGCCTGGATCTTATGGACGTCCATCAGCTACGTCCATATGTCCCGTAAAAGCCTGCCACATGTCCAGTCACCAGATACACTGGCTATAACATCTTATATAAAATTCAGTTTCGGTTAAAAATGTCCAACACAAAATAGATATCCATTTGACGTCTTGTAAATCTTCGTATAAATTAAGTGCTGTTCAATACCGAACAGGAGACTTGCACACCTCGTCGGATAATTTTTAAAAATGTTCTTTTCGGTTTCGTGTTCCAGGTCAAAATTATCTGGATTGGCAGCAAGAAGACGACGGATTCGAATGGCATAACGCCAGCTCAGTATCGGAGTGGATTTGCGCAACGTCTATTATTATTTTTATACTACTGTTCTCCGCTGAATTTAAAGCTATCCAGATAGGTGAACCAGAAGTTTCTATCGACGAAAGAACCGTCAGCAGGATGCATCTATCTGGAGAGATGAAATGATAGTACAAGTGAATTATACCTAGTTTTTTTTTTCAAGTAAATGGTACAATTCATGTAAATTTGCATGAATAAGCAGGACCCACATTCATATGCAATAATAATATGCCCTCACAAAGAGCAAAAGAGGAGTAAAGAGTCTGTCTGGGGAGAATTTATATCTTCATTAAAGCGTAAATGAATTATTTTATGCTCTAGCTGAAGCTCTCGGGAGTAATTTCGATATAATTATGAAGAAAAACAATAGTCTTTTAGCGGTAGAGGTATTGCTTAGACTCTTAGAGTAAGATGTCAGATTTCTCCTCCACCACCTGACGAAGTTTCCCCTGTTCACGCCAGGCTGGATCTCTTCGCAGTGGGGAGAGCTGGAGTATAGCGCTTTGAGGAAGCTAATCCACGAACTGATTAGAGAGAGTAATTTTCAACCTCAGTCTGTTATTTGTAGCACAATTTTGTTCCAAATGCATCATTTTTCGATTCAGATGAGCACGCATAATTAATTTTTTTAAGAGCACCATCCTATTCGAAGGAATCTGTCCATTTGTCATATTTGTCGTTGACATTTAGAGCAGCTTTCAAATCCGGAAACGGAGAGAGTAGTTCTGGTTAACTTTGTGTAGCTGGTGTAGGTTCTGGAGTAATTTGACAAACCATTAAAAATCGTGTTCCAATCAAACTCCTTTTATGAAGTCAGGTGCAGTTCACTTCAGCCTCATTGGAAACTCATCCTCGTTCTGTACTTGCTATTGGTGGATTTTGACATATGTCAGTTTCTAACCAATGCTTCTCAATCTAGTCTGGTTCAATCATTGGCTTGAAAATGACATCTGTCAAAATCCACCAATGGCAAGCAGCAAGAATTGATGCTAGAAGCTCTCAAAAAAAAGCGGCTAGCCGGTGTTGTGTTAAAAAAATACAGGTGAAGAAATGTGTATACCTAAATGATTACTACGCGAACTCTATGAATTAAATTATGAATATGTTCCTCAACAAGGCCTCGTGATGCGAATTAATTGTGTTTGGAGAATTAGCTTAGTACCATACAGGTATACATTCTTCATACAGGTAAATGTGGAAACAATGGAATTATTATGTCAGATGGTGATATTTCAATACTTTAAAAGGTGATGGCAGCTAGTGAAATCAAAAATCACAGGCACACGATGTAAATTAATGTTGAAAAGCAGAACTGTCCAGATCAAAGACATTGACAAGTCCTCCAAGGTCGTTTAGAAAAACTGGCTGGTAAGTAGCTTTGCTTCAACTCTAAAGTTTATGTGTACTTCAGTGCAATTTGATGAGTAGTCTCCAATACATAAAAACTTTACATATGATCACATATGATGAGTGCTTTTTCGTAAATCAGTTGACTCTATATTCTCTTGTTTTTCTACTACAATTGTGTCATGATGGCTAACTTGTGAAAGACCCTCTGATACCTCTTAGAAATTAAGTAGAATTGAATGAAATAATTTGAATTCAACCTGGAATTATAATTGAAATTGAACTCTCATTTGAACCAGCAGCCTGCCACACAAAAAGAAAAATTACAGTACTTATACAAACTTCAAAGGGCAAATCTTTGACTATTTTTAAGAGAAAAAGTTCGTATGGATATGTGTTCGCAAATGTTTCGTTTCGGAGATACAGGGTGTTGAGTTGACATTTTATTTTCAATTATTTTGAATAAGTAACTTTGGCATAAAATCATTTTTTTGCACCAAATTTTGGAAACGGGTTTTTTTTGGTGAGAAATAAAAATTTGGTATTCTTTGGAGTCATCAATTTGTCAAATTTTTTTAAGCTGGATTCAATTGCTACTCAAATCATGCGATTTTTCGTTTCCTTCCAAAATCATGAATTCCAATGAGCATAATTTTACTGGACACCAAATATGACGTAAGGTATGACCTTGTTTTTATGAGATAGTAATATATGACAGAAATATCGAAATTTTTCCATTTTTTGCATTTATTTCGCGAATATTTCACGCAAGTCTTCTGAAGTTTGCTCGCAGGGAAAAAAAATTATAACAAATTCAGGAACACCACTTGAAGAATTTTGTTGTCGACTTGGTATCACTTGAACTTTTATTTTTTTCGTCCATCTGCTTGACAGTATATCAATTTCATCATTCTCAATCGATTGGCGTTCGCAGAATTGCTTTATCTTCAAATGTTCGCGAGTTGAGAAGTTCATCTGGAGTTGAGAGAGGTAATTTTCCGCCAAATTTTTCGAGATACCGTTAAAAAAACCGCGATTTTTGATAATTAAAAAATAAAATTTTTCGAAAATGTTCAAATATTTTGTGAATGTTTTAATAATGTGAAAACAGCTCGTATTTTTTAATTAAAAATCCAATTCACATGGAAAACGTTGATTTTGTCGATAGGTAAATTTTTTCGACTATAAATCTTCTGAAATTTTGTCAATTCGTTATCGAAATTTATTTTCTCGGCATGATGGATCAGCTCGTCAAAATACATTTCAGGGACATTTGCGATTATTTGAAGAATGTAAAATTAACAAAAATAAATTTGATCGTGCGAGGAATTTTCGACATTTTATTCCTTTTTTATGATAAACCTTGTATCTATCTTAGCATACACAAATCATATATTTTCGTAATCAGCATGAAATTTTGAATTTTATAAATCAAATCTCAAGTGAATCTGATGACTTTTTTCGAGTAATTTTTTTTTCACCCATTGATTCAAAACTGACAGCGTATACTAAATTCATCATTCTGAATCAATTGGCGTTCACAGAGTTGTTCTATTTTTAACTATTTGAAAAATTGGAAGAAGTCCAGTTCTCTTCAAAATTTTGTTTTCATAATTATTCTATTAATTTTTGTTGAGTTGATTTTTTTTTATATGCACACAAATCCGTATATTCAATTTCAATGATTTTTTATTTTTTATTATTTCGCGAGTTGAAAAGTTCATCTAGAGTTGAGATAGGTGATTTCACGCCAAATATTTCCAGATACTTTCAAGGAGACCTGGCGATTTTTTGAAAAATGAAAAGTAAAAGTTTCAATCAGCTTCTTTTTTATAAAACCGCCATTTCACCCAGAAAATGTATATATTGCAGATAGGTAAATTTTTCCGACTAAAAATCTTTTGAAATTTTGTCAATTTGTTATCGAAATGTATTTATTCTCTTTCCTGGCTAATACCGCGGTAAATGAACTGTTATGGATTAACAGAGCTTCATTCAGAAACATGGAATTGAAAAAATATTTTATTGTCACAAAATTAAAATTTCTTAATAATGACGAATTTTACGTAAGAAAAAAATACACAACAAATTCGTAATTATCGCATCGAATATTATAAAAGAACTTCATTGTTTTCTAATGAACACTATCATTTTTCCAATCCTCTCTTAATTTCACTGATTGTGGAATGTTGAATTCCAAGTTTAAACCGATTTTTTTTGTTTTCAACTAGACATACTACTACTATCGAGGCAATGTTGATCTGACTTGCCCCTAAACTTTTCTTCAGTTTTCATTCTCGATCGTTTCTTTTTCTATTATATTACTGTTGAGCTTTTTATAGAATATCGACTGAAGTTTCAGATATTTGATAAACTCAACTGAAGTTAAAAACAGATTTATTATAAATGTGTGAGTGAGTGGTACATTGAAAACCTCAAACTGGTGTGATTATACAACATATATAATGGCTAGTGCCCTGTAAAACTCATACTACTTATTTCATTTGAATTATAATTATAGCGTAAGAAGTTATTACTGAAATGAGTGACGACAAAGTGCTGCGGTTGACCAGTAGACAGCCCGCGAGTGTGAATTTTGGTGCTAGTTTTTCCATATAATTTGTGAGATGGATCAGTTCTGCGTTAACAGCGGGCAATCGCAGTTTTCCTTGCAATCGAAAGCACGATTCGACGATGTTCAATCCACAACGTTCTATTCTGTCACAGGCCATTATCAGGATTGTTAGTTGCACCTGAAAGAGAAAGTGGAGTCAAGTCGAGAAAGGTTCCACTATCATGGCAAAGATTTATTGTCAAGAATGTCTTGGCAGTAGATTTTTCAATTCATCGTTCAACTGAGAATATTAGTGTCGTGAGGCAGCCGGAAGTGATATCAACTTTCGATTTTTAAATGGAACACCCTGTATATTTTTTTTTTCTGATAAATTCGCCGGAACAAACAAACGCCTGTTTTTTAATGAGAGTGTTTATACTGGCAGCGAATATCACGTCAGAACCTGCACGACGAAAATCATCAAAAATGTTGACGTTTGAAATGTCACTTGAGTGATATATCATTGGATTCAGAATATTATGCAGATCCCTGAAATGTAATAATCTACAGGTTGTTCACTTCCGGGGAAACTAGAAGTGAAGAAAAAATCACTTGTAGGTCAAAAAGTTCCGCTTATTATGGGATATCCCACATTTCAATCAATTACCGTTAAAACTAGCGGAGATATGGGAAGTGTACCATGATCCTGTTACACCCGGTATATAACTCTATAGGAATCGTCTGGTATTAGAGGTAGTGGATTTTCTTAAGAGCTGTAACGTTGAATATATCTCTCACTCACACTCATTGCCGATACGTAAATTTGTCCTCAGCTACGGTATGAGTCATAGCTCTTGAGAAAATCCACTACCTCTACACATAATCACGGAGAAGTACAGTTTTTCACTAAACCCAAATGATTTAGTCACATTAAAATAGGCTATAATAAATAAAACGGTTCAATAAATAGATTAATAAAAAGTAAGGGAATTTTTATAGTTAATAGTGAGCTGTGAAGTTTTTCACGAAGTATTCATTCAAGTCATAGTAAACTTTTTGGAGGAGTTTTTTCAGTTCTTTACGAAGGTTACTTTCCCCTTCCAAATTTTTGATGGTGAGTGGATGGTGGAAGAATATCTTTGTTTTTTTGTAGTTTCTAACAGAAAACGAGTACTTCCATTCCATTCAAGTAGAATTTTTGTACCAAGGATTATCCTGGTCTGATTTTTTTTAACAATGTACTGAACATTTCTGAAAAGTTTCCATGGTTACTAGTCACTTATCCACTTGTATTATATTAATAATATACCGGGTGACCACGAGGTGACGTACGCCCCCCCCAATTTTTCTATAGTTTTAAAGATACAGGTTTGGTACATCGATATATTACTTGAATACGCATATTTTGACTCCATCACCAAAAATTCTGCCCTTCCGGTTTAACCGGAAGTGACCTCAGAATTTTTTTTAAGTGACATCCTGTACAATTTATTTCATCATCCGGAAGAACACGCAATTTGTGATAACACTGTTCTTCAAAATTGAAAATCGGTTGAAAAATTACAGAAATACAGTTGATTTTTCAATCGAGCAAAGTTGGCCATTTACATCAAATTCAAATCATCACAACTGACGAACGTCGTCAACATTTACGAGAGGAAAGTTCGAGGTAAGATACAGCTGAAAATTGGGCTTCTCATGTTATTGCAGCAACCATATTTTCTAACAATTATCAAAAATTTTCTCAAAACGGAGTAGTACCCATAAAGAAATGCCCACAACTGCCATTTCTCAAATGGCAACATGCTCTTTTCACATTGTCGTATTGAAAAATGATGAATTATCGAATGAAAATATTTGATTTTTTGCTAAGCTTTCGTAGGTTCCAGCCGCCTCTGTTTAAGAATATTCAATTTTGAGAATACTCATAATGGAACATCCCGTAACTTCGATTCCTTTCAGAATTCTCTGAAACTTTTATCACGATTATTTGGATAATTCATAACTTTTCAATTCGACAATATGAAAAAAGTATGTTGCCATTTGAAAAATGGCAGTTGTAAGCATTTCTTTGTGGGTACTACTCCGTTTTGAGTAAATATTTGATAATTGTTGGAAAATATGGTTGCTGCAATTACTTACATGAGAAGCTTAATTTTAAGCTGTATAACACCTCGAACCTTTATCTCGTAAATGTAGACGCCGGCGCCGTTCGTCAGTTGTGAAGATTTGAGTTTGATGTTCATGGCGAACTTTGTTCGATTGAACAATCGACTGTATCAACGCCATTTTTCAACCGATTTTCAATTTTGAAGAACAGTGTTATCACAAATTGCGTGTTCTTCCGGATAATGAAAAAAATTGTATAGGGTGTCATTTGAAAAAAAGTTTGTGATCGCTTCCGGTTAAACCGGAAGTGGTAAATTTTCGGCAATGGAGTCAAAATATGCGTATTTGAGTGATATATCGACGTACCAAATTTGAAACCTGTATATTTTGAACTATAGAAAAATTGGGGGGCGTACCTCTCCTCGTGGTCACCTGGTATATTTATGGACGTACAAATAAGTCATCCCCACTCAAACAATAACAGAAATTAAGTAACAGTATTTGACTCACCATGTGATAAAGACAACCAACAATCATTCCAGCCAGGACTGGTGATCTGTCCAAACCCCAATAAACGCAATCCAGTGCAATTAGTACGGTATAGATGATCAGTACGGAAGTAGCTTTTCCAAAAACTTGAATAACTTGCATCATAGAGGTGTGCAGTCCTTCGTATTTGGATTTGATTTGTTTTATCTTGAGATGTAGGCGTCGCTCGTTCAGTACGTAAATGGAATCCGCCGAAAAGACATGCTCAATCTCGCTTTTCAAGTAATCGTAACGAATGTCCAGAATTTTGGATATCTCCCAAATGATAGCTATGGTCACAAATTCGGTATACGTGTTCATGCAATCAGCAATAGCGGCATAGGAAAATGCAGACGGATCCATTCCTGGCAAAAACCGTCCGTAAGTTTCACATATTTTGCTAATGATAGCCAATAAATGCCAAGCCAGTATTTGCAAAATACTTGTTACTGTATTGTAGTTCTTATAGAACTTGCAGTTTTCCGATTTGCCCGCGGGCAAAACAGCACTTGGGACGATTTTCCAAGTATCCTGAAGCAGGAAACCATAAACGAACAATAACACCACGTAAGCCATCCCCATGACTTCCTGTATGCGATTCAGCACCAGCGCTAATCCTGTCTCTTTTCGGATGTTGTTGCCAGAATGATAAAATTGGACATTGCTGCAAAAAATGAATACGCCGAACCATACGATGGAAAAAAAATTGGAAAACACCACTTTGCACACGTTATCTCCTTTTTTTCCACGTGGGGTGATTCCTATGCATTTGGCGATGAATAAATATATGTGGAGAGGTAGTGTAGGTCCCCTTTTCAGTTTTGTTGTTGGAATCATCGTTATAACGTTCGGTTTATTTGATAGCTGAGTGAAGCTCATGGTTGTTTATCTGCCACTCTTTTTGTTTCTGTGCCGTTGTGAGCTTTGGATGGTTATATTGGATCAATAAGTCGTTTGTCAATAATGATGATTTGTCAGCCTAGTTTGACATAACCTAATGGCCAAAACCACACCTCCCCAATAAATAATAATGGATTTTGTAATATTATGTAGGAATACTAATCGCATCTTTTAGGTAATCTATATTCATTTGTTTGTTTTTCATTCGTCCATTACTGCTTTATAATACCTTGGCAACGGTTGCTATTAACAGACCCATAACGCCCGGGGCGTTATGGAGGGCATTATGAATCATAACGCCCGCTAAATGCTTTTTTCTGTAGTTCAATAAATTAATTACTCAGAACAGTTTTATTTAAGACTGTACGTAAAAAAGGGACTAATTATTTTCTCTCAAATAGAAATTACAATTTTCAAATGTTCCTGAAAAATTAGTACCAAGTTTGAAGTTCTGTGAGTTGACCGATGATGAACCCCTCATTGTGCATTCGGTTTCGTTCGGAACGTTAACATTTTCTTTTTCGGAAACGGAATGGGCTATCATTGTAGCAATTTGATTCAAAGGAAGCACCACCTTGAAAAAGAAGCGTTGACGACGTTCGGCGTAGACAATGTCCCGTGTAATCTTTCGGGTTTTTCAAATTAAAGTATTTTGCTATGATAGAAGGAACACTTCCTATAGTATTTTCATCTACAGGTAACTCAATGCATTTATTATTTCTGTAGGTTAAAAAAAAACTACGTTGTTTACACCCTTTTGGTCGTGGTGCAATGTACTCTTTAACTAAGTTCAAGGCTCCTATTTCGCTTTCTTCAACAACGGTGAAACTTTTTGAGGTGCAGGTCTTGGTTTCTGGTACCTAGATCAGTAAAACGGCTCCTCTGTCTTCAATGTCATCAATTGTCATCTTGACCATTTCATCACGTCTTAAGCCTCTAAATACGCCCATAACCAGTACAACTTTATGTAGCAGAAAAGTATCATCTGGAGCTTTTCTTATGAAAAGTAATACTTCTCCATCTTCTAACACCTATGATTTTTTAGGAATGTATGCTTTTGAATTAACTTTCAGAAAGGCCATCAGTTGACTGAATGCTGATATATTAATGTTCCCTTTAACAATCAATGTTGATTTCAGCTGTGAGTATTTGGTCTAGAGACTATTTGCACTATATTTTTCAGACTGAAATAATGTAAAAGAAATAAAAAATGTAAATATTTTTCATGAGAGAAACTCATCAGTTCCTGGAAGTATGCCATTAAGACAGTTTCATTTACGGTATTCACTCTGTTTTCCATTTCAAAAAATTGTCATACTCCTTCTCGTATAAGTATTTGGATTTCACATGCAGTAAATTTCCTAACGCTTTTTCAGCTTTGAGCGTCACATTCTCTGTGGGATCTCCATAATTATTATGAACACAACCGTTTTTAGCTTCCTCCACTAAGGGCCAGTTTATCAATGTCGTGTTAGCGTACTTTGACTCCCGGTTGAATTTGACTCGTGGTTAGAATGAATATGACATTTGCAAAATGACGGAATCGACTCACATTCTAACCATTAGTTAAATTTAGCTCGAAGTTAAAGTACATTGAAAAACCGGCCCAAACAAGCTTGTCAATTCTCACAAAAATGCAACGTCATTTTATTAAATAAACAACCCTTAGCAACCTCTTCAATGTTTCCATGTCAATTGCATAGAAGCTCACTTGTGCTCAGTTGCCGACCCAGAACGCCGTAAATACTATGAGAAGAAATGTATGGAGTAAACAACGTCGTTTAAGATAATTTTTTCGAGTGAAAGTTACCCTCCGGGCGTTAGGATCTATATAACGCAATTAGTACATAAATAGCTATAACCTTTTCATTCCTGTTGAACAAAGGACGCTATAATAATAGAATCATTATGAAATTGGTGAGTACGTTTATTCAGAACATCAAATTAACGTGCTAATACAACTCTAAAACATATAATGTGAAGTGCACTATGAATCTCATACTACTTATGTCATTTGGATTACTATTATAACGTAAGAAGTGATGACTGAAATCAGCGACGACAGAGTGGATCGGTTGACACGTATACAGCCAACCAGTGTGAATTTGGGAGAGAGTTTATCCAAATACTGTGTGAGATATGCAAGTTCCTCGCTAACTGGAGATGATAATACCATATTCCTTTGCAATCGATAGCACGATTCGACGATGTTCGATCCACAACGTTCTATTCTGTCACATGCCAGTATCATGAACGTCAATTGTACCTGAAAAAAAAAGAGATTGGTGTTCAGGTCGAGCTCTGCGGAAGGATCAATAGCAAGATCATGAACATGTATCGTTAGGATTACTATCCGAGATCGTCTCTTATTTGTAGATTCATGGAGGAGGGTTTCATAATGACATGCCAGGATGGTGTCAAGTGTACAATATCGAGTAATTTATTGATTTGTTTATAATTCTGTATTTACTTGTCACTTTTGATTATTTTATTGTACGTACTCAATGTATTTTATTACTTTTAACCTGTTGTCTCACCATAATTAAATTCTGATTACTTCCTATTTTAAACAATATCTTAATGACTTCACTTTATTTTACTAATAAGACCTTATAATTTTTTGTTAAGAAATGAACATTTTATTATATGGGTGTCTGACTGATTTATTTATCACTATTTTTCATCATTTATGTATATTTTTCATCCATGCGTGTATATACAGTGTGTGCGATTTGAAAGTGCAACACCCTGTTATTTTGGAACCGATTTAAAAAAATTAACTTATCAAGTTGTAGTTGACGAGCTCTATTCAAAGATTTTGACAGTAGCTTCAAATTGCTGGCAAGGGGGCCTATCGGGAAATTCACGATTGTGCTCTCACTACGAGTCACTCAATAAATTGTAGAGCTAAAGAGTGACAAAATGCCCCAAGCCATAGAATCTGTTCGATTTAATGATAATATTCCCCAATGGCATAGCCTGTGCGAGTAGAGGATGGTTATTATTATTATTATTTATTCTGGGTGAAATCATTCATTAACAAGGGTCATTAATCAACGATTTTGAGTGCGTTAAAATACATCGTAAATAAACGGTCGACGGAAAAGATATTTACGAAAAGACGATTTCTTTTGAAACTTTTGACACCCTGTATCTTGAAAACGAAACATTACCGGACCTATGTTTATATGAACTTTTAGTCTTGAAATCACTCTTTTAAATATTTTTCCATTTAATTTTTTATGTAATTAGAAACAGCCAATATTCAACAAAACAATTTTTTCGTTTCACATGTTTCATTGAAGTTTGTAACATACATGCATTAATGAAACACAAAATAAAAAAATTAAATTGATTGAATTAATTTAGTTCATTCGGAGGGAGGAAGGAGTAATTTCCCTCCATATTTGTTTCTACTTTTATTCGTGACATTTTTGACGTTGTGTTTTTTTATATGCCAAACCTTGATTCTGATCAAACACAAATATATTTTTGGAATCATCATGAAATTTTGCGTATATAGTGCAGATTGCAAGTGAATCTGCCGATTTTGCATTTTTTATGATATTTCTTTGTATTTATTAATTTTTTTTTTCTTTTTTTTCTTTCGATCTATTTGAAATTCACAGACTAGAGTAATTTCATCATTGTGGATCGATTGGCGTTCGCAGAATTGCTCTATCTCTAACCGTTCTCGAGTTGAAAAATTCATCTGGAGTTTAGAGGGGTCATTTCCATCCAACATTTTTTATTTTATCTCTTTTTTATAAATTTTTAAAAAATTCGACCTTTTTCGAATATCCATACCAAATTTGAAGTCGATTCCGGGTCAATTAAAGATTTCGTAGGCTTTTTAAGGAACATCTGCAATTTCAAGTTGAAAATATCTGTTTCTTCGTTTGTTTCGGTTTCATGATAAACCTTGTATCTGGGCATATACAAATCATATATTTTCGGAATAAGCATGAAATTTTGCGTATATAGTGCGGATTTTAAGTTGATAGGATGATTTTGTCTTTTTCATGACTTTTAGGGGTCTATCCCTTAAGACTTTTTTCGACTTATCACTTTCCTGTTTTGATCAATTTGAAATTCACAGAGTAGAGTAATTTCATCATTCTGAATCGATTGGCGTTCGCAGAATTGCTCTATCTCTAACCGTTCTCGAGTTGAAAAATTCATGTGGAGTTGAGAGGGGTCATTTCCATCGAACATTCTCTATTTCATCACTTTTTTTATTTATTTTTCAAAAATCAACCTTTTTCGAATGTCTACACCAAATTTGAAGTCGATTCCGGGTCATTTAAAGATTTTGTTAGGCTTTTTAAGAAACATCTGCAATTTCGAGTTGGAAATATTTGTTTCTTGGTTTGTTCCTTTTTCATGATAAACCTTGTATCTGAGCATATACAAATCATATATTTTCGGAATCATCATGAAATTTTGCGAATACAGTGCGAATTTTAAGTTGATAGGATGATTTTGTCTTTTTCATGATTTTTAGGGGTCTACCCCTTCAGACTTTTTTCGACTTATTACTTTTCTGTTTTGATCAATTTGAAATTCACGAAGTAGAGTAATTTCATCATTCTGAATCGATTGGCGTTGATTCCGGGTCAGTTAAAGATTTCGTAGGCTTTTTAACGAACATCTGCAATTTCGAGTTGAAAAAATCCCTCCATATTTGATTCTACTTTTATTCGTGACATTTTTGACGTTGTAATCTTTTTATATGCCAAACCTTGAATCTGAGCAAAAACAAATATATTTTTGGAATCTGCATGAAATTTTGAGTACGGAGGTCTTCGTGATACATCTGTCGATCAGCAATTCCCCCTTGAAGTCATTATTTTCATTTTATTTTGTCTTCTGGTGGTTATAGTGGCATCGATTGCCAAGATCATTAGCCACTATGTTTTCTGGGTAGGCTGTGTTACTAACTCTATACGCCACCTTAGGAGCAGCACTGTTAATTTGAATACAACAGTGAATCGTGAAGGACTCACCCCAGTCAAGCCACGAGATTTCAACAGTTTGATCGGTGAAATTAAATTGAAAAAATCCTAGATGTGACTGCGGCTCGAACCCGGGACCTTTAGCCCCAAACCCGGACGCTATACCACTTGCGCCGCGTCCCGACATAAGCCATTATTATCATTATTTTCCACCATTTTGCTTTCGTAGAACTAAGCTGATTTGGTTGTTTGCTTTGATGGATGATTGAAAGTGGACCCAAGAAATCCTTATTCTATATTTCCATTCAACGTAGAAATAAACTGACTCACCACGTAGTACAGAGAACCAACGAATCCTGTCAGAATTGAATCGATCATTCTTTCGTTTTCATAATCATGAGACAAACTCCAGTGCACACAATTGAGTACAGCAAGTATTGTAAATAAAGTCAGTTGAGTATAAGCTAGTCCAAAGATGCTGTTGAGCCCCCAGGTTGATGTGAGTAGGCTTCTATATTCAGATTTGATCTGCCGTATCTTGAATCTCAGTTGTTTTTCGCCATTTTCGGTAGCTGCATCCGTGGAGAATATAGCCTCAATGTAACACTTCAAGCCATCGTAACGCGTTTTCATAATGCTGGACATTTCGTATATCATATTCACTGCCACGAATTGGGAATACCGTTTCATCACATCAGCAGTTATCACGAGACAAGTTCTAGAATCGATGATATTTTTGCTGTACCGACCGTAGAATTCAGACGTCATCCAAAGAATCATCAGAAAATGCAAGAAGAATATTTTTAAAACGCTGGTTACTTTTTTCTTTTCATCGTGGAAACTGCGTATTTTGAATATGCTTGTAGGCAGAACATCTCGTAGAATCATTCTCCAAGTAGGCTCGGAGTGGCAACTGTTTATGAACAATAAGGACATGAAGGCTATGAGTGTGATTTCCTTTGAACAGTCGATTAGGCTTCCTAGTGTATCTTTTTTCAGCCCGTTTTGTTCGAAGGCTATATTATAAATTTTGTAAGAACTGGAAAAAATTGTTGTGCAAACCCATATTGTAGAAAGTAAACTGCATGATAGCTTTTTGCACGTTTCGTCATGTTTCCTGCCGCGTGAGGTGATACCTATAAATTTAGCAATAGTAAAATATATTCGGAAAACTAGTGTTTTGCTCGAATTTTCTTCTCTAGGATTGTTCATGGTTAATGGTGATGACTGACTGAACAAAATCTCATCCATTTGCTGCGTATTATTAGTTCAACTTTCTTGTTCTTATTATGTTTCCTCTTTTTCTTAGTCGTTATCTGTAATAAATCATTTCTTTAGAATCCGTATTATGTTTCTTGACGGTGATAAATTATTAGCCCCATTTGAGAGAATCTAATAGCGAACATGATCAATTATTCCTCACGACGATTGAGCTATCCTATCCATTTAATTTATATAAGTTAATCTTTGATTCTTTGAAGGGAAAAACTTTTCAAATATTATCACCTTGAGTGGTCACAAAATCTAAAAATCGTCTGTAATATTTCTAGCCCATATATTTTTAATTTGAAGTGAGTTAATATGAATTAAAACGCATATTTTACTCATTCATTTAAAGAAATAAACAGGAGGTTAATAAAGAGTACCATCGCCCACTAATAACGTAATAATTGACAGTATGGAAAAGTTCGAAACAATTCTAATGGTTGTTCTATCAAAGTGCCACTGTGCAAAGTGCACAGTGTCTTCTAGCATCTCTTATTGGTTTATGTTCGGAATTTTGTAGTCTTGTTTTCAGCACTCCTGGTTTATTAGAACAGGAAGTGCTTGGGATCGCAGGTTGAAATATAAAACCCCCAGTTCGAACAAGTCTTCCAAAGATGAATTTTTGAAAAATTTAAACCAAAAATTTTCTAAACTTCGGCTTATTTGAATATCGAATATTGCATTACTTGATTTGAATCGTCTGTGTTGATTTTGTGAATAGGTGCATTTTTTCGACTAAAAATTATCGGAAATGTGGTCAATTCGTCATTGAAATTAATGTTTGGTGTATTATTCGGAATCGACCCATTTGGGGCAATTTTGCGATTTTTTGAAAAGTGGAAAATAAAAATTTTCGCAAATTTGATAATGCGAGGGAATTTCTGAGGTTTTAATAATTTTTTATGCTGAATCTTGTATCTGAGCATATACAAATCATATACGTTCGGAATCACTATGAAATTTTGCGTATATAGTGCGAATTTCAAGTGAATCCGATGATTTTGTATCTTTGTTGATTTTTATGGACTTTTGGACTTTTCTCGAGAAATTCTTTTATCCGCTGATCGACTTCAAATTCAAAGAGTATACTAATTTCATTATTCTGAATCGATTGGCGTTCACAGAATTGCTCTATCTTCAATCGTTCTCGAGTTGAAAAATTCATCTGGAGTTTAGAGGGGTCATTTCCATCCAACATTTTTTATTTCATAACTTTTTTATACATTTTTCAAAGAATCGACCTTTTTCGAATATCCATACCAAATTTGAAGTCGATTCCGGGTCAATTAAAGATTTCGTAGGCTTTTTAAGGAACATCTGCAATTTCGAGTTGAAAATATCTGTTTCTTCGTTTGTTTCCGTTTCATGATAAACCTTGTATCTGGGCATATACAAATCATATATTTTCGGAATTAGCATGAAATTTTGCGTATATAGTTCGAATTTTAAGTTGATAGGATGATTTTGTCTTTTTCATGATTTTTAGGGGTCTACCCCTTCAGACTTTTTTCGACTTATTACTTTTCTGTTTTGATCAATTTGAAATTCACGGAGTAGAGTAATTTCATCATTCTGAATCGATTGGCGTTCACAGAATTTAGAGGGGTTATTTCCATCCAACATTTTTTATTTCGTCACTTTTTTATACATTTTTCAAAACATCGACCTTTTTCGAATATCCATACTAAAATTGAAGTCTACTCCTTTGGACTTTTCTCGAGAAATTCTTTTATCCGCCGATCGACTTTAAATTCAAAGAGTATACTAATTTCTTTATTCTGAATCGATTGGCGTTCGCAGAATTGCTCTATTTTACGAAGGCGTAGAAGGGCCAACAACAAAATATTTTTCAAAACAGTTGGAATTGCCACTTTGAAGTGACAATTGCCACTTTGATCTGACAATTGTCACTTTGAAATGACAATTGTCACTTTGAACTGGCAATTGTCACTTTGAAGTGGCAATTGTCACTTTGAAGTGGCAATTGTCACTTTGAACTGGCAATTGTCACTTTGATCTGACAATTGTCACTTTGATCTAACAATTGTCATTTCGAACTGGCAATTGTCACTTCGAATTTGACTGAAAAACAATATTTTTTAAATGGAGTTGGCAAGAAAAGTGCCAGTTAAAAGAGGCAGTTACCAGATCAAAGTGACAATTGTCAGATAAAAGTGACAATTGTCAGTTCAAAGTGACAATTGCCACTTCAAAGTGACAATTGCCAGTTCAAAGTGATAATTGCCACTTCAAAGTGACAATTGCCACTTCAAAGTGACAATTGCCACTTCAAAGTGACAATTGCCAGTTCAAAGTGACAATTGCCAGTTCAAAGTGACAATTGTCACTTCAAAGTGGCAATTCTTACTATTTTGAAAAATATTTTGTTGTTGGCCCTTCTACGCCTTCGTACTATATTCCACTGTTCGCAAGTTGAAAAGTTTATCTGGAGTTGAGAGGGGTAATTTCCCGCCACCTTTTTTTATAATTCGAAATCAGCTCGTCTAAATACATTTGAGAAAATCTTACTATATTTTGAAAAATTAAAACCGGGCATTTTCGAAAATTCAGCTTTCTTGAATGTAGAATATTGCATTACTTGACTGTAATCGTCTTTGAATCTCCTGAAAAAGCAAAATCAGCTCGTATTTTTCAATTAGAACGCTATTCAGCTCAAAAAAATTTTGATCTCGAGGATAAATTAATTTTTTCGACCAAAAAATCTTTCGAAATGTTGTCGATTCTTCATTGAAATTTATTTTTGTGGTATGATTGGGAATCATCGAGATATAATTGAATAAGGACGTCTGCGATTTTCAGAAAAATGAAAACTGAACATTTTTGCGAATTTTATGTTGCTAGGGAATTTTCAACGTTTTATTCCTTTTTCATGCTAAACCTTGTATCTGAATCTGATGATTTTGTAATTTGCATGAATTTTTCGCAGGTAAGTAGTGCGAATTTGAAGTGAATCTGATGATTTTGTAATTTTCATGCCCCTTGGGGCTTTTTGGAAAGTTCATCTGGAGTTGAGAGGGATCCTTTCCCTCCAAAAATATTTTTAAAAAATTACTTGTATACGTGAATTTTCCTTATTTTGTTGATTCGCTGACAAAATGTTTAAAGAGAACAGACAAAATCCTCTTGATATTCACTTGCCACTAGAACTCACCTCAAAACTTGACAGCACAATCCTTTAGTGTGGAACAGGTGTAGAAAAATGTCACATGTTTCGTTATCTGTTTGAGAGGAAATGAACCGAATCTTACCATAGAGAGATTACTCAGATAATCACTATAATAATAATAATAATTGTTTACAAATCGTAAAATGATGGTTTACTTTTAGTACCACCAGGCACTAAGCCAAAATTCTCTGTGGTGCACTATGTCAACTACTGTCTCGATGTTTTTCTTGTGGTGATAGGAACATCGTCGTATCGTAATTATAAATAATTAAAGTAGTGCAAACTGAAAATTTTCGCAAAAATCGTGATGACATACAAACTGTCGTACTACTATAGTAATAGGTAGATTTAAAAAATGTAATAATATACAGGGTGTTCCGTTAAAAAAAAGGACGTTTGAGAGTGCAAGCCAGTGGCGATATTATGAATTGATTGTTGAGGTTTATGCATAATATGGGTAAAGTGATCATTTATATACACGGTGTTCCAAATTGAGTCGGCACCATTGCCAACTCCGTTATTATTAATGCTACGAATTCGGTTAAATGGGCAAACTAGTAACATTTTTAATGTCGAAAACAAAAAAAATTGATAGTCTTTTCAGGATATTTCATAAAATTATATTTCTTTCAACGGAACATCCTATATTTTTTCATGCATTTCGATTCGTAATAACATTCTCAACAACAAAGCTCATATCACCTTTCTTCCTAAAGTGGAAAATGAGCGACTTATGTGGAAATATTTCTTTCTTTCACTAGAACAAAAATGTCTTTGTTTTGGCGAATAAAACTTCATGTTTGTCCAAACACCCAATTTTGGTACTACGAATGATGGAGCACCAGAAAATAATTTCAATCGCGTAAAAAGAATGTTGCAAGGCTGTTTTGGAAACAGATGGATTGCTACAAATGGTCCTGTTAAGTGGCCTCCTCGTTCACCAGATATGACACCTCTATATTTTTATTTTTGGGGATTTCTGAAAAATGATGTGTACAAAATGAAACATAATAATGTAGATGAACTGAAAAATTATATTCAAACTATAATTAATTGAATTGATGGCCGAACTGTGTTGAATGACACACGTAGCGTCAATAGAATGGCCAAATATGTGTTCAACAAGAAGGCGGTGTTTTTGAACATTTACTCGATATTTTATAGCGCTTTATCAAATCCGTTTGTTATAAATATTTTCTATTGATAAAACTGTCTTATTTTCACCTTTACGAAAAAAAGTCAAATGAGATTTGTTGTTGAGAATGTTAATACGAATCGAAATGCATGAAAAAATATAGGGTGTTCCGTTGAAAGAAATACCATTTAATGAAATATTCTGAAAACGCGACTGTCAATTCTTTTGTTTGTTTTCGGCATCGAGAAGGCCATTAAAAATGCTACAAGTTTGCCCATTTTTGCCGAATTCGTAGCATCAATAATAACAGAGTTGCCAATGGTGCCGACTTAATTTGGAACACCCTGTTAAGTGCAGTCTCATTTTTCTTATTTCATTTCGATTATTATTACAACGTAAGAAGTTATGACTGAAATCAGCGACGACAAAATGTATCTGTTGATGGGTAAGCAGCCCGCCAGTGTGACTTTCGGTGCCAGTTTCTCCAAATATTTCGTGAGGTAAACGAGTTCTTCGCCAACTGGCGATGCTACCATATTCCTTTGCAATAGATAGCACGTTTCGACGATGTCCAATCCACAACATTCTATTCTATCGCAAGCCATTGTCATGAATGTTAATTGAACCTGAAAAAAAAGTTCAAATTGACTCAGAAGTATTATTTGCAAGAATATCCACGCTGGAAAATAATGCGAGTAACATGGGGAAAATGAAAAAGTGTTGATTCAACACTTCTTCAACAGATAGGTGAATGAAAAATATTACAGAAGCAGTTTTGGCTCCGCACAGTAGGCAGTAGTCGAGCAGACTCGTTTTTTGTGTGGTTATCATGGAAACCCAAAGTATTGCCAAAAATATTCTTTCTTCAGGACACCAGGCGTTATTTCATGTAAACGTAAGGTAAGGTAACGCAAGAACGTAAGGTAAAATTGAAATATACGGTTCACGAAAACGTTGTGTAGAATATGATTTGCAAGTGCGTTAGCGAGTTTGAATTTAGATATGTCGTAGGTGTGAAAATAACAATCTAGATTTTCTTGTTATTACAGCTTATACCGGTCGTCTTCAATCGGAATACATCGTTTTTAAAAGCTACAGGCTACAGGTAAGAACGCAACGCAGAAAGTTAAAAGCTGGTCAAATTTTGCGTTACCTTAAATTTCATATCTTACACTACACTATTCCAACAGTTTGAATTTTTTGCGATACCATATCTTGCGTTTACGTGAACAAGACTTTACTTACGAGCTAGAAACTCAAATTGGTCCAGAAGGTAATGTACGTCTTTACTACTAAAGTGCAGAAGAGTGCCATTCGCTAAAAAGTGAATTTTTCTTCATTCTGCTATGAAAACGATGTAATTTACATACATGGGGAATAAAAATGGTCCCAAAATGGACCCTTGGGGCACACCTAAATCACTTTTAATATTTTTCATGAATAATGGTAATGATAGAAATGGATGGTGACTGATGCGCTGCGACCTAATTAGATCTATTGTGCCCTATCTTCTTCTGCTATTTCAAGGTGTTCTCGTTTACAGCAGCCCTTCAAGCCCCAATTTCTTGAGGAATTTAAGGATTTTGAGGGGGTCTATTCGTGGTATTTCTCCCACAGTCAGCTGGTGTGATCCCAGTATATTCAATCTTTTGTGATGTACAGCATAACACTCCATCATTATATGGTGTGGTGTGGTGGTGACTCCGTTCCCGGTTAGTGTTTCGAGTAGTTCGTCTACTACGAGACTCCACATCAGAGGTGATAGTACCTTGTTGGCATCCCCTGTTTGTGCTGATCCGAAAGCAGATATCGCCCACTTTCGTTTCAGAAGTTCTAGTTCAAGTTCTAGCATTTGGCACATCCATCTGGATGAATAGATTTCATCCAGTTCAATGTCATTCCATCAGTACCAGCGCTTTCCACTGTTCTAATATATAATAATAATAATAATAACGTTAACGTGACTAATGACCATAGCAATCGATGGCAATACACCAAAGAAAAAAAATAACCTCAATGAAACAATAATATATTTATAATAGTGAACTTTAAGAACCATTGTTAATAGATACATTTATAGTAAAAAAGCAGCAGAAGCAGAATATTTGTGGGGAGAAATATTAATAATACTCCCTCATAAACATTCGTTGAGTGTACCCAAAGGCATAGCCTGTGCGAGTAGAGGACGGCTATTATTATTATTTGCCATGGCGCTCCGGGGCGACTTACTGATGTTTTAGGTGATGTATTCACTTTTCAGCTGTAGCAAAACCCGGAAAACCTACAGCACCACTTTGGGTGGTCAGTGTGCACTCCAAGCTGGCACTAGACGAGATTGGCATCTAGACAACTCTTGCTTTTCAACAAGGCATGCGGTCGCCTATCGATTCGATACAAAGTAGTTGAGAAAAATTCTCGTACCTAGATCGGACTCGAACCGACTATCGCTATGCTGGAGTTTCGAACGGCCTGTGCCTTAGACCGCTGATCCACCGACCACCATAATGTATAAGAATATTTAGAGAACGAAATAATACTTTTATGTTAATGAATATTTCTTCAATTTACTTTTGAACACTGTTGAACTTTTTGTGAGTTTGAGAAAATTTGGAAATATGAAAAATATAAAATGAAAAGAATAGCGCCACTGTTCTAAGGGATTCGCGGTATGCAGTTTTATGAGTATCGCATTACAATCGTCCATTTATTACAAACTTTTTAGAGTTTCGCAATGTAAAAACCTTCACAACGTTAATTTTGTTGTGTCAACCACTGTAATTTTAGATATTTGATGAATCTTTTCAAATATTTTCAGAAAGCAATGCAAGAATAGGTATTTGTGCTGGTAATAAAAAGTAAATATTCTATTTATGGAATGAATGTTTTT
Organism: Chrysolina americana; assembly: GCA_958502065.1. Classification (NCBI taxonomy): domain Eukaryota; kingdom Metazoa; phylum Arthropoda; class Insecta; order Coleoptera; family Chrysomelidae; genus Chrysolina; species Chrysolina americana. The sequence continues at coordinate 65,240,915 of OY293417.1, read as the reverse complement.
CTTCATTCAAAGTAAGGTAGGTAGACTATTTTTACTTTTATGAAATGAATGTAAAACACTTTTGTCTAATTTCCACTGGATATTTTATTTATACGACCGGTATCCAGTAGAAATTAGACAAAAGTGTTTTACATTCATTTCATAAAAGTGAATCGAATTTCCACCAAATAAACAGGTTAAAAATCACCCAAATTAGTCTTTTTTTACTTACCACAAGATAAAAGGGACCAATTAATCCTGTTGAAATTGATCCGAACGTTCTTCCGTGGTCAGATTCGGAATGCACACCTGCGTAAACGCAATTCAGTGTACTGATTATGGTGTCTAAAATTAATTGAGAAAGAGCAAATCCGAAGACTCTGTCAACTCCCTCGGCTGATGTGTGTAGTCTCTTGTACTTGGATTTGATTTGCCTTATTCTCAGTCTCAACAATCTTTTACCGGTTTCGCTGTTCGAATCCATGGCGAATGTGATTTCAATAAAATCTTTCAAGTAGTCGTAACGAATTTTCAAAATGTTGGATATTTCCCAAATCAAATTTACCATCACGAAGTGAGAATACAGTTTCATAGTTCCGCAAATTATCGCAAGGCTAGTTTTAAAAATAAATTTCGGTTCATTTTGCCAACTATAAAGTTTAGTTATCATTCGGAAAACAACAATACAATGACAACCAAATATTTTGAAAACGCTGGTTACTTTCTTCTTTTCGTTATGAACACTGTTGATTTCGAATATGCTTGTGGGTAGAACAGCTTCTAGAATAATTTTCCAAGTATCCCAAAGGTGATAACAATTCATAAACATCAAAGTCACCAAAACTGTTCCTATTATGTCTCTCATGTAGGTCAATACAAAGCCTAATGACATAGAATGATTTTTTCGTCTGATTTCGGCACTTATCATTATGTAAGTTTGCGAGAAACTGCCATAAATCATCATGCAAACCCATAGTATAGAAGGTAAATTCGATAACAGCTTTTTCCACGGTTTATCACGTATCCTACCGCTTGGAGCGATCGCTATATATTTGGCAATAGTCAAATATGTTCGGAAAACGAATGTATTTCCCGATTTTTCTACTTTGGACATGTTCACGATTATTGGTGATGCTCGACTGAATTCTATTCTGTCATTCCATAAAAATAATAAAAGGAATCTTTGTTTTTTAATGCCCCTTCTTCTTCTGGGTCATAACTGATAATAATTCATGTTTCTTCAATCAATTAATTGTTAATGGAAGGTGACAATTCATCAACGTCATTTGACAGTGCTGACCCATTATTAAAGTCGATTGAATCAGTCTGTTTTTCAATGAACCATTCGAAGAGGAACGAAGTTATTTACGTCCATAGGCTATGGTCAGAAGGATCCGCAACTCGACATTAGTACCAGAATCAATTCTAGAATGTCTTCATACTGATGAATCAAAGATTTCAGGACTGGTTTTGTAATGAACTCAAAGTAGTATTCAGTTTGAGAAGCTGTTACATTGTGACTACCAAAATTGAGTTAAAAGTCACATGCTAACTATTATCAAAAATAAGTGCTACTTCAAGTTCAACAGCAAAAAATCATAGATTGGTGAGACATTGATCCACCAAAAAAAACGTAGGCTTTGAAAGAAGTATCTATCAACCAAGACCAAGACTGATGGAACCATATTTATTTATTTATTTACCAATATAGGGGTTACAAACAGATTGAAAAATCCAAAAAAGAGAACCCTCTAAATAATATATCAGTTTAGTGGGTTGTGAACAAGAAAGAAGAAGAAAAAATATAACGTGAACAGACAGAAACATATATGGAATAGCTGATTCTAGATTCGGTAATAGGATAAGTGTGAAATTAGTAAGTATATAGTTCGCTTAAAGATGGTCGATGTAATACCTCTTGATTTTAAACTTGAAACAATTCAAATCTAGTTCGAAATATTTAATGTCATTACAAATGCTATTGAATGTTCTAAGCATCCTGCATAATGGTGAATTCTGAACAGCGTTCGTTTTTTGAAGGGTATTTTAAAGAATTCTGGATTTAAATTCAATCTTTGAGAATAAATATGGGCCCTGCGCTAGTCCCTTCATCAGTTTGAAGACCATTATCAAGTCTGTCACATTTCGCCTATCTTTAAGAGATAACATATTGTATTCACGCATCAGTGGGATGTAGTTACTATCTTTGATTTGTACATTTGTCTTATAAGCAATATATCTAATACATTTTTTCTGTACTCTCTCAATTCTATCTACGTGAACTTGATACTGGGGATTCCAAACAACAGATACGAAACAGAGTTTACTGTGTATATAAGCATAATAAATACTAAGAAGTGATCTTGCATTTCTGAAATTTTAGCAACTCCTTTTGAAAAATCCCATAATTTTGTTACATTCGTTAATCGTTTTTTCCAAATGCGGCTTGAAAGTTAATTTAGAGTCCATCAGTACCCCTAGATCTTTCACTTCGGATACAGATTTCAATTCATGGTTTTTTATTTTGTAATTATAGTCAAACCTATTTCTGTTTCTGGTAAAGGTGATTGAGACACATTTGTCTAGATTCAAGAAGAGGCTGTTACTATCACAAAACAATGTGAGGCGGTGTAAGTCTTCTTGTATTTTCCTGCAGTCACTCAGATCATTCACGGCACGATACAGTTTCAGATCGTCTGCATAGAGTAAAATTAAGCAATATTCAAAAGACGCAATAATTTATGTAAATTTATGTAAATTATGAAGAATAACTGTCCAAGGTGACTTCCCTGAGGAACTCCAGACAATGATTCAAAAGGATCCGAGATATATCCATTCAGTCCTCCCATTTGAGTTCTGCCATGCAGGTAAGACCATATCCATTTTAGGAGCGAGTCGCTGACACCAACCTCTGCAAGCCTAGTTATTAAAATTTTATGACTGATTTTATCAAAGGCCTTGCTGAAATCAGTGTAAATGACATCCACCTGAACCTGATCATCCATTGATTCGAATGAAAAATCTGTGAAAGTCATTAAGTTCGTTTCTATTGATCTAAGTGGAAAAAATCCGTGTTGTTCTGGAATTATTATGTCTTTACATTTATTGAAAATTCCATTATAAATGATCTTTTCAAATATGCATAATTTACTAATAGGTCTGTAGTTTCTGATGTTGTGTCTATCACCGTTTTTGTGGATTGGAATGATATGTGAAGTTTTCCATTTGGAAGGGAAAATGCCATGTTGAAGAGATAAATTATAAATATGTGTAAGAGGGGGTACTAAGTTGTTTTTGCATTGTTTTTTGAATGAATCTGGGATTTCATCAGGACCAGCACATTTTTTAGAGTCTAGTGAGTTTATGGCATCCGCTAGGCTGTTATGGGTTATTTCGATGTCTTCGGGTGGCTGATTTGTAAATGATGGTATTTCTCTCGTAGTTGGTTGAATGTAAGTACTTTCCAAAAAAGTTGGCAAAAAGATTGCAGATAGTGCCACCACTATCAGCTGTTTGATCATCAATATACATTGAGCCAGGAATAGTAACATTTTTTTTGTTTTATGTGAATTTCCAGAACATTTTTAAGTTGGTGCATTTTTCATTTTCCATATTACGAGTATATTCAGAGAAGTAATTCCACATCAGTTGTTTGGAACGCCGACGTAAGTTTATGAATTTTAAGTATCACTTTTGATCCTTATATATTTTTCATTGGCGTAAGCCTCTGTCACTTCCATATTTAAAAACGGAGACAAACTCGATCCTGGGAATTACAGACCGATCAACCTCGTGTCTGCATGTTCCAAAATTTTTAAGAGAATTTTTCCCCTTTTTGCTTGAAAACGATGTGATCCCACCTACTCAACATGGTTTTTCCGTCCCAGGACAAAAAATACGTTTATATAATTTTTTGAGTTGCTTTGAGAGAATGTCTTTTCTAAGAAGTTCAAGTATGGTAATGAAAATGCCCTAGCTCTGACCCTCGAATCGGTTCATATTCTCCAATAAAATCCAAACTCAGTTTAATCTGTATCCAAAAAATGTGTACAAGAAAGAAATCGACCGTTCAGAACAGTTTCTAAAGCATCAACCGAAATTATAAAAAGAAACTACTTGTTTTGGATGAAGTAATGTAGATTAAGTAGCGGTTTTTGCAAAATATCACCGAGACTAGATCCACATAATTCATATCTATCCATAACCTCAAAAAATATTCTCACCTCTTGTCTACAATCGCAGATATTCCTCATCGCACTTTTAGGACGATTCACACCGTTTCGAGAGCTCAAAAAGACGAATTTGCTTCAAATATGAAGCATTAACCTCACCGAACCTAACCTAGCCTACTAAGAGTATTACAGAACTATTTTTTAATTACATTCATTATATCGAAGCCGTCTTCCGATACCCTTTCTACTTTCCGAAACTGACTTTTGGTGAAAATTTTTCTTAACAACTAAATATGATGTCAAGAAGTCACGTGATGAGTTTCACAGTGTTACAAATGCATCCTTCAGATTTGGCACAAATTTGTCTGTGGTTATTGGACTATCGGCAAATCCAGATCTAAGTACTACAATTGATTCCATAACTAACACAACACAGCATCGGCTGTTCTCTAAATCTTGTGGAGATTCTTCCATCATGATTTCAGGTTCCCATTCCATATCGAGTTTTCCTACTTCTATTTTATTGAACTTCAATATTTCTCATGACACTGCCGCATGACACTGCCGGTGAGGGAAGATGTTCCTTACAAAGTTTGAGGTGTAAGCGGCGAGTTACTCATCTAGGTTATGTTAATTGATGGGAGGTCTCCAAAGAAACCAATGAAAATTCATTCTCAACATTTTATAGGAGTTATATCTTGGTAGACTGATGGAAGCCAATCATTTTATATTCGTGCTGAGAACATAAGTATTTGGTGAAATCCTGCTTGAAAAAGCTCAAACAATTCGTCAGCTTATTTGTATAGACGATGTTTAATGTTATTCAAAGCAAGACTGGCACTTTAATTTTGCAAAATCTTGCCAAGTCATTTTCGGTCATCCATTACCGAGGGTCCTCCCATTTGTTGTTCATTATGAGGCAACACTTTTTAAACATGGGAAAATAAAATAAAGCATAGGCTACAAAATATTTTTATTGAATAAAAAAGAAAACAAATAATTCCAATAATCTTCTGAACAAGAATAAATATTTTTCCTGATACAACCTATCTTTCTTTGCCACTCTCAATAGGGATACAAGTTAATCACAGCAAGGCAGACACATTTTAGCATACTTTGACTATAATCCTCGGAAGTCTGCCACAGCGCATCACAAGTGGGTTGTTTATACAAAATATAAGTACGTTCGGAGAAAAAATTATTCTTTTTATTGAAATATGAGTTTAGTCGATTTTTTCATAGTCCATCTATTATTGAGTCTCTTAAGGCTTATCATTCAACACAAGAACTGTCGAGTTCGTTTTTTGCCTAGTTCTGCAATGAAGTTACCAGTGCCTTTGTTGTTATTCCTTTCATGAAAATGATGTGTAGGATTTCCTATTCTAGTAACCTGGATACGATTCGTTGTTAATTTACATAACAAAAGTTGACAAAAATAATTTTGACGACCTCTCTTTCTTAAACATAAAACTTGAAGCATAGTTATAACTTTTTTTAGCTATTTAACGTTTAAAATAATATCATCCATACTTTGAATAACACTGATTTCACGTCCATACTCTTAAACTGATGAAGAACGTATTCCCGGAGGACTCCGGCTGGAGTCGCAGAGATGAAGAGGTCCTTGGTGTGATGACTGATGTGCATCTATTTGTATCATTCTTTTTCGATTGATGATCTATTTATTTTGTGGAGACTCATTATGAACTACAGAATGAAGACAATATTTTTTCTTCCTGTAGTTCACTTGTACTCTTGAATATCCTCATTCATCAAGAGCTATATGGTAGTACTGTGAATTGCCCTTCGTGAACTGGCAACATTGTAAATACTAGCAATTGTCAAAAGTTTAAATGAAAATAAATGTGCTAAAAATTTGGTTACGAAGATGATAAGAGTTGAAATCAAGAAGTACAGTGTGCTATTCAAAGATATAGACAATCCAAACTGTTTATGTAACATAAGTAGAAAACTTTTTTCAAATCCACCTTTTTGGACATTTGAAGGGCTGAGACTGGGAATTTAATGATTTCCCAAGAAAAAATTCTATTGATTTTTGTTTTTCGGGGTGTTTCATATTTCCTGTGAACGCGTCCATCATAAAATTCACGTTCATTTCGACATTGGAATGAAGACCCTGATTCTTCAATGTCTAAAATGTTTCGGGTTCTAAAATCTGCTGGTAAAGTTCTTGCTTCATATTTTTTGAGGATTCTCATGGTGTAATCATGATAGATCTGGATCAGGATATAACAATAACATGTAATTACGATTTGACGTTACTGACTACTCTACGAGAAAAAATGAGGAGAGTTGTCCAAAGGTATTTTGTTTTTGCAAGACAATACCTCTGTACAAAAATCGCATGTTACCATACAATCAATTCGAAATTTGGGGTTCGAATCACTCTACTGCTTTATTCGCCATATTTGGCTCCTTCCAACTATCATGTCTTTCCCCGAATACAATAACAAAGCATATTCTATATACTCGGCTTGGGGTGAGAGTATATTTTTGTCCGACTTCTAAACAAGGTACTAGCTGACGATGATATGTTGGGCCAGCCTGTAACCTTCCTAGATATATTTGCATTTACATTACCAAAAAGTATTGAAGTTTGGAGAACTTTTGGGGTTCATGATCGTGACCGTTGACGGGAATTTCTAAATAGTTGTGTTTGAAAAGTTTGTTATTGTAACAAGTTCTGAAATAGTTATTCGGAAAATCCCCTACCTCAATATCTACTCTCGGGTTGGTTACACAATTTATTCTTTTCCTTTCTATGCAGTACCAGCTTCAATCATACCTTCCCACGATGTTCTGTATTTATGATATTTTATTTTTATTTTTTCATGCATTTGCTACTCCGCGCTACGAAGGCCACAGGTAGATGGTCAATAAATGAAATAAATCGTTCCTCGAGAGAGTTTTTGATTCAGCTGTTGTGAGATTAATATTTGGTCGAGTCGAGTCCCTACTTTTACTAATCCGTTCTGAAATCTGTTTTTCTTTAAACAATAATCCTAAGCATCCCGCACATTATTTTTCTTTTTTATTCTGGCCGTTGGAGAGTTATCAAGTATGATAATCAGGAAGGATTAAGATGTTGAGAGGCTGAATATATTTGGGTATCTGCGAACTTTTAAAGAATCCGTTTAATCAGAATAAAGTACTCCAACCTCCGCACAGTGGGGCAAGATTACCAAAAAGTTGGAAAAAAAACAGAAATTGGTATTTAACCTGAGAAGTGATTTATTTATGCATTTATGAGATAGAATACAGCCCACTGAAAAATGGAATTGTGAAAAAAATAGGAAGAATTCGATTACTGGCGGAGAATCAATATTGTCTGAATGAAAGTCGGGGCAAATATGAATTAAGAATTTTAATGAATAACTTTCCTCGATAAGGATACTAATACATATTTCGATTCAGAAATCAGCATCGGTGTCATCATCAGTTTCTTTTTCCTCTTCTTCTTCTTCTCCTGATAATAATGAATCGAATGGAGATGACACCTTCAACAATTGCAAAACTTCCACTGGAATTTTTTCATGTTTCCTTTTTTTGATGATCCTTCTACTGATTAAAAAAAAGTTGAAAATATCTTCATTACTTTTTGATCTACTACACTTTCATGAATTATGTTCTCTGTATTTTTTAAAATCCTTATTCCAAGCTTCATGAGTCTCTTCACTCAACTGTCCAATACTGAAAGTTGCGTGGATTCTTTAATAAATTCCATTTTTATGGATCGACAGTAGAGTCGAAGCAGGACTCGGATTGTGCCACATCAATATTTTTTTCATGTCATGCGAACTGGAACCATTCATGTAAGAAATACAGCAGAAACGATGGCTTCAGTACCATAGAAGGCTTGCTTGTAGGAGCTATGTCCTGATGAACCATCAAAACTCCACTTTGTGAGCAAGCAAAATTGATCTCCGAGTCTGCAACATGAGCACCCACAACTTCTTCAATATTAGCAGTAGTCTTTGAACAGTGTGGTTCATTCATATTTGGTTTGACAAAATTATCACAAAATAATAACAAATTATTTATTCAAAACTTTAGTAAATAATGAAACTGAGTTGAAAGCTCATCAAAACATTTTGATACGGTGACAATCATAGCCTACTGGCAAGTAATCAAATAGTTCGGTGGTGGATATAGGGGTATTATCAGATCCATAGGACAGTTTACTGTGTGTTCTATACAAAAAAAGTCCCCAAAACTGATTGTCATTTTTTATTTTTTGCCAAGGTTTTGGGAATCTTGCCCCACTGTGCGCCGATTTCAATCGAAAACTCGCCATCTTCTCCCTAAGGTGTCGGTTGAACTGCTCTGGCAGGAAAAATGGTAAACTAATTATTTTTCGACAAGAGTTATTAAGGTGTTAACCACGCTCGCTGTCGGGATACTGAACGAATAAATTCACAATAACGGTGGGGGAATCATTCTGTTTGGGTCTCGGATCGAACGAAATAGTGCTCATGTAGGATCATTCAACCGATCTTCAATCTCGCTGTGCGTCATGGATATCTCAAAAGAACAGAGTAATCTGTCACCAGGTTTCGCTTTAAGTAAGACAGCCTTGCATAAGGTGTAATTAAGTCTGCTGGCTGAACATTCGTGAATATACCGTGTGTTTGCTGAATTGATATCATCACTACGGGTACGAATCAATCTGATTAGAACACGTACAACCCCTCCGAAAGGCCTTCCCGCGACAGAATATGAAAATACCGGAAATCCGCTTATCATACTGTAACGAAATTTAAATTGTCGTTACGTTATTCAGTTTTGTGTTATACATTGTGTGCTTTGTGTCCATTCCTCTTTCCTGAATTATTTTTATTGTCACGATTAGTCGAAGTTCTCACTTCATTCTGTCAATTTCGTGCCTTAGTTCCGTCAAGTGTCATCTTCAATCAACCCTACTTCCGTCAATTATTCAAGTTCTGCGAATAAGTGTCAAGTGTCGCTTCTGTCCATTTGATGAGGTTATGGGAATATTTCCTTCTAATCTGGTAAAGAATTGCGAAGTTTTGAATGGAAAAAAATAAAGGAAAACATGACTCTGTTGACGAAACTACGCCGTACGATTTTTGCTTTCTTCTTGATCGAACATTCGAGCAAACAGCATCGATTGCTGAATTTTTGAGACAAGGTATTCATAGTTTGTTCAAAAATTCAGCAATCGATGCTGCTTGCTCGAATGTTCGATCAAGAAGAAAGCAAAAATCGTACGGCGTAGTTTCGTCAACAGAGTCATGGATTTCTTTAATTATTTTTTTTCATTCAAAACTTCGCAATTCTTTACCATAGTGTAAGGAAATATTCACATAACCTCATCAAATGGACAGAAGTGACACTTGACACTTATTCGAAGAACTTGAATAATTGACGGAAGTAGGGTCGATTTGAAGATGACACTTGACGGAACTAAGACACGAAATTGGCAGAATGAAGTGAGAACTTCGACTAATCGTGACAATAAAAATTATTCAGGGAAGAGGAATGGGCACAAAGCACACAATGTATAACACAAAACTGAATAACGTAACGACAATTTTAATTTCGTTACAATACAGAACTTGAAATCGTAAGTTTTTAAGTTTGAAAGAGGTAGCATTCCTCATCTTTAAAAAGTCCGTGGTGGTCGTGATGGTAGAGCGCTCACCATACAATCATAAGGTCGTGGGTTAAAAGCCCAGCACGGCCACCGGTCCCGGATCTTTTTCTTGCTTGCCCCAGCTCCTAGGAGCTTCTGAAGGGTTTCTCTCTCTGGAAACCTGGAAGATTCGTTACAAAAAAAAGTGTGCTACTGTTTTGATTTTCTGAGGGCTGACTTTGGACCTTTTGCTTTACCTACCCAAATTAAAACCTCTTCAACACCCTTAACTGACAACTGACAGATATGTTTGTTCAATAATAGGCGGTTTTTACTGAAAACATCGACTAATTGTAACTATAATCTAGTGCCTTCCTGATGATACGCTGAGCTAGATTCTTCAGAGTCATCAATCAACGTCACACACCGATATACTACATCAGCTTCAATACTATCTTCGGTATACAAACAGCTCGTTGGCATCGATTGCATTTCATATCTCCGGGAAAAAAGTTAATGAGATCAACTCAACAGTAAACATTTGTTAATATACATCAATATAATAATTGTCAATTAGACTGCTACGGAGTTTATGGAATTTTCCGAACTGTTCGTCGGTGGAGTTTCTAGAGTAGATATCCTCTGCTGGAGGTTCTGAACCTGAAATTCAAATGATAAGATTGAAGATTAGTGCTAATAACAAGTCATTCATTCACAATAACGAAAATTACACACTAGAATTATAATATTTTCACGTCGATGCCGTTAAAACCGTTTCAATAAATTTCTGATCGAAATCTTGCATGTCGTGATGACAACTACTCATCTGAATCACGAATCAAAATGGTTCACACTTTGATACATGTCGCCATGTAACAAAGGCGCGGTCTTCCATATTTCCATTATGATAATAAATGGATGGATGATTTTATTAGCGAAATTACAGCCGTCCTGATTCTACGAGCCGTGATGAGAAAATTCGGCAACACCGCACGGTAATCAATTTGACATCCGACTCATGTATTCGTTATTTTCAATTTGTCGGCTTATTTGGAAAACTGGGAAAAACAAAGGAGAATGAATTTGTACAGAAAAGAACACCAATCAATGTGGTTGTTTCATTTTCATCGTCACAAACTGGAAATCCAATTTATTCAAGTTCTTGGAAACGGGAAAACTGAAAAGTTCGGTCCTTCCATTTCTGTTGAGTATCCAAACCACAAAGATGATCTCTGTTTTTTTTTTCGTTTTTTTTTTAGGTCTGACTGATTGAAATAATATGTTATTGAATCAATTTCAACTCATTCAATCCCAACTTATTATTCCCAAGGTAAACTTGGACCTGCATCTTATTCAGTATTATAATTTGCGAAGTTATTCTGAGTTTCCAATTACCAATTTTTAGTTTTTCGGCATTTTCCTCTAACTAACTGATCGTAACTGTGGATGATATCTGATCTTTCAAACTCTTTTATCTACTAAACTATCATGAACATCTAAACATTCCTGACGTCTGGGGATTAGTTCTCAATAACGTTGCAGGTTTCGAAAAAATATCACCTTTGGACGATTAAACAATTTTTTTTATTGATCCATCTGGTAGTGGAAATGTTTCATAACTGAAGATATCAGTACCATGAAAATGAGACACCCAACAGACCTTTGAAAGAGGTTCCAATTTTTACGAGGTATTGCAGAAATCCACTTCTTCGCAATTCCTCGTCTTCGGGAAATAAAATACTTACAGAGATGTTTTTTTTTTTTAAATTTGTGATTTGACTCGGGCATATTGGCATGAATGAAGTAGAAATTCCCTCCAGAAGAAAAAAATGGATAAGCTCACACTCACATTTGAGTTTAACACTATTTTTGATGGGCTTTGAAGATACTTTCACTAATTTCCAGTATTTCCAGGCGCGTATACAAGTGGGGGGTAATGGGGGTAATTATCCCCCCACGATCGAAGCAAATTCAGTGTTACAATCAAAATTGACATTAAGATATTCACAAAATGAATCTAATATCATTCACCGCGTAATTATCTAAATTGAATCATTGTTTAATTTTTTTTTTCATATTAATTAAAACAAACTAAATTTGCCCTCGTTTTTTTCCCCTACATGATACCCCTCTGATAAACCTAACTATCAATTTGAAGGCATTTGACCTTGAACAAAAAAATTTCGCCTGCGGCGCTTTTTAATTTTGTGTCGCCCCCTCGCCACGAATTACGCTCCCCCATGGAACAAATCTATATACGCGCCTGAGTATTTCGTAAAACAATTTCACACGAATCGTACGTAAATTTGTCAGTTAGATTCACCCTAGAATATCTACCTAACTTACATTTACCATTAGACCATACAATGACTAATTTCGTCGCACGGACCGATATTTTAAACAAGGAGTTGGAGAAAAATTATGCATCAAATTACGGAATTAGAAGGTGTTTCATTACGAGGAATTCGTTACAAACATACCTCTCGATCGCAGTTCTCAAATATAGATTCGGTCGTAAAAAAGGTCGTTCATTAAAACCTTCCAGTGGTGGCGCCAAAGCTTGTTGTACCAGTGGTTGCGCTTGTCTCACAGACCGAATGGGCAGGGGGTGGGATTTTCTTCAAAAAAATTCAATGACTTTCAACAAAAGGTTCATTCAAGGAAGTGTACTACAATTAGAAATCAATTTCTTCAAATTAACACGTCAAAACACTTTATTTTTGTTTTTTTAGTTATTTTTATTTATATTTTTTATAAATAAACACCAACTTGGAAACTTAAACAATGATACAAATTTTTGAGAACAAAGACTATAAAATCCAAAACACGCAAAAAAAAAAATTTCACTCCCGTGAAAGTTTGCGAGTCAAATTATTCCAGTGGATTTCCATTGCATGTTGAACATATACCAATGAGGTGCTCCAGGCACATGGCAGGCAAAAGCCGGGCCTGCTCTTTTTCGTAGGAACACATGATATACTCTGTTAAAAACAACAAATAATATTGATGAAAAACAGAAAGAATGAAACAAATTACCTCGAAATAAAAAAATAACAAATTAAAACTGGCTTTGCTGAGTGGTGGCGTAGGATTCTGGGACCGAAAACAGGCACAGCAGACGATACGTTAACCCGATCACAGTCAAAAGGATACTGATTGCCTGTCGCCTCAAAAAACTAATATACGAGAAGCGATAGCCAGCAGCCCCCTCCCTATTCGTAACCATGGCGATATTTATGTTCTTCGGTCTCCTAGACAAGTGCGCTACCACTGGAAGGTTAAGATTATTACAAAGAAAGAGGATGTTCTAGTTTTCGACAAAAAAAAAATTTAAGAAAAACTATTGATTTCAACCATAGGGAATATTCAATGAAATGAAATGTAGAGCATTTATTGGCGCTGCTTGTGAATCAACAATATACAGGGTGTTCCAATATTTAGCAAGCTGTTTTTCACACCTCGATGTTAGATACATCATTTGAGAGAGCCACCAACGTATAATATTTGACCAAAAATTAATTTTAGTGGGACTTGACACAACTTTATGATTTCAAATATTAGGAGTGACGAATTTTGTGAAAAAAAGCTGTTGTGTTGAAAATCTCGAAAACGCATCAATATTTTCGAAGAAAAAGTTTACATAAAGTACCTTTTATTTTTCATGTAAAAACCGAAAAACTGATAAAAAAACACTGGTTGCCATTAAAAAAAGTGAAGTTGGGACCCGCCCAGAAAAAACTGAACACACTGTGTAAGTACCATCTATGTATTTTATCATAATGGAAATATGGAAGATGCGGGACCCTGTATAATACATACTTTATAAAATGAATTTATCATCAACAAATATAGGTCGGAAATAAAATAATATTCTCAAGATATCCGTTGCCAACAATCATGATATTAAAAAGAATAGAATCAAGTAGGTATGATGCTTTATTCATTTCATATTTATTAATTTTTTACCAGTAGGCAATACTTGAAAATTGTATTTTCATTCGTGAAAATTTACTCTAAGAACAAATCTGACGGTAGCGATTCTTGCAAGTATCGAGTGATATTTTAAGAGCCGACTGCTTTAAAAAAAAAAAAATATCACGTACCTGTGCTGTGTGTTTTTCTACCATGGCGAACATTTGATGCTCCATTTTTTTAAACTTGGCTTGATATTTTTTATTATTTCTATCTACAGTGTCAATTAATATACTGAAACAAAAAACAGACAAATTAGAAACAAATCAATATACACTTATTGGTCAATACAAAAGTTACGAAAATTTATCAATATTTGGAGTTCCGCAGGGTTCCGTTTTGGTACCAATTCTTTATTCAATTTATGTGAACAGCATTTTGAAAGTCAACCAATTGGTAAGCATTTTTCTGTCTATCACACATCTAGAAAATGTACAAACGTTGAAAATTTATTTGGAAAAAGATATTAAAACAATTGAAAGGTGGTTAAATGAACTTTTAACTATTAATTCAGAAAAAACTGTCATGATATTCAAACAAAAAATATGAAAAATATCAAATTAAACATGAAAATTAATAACAAAACTATTGCTGTAGCTGACAAATACAAGTATTTGAAAATAATATAGAAAAAATTGAAAATTCTCCCATTATTTTTTATTCTAATAATGAATATTCAACATACCTATTAGTATGATTTAGATCTTGTACTATGTCCCGCCCTTCTAACAACCTGGCTTCTGCATTCTTGGTGACCTGCTCCAACGTCGTGACTAATTCTTGTAACCTAACTTTCAGTCTTGCCTCTCGCGCCAATGCCTGCATTAGCTCTAGTTCTACGCCTTGCGCGTGTTCGGCGTCAGAGTAGCCCCTCTCCTAAAAACAAGTATTATTATATCAACTTTGTATATCCGTTTATAAAAGGGTTCCAACGTTGAAAAAAATTTTTAGAAAAAAAAAACAACTACCGCCTCCTACAACTATTAGAGGTAGTGGATTTTCTTAAGAGCTATGACTCATAACCGTCGCAGAGAACAAATTTACGTTTCGGCAGTGGTCTACTGAACGTAGGCTGTTATAGGCTAGGCTAGGCTAGGTTATTATAGTGAAGTAGTTGAGTCAATGTTTTCGGTTTCAATTCCAATAATTTTGTGAGTTGTTGCCTGTAAGCGAGGCGCACATACAGGGTGTTAATTAAGGACAGGGTCCTCCTTTTTTCAGAGTTCAACCCCTCAGAATTTTTTTTTCGGTTTTCGATTGTTAGGAAGGAATATTCAGAGTTATTTCATTTAGCATCTTTTCTTGGTATTTTTCAGTTACTTATACGGTTCAGGAGCTATAATGAAAATAGTAAGTCAAACATTTTCCAGTATCGCATAACGTAAAGAAATTTGAGGAACTAATATTCTCATAAAATTCGAAGGGTGATTTTTTGACAGATTTCAAGACAATAATTTTATATAAACACTGAAAACACTGATTATTCTTCTCTCACAACCTCTCAGTGGTGGCGAAAAATAAAATTCTGAAGGGTTGAAAAATGTATTTTCCTAACCCTGTGTCCTGAAAACTAAGCCGTTTGGCTTTCGAATTTTGTGAGAATATTTGTTCCTCAAATTTCTTTACGTTATGCGATACTGGAAAATGTTTTCCTTACTATTTTCATTATAGCTCCTGAACCGTATGAATAAATGAAAAATACCAATAGATCAAAAAGATGCTAAATGAAATAACACTGAATATTCTTTTCTTACAATCAATCAGTGGTGGCGGAAAAAAATTCTGAAGGGTTAAAAATGTATTTTCCTAACCCTGTATCTCGAAAACTAAGCCGTTTGGCTTTGTTTACGTGAACTTTTCGTCTTAAATCTTTCAAAGAATCACCCTTCGAATTTTGTGAGAATATTTGTTTCTCAAATTTTTTTACGTTATGCGATACTGGAAAATGTTTTCCTTACTATTTTCATTATAGCTCCTGAACCGTATGAGTAAATGAAAAATACCAAGAAAACCAAAAGATGCTAAATGAAATAACACTGAATATTCCTTTCTCACAATCTATCAGTGGTGGCGGAAAAAAAATTCTGAAGGGTTAAAAATGTATTTTCCTAACCCTGTATCTCGAAAACTAAGCCGTTTGGCTTTGTTTACGTGAACTTTTCGTCTTAAATCTTTCAAAGAATCACCCTTCGAATTTTGTGAGAATATTTGTTTCTCAAATTTTTTTACGTTATGCGATACTGGAAAATGTTTTCCTTACTATTTTCATTATAGCTCCTGAACCGTATGAGTAAATGAAAAATACCAAGAAAACCAAAAGATGCTAAATGAAATAACACTGAATATTCCTTTCTCACAATCTATCAGTGGTGGCGGAAAAAAAATTCTGAGAGGTTGAACAAGGCTTGATTGACTCTGAAAAAAGGAGGACCCTGTGAATTTTTTGAGAAAGGAATTATTTTATAACGTGCGTATTGAATGGATCGTATTTGCTTAATTAGAACTTTCTATTGTCAAAAATATCGACGTGAATTTAAAAAATCTTAAAAATAATGTATTTTCATCACCCTGTACCTCGAAAACCAAGCCATTTGGGACATATATTTATATGAACCTTTCGTCCTGAAATCTTTCAAAGACTCACCTCTCGAAGTTTGTCAACGTACTTAATTATTCAAGGTCTCTACATTCATTATTGATTATTTGATCCAATGTTTGAAATATTGACTGTTACAGATTCAGGTATGCCTGAAGATAAAAATTAATCCCAACTGAGCAAATTCTTACCCTGTTTTGTGTCGCCAATGACAAAAGCGCTTCGGTGTCTTTCAAC
Organism: Chrysolina americana; assembly: GCA_958502065.1. Taxonomy (NCBI): domain Eukaryota; kingdom Metazoa; phylum Arthropoda; class Insecta; order Coleoptera; family Chrysomelidae; genus Chrysolina; species Chrysolina americana. The sequence continues at coordinate 65,224,345 of OY293417.1, read as the reverse complement.
TGTCCTTGGAGATTCTTCAATGCAGCAGACTGGGCTTTCTGCTGGCCGTCAGCGTACCTAAGCTTGAGTTCGATTGCACTTTTTTCTTTCTCTAGTACGAATAGTTTGGATATCAGTTCAGCCTTGTCTTCTCGTAGACCCATCAATTCCTAAATCAAAGAAAATTGTTGCCGCCATGATCTTTTGAAACAAACAAGCAAAGCTGTGATTTTTACACCTAAATAGAGTTCAAACATCCCGTGATGAAAAATTTCCGAAAGTACCGTCATGCCTTCTAGCTCGTACTCGTATCGTCACATTCTGATGCAGAATAATCCGCTATTGCTTGAAATGGCAAAAACGTCACAATTGAACATTTAATTATCGATAATAACCGTCAGAAAACAATATGTGGTAATTTTGTGAAAGTCTATAGTGACTGGGTACCTATGAAGGTGCTAATTCCTGCTTTAATTCTACTTTCTAAGACGTCGTGTTTAATTGTTTCTCACCTGCATCAATACAGCCATTTCAAGGTCCATTTTTCTAGCTTCTTGACTACTCGAAGGACGAACCGGTACATGCTCTACTTGAGTAGATTCTAGAACGACGTACGTCCCCTGGATATTGCTCCTCTCTGCTTTGAGCCTCGAAACGTGCTCTCTCAGCCTCATTTCGTGATCGGATGTCCAGGGTTCTTCACTGGAAAAAATGTAAAGAAAAGAACATGAAAAATAATCAATCATTGAATACTTCGAAAAAATTGAAAAAGATCGTTTTTTATTTGAAATTCTTGTACAAGTTTAATTTTTACTCACCCCTCTACATTGGGACTGCTATAAACGTGATTCTGCCACGGTGACAGCAGAACATCGGTACTCTGATAAGAATCCAGATGGTGCAGCAGCTGTTTGGCGACGGTCTCCGCTGCGCTTCTGTTACGCAAGGTTTCGGGGTCTCCGTCTTTCAGACTAAGCTCTGTTTCCAGCAGAGCTAGAAGAACGTCGTAGGCTTCGATCGCGCGATCGCTGATGCCCAGAGCTAATCTGAGAGCGATCGCGTTCGATTCGTATTTGCCGCACAATAAGGCCAATCTGTGAGAAACAAAAAAGGATTGACTCAACAGGCGGTTCCAACCACTCGCTCCTTGTGAGCTACCAAGAATACTCATAGTCCGGTCAAATTAGACCAAAAAATAAGAGCAAAGTTACCTAAATTCCCACCAAGCTGAAGATCGGTAAGATTGTTTGAAATATCATTAAAAACAAAATTTGAAAGTTCCCCATCTTTCCCCTGTAAGGAAAAAATTTTATTCAAGGTCAAAGGTAAAAAGAATGAGTTTTTCGCGATTTTCAGCAAAACGGTAAGCTTTATCATAAAAATATTTCAAACAAAAATTGTAGATCATAAAATTATCTACAAAAAATTAATTAATACTTTTTTTTCTACGAGCCACCGTTTTTGAGATATAACGATTCAAAAAGTTGTAAAAGTAGTAATCGTCATAATATGCATGAAAATATATTGGTAAGACAAGCTAATAATGATGCTGATGTATTGATAATTGAAACAGCAATTGAGCAATTCAATTTGACAAATACAACTATTGTTGTTGGTGAAGATATAGACTTACTCGTATTACTGACTGCTCGAACTCCAACTGAAAAAACAAATTTCTTCTTAAAACCAGGAAAAGCTCTACATCAATCGGAAATGTATTCATCAAAAAGTTTATCTACTTTTGCAAAGTGTCAAAATCATGTACTATTTTTACACGCAATAACTGGCTGTGATACGACATCTGCATTTTGTTTCTCAAACTATTTGAGAAACAAAATTTAATTGAATGTGCTGAAGTTTTTAAAAATAGTAGTTCTACTCGACAAGAAATTATTACTAACGGCTTTCGCTTTCTTCTTTCTATGTACGGAACTCCTAAAAAAACTACCTGCTTAGATAAGTATAGATATGTATGTTTCGTTAAAAACACCAAAAGTAAAAAACAAGTACAATTAGCTTGTCTTCCTCCAACCCTCAGTTGCTGCTCATCAACATCTTTTTAGGATATATTACCAAGTTCAAGTGTGGCTTGGTTATCAGCTAGACCCTACAGACTGGGGTTGGAAGTTGGTCAACAATTTATTGGAACCATTGCACACTTTACTTCCACCTGCGCCGGAAAAACTGCTGAACTCGATTTTTTGCAACTGCAAAAAGGGATGCAGTGCTAAATGTAGTTGCAAAAAAGTCGGACTGTTCTGTTCTCCAGCATGTACACATTGTCAAGGCCGGTTGTGCTCTAATATAGAATCACCAACAGTAGAGGATCCGTTTGATTCCAACGAGGCAACATGCGATACATCGCTATTAACGCAGTTTACATGCACTCAGGATGAAGATGAAGAACAAGAACAAGAAGATCAAGAACAAGACGAACAAGAACAAGAAGATCAAGAAGAAGAACAAGAAGAAGATTTTGAAAGTTACGACTCGGACGATTAAATTTCACTACTTTTTTTTTACTTAAATTGCTTTTATCTTTTCAATCTCTGCTAATGTCCATTATTTTTCAATAGTTTCAAATTAAACAGGATCAAAACTGACCCGTGGAATAGGCCTACTGGGGAAACCACAAAAAAAAACGCGCTACCTCATAGGTGGCGAGGAAACGTGTGCATATTATGACGATTACAACTTTTACAACTTTTTGAATCGTTATATCTCAAAAACGGTGGCTCGTAGAAAAAAAAAGTATTAATTAATTTTTTGTAGATAATTTTATGATCTACAATTTTTGTTTGAAATATTTTTATGATAAAACTTACCGTTTTGCTGAAAATCGCGAAAAACTCATTTTTTTTTACTTTTGACCTTGAATAAAATTTTTTCCTTGCAGGGGAAAGATGGGGAACTTTCAAATTTTGTATTTAATGATATTTTAAACAATCTCACCAATTTTCAGCTTGGTGGGAATTTAGGTAAACTTCGAATGTCTAAATTGACCGGACTATCAAAGCAACGATGAGCCAGAATAGCTACTATTAGTATTTTCATTTAGTCGTGGATGTGATTTTACAAAATATACTCAACGCCAGTGCAACCCTGCCCACAGTCGCCTGTCATAAAAAAATCCGAAAATATACTGAGTTGAAAATGCATAAATTATTGGCAAATATAACCTGACCTGACTAACCTAACGTAGGCAGAATAACCATACCTATACCTAATATGTTTTGGAGGTTGGCGTTTTGCGAAATTGAAAGCTAAACGAGGTAGGTGCCGAAATCAATGAGCTTTTGTAACGTGATTGAATTAACAAATGAAAAATTCAAAAACTATAATTTCAATTTCCAGAAATTTAAAAGAAAATTTACTATTGAAATGATGTTCATAAAAAAACATGAATCATTTTTATTATTAGATAATTTAATTTGAAATTCTTAATTTTTTTTTATAATTATTGTATGTTCAAGCTTTCTTACACCAGAATATGTTCTAAATGAAACTTATTTCTTCAACAAATGAAAAATAAAATAATAATTATTGTTCAGCGCTCTGGTGCCGTCGTTTGTGAGGATTTTATGATGACGTGCGACTCCGGACGGGGTTTGTGCTGACGTTAAGTATATTTTGTAAAATCGCGTCCCGGATTGCGAGCGAGTGAATTTTAAATTTGCCGTTAACATTTTCTTAGACCTAGAACCAATTCAATTGTGTGAGATCAGTGAGACTAAATAACCGGGATGGCAGACTATGGCTAGTTGATAGATTAAATTAGAAAAGTGGACAGGCTGTAAAATCGCGACGGAAATCATTCATATTCCTTAAGAAAGTACGGACATATTCAAATCATCAATATTATCAAGAATACTCACTCACCTATCACAATGAGCTTTCGTCTCGGACAACGTGAGGGCCAACACGGAGTTCTGCGACCTGGCGTGTTCTAATTTTGCGTTAATCTTCCTGATTTCGATGTCGAAACACTGTTTTTCGGCCTGTAAATCGCACTGCTTCAGGATATCTCCCACTATGTGTTCAGCTACGGCGGTAGACAGATCGGAATTCAAAAGGTCGTTGGGATTGAAACCCCGCTGGTCCGTGGCCCGTTTGAGTTTTATTCTTTCCGCCACTTTGGTAACGGGCACGCTGGCGAATGTCATAGTGGTGTTGTTCCGAATATTTGACCTACAATGATGCATACTTTTTGAATGAATCAAAACAAACCCCGTAGGAGGTTGATTTGATAACGGAAGAAGAGTTTAGAAACGTCCCGAACGGCTCATAAAGTCAAGATGTTACAATCGAGCGACTGTATACAACTTCCCGTGGATCCGTAGGTCAAGATAGTGAACTATCAATGATGGACCATGGATTGAACAGAAACCAAGACTATTTGAATACAAAGTATATAAAACATATTGAAAATATCTATAAAAAGTACATAAACGGTACTATATATTTGTTCACAGAAACCGCAAGGATATGTGGCAAAATAACTAACTCTGTCGCTTCACAAAATTTACGAAAGAACAACTCAAGAAACTATACACACAAATCTGTATCTATTTTGAAACTTCTATTCCTTATGAATATATATGTAGTCGATTCATTACAATGTAATTTTGATTTTACGATAACTGATTAACGATAGTTTCTATTATTTATAAGTTATTTTCGGCTTCTTCTGGGCCATACCATCGGTGGAGCTAATTCTACTTGACGTTTCATCAACCACTGCGACAAGCATCATGAAAGGCGATGTGGTAAGAGTCAAAGTACTCGCCTGGGTAGAACGTTATTCACGCTATTTTCGCTATTTTCATTTATATAGAATAAGGCAAAGCCTTATACGAATTTAAAGGGTTCCTTCAGTCCGATAGGTATGGTTGTGGCAAGGACTAGTCAGAAGTGGCACTGAATGGAATGACTCCTGGGTACCCTTGAGCAGCGAATATCCGATGGTCGGTCGCATACAGACCCTAGTTTGAAGATGGAGAGTTGTCCAGAAACGTTAACCCCACTTCGCCATCACCTGCCCTCCACATATTTATATTGCTTCTCCTTGCCTTCCATTTCGAATCTTCGTGACCTTCGAATGAAGTTGAAGGAACAATTTTTTTAGACAACAAAGTATATTTTGCTCTTTATCTCACTACGGAACCTACTGCCTCTTTACCCAGGAATATCATGTGTCTGGCGAATTCTGTTATCAATTTCATTTTGAACGTCATAATATTTTGACCAGTGAAATACTATAGGTTAAGGACCAAGTTCATGAAGGACAGTACTGTAAGACATACCATAGGACTATTGATGTCGACAAATTTTTTTTTATTCTTAGAAATTATTCTAGTGATCATATTGAAAAAACAACTTTTGTTGATAAACGATTATTAGGACTCAACAGGATTACCTAAAAAAATTGCTGAATGCACCTATCATGAACCTATGTCTATACGTACTACTTTTCGTATTCCTAAATATGATAATTTTCAGATAAGGCTGACTGACGTTTTCAGATCAACTTTTCCGAGTCAGAAAAAGCCAAAAAAGCGTTGAATGTCGGACACCTGTTGTGGAAACGTCTGAGTATGGATTTTTCTGTCGAACTGACAACATATTGTTTGTGTATGAGGTGATGTTTTCTCGTCAGCAGAATTTTGATGCGTGTGTTTCATTTGTTTTGTACGGATCTCCTGGTGTCTGTCTTATTTTGTTCATGAGTTGTCGATTTTCGATATCGGTTTGGTTTCAATTCAATCCTATTTGGATTATATTACTCATGTTTTGCTCCTGTCTTGGCCTTGTCCGTTATTTTCTAATACCTTCTAGCCCATGCTTGGGTTTGGTCTTTGTTTCGTCTTTGTCTGTTCTGGTTTTGATTTTGGACTCGACTTATTATTGCCTTGTTTCTTTTTTTGCCCCAGTTTTGGTCTAGTTTGTCTTCACTCGTCTTGGTCTCATTTTATATCGTCTTGCCAATGACTCTCTACTTGTTAAGTTGATGGGAAAAAAATTAACAATAACAAATAATATTTTGATACATACCTGTGTATTGGCACGATATTCCCGTACTTTATATCGACGTTCTTTTCTTCGTGGTACAACTTAGGGTCGCAATCAACCTCTATGTGAGATTCCGGCGAATCAATGTTCTTGCTATCAGTGACCGTTTCTTCGTCAGCAGTTTCTTCGATCCTGGAAAGCGCCAGGTGCGCCAGTCTTACGTGAGCTTCGTGTAATTGGTTCTTGAGACTGGTGATCTCGTTTTTGAGAGGTTCCACCGCATCCGAGAAAGGGGACAGCTCGTTGTTTTCGTGGTGGGAGGAAGCCAATTTCGGTTCGGGTAGTTCTTGGGGACTGTCGGACGACTAGAAAAAAATATCATTAAATTTTCGAATTTTTATTTTCTTTGCAGGGTTCGTTCATTATTACTGCCGTTTGGACTCATGTACCGTACACTTTACGGCAAGTAACTAGAAAATACCCTAGGAAGAACCAAAGATGCTGAAATACGAACTGGTACATCTGATAAAAGGACAGTTCATTTCAATCCAACCAGCAGTAAAAACCACGTCCTTCAAAATCTAGAGTTATCATTTGTTTATTGATCCTATTCTGCTGGTCGTCAAAGACCTTTTTTGTAATACTTGGGGTAACCAACCCTCATAAACCATTGAAATAAATGAGGATCTAAAGTGAATAGAGTGTTTTCGATTCAATTCCGAGAACTCATCATCCTTGGACAGCGCTATTTCGTAGTTACCTACTCATCAGCACGGCTTTATGACGTCTCTCAAAATTGCACGAATGCACTTTGAATTAGTACAAGGCAAAGATATTATAAATGAAAAGTAACTTGTGACATCTACAGTCACTGGTTCGAAACTTGATTTGAAACAAGCCATGGAATCCAAAGGTAGATGATTATCTACGACATTGACAGGCAGCTAACAAAATTCGTTGTTCTGATGATAGATGACATGTATGAGGTACTTACAGGCATTTTGTTCTCAATATCTGATAATTCATTATCTAATGGTTCCAATTCACTGACTTCCAATGGACATGTCATGGACTCGTCGTGAACGCTTGTACAAGATTCTGTAAAAAAAAATGGTAGCATGTAGCGAGAAGAGAAATTGTTTTTTTTACGGATTGTATCGACGTTTTAGATCTGTCAAACTGAAAGCTTTCCTCATCGCAAACCATACATAATATACCACTTTGTCTATAAGATTCACTTCGTTGACAATACAGCTCTTTTTTGATTCGATTAAATTGACAATTACCATACAAGACAACATAACTTCCAAAACAAATTAAGAAATAGATATGCTTTACAAATGCGTTCTTTAAGATCTTCTAAATCCATAGATTGTATTTGATAAACCAGGTCTTTAGGATATCCCCACAAAAAATTGGTGTTAGATCTGGCAATTGGGGAGGCCCAGCTATAGATCCATTAGTACCAATCCACCCGTTGGAAAAAAGTTGATGGAGATGCCCCTCTCGACAATACCTGCATTATGAAGTGTAGTGCATGCTTTTTGTTTGCTTTTTTTGCATTCAATGTATTCATCCGAACTGAATGTAAATAGCATTGTAGGTACTTATAACAAGATTTTTTATTTTTTAATTGAAACTTATGACCCTAGGATGTTCTACGTTATAAAATAGAACAACTGTCATTGATTTTTTGACTACAGATCATCGGTTTTTTTAAAGAAAAAATTAATGAACTTCCGTGAAGTTTTTAAAAACATGGGAATTTTTTTTATAAGGATAATTAAGTAACGTAAAAAAAATCCCAAACTACCAAGTATGTGCTATCGTTGTGTTCCAAATCGAATGAAATGTAATTCTCAATGACAATATACAGGGGATGCCATTTGAAAATAAAAAGTGAGTAGTAGCTACTATAGGGCTGTCAAATTTAATTACTTTCTTCTACGTCATTAGGAAGGTACTGTTACGAGATTGATAAAAGTCCCCTAGCTACACCGCTGAGTGCTGAAGCATATAAACGTAACTTTTGCATAACAAATGAGCCGACGTCGCAAGCGTTTTAATTTCATCGATTAGGTAGTTCCTGGAATTTAGATGTTTGTCTGTATTGAGTAATCTTGAAATCATCTCAAAAAGTCTGGCCTAGAGTTTATAAGGCGACACATTTTACTCGGAAGAGAAGTTTTTTTTATGAAAAAGTGATAAAGAAGTTAAGAAGTTTTTGAAGAAGTTAATAAGTGTGAATATTTAGCTAGTTGAAGAGATCTAAGAAAAATTTCCTCTCAGAGCTTTGGCCTGACGTACCTCAAGGCCGATTCAGATACATGCGTGCTCATGCAGGGTTTTTGAAGAACGCATATGCATTTTTGACCCTTATTTCTGAAAACTACATGACCATTCACATCTGTATGCCTTTTACTTGCTGCTTTTCTTTGACATGGTCATGTTTTATTTGATTCGGTAATAATTTTGTCAATGCTAGAGTACATTTATCATGCAGGGATGAACATGCAGGGTGAACACGCATGTATCAGAATCGGCCTATAGCGTTACTAATATATTTCGTGCAAACGAAAATGCTTGAAAATGATGGTCGGAGGTTGTTTTCCCAATCAACCCAGAGTAGAATTTCGAGCGAACATATACGCAAAATATTACAATCGATCGACATACTCCTATGAATTGAAATTCCCATCACTCGACTGCTGGTGAATGAGTTTGAAATATTAACTCTACAGAGTAATTTACAGATAAAAATGGCCAAAATTCGATACGAATGAAAGCCTCTTTTCCAAATCCAATTGCAGTTACTTCTTCCGACAAAACAAACACGTACTCCATCGCATCGACTCTATCGTAACAGAGATAATTACATTTCTGCGTGACTGGCAAGGAAAACTCGAAGGAAATGCGGATTCCACGGATGGAATTCCAGTGCAGCCTTGTACATCTCAACCCCGTCGAAAACGGTCCCTGGTATATGATGACTTTTTACTCCATTGGAAACAACCCCCAAGTAACTGATATGCGATTTGCAGTACTCGATATACCGTACTTTTTCCCCAAATCTGTGATTGACCGAGTGAAAAAAGCGAACGCTTCAACTGAATGATATAATTTCAGTGCTTGTAATATTTCAACTTCAACATCCAGCAAGCCAATGCGTTTCAATTTACTCCAATCTACTCTTTTCCGGGTTGTAATGAGTTCAAAAGGTAAACCATGTTTTTGTGTTGCATAAGAACGGTGACTAAGGCTATTGGAACAGTCACTAATAAAAATTGCTTGGGCTCTATTGGAGATAGATTTTAGGCGAGTTAAAAGGGTACGATGATAACAATAAAACTAACAGCGAGCATAGGTTTATCTGGTTTTATACTAAGGAAGATATACTTTCAGGCAGAACAGTACTAGTTAAGAATGTGATTTCGTACTTCCTCTACTAAAGCCACGAAATTGTGATGTATGAGTATTTATTGATACTAGATAGCCTAGACCGTCAAAAAGTCCATCCAGTTTTGCGCAATAAAATTTGAAAAAAAAAGATGTCGACCAAAATTATGAAAATAGAAAAATCTGACTATTGAGCAATCATAAAATTCCTGTATTTGAAGGGGTCAAGCGTTAAGCAGATTTAGGAAGATATGGATAGTTGTCCGAATGTGTTTTGTTTTTGCAGAACAATGCCTATAATTTGGCGTTCGAGTTACTCGTAAATCCCCCTCATTCACCAGATCTGGCTCTGTTGGACTATGGTCTGTTTGCTTAGCTGGAAAAAAGTTTAAAAGGTCGTAAAAATGTTCTTTAACAAAGTGATTACAGAAGCTGTAGGGGCCTGATTTGCAAAGCAAGATAAACTTTTTTTATCAAAGGTCTAGAGGCGATGCAGGTTTGTTATAATAAATTCACTGAATTAAAAAGAATAAGTAAAATTATCTTCATTTCATCCCCGAACCAAGTACATAGAGTATAGGACTTGTCAAGTAAGTATGTAACTAATTATATGTGAATAACGGTTTAGTATAAATAGACGTAAACATATAAACTTCGAAGAGAATATATATTATAAAAATATGATTATATCTAGTTGGCATCGACATGAATGTTGTGGACATTCAAAGAGGGCACATACAAAAACAAACATGAATATCTTGATAAAACATTGTGGACTTCTAATTCACACATAGAGGAAATGTAACACTAGTTATTATCCAATTTTTTAATAGAAGGATACTTTTAACACTAACAATTATGAAATGTTAACTATGCTATTGTATATTCTTCCGTTGTGTCAAGTATGATCCTTTGAAAAAATGATGTTGATGTTTCCAAGGTTACTTTCACAAAGAAACATAAAATAAAACATTCTCAAGTTTTGAATTTATACTTTTTTTTATGTTATTAAAAACGTAAATCCTGCAATGTGAACATCGTGTGGGACAAGGAAAAGTAGGTAAAAATTGGTATTGGTATGCAGGCTTACTCAAACTCCTTGAGGTGAAACAGAACTCTTTGAGAAAAATCCAATTTAAAGCATAGCACATTCTTTCGACAATACTTCGCGACCAAAAGCACAAACGTTATTTTGATGATTTGTGACGTGAATTAATTTAAGGTTTTGAAGAAAAGATCGTATAACATCTCAGATCTTATAAGTCTGACAGCTGGATTCAACTCAATTGAAAACAATGGGCCTTCCTGGCTACAGCCCCGATAATAGACTGATCTAGTAGCAAAACAGGAAATGCTTCAAATATTTTCATCACTGCTATAGTCTGTTAGGAAAGACATTATTTCGACTCATCTCACCTGATGCCTCATCTTCTTCGGCTATAGCCATGGCTCTTTGATGGTGCAATTTTCGTGTCAGTTCGGCAATTACCGAATGCAATTCGGTGAGTTGCTCTTCATAACGCTGCGCCTGCTCGTCCAATTGATGCTGGAGCTTTTCCTAGAATAAAAAAAAAACAATTGTTGTAACTGTTCGATACTGAATGATATATATCATTGAACTTTTAGAGTGTGACGATCTTGAAGCCGGACCTGACCGTTTGTTGGGATAATCGAGCCGGACTCGAAAACAATGTATGACTTATCACTCGAGAATGGCCCTAGACACTTCGAAAAGTAATCCAGATGAGTCACGGATCTCTTCTTACTGTTCTAGATAATAACTCGTCGTTTCTGGAATGATCCAACCGAAGCCTACTTCAGGTAAAGATGCACAACTCTTGTCCAGATATGGCAGTTTCACATTAGTTAGTTCAACAGTTGACTAATGGACAGAGTTGCTTTAGGAATCCAGCACACTGAGCGACCATGACCGACCGTCCGCGACCGTCCAAGTACGACCAAGATTCCCAACACGTGGATTCTTATCGGACAATTCACACTGAATGATCGTCCTTGTCCGGTTTTCAAAGACCATATTTGAAATACCAATCTGCGAAAATTTTGGTCGATCAGTGTGAGCTTGAAAGTTTTCATTGATCCTTTTCAAGTTTTGGTCGTTGTTGGACGGTCGCGGATGGTCGGTCCTGGTCGGTCAGTGTGTTTTCTAGCTTAGTGGTATAATATATAATTTACAGCATTTGGTCCGAATAAATAAGCAGCTATATTTTTCATATTCAAATAATTTGTGGATTATGGTTGAGTGCATTTTTATTACAATATATTTTCTTCCACCCGTAAACCGTAAAATATTAATAACACGTATTGCTATCAAGTCAATGATATTAAAACTGTCCGATTAATGCGATTGACGCGTTTCCAATAATGTTTGTATCTCAGATTCACATAAAATAGAAAATACTGTGGTGGTCGGTGGCTTAGCGTTCTAATGCACAGGCCGTTCGAAACTCCAGCTTAGCGATAGTCGGTTCGAGCCCGATGTAGGTACAAGAGAATTTTTCTCAACTACTTCATATCGGATCGATAGGCATCCGCATGCCTTGTTGGAAAGCAAGTGTATTGTGAGTTGTCTAGATGCCAATCTCGTCTAGTGCTAGCTTGGAGTGCACACCGAACACCCGAGGTGGTGCTGTAGGTTTTCCGGGTTTTCCTACAGCTGAAAAGTGAATACATCACGGCAAATAATAATAATAACCCGCACAGGCTATGCCTTTGGGTACACTCAACGAGTGTTTATGAGGGAGTATTATTATTATATTATTATTATCTTCTTATCACTCCATGCCACTTCTGTAGCTTTAAAGATTTCAAACTACAACTAACTCTTCTGTAGCATTTTGAAAACACACCGTATGTTGATTCATTATCATAGATGTAACTTGATTTGTAATTATACAAACAAAATAATATACAACTCCCGATCGTCTTAAAATGAATACGCACATATTTTCATTTCTTCAACAGATTCTATACAGTGGGCACGTAAAGGTTGGAACAAATTCGTTAAAACGTTGATATGGCCATTGGGAAAAAAAAGCTCAGACATCAATTTTCTATTTCAGTTGCCCATCAATTGGTTTACTCATATTTTTGATGACATCATCACTGTTCGAGTTATGACGTCATTATAATTTTTTTTAAATGGAATCACCCCATTTTGATAACACCCTCAAAAACATCGCATTTGTCTGTGTATGGATATCATATTTTTTTCTATGTAACAAAAGAAAATATCCAGAAATTAAATCAGGATACTAAAATACGTATGCGTTTCTAATTTTTGTTTCGACGGCAACACTGGACTATCAATAAGTTTATTAAATTATTTTCATCGGCTCTGTACCCACATCGTCAAAATCGTCAGCTACCGGACAATTGACTATGGTACCAGCAAGATAGAGCATACGTGACCGTAAATACCTCGATATGCTTCCCAATAATAGATGGATTGGCAGACGAGGATTTCAACTGTTTTCCAACATCGCCTGCATACTGTCAAGAGGAAAATGGCTTGCAATTCGAGTACTCAATTATAGTTTGTAGGTTTATTTAGACCTGTTATGATGTTTAACATGTTGAGCGCCACTTGCCCACCGGTGGTCATTTTAGTTTTTCATGAGGACCACTGGTGGTCATTATTGATTTTCTTTGCTGGGACAGCATGCCCACCCATGGTCACATTACATTTCAAATCCATGTGCCCACCCGTGGGGACGTTTTACGTGTATTTAGCAATGACATATCTTAAGTTTGGTCCCGGGACTCAGTTTGGTCTCCCAATGTTCACAAATTGCAGAGTAATGTTAAGGAAAGAAAATTTCATTTTCGGTTTGAAAAACTAATCGAAATATATTTTTAGGTTTTGTATAGAGCATTAAAAATTAACATTTTTTATAAATAAAAACTAGCAGCGGCAAAAATATTTTCAAATCCTACTATAGGTACAGAAAAAACTGAGAGATCCAAAAAAATTATTATTAAGACACCTAAGATTTATAAAACATAAAAGTAAACAGTTTTTCTGAAAAAACTATATAACTATCTCAAAAATTAACATTTTTCATAAATAAAAACGAGCATAGCTGCAAACATATTTTTAAAATCTACTATAGGTGCAGAAAAAGACAAAACGATACAAAAAATAAAGACAGAAAAGGAAACAAACACAAAAGAAAACAAAATAAGATTCACATTAGGTTATGCCCACTGGTGCGGACACTTGGTCCCAAGATGTATTGTTACATTCTGGGACAAAGTGCCCACCGGTGGGTCACAAATAAAAAACAGGTAAAACAGGAAAATAAGATTTGATTTATCAAAAATAAATAGCACAAGGTCATACTGGTTGCATTATATCGATAAAATTGAATAAAAAAATGTTGGTCCCAGCAAGTCACACCAGGTATGCCCGCCCGTCAGCACGAGGTCTCCCGTGTAGTTTAAAGAATGACCACCAGTTGACAAGTGGCGCTCGACGTGTTGAAATTACATTATTATGAAAGAAATATATTAAATTTTTCAGGCATACGGTTACGTAACATGAGAAAAGAGTATGACACTCATTACACAGAAAAATGCGTTCTCTTTGGAGGTATTTTCAAAATAGGGTATTGCCATTTGAATAAAAGACATAGTGATGTCATAAATCGAACAGTGATGACGTCATCAAAAATATGTGTAGACCAAATGATGCGCAACTGAAAAAGAAAATCGATGTGTCCGAGCTTTTTATCCCCAATGGTAATATCAACCTTTTAACGAATTTGTTCCAACCTTTACGTGCTCACTGTATATCCAAAAGCCCTGTCGTTGGTTGTGAAAAAGTCCTCATGGAAGTTCGACAAGTCTCTAGACTGACGACAAAGGAATGAGAAGACGGACATCGGCGGCCTATTTTGACGAAACAGCTAAGAGCGAATCAATTGATCGTATTTCAAAAAATGATCGGCTTCGAAAATATTTTTACAGGCAAGACAGCAGCCAACGTTTTTGTTTAAAGAGAGTCTTGTATCTAGACACTTCGTGAATTTTCAAACCCATAAACAAAATTCACACCGACATTTCAATTTTGCAGGCAGTGTTCCTTGATTTCCGCTGAGAGACCTTATAGCATTCAACAAAATGCTATAACCTATCACATCGATAGAAAGGCGTTTACAAAAAAACATGTAGGGCACTACATGACGGTCCGCAATCCATAACCGCTATCGTTATTTCCAATTTCACGATACTACCTACTCTGGGCTCGGTAATGTTCCCAATAGAACTCGTATAGTTTATCGTTTTTCATTCCAATCGCTATTCCAATATCATCCCCTATTGAAACCCTTTTTTGGACGAATTGATTAACTAGTATCATGGCATACTTCCACCAATGAATTGTGAAATGATCAATCAGAAGCTGAAACCATCAATTGTTTTACTCATGGATGGCCAGATTGGGGTCATAGTCGATATATTTTCCAAATTAATTCGTATATACCAAGGATTATTGGTGACATGAGAATTGAAAATGTTCACATGAAATGTCCGGCTCAGGAAAATTTCATCAATCTGAAGCTGAAATCATCTATTGCCTTCCTCATGAATGACCAGATCTGGGCTATATACGAGCATATATTACATATTAATTCGTATTATTAATACTAAACGCAACTTGAATATATATTATACCGCCGATTTGAACAATCATCAAAAAATAGTAAGAAAAACACTCAAAATTGGACATTAGATAGAAATAACAATTGAGAACATATGGTAAAATATAAAAACCGTTTACAAAAGAATCTTGGTTATCAAACATCTGTGATCACTCGTTCTTGTTTCCGTTCACAAATAAAATTTTCTCTCGCGAAGCGAATCTAGACTTATTTGGAGATTCTAAATCTCAGATTTCCCTATATAAAGAAACTCGTTCTTAATTTTCGGAGATATGTGAAGAAATTTGACGAGTGGCCTCATTAAGTAACTCATTTGAGAACCCAGAAACTACACATTTGGTGGCAGCAGTGGGATTCAAAACCACATCCTAATGAAAAACACGAAATTTCTTACTTAGGAAAAAAATCAGAAGGCTTCGCCCGACCAATCAGATTGGCCTCAAAAAGGGAGAGGTAGCTGATCTAATTATCAATATGCTAGAGGAATCTACAAGCCTGCAGTCCTCAGCGGTAGTATTGGTAACAAAGATTCAAAATCAGAAGTCTTTCTAGTGACTTTTCGAAGGAGAAGTTGTTGACATTCTGAGAAAATGAATACTTGACGGTAGCCATGGATCATTTCTCAAAGTAGCCCAGACGGTCTTATATATAAAAAAAATACTCATTGCCATACTAATATCAGAACCAAACCAGATTAACTGTTCCAGATAACTCGTACGAGACTCACACATTACCCGAGTTTCGCAGTTGGAGCGAGGACTTCTACAGAATCGATAACGAGATCTCATTCACGTATTCTCGTGCATCATTTGCATTCCTCCGTCTCGAATTCTTCAAAGATCAGATGTTATTGCGCCCCATTTTTCTATTAAGATATTTGTGTGTCGACAATGCCGATGTCGTCTGGGAAATTTCCATATTACACCCGGAGTAGGGACGGCCTCCGGTTTGTTTATCGATTGCATTGTTTGAAGTTTCAGATGCAAAGTGTGGATTCACGGCGAATAATTGATTGCACTTTTGCTGCGAAAAAATTATGCATTTGGGTGCGAAGGTATATGTAGCGTTAGAAGAGCCGAATACCGTAACATTTGTTTCAGGGTTCACAAAGCTGAAATTTTTCAATAATAAGAAGAATAAAGCTATCCGGGGCTGTCGCTACTGACTAACTTTTTTAGAGGTTCGTCCATTTCCGATTTGGTCTTGAATTAACTCCCAGTTGATCCGAAGCGATATTTATATATTGTGAAGCTGGGAATGTGCCTATTGGCGTATTGGCTAGCGGTTGATCGACATTTTATGGGACTTTTCTAGCGATTTCCTGGGGAAATTAGAAGCCGCTTGAGAAATCAGAAATCAAAGAACACAAGAAATATTTACACACTCCAAAAAGCCGAGGTGCAGTACCACAATACCATACCTATGCGTCGCCATCCAAGGGATAATTGCAAGAATCTTGGAGTCTCCGTCATAGGTAATTTACTTTATTATGGCCGAAACATACCAACACCCAGTTGCGAATGGTACAACATACCCAATGTATCGTTTGGTAGACCTAATTATACAATACTGTACATATTGCTAATAAAACTTTATTTAAGAAGTTAGACTGACTGCATTCCTCCCTATCCCCTAAGAAGATATACATAACAGTCGCTAAGTCAACTTTAATTAAAATTGTGAACATACATATAAACACAAATCGTCAGAAAGTAGAACAAGTAAGGCATGTTGAGAAGTGAAAAATATTGAGATCCTTATATCTGTTAAAAAGGTAGGTCATTGAAAAATTCATCCAAACTATAAAAGGGTCTACAAGAAAGAAATGCCTTGACTTCTTTTCTAAAAATAACTCCAGACACCACTTCTTTTATATTATCCGGCAAGTGGTTGAAATCTTACATCCATTATATATTATTGAGTCTTTCACTAGAGCAGATGAAGGAATTGGTAGTTTCAACTGATTTTTTTGTCGGGTGGTATAAGTGTTTATTCTTTGGAATTTGGATTTATTTTTGTCATATCGATATATATATATATATATATATATATATATATATATATATATATATATATATATATATATATATATATATATATATATATATATATCGATATGACAGTAAGTATTTTGTGATTTATGAAGTGTATTCTGCATGAGTCTCGAAGTCTTAGTTTGCATAAGCTTGTCAGGGCACGTTTTTGTTGAACAAGGATACTTTGTAGAGAGGAACTATTACATGCTCCCCAGAATGGTATACCATACCTCAGTTGCGAGTCTATATGGGCATAATAAATTGCTTTCGCAGCTGAAAATCCCAGTTCGTTTGATGCCATTCTGACGGCATAGCAACCAGAGGATAACTTTTTATTGCGGTTGGTTATGTGTTCCTTGAATTTTAGACCACAGTCTATGTATAGCCCCAAAAATTTAGATTTTGTTTGTTTTTCTATTATTTTAGTTTCTAGAGATACATCCCCGATTGTGCATCTGAAAGAAACTATATTGGTTTTGGATGTGTTGAATGTGAGAAGATTTGAGTCACACCACTTCTTCACTTTCTGTATGTCGTTGCTGATATTCTGATGCAGTTCAGTTTCATCGTTGCTGTGCCATAGACAGTAGTATCATCAGCGAAGAGAGTACATTTTCCTGATATATTGAAGGCTGCCAGGTCATTTCTATAAAGCAGAAACAAAATGGGGCCAAGGATTGAACCTTGTTGTTCTGTCTTTCTCAGTTGAGTCCCAGTGTTGTTGCCAATCAGTTGTTTTTCATCTTAGGTTTGATGTCCTCGAGCTCTTGTTTGGTTCTGTATTTATTTCGGAACTCTGCGCCGTCTATGTATTATTTTGCCGCTACCTGCTTTCTTCTTACCTGCGTAATCCTTGTGTGTGTTATATGTATTGTTTGTCCTCGATCGTGTTTATCTCGTATGTGTTTATATGTATGTTGCTGACCGTGATGTATTCTGCCTCAAGTGGTATTAGTATCGTCCCTGCCAATACGTGGAGTGCATCGGTAGGTGCAGCTTTCGTAATGGTAAGCAGAAATGGTCTTTCTATCTCTGGCAGGTCAATCATTCTGCTGTTCTTTGCCTGCCATCCTAACAGCTTCGTGGGGTATAACACTAGCGGTTTGACTGCTTTTTCATAAATGATCCTGTTGTCTTTGTTTGTCTCGGTGTCGAACCAGTTCTCCATCACTATTTTCCACAGGATGGGGCCTAAGCTCGATCCCTGTGGACACCCGCGTTCCGTTCGTTATCTTGCATGCTATTATTTTTCTGTTTTCTAAAAAACCAGTGCTTGAGTTTTCAATATTGTCTGCCTTGTCGTCATTTAGTGTGGTATAGTTGGTCATTTGGTCTTTATGTCGTGTTGAAAGAATTTGTTATGTTATGATTTGTGTGAGTAATTTTCAACTATTGTTTTCTTGTATTGTCCGTAGCATGTGTTGTGTGAAGCGTCCATAGTGCTGATCGTCTTCCTGGAGACAACTTCACCTGCCCATAATCTCGAACCACTTCTCTATAAATAATGTCCATAGCATAGGGCCCAAGTCTTGAGCCCTGTGGTAACGCCTTGTCGTCAGCGTAAAGTGGGAACGTTACTTGGAGCTTTTCGCAGTAGACAAAACAGTTCGAATTCCTTGATAGTTTTGTGACAGTATTCTCATTTTCGGATCGAAAGAACATAATTACCAAGAAAATTTCACCCATGTGTATTGAAATGTCCATAAGAAGTGTGAAGTGAAGTGACTGATGAATGACAGACCTAACTATAATTCTAGTCTCAACTATTACAATGAATAATAATATGAATCTTTTTGTATTCTTGAAATTTTCTACTGAATACCATTCGTGTTTTAAATATAAACCAAGTAATTCTGAAAAAAACCCTTTTTTTTCTAAAAAAACTGCACTTGGTTATTTTTTCTGTTATTAACCCCCCCCTCCGTCTTCGCAGTCGTTCAATTCATGCTTTGAAATAACGAAAAAATGTAAATCGTGCAGTTTTAAAAAAATACGTTTTCACCATTATGTAAATTTGCATCATGAGAAATATTTAAATATTTCTCATGTGGAACTCGAGTACTTGACGAAAGGCCATAAATTTCAAAACAAAATTTGATTATAGAAATAATCCAGCCTTTCGCAAATTTTCCTATACAATAGGATTGTCGGCAAACGTCGAACAGAAATAATTCAACAGCCCCATACGACCGCCGAATCACGTCTATCCAACGCCTGGCAAAGTTTTCCTACAAGGATATACTTTGCAATCTTTCTGTAACAACCACCAACTGGCAATCGAAAACATGTGACATCTGCAGACCGGTTTCGCGATTCAACTCGCTCATCAGTACAGACTTGGCCACAATATGTAATTGATTTCCACTCGGTTTTGTTAACAGGCACTACGATAACTCCGGCACTCACTAAGAAAGTGGACAGCACCATTATGGGTAATTTTTAAAGCACCTATGGTATTATTCCCGATATTTCAAACTTCGATTGTTTGATGGTTACTTTTTGTTCTCTTTTGATAGTGCTAATGTGAAATTTTACATTTCTGAAATTTTCGACCAACATTTCGATTCCCCGATATATTCGCATAATTTTCCCAGAGTATTCCTGCTTCTCAATCCTCTTTTTTCGCGATCCCCAACGTTTTCATTAAAACTTCATTAAATGTCTCATTGCCGCTCTGTACTAGCGATCCTATTCTTGGCGTTCTTAGGAATTGCACTTCGTTTCAGCCGGGGTTGCAATTTCAGCAGGATTATGATGCGTTTCAACAGCGTATGTATCAGCCCTGGAAATATCGATAATGTTACGGGCAATTTGTTCGAATTTTCAAGGAACAGATTTACAAGGACTGGAAATAGAATGTTCACTGAACACAGAAGTAAAATTTGATATATTATAGCAACTATTCAAGCTGTTAGTTGAGAAAGAAATGTTATTCAAGTAATTACATATTTTGATGATCGGCTATACTATACGTTGGACGATAAACGATTATAGTATTTCTGAAGTTAATTGAGTGAACTGAAAAGACTGAAAGAAATTGAATCGAATTTGTTTGTCCCTTTGTTTTCATACATCGATCATAGGCGGAGATTATTTTTTTACTCGAAATTTCAGAACTGTTATTTCTGTTTCTCTTTGAACGAAAGGACATTGTATCAAGAATATGACAGGATTCAATTCAATGAACACGTCATCCTTGAAAATAAATAACGCACCAAGCACAATCTTCAATACTACAAATCAAACATAAACATTCCAAATAATGGCACACGTCACAGTTCTGCTCGAATCGTCCAAACAGGCTAGTGCCAACACTGAAAAAAATAATTTACAGTAAACTATGTAAAAGTAGGTAAGCGAAGTTACCGCTAGATATTTTTTAAACCAGAATCACGCTTCATATCTTCTACAATATTATACCGGGATCAATCTTTATTCACTATTTTGATTTCCTTAATTATTCACACATTCTCATGATCCAATTCGAACGAACCTCATACATTGACTGGAAAATAAACATATTCAACAGACTTCAGAAATACTATACTATAAGAGCTGAGCTAGCTCAGCAAAGTTCGAATTGTAGTCATTAGCCTAAAAACAACATTGACGTTGCTTGACTAAAAATATACTCTGGAGAACGATCTTATGCGTGTGAGTTTGTGCATGAATGATAATAAAATGAATAATACTAGTAAATAGTACATATTATTGAAATAAGAGAAGAGGAACGTTGTTGGAAAGAGAGAGCGAAGAATTATTATAAACTTCGAAAAACTTCGATTACTGATCAATAAAAATAGAAATTATGTATTCTCTTCATTCCCTTCTTCACACACTTTTTCATTTCTAAACCAAGTACAGATTTCCAACCGAAAATTTTGAAGAATCAATTCTAAAGGATGCTCTGTGCAATTACTTTACTATAGTCTGAAAGAAAAATAAATGATTTTTTTGCAGTTTCAAATAGAGAATCATGAAAATGTTGACTTTCAAAGGTTGTTTTTCAGATCAAAACTAAATTTCTGCGGTTTCATTCAACAAAAGACGCAGTTTTTCGTTAGAACAATGAAAATGACGATTCAAAAACACTTTAAACTTAAAAATTGACAAAAACCAACCGAATACATATTCAGTTCTATAAGCGATAGATTGACGAGAAAAAAACATCTGCAAACCCTCACGTGAACTAGATTCATTATCTCGCTTAACCCACTCACTCTCTTTTGCCCGATTTCCATATTCCGTGAAGCTCATTATTCATTTCTATCAGAATTTCGAACCTTCAAAGGCTTGAGACAGGCCGACGAC
Organism: Chrysolina americana; assembly: GCA_958502065.1. Taxonomy (NCBI): domain Eukaryota; kingdom Metazoa; phylum Arthropoda; class Insecta; order Coleoptera; family Chrysomelidae; genus Chrysolina; species Chrysolina americana. Next base: position 65,202,936 of record OY293417.1, on the reverse strand, counting down.
GGTAAACTTTTAGTCGGCACGGAATCTTTTTGAATAAATCCCACTCTGCGAGAACATCTTAAAGCTCTCAACTCCGGATCCTCGATACAAAAAGTACCGCTGGGATAGCATACAGATTGTGTTACTCTTACCGGTTATCCTTGCCAAACAATCAGTTCTTGTCGCGGATATCAAGAGTGATATGTTTCCTAAAACCGAAACGGGAGGTGGATCCGAAGGCTCTACATGATGCTAACGATGCCGAAAGGACAAAATTGCCACATAGCGTCATAAAGTCGACACATTTATGTATACCCCTTTTCAAGCATACAGTGTCATGCGTAAAATAATCCAATCCTTCGGAAAGTATATTACATAAAACAACTACTGCCCCCAATGACCGTTGAATTATTTATGTTTAATAATTAGTAAAGTTTTCTACGAGAACTATTTTCAACACTATTTAGATATCATAAATGTAATTATTGTTCTTAGTGTGAAGCTAAAATCAATTTATGAACGGAAGACTATCAACTAGTAATGAAAAATTGATTATGTAATCCAATCTTTCATAAAAAAAACACAGACATTTTCGCTGGAAAATATTACTTTGGTTTTTCTGTATCTGTGCATCGGCGAAAGTTTAGGTCAACAAGCACCGAAAGAAATAATGATGTTTACCATAAGTTTCCAGAGTTACATTACAGATCGGGTGGGTCGTATTCTACAAAAAAATAAGATTGAAATAATGTATAAACCTTCGGAAATACCTAAAGATCATTTGAAATCAACGAAGGACAAACTCTTCTGGGGTATACCGCATATGTTCCTGTTACAGCGTTTACATAGGAACCACGGAACGTTCCGTTAAAACAAGAGTCAAAGAGCACATGGCTAGTTGTCGGTAACAACGATATTATCATATTACCCAAGACTATTCCGGGAAGCAATTGAAATTTAGAAACACCACAACAACCAAGACTATGCAGGTCAAATCCTACTCATCGGTTAGAATAGTATCGAGAACATGATAACAATAAATTGTTACATGAATTGGCGCCCAACGCGTGGCGTAACTGTCACATGTAACTGACACATTCAACGTGTCATTATTAAGATTAGATGATTGTATTCTGATGATGGCACCTCCTAAAGGAATTCAAGCTGCGTTGGTGTGATGACAATTTGGTCTAAATTGTTAGATGAACTCTACACCCGTTTACCGGTATGCCTGAATTTTTTACTGTTATCTCTATAATTTTGCGTAGAATCTATAACCTCTTGTTCTCTGCTCTTTACACGATTAAAACTGTGAATATTTTCAAATCGCTAAAAACTTCTCAATTTTGAGCGCCGGTACCATAATAAAAGTGAGTTACGCTGCTTTCAGATGCAAACTATGAAATACGGTAGCAATTACGGCATAAACGTTTTCATGTTTTCCAGCTTTCGCGAGAACTCAACTACGCCGTAGACTATTCATCACTTTGAACTGAAATATAATAGCTTCATTAGAAGGCTTTATATCTGACTCCACCTTCCGTGTTATATGAGACAACGGCGTTCTATTTTTGTTCTGTATACAGAACATGGCAGTAGGGAGCTGAAACGTTTCAAAATTTTGTATAACAACGCTGCTTTTTGCAGCAAGTTTACACATGGTGTAACTCAACCTCTGGCACTAACACTAAAAAACATGATGATTTAATTTGATTTTTAAAATTCGCAGACAGTTCAGGCACTGCTGTCAAACGAACCCATCTGCCATATGGAATGAAATGTGGAATTTCGAACTGCTTTTTCAATGAACAAAAGGAATTTTCTACTTGTATCAAGTGTTGCTTAGTTACGCAATATCAGAGTAATGAAAATAAATGAATATCATGGAATTCAACCTGTCCAACATTGGTAGATAATGTCAGAACTAGTAGATAAAGTTTGTTTCAGTAAACGAGTCAATGAACATTCACTACCTTGTCATAGGACTGTCGTTATAGAGAGACCAATGAGGCAGCGTTGTTGCCAGTTCTAGCCCATGCAATTCGCCTACTATATTTTCGTATACGTATAATCGTGTCGGCGCCTTTGATATTTTAAAGAAACATTGTTAGATCAGAGTGGTAAACAATATTAATGGGTGGGTTGACAAAAATTGCTTCAATCCTGAAGTTGAGATGACGTCTGCCCCTGGGGACTCGGGGCTAGAAAGAATTGATCCCAGGTACAGTCTGCCTGTCGTAAAAGGTTCCTCTATATTACAACTCTAGGTGCGGAGGTAGGCACCCGAGAAAAAGGAACCAGAGGAACCCGAAGGTACGCTGAAAACAGTTATCACGGGGACCTTCCAAGGGACCTCCGAATCCACCTATAAGGAGAAATGAAAGAGAGACCGTGAATTACACTCGAGAAATAAGCTCCTAACGAAAAAATATAATTAACCGATCTTATTATAAGTTTCCTCAGATATATACCTGTTATAAAAAGTAACCAAGACAACTTAATAGTGACATTGCTGAGAATCACTGTTCCATGTCTTCATTTGTGACCTAAACGTTCTTGAAACCATTATGAATCATTTTACTCTAATTTTTATAGATTCTCAATCATTTACTCTCATTCCCAATGATAAAACAGTATTGGTGGGGTAGAATTGAATTAAGGCCCTCTGTACAGGAAACTAGTGGTGAAAGCACGCATCACTGCAACTAGTAATCAACGAAGTTTGCTTTCAAATCAAACAGGGTTGTTCTTTTGGCTTGGTTGAAGCTGAGAAACGACCGAGTTCAGAGTCAAACCAATACATCCACTGGTCGAACCGTTTATTAAACGAAAATTGGATATCATCGCAGAAATTATAATGTGGCGATATGTGGCAATAACTGTCGCTATTAATCTCTCTTCGCAAGGCATTTCGACGCTAGATATATTGCAATTTCGACGCCATGCGCCATAGGCGTATCCGGAAACGCCAGATAAATAAAAACGGGATCTCTATCCAGATCTGAACGTGCAATATGGAGGCGAGAACCAAGTAATAGTATTAGATCATGCTTTAGGAACGAACATCTTGTTGGGTGTGATAGATAAAGCGAGTGGCCAGGATAGTGGATAAAATAGTTTAGAGACGAGTCTTGAGCCTTGAGGAGAATTATCCCCGATGTGCAGTTCGGCTTCCCAGGTGGATAGGATTGTGCATAGGGTGAAAGGGGCCTTTCATCATGATTTCAACACATGATTCTGCTGGTCAGAACATAAGCCTTTGACCGTCCAGGTGGAGAGTCTTATCGTCAAGATGTTAAGAGCTGGCATAGCAACGTAACCTCGTCAGCGTTTCCAACCGAAGCAGGTGTTCCACAGGGCTCAACACTCTCACCACACCTGTACTCCCTACACAAGCATTTTCCTCAGTACGAGAAAACGAATACGGCTATACATGATTCAAGGTTTTGGTGAATCTGACTAAGACTGAGGTCATCAACTTCACGAAAGTTAACCCGAATCTTTCGAATGCTGAGGAGCTCGGACGAAGTTATTGTAGAGTCGAGCCCTGTGAGATACCTGGAGGTACAACTAAATAGGTGTCTAACAATGAACGCACATATAAACCTGGTGATACAGAGGACTACTGCAGCAGTTAAACGCATCTACTATCTGGTTTCCAGAACGACACAACTAAGTCTGGATAATAAAATGCATATTTATAAGCAGATAATCCGCTCAGCGATGTTATACGCCTGCTCGGTGTTCTGCAATGTGTACAAAACTCAATTACAGAGACTTGAAAGGATGCAGAACTAGGCACTTCGTATCGTCCCCAAGAGTACATTACACATTCGTTTGGATGCAATGCGGCATAAATTAAACACACATATATGTTTTATGAGTACTTCTTCCTCAAAAAAAAAACGAATGAGCCTCGCAAACACGGTGGACTCATGTATGAATCGCTGGATCTCTTCCAGAAAAGAAGGAGGGAACCGGTCCCATGGGGAACCAAGTTCACATTCTATAACACCCAGTACCTGAACCCAATTTATTGCTCACAACATTTTCCGGGACATCTACACAACATCGTGACGCACAAACTCTGGACACTTGGCAGGGGACGTGGTTCTTCCAAATATCCATTATTCTCGATGAATATCGACCTTTACCGCCAACATCACTAGAGAGAGATCAGAGCTTTTGTGCTTTTGGACCTGAGTATGATTGCTGAGGTTTCCTTATCTTCTTGGCAGAAACCTGCATATTGCTGAGTCTGCCAATCCTAAATTGTTATTGTTCATGTGTTTGTTGAGTCTACAGTGTTCTTTAATGAACTGTTTGGCATTCCTCATTCCCGGCGCCTCCACCATTCTGTAGTATCACTCGAAGAAATTTTTATTTTATACCCGATTGTGGGAAATATAGAATTTCAGCGTAACAACTGTTGTGTTTTTGCTAAATAATAGGCCGAGCACACTACTAAACTTTTTATTTTCTAACTTCACTAAAAACATACAACTACCCCACTGACTAATTAAACACTTAGATCTATACAACAATACAACTAACTGAATATTCCAAACACTTCTATACTTCTTCAAAAACTGCTTATCACTTCTTCATAATCTTCTTAATCATCCCAGTCAAATGTCTCGCGTTTATATAGGTACTAAAGTGTAACCAGAATCTTCGCGATGCGACGGTTCGGTTATCCCGAATATTCATTACCGGCAATTATCTGCCTTTTTCTAGGAAACCATATCAACGATACGCGTGCAAGTCTATCCAGCGGCGTAGCTAGGGGATTTTTATCAAATTCGTAACACTACATTGGATGGCAATGCTGATTTTCTCTATCAAGAATGTTCATCGACAATTTTTCCTTACTTAGCATGATGTTCTCATGTTCTTCCTAATTCATGTATGATATTTTCAACAGGTACCGCGGAATGACCATCTTCCTGGCAGAAACCTGCATATTGCTGTCTCTGCTAATCCTATATTGTTCATGTGTTTGTTGAGTCTACAGTGTCCTGCTAAGATCACAATCAGGATCCTGGTTGTTCGTCTATTCTGGCTCAGCGGATACTCGTGAATTATTGCAATGGTTCTTTTATGAACCCTTTGGCCTGTTTCATTCCCGGCACGTTCACCATTATGTGGTATCACCCCAAGAGATTTTGTCGTACCCAATTGGGAGAAATAGAAAATTTCAGCGTAACTACGTTGGATAGCACTGTTATCAAGAAGGTTCTCCGACAATTTCTCCTTGCTTAGCATGATTTCCTTCCTAATTCATGTATGATATTTTCAAGGTACCGCGGAAAGACCAAACAAGTACTACGAAGATTCTAATATTTTTTACCTTCCAAATTCTCGCCGAAAATTACAGCACATCCAGCAGACTTTGAGCTTGTAGATTGGTTATTCTAAGAATTAAACCTACTAGCATCCCCACGACAGTTTTCTGAATATGTATATCAAAAGAGAGTTGTTTCATGCGAATATTAAGATACAATCGGTATCAAAAACAAAGAGTCGAGAGCCCACGTCCCCTTTCCCACAGACCGTCCCGACTATGTGGCATGCACACATACACACACACACACATAAACCGCCCGCCATTGATGTAGGTTGTAGGTAGGACGAAAGCGTTCTCTAGGTCAGCTGAAATGGAAAATCGATTCTTTACAAGATACGCTTTCCTATCTGCGCTCACCTCAAATCTAATTTATCGGCGAGAAACCCGCTGCCGAGGAAATTACCATCATAGCGACGTTCGATTCGAGTCGCTTTTTCGGGATAACGCTGATGATTGCGTTTCGCTTAATATTTCCGTTCGATGTTTGCGGGAAAATTAAAAGAAAATGTCTGAAACTTCATTATATCAATCGAATCAATTTCGAAGGATGAACGCGACAACATGATGAAAAAACCTGTAACAAAATTGTTAAGTATTTTGAATTTGCTTGAAATTTCACTCTGTGAACACCAGTATACCGGGTGTAACAGGATCAAGGTACACACCCCCCCCCGTATCTTCGTTAGTTTCAACGGTAATTAATTGAAATTTACATATTCATAAATAAATATACATGAATACATGAGCGGCACTTTTTGACCTACAAATGATGATGATACTAACTTTCGATTTTTGAATGGAAAACCCTGTATAATATTACATTTCTGAAATCTGCGTAATTTTTTGAATCCAATGATACCACATAAGTGACATTTCAAAAGAAAAAATGTTGATAGTTTAATTTATAGTTTTCCATTTAAGTGTGCCATGACGGTTCCGATTTATTCCATTTGACCTATCTAATGCTTAAAAATCGAAATTCCATCAAAAATACTATATTGCGTTTTTTATGAGCAAGTAAAGTAAATTTTCAATAGTACTAATAAATGGTACCACGGTATACAATTTAGTATTTCTGACGAGATTTCGATTTTTGAAGTTCATTTGTACTACAGTACGTTGAATTTATCATTTTCATTTTAATCACGCTTTTCTTGAATACAATGGAAAAAAGACCATGGCAAATGTTCAGCAAATCTGAGCGAAACTTTTATTCCATAATAATTTCAGATCTTTTGTTGAACCGTCTGTGCCTTGTGGCTGTCAGTAATTCTTGCGCTTTTGTGTGCGTACTCATATATACCTACAGCAAAATTCTATGAAAGCTTAGTCTGTGCTCCACGTGAAAGAAAAGCCCTCTAGCTAACATCACAAGCGAAAATTTATCCTACTTGCGGAAAACCACGCTATCAAGTCGCAACTTCCGAATTACATTACTGTTTCGTTCGAAGCGCACGCCTAGACCTCTAATGGGCCTCCCCCATTTCAACTATCAACATGTTTATGTGAAACACCCAACTCGATCGGAATGAGCTGTAAACTCTCCGAAATATGCGGGAACTCTCAAGACAACGATTTAATTACCAGCGCCGCCAGAGATATGCGGAATAAAACAAAAGATCGAGTGGAAATTTTGAGCATTTATCTTAGTTCAGAGGTATTAAGTTGTCTTGATTAAATAGAGCTGATGGGACAAAAAAAAAAGTCTGCGACTTAATTAATTGGCGAGCTTGAAGTAATAGAGGTTTTTTTTAGAGTTCGCAGTTATATCTTCGAGGGAATCAAAGTACCCGATAGAGTTTCAAGGGTTTGAATGTAGTAATGAAAAATAAGGAAAATCACCCAGATGAATTTGTGAATATACCAGAGAAATCAGACATTAACGGACAGCAAACATCACAGGCACATATGCAGAAAACAATTTATCGACATTGACTTCGACAAATTCAGTCTTCCAATAACTTTTTTTGTCATCCTGGAGTCCTGTGAACCATCGCTCACAGTAGGGGCGTATAGCCGGTTCTCGCTCTCCCCACAACGCTTACTTCAAACTTCATTCCTCAAAGGCTACTCAGCGGAAACTGGAGCCATAAAGACTGCCCCAGTAGCCGCTTTAGAAGCGTCGCAACTAATAAACTCATTCCCGGCGCCTCCACCATTCTGTGGTATCATCCGAAGAAATTTCAATTTCAATTGTTTGAAGGTTGTAGACGATGATGCAATTTAAGTACATTCATTTCGGACTTTCATCGTCTTATTATAACCACGCTTCCATCTGCAGTAGTCTTCTGTTGAATACTGACAGTTTCCAAAGACTTGCATGAGTTTATATACTTGGGAATCTCAATTAACTGGTTGTTGTTTTTGTTCTGATGGCTGAAAATCTCAATTAATTAGTATTGGGTTAGATTAATTACTCGTTTCTAGTTTTTTGCCTGCTACCTACACTTCGGTTAACGCCAGAACCATCCATAAATGGTTTCCAAACTTTCTTGATTTCTACGCTGGGCTGACTGAAGACTCTGTTGGCTTGGATATAAACAGCCTCTTTAAATTTCCTTCTGAACCAGTGTTCTTCTCCATGTACCTTGTACATGTGTATCTTTCACTGAATTTGGTGATGTTCTTTCCATACATGGTCAGCTATAACAGATTTTGACGTGTCACCTCGCTGCGTAAAATGTTTGTGTTCATCTAGTCTCACCGCCAGAGGTCTCTTGGTCTCACCGATGTACAAAAAACCGCATTCGCATTCGGACTTCATAAATACAATTCTTGGTGGAGGTGGTAAGATTTTCCGGTTTGGTTTTCGTAAGGAAACCCCTCAACGTGTTTCCGGATTCAAAGGAGCTTTTATTATTATACTCGTTCCCAATTCTTCTAACCTTTTCTGAGATTCCTTTGATGTACGGAAGGTAAACTATTAGTCCCGGTTGGTTTGGAGTTGGTGGCATGTCTTCTAACATCCTCCGAAAGTTTCCCCGGATATCCGTGTGCCAATCAGCGATAGGTGTGTCTGCCTTATTTGTTATGTCTTGATAGTACTCCTATAAGAAGGCGTAGTGCTAGGCGATGTTTTTATAGGAGCCACGCCGTCATTTACTTGCTGTCGTCAGCATTCCCGTACAAGTGTTGAGCTTGGTTCAGAATGATAGATGGCTCTGAACGCTACCGACTATCAGAATATTCAGATATAAATCTCTGCTGAACCCTTTTTTGCCTATTGCCTCATAGTTACAATTGGAATTGCGAACACTTCAGTTTGAAAAACTTTTGTTCATCTTCCCAGGGAGATCCCAGATTTTCGGTCAGGCGCCTTTCAGTTAAGGGTGGAAATTGTATGGGTTGAACTGATCCACTGCCCAAGCTAGCCTTGTTACTCAGTCTGGTAGATTCCGTTAGGGAATTTATTCTTATGTAGTAAGATCTTCAAGCAGGCTCTGTAACCTTTTCTCAGCTCGTTTCTTAAACTAACTTCTCGTGCTCTTGAATTCTTTCCACGTTTCCTCGTTGCCATTCTTGATAGCTTTATTGTAAACCTCTCTGGTTGCTTTCCTCAGGTCATGCAACGGCTGGTGGCAAACAAACAACACCGAGATACAACCATGGGTATTCCTTCTCCTTCCTTCCCAGCCAATTTGATCATAACTAGGTTTGAAATGGGACCAAGAAAGAACTACAGCAAATTTTTTGGAGTTTGGGTTCGATATGCGAACGACTTGCTATATATATTATGATAAAGATCAGATCGATTTGGAGAGTTCGGCTTCAAGATTGAATAGCCAGTTTCAAACCATATCGTTCATGTATAAAACTGAAAAGAAGAAACAGTTGGCATTTCTAGATGTTCCAGTAAATAAAAACGACCAAATCCAGCTTGAATTCAATGTCTACATCCCTGAGACTTTCCACCATTAGACACAGCACAACATAGCAGGATTGTTGTTCCCACTCAACAAGATATTCAATATAAGTAGGAAGGTGGCTGAGGTGAACAGTTATTCCATAAATTTTATGGACAAAATGCTTGAGAATCATATATTTTTATATACCATTCGTAACTCCACGACTTCCCAAAAAAAGGAAAACCCTCCTAAATACATCCTTATCCCATACGGACCTTGAGTTATTGGTGTTTCCAAGGCATTTTTAGAACTCTCAGTATTATGGTGGTAGACAAAACTTTGTCTTAACTACAATCAATCTTGGATACCCCCAAAGATAGAACAGAAGAAGGGGTTTCAGGAAATTAGCCATAAGGATTGCGAAAAGTATGTGGGTCTAACTAGAAGAGCCATAAAAGTATGGTTCGAAGAACACATTGCTTGTATCAGATTTTTGCGACCCATAAAATCGAGTGTAGCCCAAAATGCTTGAGATCTCACAATAACCAATTTGGAAACACAACTTTGAAATCAATTAGACAGGTTCATGACCATAGACCGCTCGATGAATCCGAGATTCTGGAAATGTTCATCTATTCGCTTACTAGTTTGCTCGACTGACAAATTATCATCAGTATAGAACATTCCTAGAAGAAGAGGAATAATGATATTTCATTTTAAGAGGGCAAACAAACATTTTCTTTAATAATTAATAAAAGCAAACATGAGAAAACCACTTCCAGGTTTTATCGACCCCACTGCCCGATATCTTTACGGATAATTACTTCCACCTAAAACCGAACTAATAGTAATTAATTCCCCAATTAGCTATTCGAACCGAAGCTTGCCGGAATTTCGCAATCCACTTCCGGTGTGCATAAAATATAATCCGGAGATAACAAATGAATACGCTCAGGAAGCACACCCCAGATACCAGGACCAGCAGAGTTGCAAGCAAGGCTTCCGCAAAACGAATTGTTATCCGATACTAGCATGTAACAAATCGATAGGTGCATTGGAAATACAATGGCATTCTAGATTGAAGTGCATTCAGCATATGCAGAGAGTTGCTCAGAGTAGAATTGGGATCTGTGGCATTCCGTATAGAAATGATTGATTATAGCTTTCAAATATTCTGAATAGTATATACTTATGAATTGATTAGGGCACATCGGAATATTCTTCGCATTCGCTTTAGGCGACCTTGATAAACTTCGTCAGATCAAATTTCTGTCGTCAAGATTATTGGCTGCAAAACAATACTACACCAGGGATATGTTCCAAAATGTACACTGAAGTACAGGTCACGGTACGTCAGATTAAGGATAAGGGGATATCAATGTAAAAGATTCTTTGGACGATCAGAGTCTGTCAATGTGTCTGCTGTCAATAATATAAAATATTGAGAATGCAAAAAATATATACGGTATTTTTCGGTTTAACGCAATATTTGTTTCATCAAAAAAAATATATTACAGTCGTCGATAACTGTGGGAAACGGTAACTTGAAGATGATATATTTCTAATAGATTGCAATCGGTACATTACAATGATTGTCATTCAAAGTTAAAAATTTTCAAACACGGAGTATTACAAGGGTCAGTCTTGGGTCCCGTCCTTTTCATTCTATATATTAACGAAAACTTCTCATCTTTAATATCTCCCTTTCAGTCTCCCTTTCGTCGATTTTTTTTTCAGCCCTCGTTGTTTAATCCCAGCGGAAGAGTAGATATTACCGTAAAGAACTTAAATGGAAAGGGGGGTCAAGTTTTCTTTCCAACAGTAACCTCATTCATTATTTCTTGATGAGCAGTTTCCAAAAAATTGCGTTCTGAACTTACAGAAGTAATTATACTTTGCATGCACCGAGATGAATTTTTGTAGTGCCTCTCCATTTAATAGAAATGCTTAGAAAAATAGGTGGCACCGTTCTAACCCTCAAATAACAGAAATGAATCTATTATACAGGTGTGACTTTTTATTTTTTGGTTATTTTCGTTTTACAAAAAAACTTTCAATGTGTGAGAAAGAAATTCTGAAATGGGATATAATTACGTCCATCTTATAAACTGTTCAAAAGTCCATTCTGCTGTAAACAGTAATAAAGTCTATATTTTGGTTGGTTTCCGGGTTTTGCCGTGGTCTTTTTTGATTTAAACCAAAGAAGACCACGGCAAAATCCGGAAACCAACCAAAATATTGACGCCAGCCGTGAAAGCTTACATTCCTACAGTAATAAAGTCTGTTTTCGAACTCCTCTGTAATTTCGAAAAACTTCACCGGACCAATAATAGACTTTTCAATAATACTAGACCAATATCGGTGACTTGCATTACAGTCTCGATTCCATTCTTTAAAAAGAATTGCCGCCATTCGTGTGCACTTTCCAATCATTGAAATTCATTTCAATTCTTTCTTGAAGCTAATAAACCAATTTAACACTTTAATAAATTATTAAATTCATAGCTAAACAGTTCGACAAATAAAAAAATACTACCACAGCGTTAAAAAATTGCTGCACAATTCTTGCTCAAAAACAGTAGCTTTTTTCAGAGAAGTGGCAAAAAAGGAAGGCTATCTGTGGAATTTCAGCAATGAGAATTAAAAATGCATCATTTAATAAACGCAACTTAACTACCATCTACATTTCACTATTACATAAATATTGCCCCTGAAAAAGGGTTGTAATTGTACCTCATAATCTTCTTACCAGCTCTACTAAAATAAGACTCAATATAATATTTTTTGTTCAAATAATAACCTGAAAACCATGCATTTCAGTGCAGGCAAGTTCTAATTACTTCTGACACTTTAGAATGCTATTTTTCGAAAATTGCTCGATAAAAAAAAAGTCAGGGTACCATTGGAAACAGAACTAACCGCCCATCATAATGATATGTCACTTGACCCCTCCTTTTACATTCAAAATTCTAAGGGTAACATCTACCCCGCCTAGGATGTTGAATAATGAGGGCTGACAAAATATTCATTACGTGTCCCTCTTGAAAATAAAATGTGTTTTTTCGACTCTTCATGTTATTTACTGAAATGAAAAAAGAATGGAAACTTAAACTCTACATGAACGTTTAGTTTTTTTTTAGTTCTAAGTAGATATTATAACAAATGCCTTTTTTATCATGAACCAAATTCTTGTGTCTTTACTCCTACATCTCGTAGATACTGCCCCTCCCACCGATATATTGGACCTGCCCCTTCAGTAATTTCCCTTCGGAAATAGCTTTCCCAAGTTGTACATCTCTAAATCTGTTTCTGTTGCCTTATTACGTGGTTGTTTCAGGTAAATCAACCGGAAAACCCGAAGCCGAAAGCGGGAGTCAGCGACGGAAAGATTATCCCCTGTTCTTTATTGGTCTGAGCAAGGGAAAATATATATTCGTTGAGCAGCAAAAATGGAAAACTGAAGCCATGAAAAACTCAATGGATGTAAATATACCGGAGCCAAAAGAACGCTGCAAAATCGCAAGCCTCTACTAGCGCCGTAGTGGAAGTTTTTCAAATTTCAACTTTTATCGTGTGTCAAATTCAAGAGTTGTCAGTCGGAATATCTCAAAAAATATACAGGGTGGCCCATTAGTGTGAGGAAGTACAGTATCTCTCCTATAATGAGGAGTATGATAAAATGTTTCAGATAAAAGTTATATGGTTTACTTTGTTGCTTATTTCAAAAATATTTTGGAATATACAGAGTGTTCCTTTTAAGCGGGGCAATACAAATCATCATTTTTTTAAATGGACCCCCTAGTAAATTTTTTTACCGTTAAACTGAGCAAAATGTTTTACAAAAGAAGGTTTTTTCTTTTTTCGAAAATTTTGAGGCGTTGTCAAGTTATTGCTGAAAGAAAATCTTCGGAAAAACAGATCACCAGCATACATCTTCATGACAGACGAGATATTGCACTTCCTCACACTAATGGGGCACCCTGTATATATCAAATCGGTCATACTCGTTTCAAAGCAAGGTCGGGGAGTCCAAATAGCATATGATCCTCGATCATCAACGCCCACCTCAAAGGTTCCAATGACAACTCCCCATGTGCAATACGTCATTGAAAACCTCTTGAAAAATGCTTTCCAGCGGTACACAATTTTTGGGGTAAAAAACATTCTAGAGATTTGAAATAGGCCGATAATGTTTCAGTTTGCAAGGAAAAAATAGACAACCCAACGTTTGTATATTCTCTAGGTTTCATACTTTCGATAGGTATAAAATTTGTTCGTCAAACTACACTAACATACAAAAAAACGCAACAAGTCAATATTTGGTAAAATTTGAGGTCTCATAGTTTTTTTACTTTTAGTTCAATTTTCAAATTTTTCATCAAACTGTAGATGAAATTATTGATTCCAACTTGCATATTCAGTCTTTCGTTAAATGCTGGCTTATTAGTCATTATACAGGGTGAATTAGGAGTTTGTTGTTGAACCCTTATTTTAAAAAATCCTGTGCGATAATTTCGTGGTGACCAGGGGCCCAATTCTCAAATGTCTACTATCCTGTGTCGCATGCGACAAAATATGTTCATCGCCTTTCTTGAATGTGCATTTGAAAGAGATGGAAATATTTTGTCGCATGCGAGAAAGGGTAATATAGACATTTGAGAATCGGGCCCCAGATCGTATCTCAACGAATTTTTCGGTAAGAGGAGACTTGATTGTGGAATTATCAGCCCCCTTCATCTCTACGCCGATACCCAGTCCGGAATGGACCTTTCCACTGTAATTAAAAAGCATATATGCTAATCAGCCCTAAGCTGTATAACTTCCATTAAAAATAACATCACCGTTATTCACCATTTCCGTTATTTTGCTATTGATTGTTAATAGCAAAATATCGAAAATGGCAAATAACGTCGTATAAGTTGTAACCATGGAATCTCAAATTATAATTACATCTGGATTGTGTTCTATGATAGTTGTCATTTGATATCAGATGTGTTTGTCGTCTGTTTCACGGAAAAGATCAAAAACAATTGTTTTTCTCTGTTTAACTCATTTGCTTACCTTATGTGATACAAAATAGATGCGAGTAGATCAAATCTGTATGCTGGAAACTAACAGACTCTTGAATATTTTATTTTCTGAAGTTAAAGGAGTTTTCAAATTCAAGGTTTTGTTGTTTATGTTGAGTAATTTTTGTATTCCTCATAACGGTGAAAATGTTTAAAAGTGCTTTGTACCCGGTTGTCTGAACACCAGTGAAAATTCAAAAAAACTATGTGTTCTGTGGTAATAACAACTTTTGTTTCATAAGAACTGTTAAATATTATAATTTGCGGTGTTGCCAACAATAGTTTTATAGCAAAAGGCTCGTTCAGAAAATTTGAAAGTTAGAAATAATATAAAAAATTGCTTTTACGTAAAATTTTTTGACGTGTTGATCCAGTGAGAATGTTTCAATTATTTCTCGATGGCTTATAATCAGCCAGTAGCTATATGTTATGGGAGAACGATATTCCCAATTTTGGAACGTGGATTATGTGGGGGATATTTCCGATGAACGTGACGTCAGAGAAATGTGATATTTTTCATAATTAAAAAAAGTAGAGTAGCACTCTTTGATAAATAGACATTTTACACTATTAACAATCGATTGAAACGAGTTTTGCAATGAATTTTTTGTAAATTAAAAAAAAAGGTTATAGTAAGTGAAGATACATTCAAGATACATTCAATTATATTATACTTTCGAGTGAGACTCGTAGTCTGTCTAGCATATTTTGACGATGGGTAATGCCCTAGTAGACGAACCCAAAAACCTGAACTAGAAGTATATCAGATAACCTATTTATTTGAACTTTTTGTTGTCATCATGCTTCATGTGTAAAGGCTGTGCCTGAAAACGTCAACGGGCAAGCATTTTTCATGCAGGGTTAAAAATGCAGAGTGGGAACGCATATCTCTGAACCGGCCTTAATAACTGTCGAGGTGATTTAAAAAAAATAAAACAAAAATTAGTTTTGAAAGTTGACTTCACAAGTCACTTCTTCTGCTAACTAACAAGTATTTCATCTGGAACGGAATGTGGGACGATTGGTTGTTTTTTTCCCAGCACTGGTACTGATTTGCATTCAAAATATTGCTCAGCGAACAGGCACACTTTACGACTCCCCAGGATTGACCCAACGATAAAATGTTGAACTTCAAGTAGGAAAATCCACAAACGACGCTTCTGCAAGACAAAGCGAGAAAACGCATAAATTTGTTAGAGGATGGCACAGTGACATTTCGAAAGGTGGCACCAAATTACCTTTCCTGGAATAGCGCCTCTGAATTAGTAAGACGTCGAGCATTTTCATTAATTCATAGTAGCAGGAAAATTCGCTTTAAGCTTTCATGAACTTTTTGGGGTTTTTATTTTTGGGATCAGGGTATACTGGGTGGTCCAATGAACAAGAAACTGACGATTTGTCATATTCATCGTTCTGATAAAATAAATCCTCGTTTTTTGAGGTGGGAGTATTTTGCGCATATTCTCAACTTTGGCACTTTAATCCCTTTGAAGGAAAATGGTTAGATGGGGTTAAATCCAACCTTAATAAAATCTTAAATGGGAATAGGAGTCCAGTGATACTAAAAAAAATATATCCTATCCGTCAACCAGAAGTCTTCGAGATACTTGAGCGAGCTAGGGAGGACGAGAACCTCACCTTTCAACGTGTGATATCATGCACGGTATCGTACTTAAAGGTTATCAAATTCTTTTTCAAACGCTTCCTAATGCTTTGAATACATTTTAAATATAAGTAATAAAAAGTCAACATTAAAATTTTCATCAACTTTCAACACAAAACGTGACAGCCACCTACTAGATTTTTCGATTTCATTCACATAAGATGCGTCCATGCACGATATTGTACTTTATTTTTTATTAAGTTACTATTGATTTTAGGGAAATAAGTTTGGCAATAAATATTTCTTTTCAGCGTATATTTTTAAACTAGGAAATTTTGTTTTGTTGAAAAGTTCTGGTAGAAAATGGAATAGAGGTTGCATATTTCGCCCATTTGAAAGATCACAACAAAATTAGAAAAATACTCGTAGGTAACCTTTTTATTCGTAGAACACATTCCTGAATCTTCCACAATTTCACAAAAGCAAAAAAGAATGTTTTCTCTTATTTTTGGAAGCGTGCAACTTTTCAAGAATGGGCCTAAAAGCTTTTGTTTACATGATAATCCCCCTTTGATTTTCGAGAAAGAATGACCTCCAAAAACGTGCGCACTTATTTATAAACACCCTGTAGAAGCTGACACAAACTTTGATGAAGCTCATAAAAGTCATTCGAACTACATAAAAAGCTGTTGTAAAGGCTGGACGGAAAGGAATCCAAATATTGTGTAACCTCTCGTCATCAATACTATGCAGACACCGTCGCTGTGCCTACTATAATAAAAAAACAATATCCGAACACAAATTGAGATTTCATTCATTTCACAGTGAGCTAGTTGCGCCAGCGACAGCGAAATGAACCCGGGGAATATACATTATTAAGACAAGAAGTCTTGAGTCTGTTCACGCTTGCCACACTTGACGAACGGGGCAACAATAGGTATATAAATTTGATATTCATGAACAGTCTTCCGCTGCCGAATAGAGAACGGTGTACTGCACCAAACATATAAGTTGAAAATATGAATACACTGCTCAATAATCGAAGTGGATATAAGAATAATTTCAAAATTTCAAGCTTTCAAGAAAGTTGTTCTCATTTGATATATATATATTAATATATATATATATATATATATATATATATATATATATATATATATATATTTTGATTTTTGATAGTCTCCCAGTGTCCTTGTTTACCAAGAAGATATACAGTACTTTTCACATCTACCGGGTGGCTACGGAAGTATTGACCACGGAATATCTCAGTTATTGTATGAAGTAGGTTTGTGAAATTTGGAGCGTCGATATAATGACATAAGAGCTAGAATTTGAGCATATTGACATGTCGAAGTTAACTTCCGGTCTGACCGGAAGTAACATCAACTTTCTTATTTTAAATGGAAACCCTATTTTTTTTTTCCTTTCGCTTTATTCAGCATTCAATTCCTTTTCTAATGACATATCACAAGTTGGTATCTAAATTAAATCAAATTATTATTGAAATTCACCGAGTAGGCCGTGGAAGCAAAATGAAAGCCAAAAATTGAAAAGTTGGCTATGGAAACCATACGTCACTTGATAACAGTTGCTACTACTGTGATATTTTATTTTTATTCGTCGGCGTTATAAAAAGCCGCCAAAAAAAATATTGGAAAAATTGGGAAAAAAACAATACTCTGTAGGTCCATAACTTAAATAGGAACATACAACTTTTTCTTGCCTGTACTATTCAGCATAACCATTCCTTTCTAATGATATAATAGAAAGTAATTTTTTGAAATGAAATACCAAAAAATCCAATTATTATTATTCAAATAACAAAAAAACAGATTAATCGAAAAAAAAAACAAATTTTTTGGTATTTCATTTCAAAAAATTACTTTCTATTATATCATTAGAAAGGAATGGTTATGCTGAATAGTACAGGCAAGAAAAAGTTGTATGTTCCTATTTAAGTTATGGACCTACAGAGTATTGTTTTTTTCCCAATTTTTCCAATATTTTTTTTGGCGGCTTTTTATAACGCCGACGAATGAAAATAAAATATCACAGTAGTAGCAACTGTTATCAAGTGACGTATGGTTTCCATAGCCAACTTTTCAATTTTTGGCTTTCATTTTGCTTCCACGGCCTACTCGGTGAATTTCAATAATAATTTAATTTAATTTAGATACCAACTTGTGATATGTCATTAGAAAGGGAATTGAATGCTGAATAAAGCGAAAAGAAAAAAAAAATAGGGTTTCCATTTAAAATAAGAAAGTTGATGTTACTTCCGGTCAGACCGGAAGTTAACTTCGACATGTCAATATGCTCAAATTCTAGCTCTTATGTCATTATATCGACGCTCCAAATTTCACAAACCTACTTCATACAATAACTGAGATATTCCGTAGGCAATACTTCCGTAGCCACCCGGTATAGCTCCATAGATTGGAAGGAAACTTATTTTGTAGGAATATGTTCACTCTTTCAGAAGTTTCTGGAGAATTTATAAAATTCAAACTTACCTTCATCAGGAACGATCTTTTTCATGTTCACATTTGTAGGTACTACCTGTATATATATTTTTGACGGGTACTTTAAATATGTATAGTATTATGTCTAATTGCAGATTTGCAGATGAATATATCGGCCAGCAAAAATCCCGGATATGAATCCCATTGACCATGTATGGGAGTAACTTCAACTAGAACTGATCCACATTTGTTCACATCAGTCAAGAAGTTTGGATAGGCGACTGGCAAACGGATATTTCCAGTAGAAATTCTCGACCGTGTTTGGAATTGCACTTGAAATGGTAAAACCCTCGTCATTTCCAGCTCGCGCAAGTCTCCAAAAGACTTCGGAGGGTTGTTCCTGAGGGGGCAGCAGGATGCCAAAAACAGCAAAAGAGCAAATTCTCATCAATACTTCCGAGAGTAGATCTGTGATAAATCAACATATATAGAAGACATATTTGGCCTCACACTTCTGCATAATCGGAAATTTTCTGCAAAACTTGAGAAACCATGTTTCATTCTATTCATTATATTTAAATTTCAAATGAATCGATGATTTTTTTGTATATTCAAAACAAATGAATAAAAAAACTTCTACTCTCATTGTGTAAAATAAATGACTAATGATTACTGTACTATGAACTTGGATGAGGGGCTGTACGGTATTAGACCCTTATCAGCACCATACTATTTTTACAATTAGCAATTTCCAGACTCTCGAATGCATCGAGAACCTATCTAATTAATTTCAAATTCTGATACGCATCAAATCGGTGGTTGTGATCCTTTATGAGTAAGATGCTCTTTGAACCGTATATTCATGGCTCTTCTACTTTGACCCACATACTTCTCGCAGTTCTTACAGCTAATTATTTCATCATTCCTTAACTTTTTTTTTCTTGTCTCATCTTTGGGAGTACCCAGGATCTGCAATAGCTGATAAAAGAATTTGTATATCACTTTCATATTGTTGAAATCCCGTGTAACTTGAAGTTTTTATGGGATAACGATATATTTTGGAAGGTTTTTCTCTTCTTGAAAAGTCCGAGAGTTACGAAGGGTTTTCTCAAATCTAGGAAAATTTTAAAACGATTTTTCTGTGCATGGGAACCAGAACACAAGAAAAAATAATCCACACCTCGACATCAACAGAGTACCATGTTACATTATTCACACATGAGCACTGACGAATTCTACATTTACGAAACGTTAGTAAGAACCTGCATGGATCTGTTATTTCTTGTCACATACTCCGCTATCCGTAAACCACTTTCCTGTACTGTTCTTGCAGTTATATTTGTTCAGTTTTCGCAGTATTATACTCGAGAAAGTTGATTCTGAGAAAAGCAGCCAGTCAATACCAAACGTCAACTACAAAGCGAGGGAATAAACAAAGTAAACGAAAATGCTTCAGCCATCAGCAAACACTCCAGATATACCGAAAGTCGAACATAACGAAGAAAAATAGAATCATAAAGGACGAGGTCTTTTAGATATACGAAAGAGATATTGAATTTTCGTATTATGAGACATTTCATCCAAGATATCCATTAGGCTTTCCTCCATTATACAGTATGAAGAGATGCCATATGAAATCTGGCCTGTTCACAGTAAAAAAAAATTTATTTGATAATTCAACAGCAGAAGTATCAAAAAAAATGAGTCGCAAGAATTAGTTAGTTTGTACAAAGAAAGCACAGAAACCGATTTTCAAAAATAATTCTATACGTACACAAGTTCCAGAGCAGATATGGAGTCCTGGCGCCGTAGTAATGGCCTCCGTCGATTTCGGCGTCGTCGGTGATTTCGTAGACGTCGTCGCCGTATCCAGTAATGGCGGTTGCTCACAGTCCGCGTGCTGCTGAGAACCAGGACAGCAGAGCCACGATCTTCTCGGTAGGTCTCCGGCGTACGGTTCGTCGTAGGTGCGTTCTTCAAAGCGGTCGTTCTTGCTTATGGTGTACAGGTGGCCGAAACTCAAATCCCTACGATTCGTAGTCGGGTTTGAGAAAAAAGGATTCGGGGACAATCGGTTGAGGGTACAGAAATGTAAACGTTCAGCGTTGGTATAATTACTAATCGATTTAGAAAAAATCAACAGAATAATATCGGCAACATGAATTCAATTTTAATCATGAGGACGACCTTTTTCCAACAGTTTCCGCTAAGATAAACGTTAGTTACTGAACTTCCAGGACTAGGATATCCCTTTACAAGCCTTCCGGAACAAAGCAGTGGGAAGATTACCATGAAACCATCTCGTTTCATCATCAAGAGAGCTGTAATTAACCCAACAAGAACGTACGGAGCCATTGTGTGATGGCCAGGTATGCTGAAGAGTAAGGCCAGAAATGATCTAGACAAAGTTCAAAGGCTGATTTGCTTAGGAATGACAGGTGCCACCTCTGCACCTGTACATCGAATATGAAGCCATGCGTACCGCTTACAGACTCGAAAGCGCAAGCCAATGGGTCGAAGTAAAAATTAACCATGGACATTCCCTAATCTGGAATAAGGCACAGGAGAGCTGTCTCATCTTACTGATGGAAAGAGATAACACACTGCCAATTCTGAACTCCAGAAAAGCCCAAAAATTGTCATTCCCACGAGGGAAGAATTGAATAACAGCATCGATCGTGCCCCCTGCCGACAGCATAGTCTGATACACAGACGGCTCAAGGTCAGAAGGCATGTCCGGAGCAGGGGTATATAAAAGGGGACCAAGAACAGAAATCTCTATTCCTCTAAGCGTATGAGCCTTAGTGTTACAGGCTGAAGTATATGCTATATTCACCTGCGCCCAAGAAAATCTAGACAATAGATGTCGAAGACCAATTGCAATTTGCTCAGACAATAAATCAGCAATACTGGCACTGGCATCACACAGGATCACATTAAAGCTGGTGTCTGAGTTTAGATATACCTTGTAAAACCAAGCAAAAAGAAGAAAAGTCAGCCCCTCTTCTGGGTCCCAGGACACTCGGGTGTCCAAGGAAACGGAAAAGCAGACAGGCTAGCCAAGGAGGGATCAAGAACACCACTGATTGGGCCAGAACCCACCCTAGGAATTCCAGACAACCTACCTACTACTGCAATGGAAGAACTATTACACAAACAGTTCATGAAATCATGACAGGACGTGCAATCGAAGCTCCACATACCCAGGCCTTCGAAAAAACTCAAAAAGGAAATCCTCTCCCTTGGGAGACGAGATCTCAAGCTAGTGACAGGGCTCCTGACAGAACACAATCATCTGAACATGTGCCAGTCACAATTCCCCACGGAATGCTCTGCATTGGTGCACCAAAGGAGAAAAGCTATTGGGGAAAGCATTCTTAACCCAAAGAACGTCAAAAAGGTTCAGCTAAGAAGGAAACTGCTGACTTACGCCAGGGAAGCTAGCATGCCCAGCTGAACCCAGACACGTGGTAGCACAAAGGGTCCGAGCGAAGAAGCCTACGCGCAGGGGTTTGAAAAACCCGCCCACCAGTGCCAGGAAGTAAGTTAGTATTGAAAGAGAAAAAAGGAAGGTATGAAAAGATTTCTGTGGAGAAGAAATCGAGAGCAGTACCTAACGCTCCTGACTAAACGAGATCTTTCCAAAAGATCCATAGTGGTCCATAGGTCCATAGTGGTCTTCATGCCAAAGACGATGATATAACTGATCGATTCGGTTATCCGAGATACTAATAGAGAGTATCCAATTTTTTTAGTATAAAAACACGCCTGTCAACGTAAATCTTGCCAGACGGCGTTTCAAAGAATTAGGAAATATCTCTGGAACAAAGACGTTGCACCTACGACGTTACTTGACGTTTGCTGTTCATTTAATAATACATCATATGCCTCTGTGATATTCACGAAAATAAACGTTGACACAGCCCCAAAGCTGAAAGGTAAAAGCTACGACAGAATGCCTTCAGAAGAAATTGTCATCACCACTACTGTGGAATCTCATGATAACATCCTCATCTTAACATGGTTTAATTGCTCTGGGTACCGAGTCAAAAGTTTTTCAGGGGGTGAGAGGGCAGACGCCTCGGCAAGAGCAATTGGACCAGAAGCAACCCGCGAAACACCGATTGGGGACATCAAGCAAGATACAGGGAATTGGGTATGAAACCATCACTTATTTGACTGGGCAATATTGACGATGGGGGCGACTGACCAGCAATAAAAACACCTTATTTGTCTGAGCCGGAACACTTTTAAAAGGGTCACTGCCACCTGAGAAAATACCTATCAGTTGGGGATACACCAAGACTCCATACGACACAGGTCATTGATGAGGAAGACTTCTCGCATATTGTTTGAATGCTAAGCTCTTACTCCTGTGAGGGTGGCTATCTACAGATACGATTCTGAAGGTGCCGAGGCGAGAAAATTACACACCGAAAGGAGGAAATGAAAAGATAAAAGACGATATGAACGACAACATTAGTAGAAGGAATCAAAAATATCCTCGAATCTTCAGGATTAAAAATAAATTAGAAATATGAATTGAAGTACTTTATTGAGAGATAATTAAGCAAAAGTATGTAAATTAAACATGCTATTAAACAAATGAGTGAAAGGATATGAAATCCAAAATGAACTAAATAAAATTGCAGAAGAAGAAAGGAAGGAAAATAAATGGAAATGAGACAGCGAACAGCAAAAATTGAAAATAAACACGAATAACCAAAGGCCAAAAAAACTAATAGAACAGTGAATTGACAGAACCACGAAGACGATCAATGCAAAGAAAGAGGATCTGATAAGAAATTCAGAAATGAACGTAGAATTTGCTATAGAAAATGGCATAATGTTAAAGAACGGAACCAGAGGAAGAATATAATTAAATTCGCAATATGGAACATGGAAAGTACAAATGGCGGAACAATTATTGGCACCGAATTTTGATTTCGTTAAGAATCCCTAGGAATTAAATGCAGTTGGAGACGCGACTGGATTTGAAGTTTTCTATTGAGTTTGTAACTTGTATGGAATTCAATAGAGGATTGAAGGTTCTATAGAGATAAACAACATTAGAAATTGCCACCCTTACATTTCTATGCCCTCCGCCGGAACCCCAACCCCGTACTCACCTTCCGAAATGGCCTCCGACGCAGCACTTGGCATGATCCACCCCTCCGAAGTTGCAGTTCTTGTAGCTCACCTCGTAGTCCGTGAGGAAATTCGGCCGGCCGTCCGCCAGTATTTTGCCGTAGAGGAAATTCGGATGCATGTGAGTTTCGGCGACGGGAACGACATCTTTCCCCGGCCCCAGTTTCGGACCTGAATCGGGCGTCCTCAGCAGGAGCTTTTCGGGACTGGGCGTGCCGGTGCAGGTGTCGACGGGGTTGAAGATGTAGGTGGTGAGGCAGCTCTTGTCGTCGCCGCCGCCGTTTTCCAGAGTGAGATCGGCGCCCGCCAGTATGAACTTCTCTTGCGGTCCGGCGGTGTTACAGCATTATAGCGTCACTAGGAGAATCAACTTGTGCTTGTGAGAGTTACGACTGAGATTATGGGTAATCACATTTTTTACGCGACACTGTTCACCAGGTTTTCACATTATTTATTATAATTGTCGAAATTGTTACTGAAACAATGAAGGTTTGATGCGTTGGCATGTGCCGAAGTACAGGAATCTGAGATGTTTCGTTAAGATGTAGAAATTTCTCATTTTTCTCCAGGTTCTTGGGAAAAAAAGTTATTTATGTATCAAGGGAATAATAAGGGCCTTAATTACCGATGGCAAAGTTTGCGTCCCGAAGGTCTCCGGCCTTAGGGACAGCAATTGCCTGAGGTCATTGAGGCTCATTAATTCCCGTGGGAGAGGTAGTTGATTTTCTTAAGAGATATGACCTTGAATATATCTGCGCGTCGCTCACAGGCAACAACTCACAAAATTATTGAAATGTAAACCGAAAACATTGACTCAACTACTTCACTATAATAGCCTATAACAGCCTACGTTCAGTAGACGACTGCCGAAACGTAAATTTGTTCTCTGCGACTGTATGAGTAATAGCTCTTAAGAAAATCCACTACCTTTACATAGATAATCTTATTTCTGACCAATTTCAATATAATTTTGTTCCTTTTTAAATGGAATAAATGTACCAATTATTACCATCCCGCTATATTTGAATCAGGTACCATTGATTATAGGAGTTTTGTTGTTGCTAGGTTGTTGCTATATTACTTGTTTATAAAAAGAACCATGTTATCAAGCTGTGTTTGGGTTAAAAACATGTTTTCTACCCAAAATAAAATGGAGGGTATTTTGTTTGAAGCCAAAGAAACTTATTTCATCACAACATGCAATCGATTTCCGATCGGTTTTGTTAGCTGACCCTACTCTAACACGATTAGAAAAAATAACTAAATATTCATCACAACTTATCATAGAGCTAACGCAACTGCCAATCAAATTTTGACATCTCATATAAATCTCTACGACTATTAATAACACTTGTTATGTAAATTATCAATTTCTTCAATTAAATTCACCGATCAATCCTTGAATATTGACATTGAGTGTATAAAAAAGTAGTATTTATCAGAGAGCAGTTCTTGTCCATGAACCCACTTGGTAATACTTCATTCCACTTTCACAGCAAATGGAAAAAATGAATCATAATAAGCAATAAGGAGGCGTGAGATCATTTCAATTCAGAAATAGATTCTAAAAGTGTGGCTTTTTAACGATATCTAAAAGTTGAGCCGCCGGCACCGATTGGCTTTGAGAATGTTTTCATAAAAATAGTAACCATACTTCATAGTTCAAGTCCGATTTGAATTAGGTAGGAAACGAGTTGCAGGAAGCAAAAACGCCGCCTCAATCCTATTTTGAGAGGAAGAAAATTAAAATAATTAATTAACGCTCTATACAGTGCATTCATATACAGTGTACACTTCCGTAATTCTTCATGTAGAATTGTGAAATTTGCAGAATCGATAGATACACAAATAATGTGAACATTGATAAACACTGTACGCGTGCAGCAATTAAAACGAAGACATTTCTGGAAAAACTTATAGTTGGTGGCATAATACATCGAAAATGCTGTCGGATTCGTTTTCAGACTAACCATTTCACTACTGCTCTCACAGTTCTACGTAAAATAATACGATAGTGATGGGGGCGTTTCCATGAGAAGTGGGACAAATTGGGATTTTTTTAAACTCAATTTTACCAGGAAAAAACTTGTTAGCCGTGAAATAGTTGTACTGATGACGAGTCCGGAGATATTTTCGATCTGTTTTGCCTCCCACTTTGTTTTTCGGAAATGTCATTTTCTACAATTTTGATATACCTATATTGATAGGAAAAAATATGCTTTTTTTGGAAGGAAATTACCCCTCCACACTCCAAAACTTTTCAACTCGTTTACGGTTACAGATAAAGCAATTTTGCAAACGCCAATCAATTCAGAATAATGAAATTAGTATATTCTGTGAATTTCAACTCGATTGACAAATAAAAGAAATAACTCGAAAAAAAGTCCTAAAATCATCAGATTTACTTGAAATTCGCACTATATACGCAAAATTTCATGCTGATTCCAAAAATATGTGATTTGTATGAGCTCAAAAATACATGATTCAGCATAAAAAAGGAATAAAACGTCAAAAAAAATTTATTTATAATTTTTCAAAAAATCGCAACGATCTCAAATGAAACTTGATATATGTTAAGTGTTCAGTGTTATACTTTATGTTGACGAAGGAAAACCAAAACCCTTCACGTAAGTTTACTTGTTAATTTTATTAAATAGTTTCTCCAGACTAGTTTGTGAATTTGGCTGGTATTGTTAATAGTGTATTTATGACATAAACGTTTACACGTGATTTCATATTGAAAATTCAAATAGATTTGTTCCTAAATTTTATATTTATTTACATAATAACAATTGTCCATAATTTTATATTTTAGAGCCCTGAGGATGGCAAAATATATTACCGAAACGTTGGCCTGTTGAAAAATAGTGGTTTTTCTATAAGACGACCTAACCCCAACAACTTTGATGAGAATATTCAAAAAAGGTTGAGTTTAACGAATGATACTGGGAAAAAAAATTTAATATTTTTTTTTTTGGAAATAAATGACCCCTTTGAACTCCAGATGAACTTTTCAAATCGAGAACGGTTGAAGATAGAGCAATTCTGCGAACGCCAATCAATTCAGAATAATGAAATTAGTATACTCAATTTCAAACTAAAAATCTAAAAATCAAGAAAAATACAAAATTATCAGATACACTTGAAATTCGCACTATATACACAAAATTTCATGCCGATTTCAAAAATATATGATTTGTATAAGTCTCTTGCCCGAGTTTTGAAAAATTTTTACATTTCGTTTTTCAAAAAATCACAAACTGTCAAATGAACCTTGGCGAGCTGATTTCGAATCTCACAATGGAGCATTAACGAAAAAAATTAATATTTTCAACTCAAAATTACAGAGGTTCTTTAAAAAACCTATGAAACCTCTAATCGAGTTAAAATCGGTTTCAAATTTGATGACCATATACAAAAGAGGTTGATTTTTACGAAATTTTACGAAATGAGAAATGACCACTCTCAACTCCAACTGAACTTTTCAACTCGTGCAAACGCTAATCGATTCAGGATGACAAAATTTTAGTGATTCTAACGGAATATACCTGAAGCCATTACAGCATCGGAAATCGATAGACACTTCAAGTAGAGATTTAACAAATATGAATTCTAATTTGAACTGATAAATAAAATATATAATAGTAATCAGACAGTATGAACTTTGAGGAGTATATTTCAACTGACACGTAAAAAAGGAATGAAACACGATGGAATTCTGGAAAAATTTTATATCTCACTTTTCGAAAAATAGCAATGTTCTCTCAAATGTTCCTTGACGAGCTGATTCAGAATCTCACAACGAAAATTTATTTCTATGTAGCAACGAGTGCCAATCATATCCAAAAGGGGTTGAATTTCACAAAAAGTAATACGAATAGTAGTACGAATAGTTAAACATCAACTGGATTTTTCAAAGGCAAAGAACACCTGCAGAGATACCGCACCATAACCTAACATTATGTAATAACTATGAGAATATTGAAGAATCTGGAATCACAGTCGCTGACAGTGGCGAAAACACCACACATAGACCACCTTGAATTGCTCAGATTTCTCAGAGAATTGGGTGTCAAGAGGCTGCTTTTAGGAAGCGGAGGAAGTAGGATAAAACAGATGTAATTTGGCCGCACTGTATCAGTCACCACCTACCACCTCTCCTACCAATGGTAGAAAGTCGCCTCAATGAATGCTCACCGAAAGTTTATGTTCGTCAACTTGGAGCAATTTGATAATAAAGTAGTCGATATTATATTTTGCATCATTTTATTTCATGTCTTTGCATCGTTCTGGAATGTCCTCATATTGTAATTATTTCCAGGCCGGGCCTGACCACCTCATTATTCGACCTCTGCCTGTAAACAACGCATCTCTGCTCGCTAACGGTACAACCATGACTAATCACGTCCAAGATGGAACGATAACTAGCTAAAGAATGTCTACCCAAATTCGAGAGCATACGAGAGCCATCTGAACGAGTCACCGCAAAGTCTCGAAAGTTCGAGAACGGAAGAGGAATCAACATGAGATGGCAGGCAGAGTCGCAGAGTTGCAGTTGCAGATAAAGTTCGAGAGTTCACAAATAGCCAGCGACAGTGAAACTAAATTGAAAAAGTTATAGTGAAATCGATGTTTCACATGAATTATTGTTTAAGAAGAGTTTCGAATAAATTAGCAAAATCAATTTAGTGTATTTTCACTATAATATGTTTAATTATTGAACCAACAATTCATATTCCTCTCATAGTTTTTCATCTCGCCCCTTCTGGCTCATTGTCTAGCGACGCCCTTTGTCACATCGGTACGTTGATACAATTAATAACGAAACGTCTAACTTTAGCTCGTATTCCCTGTAACCTCAGTTGTGCTGAAGTACCTAATTCTTGTTTCTGATGCATTCGAGAACTTTTAGTTCACGAAATTCGAGTAGTTTCGTGACACCCGTTTGAACTTTTACCAGATATCTGAAAATGTTCGCGAGACATCTGGAAAACAGCGCAATATGAAAGAATGTCTGACAGTTTGAGTGAAATTTCAGATACATTGTTACATTTTTAACTCAAATAAAAGAAGTCTAGGAGTTATGAAACGTTTGTGTTCCGACGATGACGGGCGAAATAACAAATAGTACACTTTTAGTTACTTCGAAAATAAATGTCACCCCAGAGTTGAAAAGTAAAATATCACTCTAGAATGATAAGATATATATTGAGATATAATACAACCATATTAACGCATTTTCATAATGAAAAATTTAACTCCGCGTGTAATCGAACACACGACTTCTCTAGTTGAAACAAACGACGCGTCCCACGCTCTACCAACTGAGCCAATTGGACCTGTATACAGTGACATTCGAAAAGTACGAAAGAAATGGTATGGTACGCTCATTTGGAATATTTTTCCTCTTGGTGGAAACGCTTAGAGAGAAGGGTACCCCATATTATTTCAAATTGTTGATACCTCTCTGGCACAATATATTCGAACTTCGTTCGGAATATTACAGTATACTCTTTCCGGAGCCTGTGCTACTTGGGAGTGATTTGTCTTGTTCTTGATCTCCCGTGCGGATGGCGCTGCGATCAACTTTGTTGTGGGTCGTAGTGTCATCTGTGGGGCAATATTAGTTAAACGTTTGATTATTATTCATTTGGCAGGGGCAGGACAATTATAATGTCCGACCTACCCTGTCACTGATGAGAGGCAATAGAACTCGAAACATGCATGTCTGCAGGTGGTCATTCCTAGCCAAATGAAGGATAATTTTCTGTTCAATTACAAGACAAGCAATTGCAATTGGGTCTTCTTGGAAGAACGTTGCACAAATATCTGTCAGATGTAGTTCAATGTCCGTCGTGGTATTAGCCAGTGAAGTGGTTATTTTCTGACAGATGTTTGCCTTTATTTTTTCACTTGGTGGAAACGCTTAGAGATAAGGGTACCCCGTATTCATTTCACAACGATAAACAAACGTATTGTCAAAGGTTATCAAACAGTATCAAACGGTCTTGAGTCATCCATTTCACATAAGCTAGACAGGCGGCAGAAGTACTAAAATCTACTTTAAATCGATCGTGAAAAAACAAGTGAACAAACCTAAAAACTCCACTTTATTTCCATTAAAAATACATTACACATGATAAATATTGCACGTTTCCTCGCAATACATAACGGGCCATAAATTTCACTGCCATAAAAATAAATAAAATAGACGTGAAAATCGAATTTGCCTTGAAGACGTTGCGTAAGATGAATTTTGCTACCGCTACTCCAGCCAAAGAAATACACAAGCAACGTATAAAAATATACACTTGTGTAATTTCGTAAACAATGTAACGATTAGACGGAGATAAATTTTCAACAATAGGATGTTTTCAGCATTCTAATCCGACAAATGAATGTATTGAATACAAACTCATTTACGTTACGAATCTAGAAAGTGAAGTCATTCATGTATAAGCATACATGTTCTGGTTTCGACTAGTCCGTCAATATAATCAAAGTTTATGAGCGTCTGTTATTAATATTGTTACGATATTCCTAAATAATATTCTTTTTATTAACTCCGCTATAAACATGCCGCTACTAAACTGGCTAATAAAACACTTGGATCTCTTTAAACTGCTCAACCGACTTCAACTAGCTGAATCTTCCAAAAAAAACTTCTTAACAACTTTTTCGGGATTCTTCTGTTCTCGTATCATTATCCTTTCAATTTTGACCGTCCCGTTCAAGTCTTTCTGGGTGAACGACCTTGATTTTCGCTCTCGGGCTGCGTTGAATCCTGTAGACCACGTCGTTTGTTAATTCTCTTCACTATCGTATAGGGTCCTTCCCAATATGGTGTTAATTTGGAAGAAACTCTTTTCTTACGACGAGTGTTGTACAGCCACACTCTCTCCTCTCTTTAAATTGACCTTAAAATCGTATCGAGCCTTCATCCTATCGTATCCCTCGAATTGTCAATTTATTAATATTAAAGAGAAACATCTACGATACTGGTCAATTCCTCTTTGATTTGAGCCTGAAGCCGGACCAATCGCTAAGCGTTCTTCGAAAGAATCATCGCTGCATTCCGATAAACCGATAGTTCTAGATGGTTCGAGGTAGCTCCATCTAGACGCGCATGGAGGAACGATAAACCTTCGAGGCGTCCTGAAAAAGAGTCACTCAGGGGTGTTATTTTTGACATTCTGATGTTCTCAGAATGTACCAATACGTGTACTCGTTAATACCGCTAACGGTCAAAAATAGCCCCATTGAATTCTTTGAACAGAACGCTTGGTAGAAAACTTATCGTCGAAATTTTTGCTGCAGCTCTTTCCTAGCTCAGTCAATTTTGTTTTTTTTTTCGGTCACTGACAAAGCCACAAACTCGCTCAAGGTTGAAAAGAAACACACACCTGTCGTTAATGTGTTTTCGATAAGTAAATAATAGTTGAACGGAAGCAAAACATAATTGAAGTAACTAACTTTACAACGTGACAGGTTGCCTTACTCTCGACTCAATAGCCTTTTGTCCTAAATGAGTTATTAAATAATCACCAGCATTCGCCGTGTATGGCAAGAGAACTCTCGTACGTTGTCTATAAATAGCAATAATTAGTGGAAAGTATGTTTCAATCAAGTGGCGGAAGCACAAACAGGGCAGTTCGAGGAAGGACATATCAATTCCATTATTCCTCCAGTAATGTTTCCTATTTTACAGGTTCACACAAAAACTAAAAGCCTGCATGTATAGATAATCATCATGAATAGCCACAGTAAAAAGTAATAGACCAGGACCAAGTCAAAATTTAATAACCGAATTCAAGAGAAATTCTTAGCACAAAAGAGCATTTTATACGATTTGATACCGTCAAAAAATGCAGTTTTATATCTTAACCCGATCCCCCAAATTCCATTCCATCATCTCCGAAAAGAAAGAAATTGTAGGGAGAGGCACGTTCCGTGAACACCCGGTATATTTTTTCAGTAAAATAGATGGGAGAACTATACAAGCAATCAGATATATTGTAGTTTCCCACGTCAGAAACTGGGGCACTCGCCATTTTCTTCGACGACACTGTATACCAGCGACACCGATATCGCATCGCACTTTCATGTAATGTGAGAACATACGTGATCTTTCCGTGAAATCTGATGATGCTATGGTTATAAAATTGTTTATCTTTCATCAGCGAAGTGATTTTCACAACGGTAACCCACATCAAAGCGATAATATCTATTTCATATAAAACTCTTGAACTTGACTGGTACTGTTAGTACTCAAACACATAACAATAACTTCGCAGAGAGATGACTTCAACGGGAGAACTTTAGAATGGCGAGAAAAAAAAAGAGACCAAGTTGTTGAATGCCCATCTGTTCTCACAATATCTTAAGTCTTATGTGGTCTGGTCTGAGTGATAGTCCGGGGGTAAAGGTGTGATAACATAACTGAATTTGAAAAATGTTAAATAGTGAGTGTAAAAAACATATAAAATTATTTATTTTTCACCTGTCCATTACTGCTTTATAATACCTTGGCAACGGTTGTTATAACAGACCCATAACGCCCGAGGCGTTATGGAGGGCATTATAAATCATAACGCCCGCTAAATGTTTTTTTCTGTAGTTCAATAAATTACTTACTCAGAAAAGTTTTATTTATAACTGTACATAAAAAGGTACTAATTATTTTCTCTCAAATAGAAATTACAATTTTCAAATGTTCCTTAAAAATTAGTACCAAGTTTGAAGTTCTGTGAGTTGACCGATGATCAACTCCCATCGGGCAACATTCATTCCTCGGACCAAAGGCCCTCGGGTGAATGTTACCCTCCGGGC
Source organism: Chrysolina americana (assembly GCA_958502065.1). Lineage (NCBI taxonomy): Eukaryota > Metazoa > Arthropoda > Insecta > Coleoptera > Chrysomelidae > Chrysolina > Chrysolina americana. The sequence goes on along the minus strand of OY293417.1, from coordinate 65,170,654 downwards.
GTTAGGATCTATATAACGCACTTGGTACATTAATAGCTATTATAACATGCCGAATTTATCGAACATTGCGTATCTGAAAGTCTTGATTGAAAAGCGGTTGACAAAGCTTGAATGGGTTGGTTCAGCACCAAGAATTACAGGATTCTCCGTTTCATGTGAGCCCGAAGACAGATAATGTTTATTTTTCGTTTATTGAAATATAATATCACATCTAATTGAATTATTTCTGAAAGTAAAGTGGTCGTAGTGTTAGACCGTTTGTTTCCCATCCAAGCGGCTCAGGTTCGATCCCCACCGCCTGCCACAGAGCTAAAGTGGTTCGGAATCCACTTGTACGTAAGCTGTAGGTTCCGGATCTCCCTTGCTCGCACAAGCTCTGCTTTTGAGGGGTTCCTTCTGAAAGCCTGGGTGATTAGTTGAAACAAGATTTAAAAAAAATCTTCATGAGAAATTGGCGTGCCTATAAATTGACAAATTCAGAAAGTCAGAATAAGTGTGAAGTAAACACAACTCGGGAAGAATATAAATGAAAAATATCGTTGTCAAAGAAAGCTGAAAACGAGAAAAACTTTCGAAATTGATTTCGCCATCTGGCTGCAGTCTTACGACCCTCAAAATTCTTCAGGACTCTTATGCGAGCTCGGAATGAAATCATCACAAACCAAACCCACAATTTCAATGTACAATGTAGAAAGTTTCAGTTTTAAACTCTCAACGATGAATGAATATGAAGAATTCAGACCAGCTGAAGTTAGAATCAAGCACAAAGCAAAAACCAACGTTGCTTCCGGGACTAATATAATGTGCACTAATTAATGGCGGAGCACTGAACAATTATAACGTTAATTAGGACTAACAAATTTAACACAGTAACTCCGAGACAAGCAAGATATTTATTATTATTAGGACAACAATTAACAGTTTAGATAATATTGTTTGCGGTCTGTTATATCAAATATGACTCAGATGAATGGGCGAGGAAACCCGAAATGAACGAAATAAAAAACCTTTATAAATTGATAAATCTGTTTTATTAAGTACCTAAATCAAGTCCTATTTACGTAACGAATTCTTCATATTTGGTAATCATTTATTGAAATTTCATTAGAGGAGTAATTGCAAACCACAGGGCTTGGGAGATTTCCATATACTATTATTATTCTCGTGATTCTTCAAACTCCCTTATTTATTTTGTCTTTTTAGTATTTTTCTATAAGAATATCTCTTTTTTTTCCGATTTCATCTTCCTGCTCTTTATTAAATATTTCTCATTCTTGTGATCACGAAATTTTTAACAGGTTTCTTCTTTTGCAAGTTATACGGAATATGTAAGCAGAAACAAACAAATGTCTCCATTATTTAGTCTGGTTCACAAATTCCACAAATTATGATTTCGGTGGTCCAGCAAACAACTATTGAGTGCAATTTAAAAAAAAAAAGGATTTTTTTATTTTTAAATAATCATAGTCTGGCCAGGAATTTTTTAGCCAACCCACCCGCGATAATTTTTTGAACTAACAGTTTGCGACCAATTCAACATAATTCCTGCTCTCTGGACGTACTCCATCCTCTTCATTTCCAGATTCCTGACTGCCACTCCCAAATTATTTCGAACTTCTTTGCAAGTTATACTCCATAATGCCTATGGGTTTGCCTGTTATTGCAAGAATATTTCATACTAGACTTTTCTTTTTGTTTTTCAGGTGTTGCAAAATGTTCCGCAGCCAGTACTGTTCTTCCTTTCTTCCTTCAACACAAGCTTCATCCTTCTGGTCAGGAAATTTTGCAGGAACCGGCTTAGTTCCACTAGTTTTTCTTCATCTCTCTTGTTTGCCAATTCATGCAAAGTTTTCTGCAACCGGTCTTGTGTTTTTTCGCATTTTTCTCTTTACATGCATGAAGATTCACTGGGAATCCAGAATGAGGCTGAGCCGGGTTCTGCTGCAGATTCCTATCACAAGTACAAACAAGATGTGGAACTCGTTGCGAGCATGAATCTCAAACATTACAGGTTCTCGCTATCCTGGACTAGGTGATTGATATAAAGTAGATACTGATTGATGTTTTGTGGAGGAGTTGCATTCATGTTCTTTGGGTATTTCAACCTTTCATAGTCTGATGAAAAAATATTTCGAACAATTTTATTGAAATATGATGAGGTTGAAGTATTCAAAATGCTATGTGCGCTACTGTGAAATGAGATGTCAAACAAAACAGTCCCCGAAGATATCAATTCACCAGAATATCATCAGATGTTTAGTAGAATTTGCTCTCTTTTTGATATAAATCTTTCCATCCATTAAGCCAAAAACTCATTTTCGATTAAAATTCAGGAAAACGTAAAATTAGTTCATTATTATTTGTATTACTTTTGATACATAAATAACTATTCTTTCAGTCTCGCCTGATATTCTTGTCTGTTCCGCTACTAATCATAAGGAGCAGGCTCTTCAGAGAATATTCACAAAACTTCAATTTGAGTGACTTACATCAATATTTGTATTTAAAATAAAAATAAAATAAAATACCGCCTGGTGTGCAATTTCCAAACTTTCCTTGAATTGAAATAATTTCTTCTTGAAGAATTTAAACCATTTTCACTCTCCCATACATACACTTGTTAAAGTTATCACTAACATCGTTAAAATTTTCTGAACAATTTTCTGCTCGAAACAGAAGCTTTTTACAACAGAAGTGAGTAGCAGAAAAGAGAGGCTATTTGTGGAATTTCAGTAATCAGAATAAAAAATTCAGCATTTAATAAACACAACTCATCTCTCTAATCTAAATGTTACTATGAGATTACTTTTCAATCTGATTTGTTTGGAACTGATGGATAATGTTGCCCCTGATGAAGAGTCAGAACGGTATCACCTATAATATTTTAACCAGTTCTACTAAAAGGAGACTGATTACAATAATTTTTGCCCAAATAATGAACTGAAAACCATGCATTCCCGTGCAGGCAAGTTCTTATTACTTCTGTCAGAACGTCGAAAATAATAGGTTAGGGTACTCTTGTAAAGATAATTGAACGCCTATTATCCAAATGATGTGTCAATTGACCCCTTTTCCATTTGAGATTCTAAGAGTAACATCTACCCCTCCTAGGGCTTCGAATATTCATTGAAAATATTTCCCTTGAAAATAAAATGGACTTGTTTTTTCGATTTCTCGTATCATTTTATGAAAAAAGGATATTAGGAGTGGGAAATTTTCAACTTTAAGATTTTGCTGGTCGTTTTTTGCACTCAAAGTTTCTTGGAGTATTTCTCACTCTTAATATGAATGGCTCCATATTTCTTGATATAATTTTCTTCAGGATACTACCCAGTGGTTTCAATGATTCCATAAATAATGCTGGCATAAAGTACTACAAAAACCTGATTAGTGAACTGAAGAAAAAGGGCATTACTCCAATGGTCACTCTTTACCATTGGGACCTTCCTCAGTCGATCCAAGATCGCGGAGGCTGGACTGACGAAAAAACTATCCAATATTTTGTAGACTATGCGAGGGTTGCGTTCCAATCTTTCAGTGACGTTGAATATTGGATCACCATACACGAACCTAAACATATATCGGATCGAATATTTCCTCCACAGACATTACATGTTAGTTGCCCCGTTGCATTTGTGGAACTGTCGTACAATGTAATCTCTCAGCGTTTATTTTGAGAACTCGACAACGACAAACGCTATTACGTACATGAACCTCGATTGTTTATTTTGTTGGTGGCGCTTCCTATAAATCTTGTTCTTCGTAAGTGGCAATTGACGCACAACATTCAATAAACATGGACCTTTGAACGTCTGTTTCAGCACATCCTGTATTGAATTGGAGCGAGCAGTCATTGTATTACATTGAGACAAGCGTTGATCGTAGAAAATTTAATAGTTAAGGTTCCGTTTGGCGATGTGAAAATAGGCAATTTTTTTTAACTCGGTAGTATTTTTGGCCTATTTACCTTCGAAGACCGATTACAGCGAAAAATAGCCAGTAAAGTATCAATTTTTTATGTGTTGGTAGCTTAGAGACCTGCAAAGTTTTTAAAGTCAGCTCGGACCTATAGAAACTCTTTTTCTTAGAAACTATAGAGAAATATAACAATTTTTGAAGGCCTACCAGTAGAACACTTTCAAAAATTACAAAAAAAATCTCTAAATCTACAAAAAAAATTGTTGAAAATACAGGGGGTATTTTCGAATACCAATGGGTATGAGAAATTCAGATTCTTTTTTTGTCCGTCACTATTTGGACCTCCTTGTATAATGTCGCTTAAGCCCTGTCCCAAACGGAAAGGGGAAAATACAACAGCTCTGGTAGGGTAGGGGGCTCTGACGCAAGATGGAAGCCAAGATCAAGTCGGCGAGAGAACACGCGTCTTGTATTCAGTGTGTGATGATGGAATACGTGGTGGCCAATAAGCCTTTCACACCCACAGTGCGGCAAATATCCGCTAAATTGAAACAAACTCACCACCCATTAAATCTTGATGGGATACGAATGCTGGCGGCTATAAAGGAGTCATTGGTGAGTCAGACTCAGATACTCCAGCTGTAGCGCCCTTTGAAGCTTTCTGAATCTACTTCAGTTGTCGAATTCAAGACAACCAAGACTTTGGTTTGTATTTCACCAAGCCCAAGCCCAAACTATCTTGGAATCATGAAATACGAAAGAAGATTCTAATTATTCCTTCACTTTCCATTCTTCGTGGAAACATCCTTTTTGAATTCTAATATACACCCTGTAAAATCAAATTCTGTCGAATTCTTGAGCAATAAACTATTACAGCGCCGTCAAGAAGACTCGACGAGCGGATAAACCGTTCATCAGCCAAAACTACAAATTAATCATCAAGTAGCATTTGAAGCCATTAGCCAACACCCACTCACGATATGAGGTTATGGCCCTCTTTCATACGGCTTGCTTATCTATTGAGAATTAAGGAATCTGAGTTTTTTATCACTAGAAGTTCAGATTGATACAGCAGACTGGAGCCAGTGCTGACGGAAGGCGAAGTAGGCAGTAAGAGGAAGTGTTTTCAGCTTCGTCTAGCATGTTTGTTTCACGGGACTCGTTGCCAAATTCTACAAAAACTAAAACGAATGATCTTTGTTGAATACCTCGCACTACCCAACAAGTGTAAATGGATAATTATTATCTATACGAGAGTGGAATGAAAGTCAGATTGGTACTTTTTGACGGACATTTTTTTAACGAATGAGCTGTATCTATTTTTTGACCTCGTAAAAGCTCTCGATACTGACGCTATAAATAATTCAGTTTACCAAATTCAAGTTGGAAATGGGTGAGAAGTTATCACGAAGAGACTTGATAGTGATGTAATTCCCAAAGGAAGCGTCCTTGGACCTTTGATATTTTTATTATTCATCAGTTACCTCCCGGGTCGTATAAGCCAAGTATACGTACGCAAATGGCATATCAGATACTTCTGATGCAAGAAAATAGAGTATGAATGAATTTTTTGATTGACGATTCAAAAATAGGTCATTGAAATGTATTCTGGCGCTACTAAAATGTCATGAAAATCAAATAATTGTATTCAATATAAAGTTTATCATAGTCAATGGCATCCTTCAACTTCAGATAAACAAGTGTCGAAAACGGTGATAGCAAGAGCAATTTTTAGTTGGCGAAGGCAGTCATCGATAGTTGGAGGAAGGAATAAAAAAATACAGATGATTCACCATAATTATATTAGACTTTCCATCAAATTAAAATTCGGTAAACTCACTCAAAAACGATTGAATTTTACGAGAATTAATACATTTATACAATAAAAAATGTATCATAGTCAGTAGCACTTTTCAATTTTAGATACATTTATATATCGAAAACTGTGATAGCTACAGTAATTTTTGGAACGCCAGTCGATACAGAATGCTATAATTGGTCTTTTTCGAAATTTTCACAATGATTTTAAAAACAAATTACTATGATCAAAAAATTGTCCAAGGGGTATACCCCTAAAAATTGGAGAAAATGCCATAGGCCAAGATCAATAATTGGACTAAATTATCCATAGAACATGGAAAACTTGAACGTTTTGATATTCAGATCTAGAGAGACTTACTTTTCAACCTATAGAGGCGATTGAAGTACATAATAAAGAATTTAAATAGTTACATTCACTTCCAATCAATTTGCAATTTAGTAAGCTCACTGAAAAAGGTTGAATTTAACGAAAACTGACCCATTTTTTATAAAAATGTATTGCTGTGAATTTTCAACTCAAGATATAGGTATTTTATATACGGTGAAAAAACCCATTATTCGAAATCGAGACGAGACGAGAAATCTCGGTTGAGTCCCAGATGGTCAGAGAGAAAATATATCAAAAATATCAATTCAAAACTTCAGTAGAAACCCCTAATGCTCTCCTTAATTAAGGCAGATATCTGACAGAAAACAACTACTTCCCTGGCTAATACCACGACGGACGTTGAATTAAATCTGACACATATCTGTGCAGCGTTCTCCCTAGAATTTGGGAGACAGCCACAAATGCTTTCTGTATCAAGTAGCAGAATCCTGCCCGACATGATCAAGGACTTGACCACTTACATACCGGTTTCGAGGTGTATTGCCTCTCTTCAGTGCAAGGTAGGTCTGACAACATTTACAGTCGTCGACCTCCTTGGTCATGCCATGCAATTCACTGATACTTGAAATGATTCTCTGAAGTGGATGCGGAGTCTCGTAAGAAGACAGTCGCAGCGCCACCTCTAGAAAACCTCAGAAAGCACTCCAAAGTAACTCGGGGTAGAGTTTGTTTGAAAATATCAGACAAAGTCTGATGGCTTCAGGAGAGAGACAGAACTTCAGTAGAAACACCTTATGCTTTTCTACATTTCATTTGTTTCACATATCAATCGATAATAATGGCGCGATAAGTTTCAGTGACACGACGAATAGCTAATAAAGTGGCGAATAATAAATGGCTTTGTTTCATTAGCGATAATGTCACTGAATCACTTCCGTTCCAGCTATACCTACAGCGGAATTGAAGTATCTCTGTTGTTTGAGGTACGTACACTTGACATTTTAATTGCGAAGTAATTACTTTTCGATGGCACTGCGAAGAGGCAGCAGCAGTGATCGAATATTTGATTGAGATTCGAAGTTTTGTCACGTGGAAATGAAGGGCACGTTATGTATTGAGAGTTGACGAGGTCTGAACATGACTATGACTGAAAATTTAACTCTCTGACATTCTATATTGTGTTAACGTTACGTTACAAAAAATTGGTGTTGAATCGGTGGCCATAAAGGCGCGTGACCAATTCAAACCTATTGTCTGGTCTGGTATATCCAATAACCAAATCAGTATTTTTAAGAGAAAACTAAATTCTAAGAGGTACCTGCTTCTACTTCAAACTCATCTGCTTCATTTATTGGACAATATGCCATTAAATCTGCGCAGTAGAATGTATTCTAAACAGGACGGAGCTTCAGCACACTCTACAGTTGAAGTGGGTGATTTTCTTGATCATCTGTTTTCCTCATTGATGGATCGGATATTCAGTGAATTCATGGCCTCCTAGATCTCCAGATGTAATCCCACGCGATTTCTTTCTGTGGAGATATTGCAACGAATGCTACTGAACAATTTTTGTAACTAGCCACTGAGACTCTGATTTCAAAGGCTCAAATTTAATGATAATAATAGGAAAAGTAACAGAAAAGTCACAAATCCAGAGCACCACTAAAGATCGTATGAATATAAGTAGAATTGGCTCCATTAGACCACATTAATTGAAATCAAGATTACTCCAAGACTTCTCCTTCGCGCGAGAAGCACAAACTTTCTATCTTTTCAAAGAAGTAGCTCCCAAATAAAAGAATCAGATAAGCTGGTAATTTTAATTTGGTTATAACAACCCCAGGGTTGCCAGCGCTTTAGAGGGTCAAAAATAGTAGAATAGTTACTGTCTTCCACAGAAATAGTGACATAATATTGACTGTTTCGTCTAAATAGTGACATTTAGCCAACCAATTGAGGAACTTCTATGAAAGCTGGTCATATTTTCCTTCATCATTCTAGAGCTCATTTGCAGAGAAATTTTTAGGATATGGGAAGTAAAGGACAAGACAAATACTACAATGAAAGTATAAGAATTATTATCAAGTTGGGCCAACGTCATCATCAGGGTTCTGTAACAACGGATTTTTTTTCATAATTTGTTTTACTTGCCACGATGTACTAAACTTCGACGAGAATAAAAGTTTTGATATTCAGGAGGACTGACGAAAATTTTGTTTTCCTCTACTTAAAATGCTTGAAATAATTTCAAAAACGGACACTTGAAGATTCTTCGAACAATTAAAACATTAACACATACACGAATACTGAGAGCAAAGAACAAATTTTTTTTTGTAAATTTCACAAAACGGGCCAAAAAAAAGGGGAAATAAATACACCAAAGACTTCAACATAAAAATATTGTGTTTGAACCTTCAATATTCCTTCTGGTACTGACACTGTTATGTTTGAATAGGTGAATAATTTCACTGAATAGTCTTTCAGATAAAAAAGGGTTGCGTACCAAAAACGATGGGTGTCATAAAGTTGTCCACAAAAACAAAAGCCATCAACAGTATGGTCGAATTATTCAATGACTAAAAGCATGTTACGATCCAATGTACATTTCAAAATATTTCAAGCTGATTACATTTCTGAAACAAAATGGGTAAGGTTACACGCCCAAGAAAGCTGCGATGAATTTTATTTAATGGCAAAGGTTGTTGTTGTATTTGGGATTGCAGGAGCTTGTAGAATTTGTGAAATCAGCCAGGTAACATTAGATGATATCGAAGATTCGGGAAAGTTATTAGTTGTGAAACTGAAGCAAACAAAGAACGATGTAAACAGAAGATTTGTAGTAACTGAAGAATATATTAAATTTTACCGAATGTACCTCGCCCTTCGTCCAGCAGCAGCAAAGGATCGCCCGCCGCCTGTTTCATGCATATCGCAATGGAAAGTGTATCAATCAGGTTGTGGGTAAAAATCAGTTTTATAAGGTACATGAAACAGTAGCTAATTTTCTTCAACTTGTACATCACCAGGTACATCAACGGCAGTTGTGTCCATGTCAGAAAAAAATATTATTTCAACACAAGAAAATCCGACTGTTGTACCGAATAGTTCAAGGAACATGTCATTCTTGCAATGCACATTCAATAATTGTACTTTCAATATAAAGGAAATGTAACTTATGTTCAATAAAATATTCTAAACTTAAGAATCTTCCTTTATCTATGTGTGAATATATTAAAAAGTACTCACTTTTTTCCCGGGGAAAAAAGTAATTTCATGAAAAGTTATATTTTGTTACCTGGCAACAGAGATAAAATGTCAAATTTTTTTACCGTCACAGAAAAAAGTCCTTTTTTAAAAACAAAAACCAGTGAACACTGATTTAACACACAATAAACAATAAATAACAATAAGAGAACGTTAGGACAATAAAATAATCAAGTGAGTACAGAAGAGCTGCATTAATAAAAAGTATAGACATTTTATTTCTGTAAATATGAAAAAAAGTCATCTATTGTATAATTTAGAAAGTAGTCGTCAATGATTGGATAGAATGAACTGTTCAATCAATCATTGACGAGTATTCTTACGACTTGCATTTTTTTATTTTCTGGTAACAGGCCAATGTGGGTATTTTCTGGGCAAGATATGACATTAAAGTCTCATATTCATCAAAATTATGAAATTTGAATCATGTTTCGTTCGAATCGATAGAGCGAAAGAACCGAAAAATTAAAAAAAATTAAAAAAAGTCGAAGTGACAGTGGAGAGTCCAAATTTGGAGCAAATGTATGAAATTGGAAACTGAGCAACTTTTTTGGCATTTTTTTCGAAAAAAATGTCAAATTCTACAGGTTTAGAGTAGCACATGAAAAAAGTAAAGATGCTGTATTTTACTCATTTTTCAAGCACAAACTAACTGCGAAGTAAAATTTTCTTTATATCTATTAATATAAAAACTTCCATATGTCACGATCTTTATGTGTGACACTGTATATTCTGATCGCGAGTACATTACACTGATATCATCATTATTTTTATCAGTCTCATCATACCAATCAAACGAACCCGTAGAATTTTCCCTCAGAACGAAACACCAAACATTCCTAACCCTACCACGTCTCGAATCATTCTCTAGCACGACCTAAATATCCAGAAAACTACACGTCGTCAAACAAACCGCAGATTCCGCTTCGGCACACACATTCACCAAAAAGAACCGCCGGCCGGCCGAAACAAAACACAAAACAAACACGCGAACGCACACACAGCCTTCTGCGATGCGATCCTCGCTAATTACGACCGTGTTACACGACGCAAACGGCAACAACAGCGATCAAACGACTGTCACACGAAATGCGAAATGCGTCGTCACTCCAGATGGGAAGGAAAATCGTGAGCACGGAGATGAGGTCGCTTCTGGCGGCGTCGGGAGCGATTCACGAACTGCAGCGACGTACCACCACCGCATAAACGCCTGTATTACGTAACGTCGGCGGGACGTGGTGGTCGTGGGGCGGTGACGCGAGCGCATCTATGGTCAGAACCCCAGCGCGACGGCGAAGCCGTCCAACACCACCTAGACGCGGCGGGGTCGGCTCCGGGGTGGTGTAGGATGTCACGGGGGAAATGGAACGTATGGTTTTAGTTCAGCAGCGAGGTCACGCCACGTCGACCCGGGTCAGGTCGGATTACCCCCCGTTACCAGCTTATATTCCCGATATCGTTACTTGCGGTCATGATGTTCTAGAACGTCCCAAGATCTTCTGGAATCTCAAAAAACCAAAGATTTTTCTCAACTCAGTAAAATTATTCATAACTTTGAATAACGAATGAATTAATTTATAGTAGTATTACTATAACAACTGAGGAGTCCCCCAAGGGTCAGTGTTAGGGCCATTCTATTGGAATTGTATATTAGAGACCAGAGACCCGGAAGGTTCTAAAACACAAATTTGAATTTGTTGAAAGTTTAGCCACGAGAGAGGACATGTCGGATAGAATTTTCTGTAGATTTCTAGTTTATGAGAGATCATGAGAATTCGAAAACAGCTGAAAAGTTCTCGAAAAGCGTAGAATGAAGCAGAACATAGGTTCCGGAAAGGTATAAAAGTAAAGTTTTTGAACGTTCAATCACAAGAGAGGACGTATCTGGTAGAATTATCAGTAGATTTCTACATTATGAGAAAGAAAACCCTAGAATTTTCTCGGCACTTCTGGAAATTGTTGAAAAATTAAAACCGTGAATTGAATCAAAACAGAGACACTGGAATAATCTAGAACATACTGAAAAGACACAAATCTGAAGTTTTGAAAGTTTAGATAATGTTACTCTTCTTCGGGTTTGTTGGCCGTCGTGATATGGAATTGCTTCCTAACGTTTCGCCCGCACGAGTGGCTGGCTTCTTCTGAGGTTCCATCTTGAAAGATTTCCGATGACTGGTTGGTTCGGGATCTAAGCGCATATTTATATGTCCGGCTGGTACCTGTAATTATTACGTTCTTATCGTCCGTTCCTGGAATTAAATTATCTCTCAGTATTGGGGTTGCAGGTATATTCCTTTCGGCTGTTCTTTTCCTAGCTTGACTAAGTAATGGATTCCAAATTCGGTTGAGGGTCAGTGTCTCTTCTTTTCTGTTGAAATTATCCGTATGTTTATGGATTTCAATTGCTTCTCGTATAAGCCGATTGTGATATCCCTGGTCAGGAGCAAGAAGTTTAACGTCTTCAAACAGTATCTTGTGGTCCCCTTCACTCAGCGCGTGTTCTGCAACAGCTGACTTGTCCGTCTGACCTAATCTACAGTTTCTCCTGTGTTCATGTAGTCTTGTTCCCATGGATCTTTTCGTGGTTCCGATATAGACTTTCCCGCAAGTGCACGGTATACGATATACCCCAGCAGCTGACAGCGGGTCCCTCTTATCTTTTCCTGATCTAAGGCTTTGTTGTATTTTTCTGGTGGGCCTAAATACTGTTTTAATATTGTGCTTTCCAAGGAGTTTTCCTATTCTGTCCGTGACCTTAGGGATGTACGGTAGATAAGCGCGCGCGACTGTTTGAGCTTCCTCTCTATTTTGGGACGTTGACTTCTTTGGTTTCATGGCTCTGTTGATCTCGGTATCACTATATCCATTCGATCTGAAGGCCACTTGAAGGTGTTTTAATTCTTCTTGTAGATGTTCTGGCTCACATATTCTTCGAGCACGTTCTGTCAGTGTGGAGATGACGCCTTGCTTTTGACTCGGGTGGTGGTTTGATAGTGCATGAAGATATCTATCCGTATGTGTCGGTTTTCGGTATACTTTGTGGGTTAGATTTGTGCCACATCTTTCTATGAGTACGTCTAAGAAGGCTATCTGTTGTTCTTGTTCGGTTTCCATGGTAAATTTGATGCTAGGATATTGAGAATTGAGGTGATCCAGGAAAAGATTCAGTCTCGCTCTCCCGTGTCTCCAAATGACAAAGGTGTCATCTACGTATCGTAACCACATGGTCGGTTTAAACTCGAAAGATTCGATTGCCTTCTTTTCAAATTGTTCCATGAAAAAATTGGCTATTACTGGGCTAAGTGGGCTTCCCATCGCCACACCATCTAATTGCTCATAGAAGTCTCCCTTCCATTGAAAGTAACTTCCGGTGAGACACGCCTTGAAAAGTCCGACAATGTCATTTGGGAACATATTGGCTATTTCCCTCAGGGAATCTTCTAGTGGGACGTTGGTGAACAAGGATACAACGTCGAAACTGACAAGAATGTCACTTGCCTCCAAGGTTACGTTCTTGATTTTCCTCACGAAGTCTGTCGAGTCTTTGACGAAAGAGGGAGTTTTTCCCACATGGGGCTGGAGCAGCGAGGCTAAATGTTTTGCCAGATGATACGTTGGCGAACCTGGGGCACTAACTATCGGTCTTAGTGGGACATCTGGTTTGTGAATTTTTTGGAAGACCGTAAAGCCTTGGTGGAACGGCTTCCGTTCTGAGAGTTACCTTCTTAACGGTTTCGGGTAGTGACGATGATTTAATTAGACCGTTTGTGGTTCGCAACCTTGATTGCGTCGGGTCTCTTTTTAGCTTGCGATAGCTGGACGGATCGAGGAGTTCATCAATCTTGCTGATATATTTGAAAGTTTAACCATAAGGGGCCGAGTATGATTTTCTATTTAGAAAAAATTCCGAAAGTTTCTCAACACGTCTGAAAGTTGGAAAGAAACCGTGGAATGAGGAAGAACAGAGACACTGGAAGACTCTAGAACATACTGAAAAGAAACAAAAGTGAAGTTTTGAAAGTTTGACCACAAGGGGAAACATGCTGAGTAGAATTTTCTGTGCAAAGAAAACTCTAAAAGTTTCTCGAGACGTCTGAAAGTTGCTGAAAATTCCAAAAAAAAACGTGTATTGAACCAAAAAAGCATTAGAATTTTTAGTAGATTTTCAGATTGTGAGAGAGAAAACTCTAAAATTTTCTCGACACTTCTGGAAGTTGCCGATGAATTCAAATAAATCGTGGAATCAACCAGAACGGATTCTCTGGAAGGTTCTAGAACATACTAAAAAAAGTTTTGAAAGTTTTGCCATTAAAAAAGAAATGTTGAGTGGCATTTTTTGTAGATTATCAGATTATAAGACAGAAAACTAGAGAATTTTAGACACTTCTGCAAGTTGCTAAAAAATCGAGATAACCGTGGATTGAACCAGAACAACGAGTAGAATTCTTTGTAAATTTTCAGATTACACAAGTCTAAATTATCAAGACACTTTGGGAAGTAGTCGTAGAATTCGAAAAAACCGTGAAATGAACCAGAACAAAGAGACTGGAAGGTTCTAGAACATACTAAAAAGACACAAACGTGAAGTTTTGAAAGTTTGGCCATGGAGACATATTGAGTAGGATTTTTTGTGTAGAGAAAACTCTAGAAGTTTCTCGACACGTCTGAAAGTTGCTGAAAATTTCGAGAAAACCGTGGATTGGACCAGAACCGCGACTAGAATATCTTGTAGATTTTGAGATTATGAGATAGAAAACTCTAGAATTTTCTCGGCGTTTCTGTTGCCGATGAATTCAAATAAATCGTGGAATCAACCAGAACGGATTCTCTGGAAGTTTCTAGAACACACTGAAAAGAAGTTTTGGAAGTTCTGCCATAAAAAAAGACATGTTGAGTGGGATTTTCTGTGGATTTCTAGATTATGAGAGAAAACTCTAGAATTCTCTCGATATTTTTGAAAGTTTCTGAAAACATTGAAAAAATCATAGAATAAACCAGAACAGAGACTCCGGAAGATTCTAAAACTGAAAAGACAAAAAAGTGAGTTTTTGAAAGTTTGGCCACAAGGGAAGAGCAGAATTTTCTATAGATTTCTATATAATGAAAGAGAAAACCATGGAATGAACCAAAACAGAGACTCTGACTATAACGTACTGAAGAAATACGAAATTACTGATATGAGATAAAAAAAGTTTCGGAAAGTTTAACCACAAGGGAGGAGGTGTCGGGTATAATTTTCGGTAGATGTCTGAATTATGAGAGAGAAAACTCTGGAATGTTCTCGACGCTTCTAGAAGTTGCCGAGAATTTCGAGAAAACCGAGGAATGAATCAGAACAGAGATTCACACATGTTCTAGAACGCAATTATAAAACAGCAAAGTGAACATTTTGAAAGTTTAGCCACAAAGGAGGACGTTGTTTAGAACGTACTGAAAAATAACAAACGTAATGTTTTTTTGAGTTTGGCTACAAGGGAGAATTTTCTATAGATTTCTAGATCATGAGAATATTTTCAACACTTCTGGAATTAGCTGAAAAATCGACAAAACAGTGGAGTGCCAGAACAGCGACTCCGGAAGGTTCTAGAACGTACTGAAAAGACAAAATATTGAAGTTTTTGAAAGATCAGCCACAACAGAGGACGTGTCGGGCAGCATTCTCTGTAGATTTTTAGATTATAGAGGAAAAAATTCCGAGACCGAACTGTAATGGACTGAAACTGTAAGATGTTAAAAATTTCTAGAAAATCGTAGAAGGGTACTTCTATAACGTACTAAAAGACACACAAGTGAACTTCTTCAAAGTTTTGCCACAAGAGAGGGGTAATGTCGGGTAGAATATTTTTAATGTGTATAACGTGCTGTGGAATTCGAGAAAACTCCAGAAGGATCTAAAACATTCCGAAAAGACACAAAAGTGAAGTTTTCGAAAGTTTAGCCACAAGGGAGGACGTGTCGGGTAGAATTTTCTGTAGATTTCTATATTATGAGAGAGAAGACTCTAGAATTTTATGGAAGATTCTGCTATATTCGAGAAAACGAATGAACCAACACTAGATCGTACTGAAAGAAGAAACAAGTGAAGTTCTGGACTGTTTGATCACAATAAAGGATTCTTGGTCTGTATTGCAGCTAGAAGTGTTCAAAATTGCATTTCATTTTGTGAGTAGAAAATATCGCAAAATGAGGATTGGCGAATGAAAATGAAAACACTATCAACAAATATATCATGGAAGTTTTTGTACAAATGTTACTGCAAGTAAAAAAATACAAACAAAAATAAAAAAATTTCATCAACAAGTTATTCAGCAATTTTCTTCGGTATATCTGTATATCGAATACCTTCCATGCGACCTCAATAAAAAAAATGATCCAATTCTCTTTATGCCTCGGAGTCCCGCTCTTCGAGCACCTTTGCGAAACGTGCCCCGTGACTCTATATCTACGACTTTCTCCTTTGACTCGGCAGTTGGAGGGCCGCCATACACGGCGCGCATTAGAGTGAATAATGAAAGACAAGAGAACCGCACAAGATATAGAGGACAAAGCGGATACGTGTCGCATAGCTTCCTGTCTAGGTCAGACCGCTGAATACGAGAACATAATCATTCGGAGATTGGAGTTACGGGTGGCGTTCGAAATGTAATGGGATTTCTCTCAACAAGCTGTTCAACTAATATGTTGGGCAAAGTGGATAAAAAATCTAAACAAGGATTAAAGAACATTGAAAATATAAAAACACACCCAGCAATTCCTCTTCATTTGCTAACCACATTTTCGTGAATTAACCCACAATCAAATATGGAAATGCCACACTGTGCGAGAAAACTTGACCTTCTAGAAGTTTTAGAAAGCAATAGACCCACAATTCTCACCGCCTGCCACTGAGCTGAAGACAAGTTGATAGAGGGTACAAGTCATACAAAGTTCATTTCTAGAAAATGAGCTTCAATGGCGCAGTTTTTGGTATTGCGGTGAATAAAATATATAATCGCTGGTTTGGATAGACCTTCATTACACAATCTATACATCTAACACAAGACAGTATACAGTTAAAAAAAACAAGAAAAAGTGGTCTCAAAAATAGGATTTGAGTTGGCGAGATTGGTGGTGGGTCAGAAAACATTCATATCAGTCCAATTTACAACAGTTCAAGATTGAAAGTCATTGTCGGGTCGTCTAAGGGGTTCGGCCGATTTTTTATATTTTTGAAGTGGTCTCAAAAATAGGATTTGACTTGGCGCAATTGGTGGTTGATCAGGAAACATTCATTCCAGTCCAATTCACAACTTTTCATTATTCAAAGTCATTGTCGGGTCGTCAGAGGGATTCGGCCGATTTTTTATATTTTTGAAGTGGTCTCAAAAATAGGATTTGACTTGGCGCGATTGGTGGTGGGTCAGAAAACATTCATTTCAGTCCAATTTACAACTGTTCATGATTGAAAGTCATTGTCGGGTCGTCTGAGGGGTTCGGCTGATTTTTTATATTTCTGAAGTGGTCTCAAAAATAGGATTTGACTTGGCGCGATTGGTGGTGGGTCAGAAAACATTCATTCCAGTCCAATTCACAACTTTTCATTATTCAAAGTCATTGTCGGGTCGTCAGAGGGATTCGGTCGATTTTTTATATTTTTGAAGTGGTTTCAAAAATAGGATTTGACTTGGCGCGATTGGTGGTGGGTCAGAAAACATTCATTTCAGTCCAATTTACAACTGTTCATGATTGAAAGTCATTGTCGGGTCGTCTGAGGGGTTCGGCTGATTTTTTATATTTCTGAAGTGGTCTCAAAAATAGGATTTGACTTGGCGCGATTGGTGGTGGGTCAGAAAACATTCATTTCAGTCCAATTCACAACTTTTCATTATTCAAAGTCATTGTCGGGTCGTCAGAGTGATTCGGCCGATTTTTTATATTTTTGAAGTGGTCTCAAAAATAGGATTTGACTTGGCGCGATTGGTGGTGGGTCAGAAAACATTCATTTCAGTCCAATTTACAACTGTTCATGATTGAAAGTCATTGTCGAGTCGTCAGAGGGGTTCGGCCGATTTTTATATTTTTTGAATTGGTCTCAAAAATAGGATTCGAGTTGGTGCGAAAGGTGCTGAGTCAGAAAACATTAATTTTAGTCCAATTCACACCTTTTTATTATTGAAAGTCATTGTCGGGTCGTGAGAGGAGTTCAGCTGATTTTTTTATTTTTCGAAGTGGTCTCTAAAATAGGATTTAACTTGGCGCGATTGGTGGTGGGTCATAAAACATTTATTTCAGTCCAATTTACAACTTTTCATGATTGAAAGTCATTGTCGGGTCGTCAGAGGGGTTCGGCCGATTTTTATATTTTTTGAATTGGTCTCAAAAATAGGATTCGAGTTGGTGCGATAGGTGGTGAGTCAGAAAACTAGTCCAATTCACACCTTTTTATGATTGAAAGTCATTGTCGGGTCGTCAGCGGAGTTCAGCTGATTTTTTTATTTTTTGAAGTGGTCTCTAAAATAGGATTTGACTTGGCGCGATTGGTGGTGGGTCATAAAACATTTATTTCAGTCCAATTTACAACTCTTCATGATTGAAAGTCATTTTTGGGTCGTTAGAGGGGTTCGGGAAATTTTTATATTTTTTGAATTGGTCTCAAAAATAGGATTTGAGTTGGCGCGATTGGTGGTGGGTCAGAAAACATTCATTTCAGTCCAATTTACAACTTTTCATGATTGAAAGTCATTGTCTGGTCGTCAGAGGGGTTCGGCCGATTTTTAAATTTTTTGAATTGGTCTCAAAAATAGGATTCGAGTTGGTGCGATAGGTGGTGGGTCAGAAAACATTAATTTTAGTCCAATTCACACCTTTTTATGATTGAAAGTCATTGTCGGGTCGTCTGAGGGGTTCGGCCGATATTTTTATTATTTGAAGTGATCCCAAAAACAGGATTTGACTTGGCGCGATTGGTGGTTGGTCAGAAAACATTCATTTTAGTCCAATTTACAACTTTTCATGATTGAAAGTCATTGTCGGGTCGTCTGAGGGGTTCGGCCGATATTTTTATTATTTGAAGTGATCCCAAAAACAGGATTTGACTTGGCGCGATTGGTGGTTGGTCAGAAAACATTCATTTTAGTCCAATTTACAACTTTTCATGATTGAAAGTCATGTCTGGATGTCATGGATTTTCGAAAAAATGTCAAATGTGACAGGTTTACAGTAGCACATGACAAAAAAAATATGCTATTTTTACTCATTTTTGAAGCACAAACTAATTGCGAAGTCAAATTGTCATTATAAACTTGTATTTGTTGCGAACTTCATGTGCGACACTGTAAATTTATTCTTGATTAACAAACATAACTACCTTTTAATTGATGTAAATTCAATTCTTCTCTAATAGGTGTATATCTATACACCTTTTCAGGAACCATCAAATGGCATTCTCACAATCTACCCAAAATCGAACTCGGATTGAATCAATAAACAAGCGACATATGGGTCAATTAATCGAGCAATTCAGTGATAACTAAACCTTGAAATTCTTCTAGATAGTAAATATTTGTTTTTCCCTAGTATTAAGGGCACATTCATAATTTTTTCAATAAAAAATGTGCTTTTTTCAATAGATTACTAAGAATTAGCGGTAGAAGTGTGTTTACTATGGTTACACCCTGTATATTAGCGAATCGATGCTTCAGTCGGGTACATTTCCTTTTGTTCAAACAGCTTGTTGGTGGAAAACAGATGAATTGGCTGTTGGATCTTGAGCGTTTTGATTGCCTACAACCTTCAGATAAGTTCCGAGACTTTATTGAATTTCACAAGAGAACTTCCTTGCCGGATTCACCATCTAAATGTAAATTTCGAAGTTGTCGAATTGCAAATGAAAGCAATGGCCCGTACATTAGAGTCTGGTCTAGTGTTCGTTAAGTGCAAGGTTTTGCCTCCGTAAGGTTGCCATAAAAGGCATGACATCTGCCAGTTTGGGATCATGTCGAAATTTTGAAAAAAGTATACGAAGGCGCAGAAGGGCCACTGTTATTCAAATTTTAATTTTCGTTAATTCCGAGATATTGAGTAAGAATTCTGACTTAGTAACTCAGAATTAGCTAATTCTGAGATACTAACAGCCGATTTCACCAACTAATTCCTAAAGTTAGAAAATAATTAAACCGGATTTAGGAATTCCTAAGAGCAATTCGCGTTTCACCACCCCTTAGGTGGTGCTTTTAGGTATTTCCTACCACGGGCACCTCCACATAACGGTCACTTAGTCAATACTCGTTTACAAGAATTGTTTCATGATCAGTGGATAGCCAACAACGGACCATTTCTTTGGCCACCCCGCTCTCCAGATTTATCAGTGCTCGATTTTTTCATTTGGGGTATAATTAAAAATCAAGTCTATGAAACTCAATTGACTACCATGGAAGATTGTATGCAACGAGTGAGGAATTCATTTGAGCATCTCAGACCCGATTCAATACGAAAAGTAACACATCTAGAATCATTAGTGAGATGTGAAAAATGTTGGGAAGTTGAAGGGCGTCAATTCGAACATTTACTGACCAAATAAGTTTGTATGCATCTCAATATCGTTAATTATTGTTCTCTTTTATTTGAATTGTTTTAGAATTTCTTCAACTACATTTTTGTATCGGCAGATGGAATGTTTTCGCCCTACTGCAACTATTTTTCCCTTGTGTAAAAACACAAGCTCTATCACATAATGTAATAAAACTCTTAGCTTCCCATTAAAAAAATTAGTTGATGACGTCATAACTTTGACAACTTTGACGTGTTATTTTTGTAACTTATGTTGAAAGATGCGGAATAAAAAAAAGTTTGGCGTGTTTTTGCATTTTTTTCAAAAGTGATCGTTGTACGTTTTATGAATTTTGTGCATTACTTTATCATAACCCTGTATAGTACAAGACAAAAGAGTTTTGGATTCATGGTCCGATTCTACTAAATATTTATGTGGAAAATTTTTAGGGTGGGATATCTTTATTTTTTTTGCATAATTTGAGATGGCAAATAAGTCTTGTAACTTATGGTTCGATTTTATTCAAGTGCGTAATCCTATTTTTTTCTTTCAGGTAGATTATTGTAAGATCTCGTGTACAATGCAATCCTTGAAAAGCACATCTTCAGATATAAACCTGCAATGTATTCATCCAGTCAGCGATATATTCATATGTTTTGAAAACAATGTCAAATTACCAGAATATTTGAAAAAAATTATTTATTATTCTGTGGTTTCGACAACTTTCTGATTGAATCGAAACTTGATCTGAAGTAGGATTTGAAAGCTCTAGGAGATATTTCGCAAACACACTTGTTGTCATTTTTGAGACTGATGAGAGAAGATAATTGAGGACAGTTTAAAAATTATCCAAACAAATTTACCATATCACCCAATCATCTAGTTTTGCTGTGTCATGTTCATAGAAAAGAAATTCAAATGATACACCAGACAGAAAAACTAATTAATATTGGCCAGATTACCTCCAGAAGTGAAAGAAAAGTTGTTGTTCCCAAATTTTATTTATTGTGGTCCCGAAGGATGATTGAATAGTTTCATCCTGGAGTGGAATACAGGAAAATATACTTTCTTGATTGTAGAAAAATTAGCGATATTTTTCAATTGCCGTGAGAGGATTTAGTGTTAGATAATCAACATGACTTTTTCAACAAAGTTCATGATCTGTTTTTATTCCTAACAACTTTGCACTATTCTCTGATTCATTGGTAATACCAGGAGTCGTTTTGTTGAGAAAAGTAACTTCTGTTTTTCATTTCTGTTTGTTTCCAAGTTGTTTGCAGAGAACCACCCTTCACCACACTTTTCTATTGTTTCTGTTGTTGAAATTGATACTTTTTATACCTAATGTTTTCTCTGAGGTAATAAATCTATCGTTTGCAAACAAAATAAATTTGCTGGGATTGAATTACTTGCAGATATCATTTACATAAATGAGGAGTTATAGAGGCCCAAGTACTGAGCCTTGAGATACCCCATGTTCGATAATTTTGTAGTCTAACTTGAAGTGATTTAAACTGACACACTGACGACGGTTACTCAAATAGGACTTTATGAGAGAATGAGAACTATCCCGAATACCGTAGGTATCTAATTTTTTCAGGAGGATATCATGTAAGACACAATCGAAGGCCTTTGTAAGGTCGCATAAAGTGATTTTGTCAAAAATACAAATTATGGAGATTGATCGATAGTTATCTAAGCTGGAAAAATTGCCTGTTTTGGAGTATTTAAAAACACCAGGAAAATATAATTTTCATCAGAGTAGTCAATTGTTTCATCAATATAAAACAGGTTTCCTTCATCATACGACTATCAAGGTGAAATTTTAGGAATCATTATGATGATTCTACAAAATATTGTACAGTTCTATAATGGTCCTGACTAATGTTTTACTAGCTGTGTTTTATGTTTCAAAGTTATTACACTATCATTATGTAAGACCATAAAATAAAGATTTTACATTTCTACTCATGTTCAATTCAATAACATCACCGGTAAAACACACAAATCAGGGATATTTTTTCTCCTGCTCTGGTTTAATGGAAACTCTTATCACATTATGCAACTCATGAAAGGGTTTTGACCCCGTTTCCTGTTTTCTTGGATTGCTATTGATATATTCGTTCAAGAGCTAGTCAAATAAAGATCATGGGCGGCTTTTCTTTGTGCCGATACTGAAACAAGAAGGATGAAATCTAGGAATTCACACGCGAAGAACGAATATAGTCGAATATACAGTGCGACCCAAATAGTCCTACCCCTGCTAACTTTTGAACTATTATATATTATTGAGAGATAACTGAACAACATCATCATTATTTCCGTGCCTGCTACGATTACGAAAATAACATCGACAGAATGTCATTAAAAATGGATGTTGATCACTTTGATAAAATCGCATGCACTGCTAAAGAGTACAGGGCGAGCAATGAGGAGATAACTAAATAGAATATTCATCATTTTCGAAACTACTACGAGTTCGGTAACGAAATCGATTGAATATCATAAAAAGGAAAGTATTATAGACTGTGGATAATTTGCTGACCAAAATATTATTCTGTCGTACAGAACATTAGGTATACATAGTCGAACTAAACTCTAAAACTGAATTATTTATACTGAAGTGTTCGTGCAACCATGGGAGAACTTCGAATCAATTCATTCTTAGGGGGAGTTAGTACTTGCAAAAAAAAAACTTTGCTGACTGGGGGTTTCTAGTGAATATTTTTCATTAAAACAATAGATTATGATTATCCAAAATATACTCCTTATGCCACCACAGAGAAAATTTTAATTAACATAAAATCAAAAGAAAAATTACGAAAACAAAGTTTTGGAGAGATGTGGCCTCTTTCAACTCTAGATGAACTTTTTAAATAGAAAATGGTTCAAGATATACAAATTCTGCGAACTCCAATCGATTCAGAATGATCAAATTACTCTATCAATTTCAAGTCGATCGACAGAAATAAAATATTGCCCGAAAAAAAGCCTAAGGCGTAGACCCCTAAAAATCATGACAAATAGAAAATCATCAGATTCACTTGAAATTGCATATATGCGCATATGTATGAATATGAAAATAAGATTGAATTTTAGGAAAAATAATAAAAAAATTACGAAAACAAAGGTTTGGAGAGATGTGCCTTCTTTCAACTCTAGATGAACTTTTCAACTCGAAAACGGTTGAAGATAGAGCAATTCTGCAAACGCCAATCGATTCAAAATGATCAAATTAGTATGCTCTTTCAATTTCAAGTCGATCGACGGAAATTAAATATTACCTGAAAAAAAGCCTAAGGCGTAGACCCCTAAAAATCATGACAAATAGAAAATCATCAGATTCACTTGAAATTGCATATATGCGCATATGTATGAATATAAAAATAAGATTGAATTTTAGGAAAATTAATAAAAAAATTACGAAGACAAAGGTTTGGAGAGATGTGCCTTCTTTCAACTCTAGATGAACTTTTCAACTCGAAAACGGTTGAAGATAGAGCCATTCTGCAAACGCAAATCGATTCAAAATGATCAAATTAGTATACTCTTTCAATTTCAAGTCGATCGACGGAAATTATATATTACCCGAAAAAAAGCCTAAGGGGTAGACCTCTAAAAATCACGACAAATAGAAAATCATCATATTCATTTGAAATTGCATATATGCGCATATGTATGAATATAAAAATAAGATTGAATTTTAGGAAAATTAATAAAAAAATTACGAAAACAAAGGTTTGGAGAGATGTGCCTTCTTTCAACTCTAGATGAACTTTTCAACTCGAAAACAGTTGAAGATAGAGCAATTCTGCAAACGCCAATCGATTCAAAATGATCAAATTAGTATACTCTTTCAATTTCAAGTCGATCGACGGAAATTAAATATTACCCGAAAAAAAGCCTAAGGCGTAGACCCCTAAAAATCATGACAAATAGAAAATCATCAGATTCACTTGAAATTGCATATATGCGCATATGTATGAATATAAAAATAAGATTGAATTTTAGGAAAATTAATAAAAAAATTACGAAAACAAAGGTTTGGAGAGATGTGCCTTCTTTCAACTCTAGATGAACTTTTCAACTCGAAAACGGTTGAAGATAGAGCAATTCTGCAAACGCCAATCGATTCAAAATGATCAAATTAGTATACTCTTTCAATTTCAAGTCGATCGACGGAAATTAAATATTACCCGAAAAAAAGCCTAAGGCGTAGACCCCTAAAAATCATGACGAATAGAAAATCATCAGATTCACTTGAAATTGCATATATGCGCATATGTATGAATATAAAAATAAGATTGAATTTTAGGAAAATTAATAAAAAAATTACGAAAACAAAGGTTTGGAGAGATGTGCCTTCTTTCAACTCTAGATGAACTTTTCAACTCGAAAACGGTTGAAGATAGAGCAATTCTGCAAACGCCAATCGATTCAAAATGATCAAATTAGTATACTCTTTCAATTTCAAGTCGATCGAAGGAAATTAAATATTACCCGAAAAAAAGCCTAAGGCGTAGACCCCTAAAAATCATGACAAATAGAAAATCATCAGATTCACTTGAAATTGCATATATGCGCATATGTATGAATATAAAAATAAGATTGAATTTTAGGAAAATTAATAAAAAAATTACGAAAACAAAGGTTTGGAGAGATGTGCCTTCTTTCAACTCTAGATGAACTTTTCAACTCGAAAACGGTTGAAGATAGAGCAATTCTGCAAACGCCAATCGATTCAAAATGATCAAATTAGTATACTCTTTCAATTTCAAGTCGATCGACGGAAATTAAATATTACCCGAAAAAAAGCCTAAGGCGTAGACCCCTAAAAATCATGACAAATAGAAAATCATCAGATTCACTTGAAATTGCATATATGTGCATATGTATGAATATAAAAATAAGATTGAATTTTAGGAAAATTAATAAAAAAATTACGAAAACAAAGGTTTGGAGAGATGTGCCTTCTTTCAACTCTATATGAACTTTTCAACTCGAAAACGGTTGAAGATAGAGCAATTCTGCAAATGCCAATCGATTCAAAATGTTCAAATTAGTATACTCTTTCAATTTCAAGTCGATCACCGGAAATTAAATATTACCCGAAAAAAAGCCTAAGGCGTAGACCCCTAAAAATCATGACAAATAGAAAATCATCAGATTCACTTGAAATTGCATATATGCGCATATGTATGAATATAAAAATAAGATTGAATTTTAGGAAAATTAATAAAAAAATTACGAAGACGAAGGTTTGGAGAGATGTGCCTTCTTTCAACTCTAGATGAACTTTTCAACTCGAAAACGGTTGAAGATAGAGCAATTCTGCAAACGCCAATCGATTCAAAATGATCAAATTAGTATACTCTTTCAATTTCAAGTCGATCGACGGAAATTAAATATTACCCGAAAAAAAGCCTAAGGCGTAGACCCCTAAAAATCATGACAAATAGAAAATCATCAGATTCACTTGAAATTGCATATGCGCATATGTGTGCACATAAAAATACTGAAAATATTACGAAAATTAATAGAAAAATCACCAGAACAAAATTTTGAAGAGATGTGACCTCTTTCAACTCTAGATTAACTTTTAAACTCGAGAACGGTTGAAGATAGAGCAATTCTGCGAACGCCAATCGATTTACAATGATCAAATTAGTATACTCTTTCAATTTCAAGTCGATCGACGGAAATTAAATATTACCCGAAAAAAAGCCTAAGGCGTAGACCCCTAAAAATCATGACAAATAGAAAATCATCAGATTCACTTGAAATTGCATATGCGCATATGTGTGCACATAAAAATACTGAAAATATTACGAAAATTAATAGAAAAATCACCAGAACAAAATTTTGAAGAGATGTGACCTCTTTCAACTCTAGATTAACTTTTAAACTCGAGAACGGTTGAAGATAGAGCAATTCTGCGAACGCCAATCGATTTACAATGATGAAATTAGTATGGTCTATGAA
Organism: Chrysolina americana; assembly: GCA_958502065.1. Taxonomy (NCBI): domain Eukaryota; kingdom Metazoa; phylum Arthropoda; class Insecta; order Coleoptera; family Chrysomelidae; genus Chrysolina; species Chrysolina americana. The sequence continues at coordinate 65,144,813 of OY293417.1, read as the reverse complement.
TTTCAAGCCTATCGACGGAAACAAAGAATTACCCGAAAAAATTCCTAAAAATCACGACCAATAGAAAATCATCATATTCATTTGAAATTGCATGTGCGCATATGTGTGCATACAAAAAAAAGGTTGAATTTTGAGAAAAAGAATATAAAAATTACGAACACAAAGTTTTGGAGAGATGTGACCTCCTTAAACTCTAGATGAACTTTTCAACTCGGGAACAGTTCAAAATATTGCGATTCTGCGAATGCTAGTCGATATAGAAAGATGAAATTGATATACTCTGCGAATTACAAGCCGATCGACGAAAACGAAAAATTATCCGAAAAAAGTCCTAAGGGGTAATAATCTTTTCAAAATATTATCATCCAATCATCCAATTTATAATTGTTTGTCATCCCTCCCCAAATGATACCGAAGCTACTACATGTTTGGGTAAGACCAATAAATAGTTAGTAGTTTTATCTCTTTTACGTTAAACAATTATATATTGCAAAGGCAATAGAGTTTAAGAAAAATTTATCGTTAGAAATGTACTGCCAAGCTTCCAGGTTGTTCCAATCCTCGATATAAAAGAGCTGTGTCATCCGCAAAGTTTTCACATCAATATCAAAAATATCATCAATATGAATGTTAAATAAGATCAGCCCAAGGACCGTTCCTTGGGGCACTCCATGCCAAACAATCTGATCTGAGCTAAAAGAATTATTAATTTCCATTTATAAAAGCAAGCATCACAATCGCATGCAATACGAGAGCATCTAGCAGAAAACTACTGTACTAGCTAATACCTCGACGACCATATCACAAATACCCTCGATATGCACAACGGAATGCCTCGCGGTTCACCTGCCGATGCTCACCACGAAGCCGACTCAGACATCAGCTAATTACATCAATTCGTTTACATATCTCGACGTTCGCCGGCATATATCACCCAACTTCGTCGAAAGCGCGCTGCAAATTCCAAATTAACTTGTAAAACTTCTGTAATAAATGCAGCATGCAGCTCATTTGCCATTCGAATTGGGTGTGTATTCCTTCCATCAGAATTCGCAACGCGACAGCGTCTCGTGGCCGATATTCCTCTCGATTTTCAGAAAAGTTGCAGTCTTTGTGTGCGACGAAGAACTTATTTACATGCCATTAAATGCTCCCATGAATTCGTGAGTCTGTAGAGGACTCTTCGGAGAATTCGTGATCGCGGAATAAGTTTGCGAGTGGGCGGTAGGAAAGTTCGGAAATATTTATTCGATCATTTCTGTTCGTTTATTATGGTTTCGGGATGCAAACAGGTATTACGATGGTGGACAGGATCTCGAGTTGTCCGATCGGAATTGAACAGTAAGGAATTCAGGATATTTAGAATTAAAGATTATCAATTGCGGGGTTCCTCGAGATTCCAATCTCTTTTCATTATACATAAAAATTACTTGGTTAACATCCAAATATCACGTTCGTTGTCTGTTCTTGCTGCTATCCCTACTATATTATTTTGACATCACAAAAACCAGAAATTCCTTGATCAAATGATAATACGATTTGAAATGAAAAAAGTAAAAGACTGGTGTGATTCAACATAAGAAAATCCCACATCATCATATATCTTTCAAATGTCCTCTTGAAATCATGCCTTTGGACAATAAAATCATTGAAAATAAAATGGCTTTAAAATAACTTGAACATATAGCTCATTCTGTTGAAATCGCCTTTTCAAATTAAAGTCTTACACTCCATATTTTAGTTTCATTTATTGCCTAATAATTTTCTCCTTGGGCTGAACGTCTTTAGCTACAGATACTGGCCTAATAATAAAATACGGAGTACCACAAGGGTCTGTTCTTGGCCCATTATTATTCCTATTATATATAAATGATATAGCGGACTTAACCATAAGTGCGGACGATACATCCCATACTTTGACATGATAATAACACGGCTGTATTACGGAATGTAATATAGAAAATGATCTAAAAAAGTTTGCGCTCTGTGAGTCACACCTGCGCTATGAAGTATGCTGCTGGGGTGCAAGTTCGCAAACTTGCATTAATCAATGCAGTTTTCATACTCCAAAAAAGAGTTTCAACAATCACATGTCGGGCAGAAGTGAGAGATTCTTACAGCCCACTTTTTTCATCCCAAGGAATTTTACCTTCACCTCGTATTTTAATTTTGGAAACAGTTCGCTTGATACCTAAAAACTACAGAGAAAGTTACATCACATCAGTCAAAATATGAAACTCGACTCGCACACGATTTTGGTCATCCAGAACAGCGCAAATCAAATCCTCCATACTCTATAATGGGAAGAAAAGGGAAAAGGGATTAGAAAAGGGAAAAACTCCTTTATGGAGTTTTTTTACAGTTCAGAGGAATTAATTTTCGAATTATCGTAATGACATGTTCCATGACATTTCATATTTATCCAATACGAAATATGGCAAAATAATAAAATTTTTATAGAAAACTTGCTTTTATTTCGGAAGCCTGACTATCTATGTATAGGAACATGATACATCATTTGAAAGAAAATTCAATTGTCTTTCGGGATATTTAATAATATACAGAGTGTTCCATTTGAAAAAATGCCCTTTTCACCACTTTAGTATGTATCGGTAAGATCACAAATTGTCACGTCCCTGTATAATGAAGACCGAATTCCCTTGGTTATTACTAAAAGACAGGACATTGTCAAACTACATTCAAAATCTCAGCTATCTACGTAGTCAAATAATGCAGTAATAAACATTTAATTGAAGCTGTTTCGTACAAAAAATAACGAAATTAAGGAATTTCTCGAAAACCACTAGAGAAAGGTACAGGGAAGTATTATATGAAAATAATCGAAAATCAAAGCGAAAAATGTAATAATATACAGGGTATTCCATTTAAAATATCAAAGTTGTTGCTACTTTTCGATAGGAGCGGCAACGCCGCAGCGTTGAATATATTTTAGATCGATAGAGCAGAACTGATTATCCAAGAAACCAAATTTTCAAAATAATCCTACGTCCCCTTTTCCAGAAACTTCTAATAGGCCATCGAGTTTGGGACACCCTGTATGTGTATACGTATATATAGTCATTATGCACTGGCTTATCTATAAACGTGTATATTATTTATGAGATTTTTTGTTTATAATTTTTTTTCTAATGCCAACAGAAATTGTGCTATTGCCGGTATTTTTTTTATATGTAGATTCACATAATTGTTAAAGTTATTTTTATTCTGATTATGTCAATTTTTAATAGTTTTAAGGAACTGATCTTTGTCATCAAAATTCAACATTTTATGACAAATTATTTCTGATTCTTATTAATTTTTCAACGACAGTACCACTGTAAACCCCATTTCTGGTGCTACTTGACGAGCATCCTAGTGATTTTTCCGCTACACGGACCACATCACTTGCTTTATTCACAGTTTGTACACATATAACATTTTCCTTTCTATCGGAAAGCAAGTATCGATACAGAGTAAAAACAAACAGCAGACGAGATTTATTAAAGGAAAAGGAGATCGAGTCCCTTCAGTAACGTGAAAGAACGAGAAGCAAAACTATCCCTTATACCGGCTTATATTACCAAGGAAATTGTCAAGTCGAGCCAGTAAAGTACACATTTCATAGGTTTCCCATATGAGATTTCATAATGTCGTGTGAAAAGGTATCTTGTCAACCGTGAAGGAAAATTGGGATCTGTTCGATTGCTTTTTTACTTCTGATGACGCACTTTTTTTCGTTGATAATACTAATAAAAAACTTAGAACAAAATGAATAATAAGATATGCACGCGGAATCAAATAATATATAAATATTAAAATAAAGAAATCGATTGGTTTGTTTCTCATGTGAGCAAAAGAGCAGTTTTAGGGTTGTGTTTCAACACTATGGCGGTTCGAAAGTTGGACGATTCGCAGAAAAACATTTGTTTTACTTTACTTATAATAGTTATCGTATCAAATGTTTCCCATTGATTCTGGCAATTGGAGTAGAGACCTTTCACCCTTCACGTTTCAGAACATTCATATTGAAAATGCGAGGTTTCTATTCTTGTACAAATATCAATTTTTTCTCTCTCTCTGCTCCGTCTCTCTTCTCCCTCTCTCCTCTCTCTCTTCTCACTCTCTTCTCACTCTCTCCTTCCTCTCTCTATAACCTCTTTCTCCTCCCCATTTCCCCCCTTCCTAACTCCTTCCTCCCGCTCCTCCCTCCCTCTCTCCTTTCTCCCTCAATCTCCACTCTCTCCTCCCTCCCTCTTCTTACTCTCTATTCTCCCCTTCCCTCCTTCCTTCCCCCCTACTCTCTCGTCACCACCTTTCCCTCCCTCCCTTTCTTTTCCCATTCTCCTTTCTTCTCTTTCCCTATTCTCCCTTCACCCCCTCTTTCACCCCTCCTATATCTCTTTCCCCTCTCTCTCCCCCACAGTCCCTCACATCTCTCTTTCTTTCTCTCTCTATTCATTTTACTGGCCGTGGCTTTCATTGAGGTGCAATAGAGCATGCATGTTAATTATTCTGTAATAAATTTGTGTTCTGTGACGTCATTACCAATTAAGACAATCTCATTAAAGTCAGACTATCACTGCCATTTCCAACCCAAAAGTACAAATGATAATAGCCGTTTTCCAATTGCCAGGGGAAGTAGCACCCAGTGGAGCTTGTTACCCCTAAACTGAACCTGAAGTGAACCGTACCTGACTTTATAAATGGGGTTTAATTGGAACATGATTTATCGTGGTCTGTCAGAGAGATCACTTCAGGAGCTACCCGGAGTTACTCGGAGCTACTCCCTGTGGTAATTGGAAAGCGGCTATTGGCCTCAATTAGCCGCTTTTGAGTTTCCCGTGTAGTTCGGGTTTTCAGTACAATTGTCTCGGATCTAGTACAATTTTATGTCAATAAATAAACAATTTTAAAAATTCAATAGCTAGAAGTCAAATTCTCTAGAAACAACCCAAGTATCCTAACAATAAATATTGAACTACACTTGTGTAATCAAGGAATACTTTCAAAGTTCATTGAAAATATTCATTTGTTATATTATCGGTTAACTTTTGGATTACATTGAATAAAGATGCGTTTAATTGGTCACATTTCGATACCGCTTTGGGAATAAATTATCATTTAAGACATGACATTTTCATCATTGAATTTGTGTCAAATGTCAATTTATTCCACTGATTGTCCTTTAGAGGGATTGGACATGCGTAATTATGCAGCAGACAATGTAGCTCCTTGTCGTTATAGTCTGTATGCATTGTCTAATCATAATGGGCATGATTATAATGATTCAATTGTGTCCACAATTTCACCAAAATCCCTCGTGAGCAGTGATGCCTATGTTCTCTTCTATGAACAGGAAGGCACTTAATTTACGACTTTGTGATCACTAGTTTTATTTTATTTTATTTTTGTATTATTATTATTATTAGTTTATATTGATATTGAATAAATATGAAAAGTACTAAAATGTGATATTTTCTAGTACAACAAATTTTAACAGAGGAACACCACTGCTCACTGCAGATCACAGAAACAAAGAGTTCTGTAATCAGTGCTGCTCTGTGCTCACAAACACACAGAACAAGTCACAGACAGACGTCACAGCACAGTTTGAAGGTGAGTTCCCCTATGAAGCTTATTGGTTTTTATGCGTCGCGCGTCACGCATTCTGATTGACAAATTTCTGACGCTCGACGCTAGTCGCCAATCAGCAGGCGTGAAAAAAAAGGCGTGACGCAAAAAGCAAAAGAGCTTTATTGGATTGGGAACATCCCTTACAGTTGACAGTTTGACAACATAAAACTTAATTCTGTCAAATGTCAAATTTCAAATGTTCTTAGAAAATTTCAATAGTTAAATAATGAGAACAACGAAATAAAAATGAACAAACTATTATCGAAAATGAAGTGAGGTGTGATTAATATTGAACAATAGTTGAAAAATCATTACCTAATCTCAAAAAATGTGGAAATTTTCACGCTCCAACTATTCGAACTTCAACGCTCTTTCTGTGGATCAACTGAGAGCCGTAAACCAATCGTTCAATAACAAAATAAAGGGTACATTCTTCGAAAAATGGCTGAAATACTGGAAGCAACTAGCAAGAGACTACACAGAGGTGGCAGTAAACTTGAAAGCAGAAATGCGGCAGAAACCAGTGAAATCAGTTACTTATCTCACAGGACTAGGACTCGTGGGTTACTGCATCTCACACAACCCCAATTTACAGAGCTTCAGGGCGAAATATGTACAGTGTGCCAACGAGCTAGCTCTCATCAACACAAGCATAGCAAATCCGGAGTCTCTGGGTCATTTAAAGTACATTGAGCAGTGCTTTAATGCCAACCGCATTCGATACACTAACCTAGGAATTCTATCGATCATATGGGTGGACGAATTCAGTAGTGAATGTGACACTTATGAAAGCAACTGCTCGTATCTACAAGTACCTTACAGAAAGTTGAGTGATCACGTTTTAGACGTTGGTTTTCTGAATATTTGGTGGATAACGTCTAGAAAATGCTGGATTATGATATTAATTACTAGTACTTCTTCACTGTTATAGTTGATATTCCGTGTTTGTTATTAAAATGAAAAAAAACTCACCTTGAATTCTTCCTCAGTGTACTTTTCTGTGCTCTTCAGGATGCTTTTGGGTACTGGACTCATATCTCTAGCTCCTGAATCCCATTCCCAACGATCCAGTTTTCCTTAATACAAAAACTTTTATAAATTGAGAACCAATACAATGTTAAGTCTAGAATTCCATCAGCATATCCAGCTATATGTAAGGTTAACACAGATTCCTCCATGTTAGACTATAAAACAATATCTACAATTTATTGCTGATTCAAAATAGTATCTGTGATATTTTCAGTTAGTGAAGTAGAATTATTTGAACTGACTTCTATGCTGATCTGTTAAATG